>CM034534.1:7547862-7751176 GCA_020002185.1 Paraescarpia echinospica | reverse complement strand
GTCCTCCCTCAGTGTTCTCTCTCAATGTCCTCCCTCATTGTTCTCTCTCAATGTCCTCCCCAGTGTCCTCCTTCAGTGTCCTCTCTCAATGTTCTCCCTCAGTGTCCTCTCTCAAAGTCCTCCCCAATGTCCTCCCTCAGTGTCCTCTCTCAATGTCCTCCCCAATGTCCTCTCCCAATGTCTAATTAGCCCAACTAGAGACTTTATGTAAGTTATTATGATATACGGAATGAATTTTGTCCAAATATCATGCACAGGAGCAGTACTGCAAATGTAATAACAATGTGAAAATGACTATCACAATTTCTGCACATTTCCATTCAGTTTTTATTTCAAATTGCATCAACTGTTTTGAAAATTTGCCAGTTTGATGTTAATGCACAGCCAGTTTTATTTTAGAATTTCTTTTACAACTTCTAATATTTGTATCCAATTTGTACAAAACATTTAACAAAATTATCTGTTTAGCACCACATTGGTTAACTCTGTGAAGTGGTTGTGTGTAAGATGAAGACAGGGTGGAGGGGGTCAACTAGATGAACCTTGGACCAAGGCCAACACATACATGGCATCAACAGGTTGTACTTGCCTCCATAGCTACAGCTGGCTCTCACAAACACACACATTCACAAACACACACATTCACAAACACACACACACATTCACAAAAACACACACATTCACAAACACACACACATTCACAAACACGCATGGATGTTCATGTACGCACTCACACACTGACATGCTCACAAACATGCACACTCACAAACGCATGCACGCATACACACATGCTCTCACTCACTCACTCACTCACTCACTCACTCACTCACTCACTCACTCACTCACTCACTCACTCACTCACTCACTCACTCACTCACTCACTCACACACTCACACACTTGAATACCATAACTATAGTGAACATCATCAGTATAATGATAACCACCAGTATACTGATCTCACAAGATGGTAACAAGACTAGGTTAGTGACCAGCCAGTAGCTGTTTGTTATTGCCAAGGCAACAGTGACGATGTTGGTAGAGAAAGGTGCAAAGTCTGCCTGCATCTGAGCCACTAACTAACTAAGCCAACCGCAGTTAGAACCAGCCTCCCAGCCACAGTCTGTGCAGCTGTACCTTTACCACAGCCGTCCATACCTTTAATCATAATAATAATGGGCCCTGCTTGAAACACAAGCCACTGGTGTCTTTATTAAGGCAAGATTGTAGTCTTGCAGGTTCGTCACAATATCTTGAAGGATATCCAGGTGATCAATGTATACTTCATTATAATTATAGTATTATTGTTGGTTGCTCCTCAGTTCTGACCAAGTATTGTGTGGTAGTTTGTAGCTCATTCCCCAGGTGGCAGCACCATTTTCATCCACAGTCTGAGACTGAAAGAACGGCCATGTCATCAGTGACTACCGGGTAGTCACTGTTTAATGCTCCGATAAAACTGTCATTGGCTCACTCATTGACAGTGACATAGTTTGTCGGTCAGATATGGTAGACAGGTGGTCAGATGGTAACAGGTGGTTAGATGGTAACAGGTGGTTAGATGGTAACAGGTGGTCAGATGGTAACAGGTGGTCAGATGGTAACAGGTGGTCAGATGGTAACAGGTGGTCAGATGGTAACAGGTGGTCAGATGGTAACAGGTGGTTAGATGGTAACAGGTGGTTAGATGGTAGACGTAGCATAGTTGTGGTTACAAGTGTTACACGTATTTGACAGTTTAGTTTAGAGGCTAGATCTGTGACTTGTGTTTATTATTATAAATTGTACTTCAGTTCCAGTTCAGTTAGTGTTGCTGTGTCACTCGATAGAGTTTCTTGCATTATTCCTGTTTAGAAATTTTTATATAACAATTTCATAACTGAACATTAGACTTTATCTACCATCTTATGAATTACTAATTGGTACTAGTGATCTAAAACACTGTTGGAATGATTTGTATAATATGTACTAGAACCTTGTAGGCTCTATAATCATACACCGTGGCATTTCATGGGTACACCCTTTTCAAATGCGAGCAACATATCCCGTTTATGTGATTCGTTTGTCCAAAAAACTTATTAACCCAGACAAATCGACTGGAGACCAAAGTATACAGAATAAGGAAGCTGTGCAAAATTCTATAAAGATAGTGCTCATGTAACCTGAAGCCTGCTCTGGGATTCCAATCACGTCTGTGGTCTACTTGATATGTAAAACAGTTTGTTAAGACCGGGTTCTTCGGTGTAATGTACCACCTAGTAACCCCACCCTTCTTAGGGTGAGAGAGACAGACAGTAATTTATAGGTGGCGGTGTGGTCTCCTGGTGGGGAATTATGTTAACATATGCCCTGAATGTCTGATTCAAACTACTTTCACTGCCTTGTACCGCTGAAATTAATATTTTAAAAAGTGGCACCAAATGCACGTGGTGTGGTGATGTCTTGTCAGGGTGAAGTCAAAATGAGGCTGTTATGTTAAACAGTTGAGGGGGCAGCTTGTGTAAGTGATGGGTGGGGGTGTAGGATACAGGCAGGTACTGATGCGAGGTGTTATAGCGAGGTGTTATTTTGATCGAGTGAAAAGTTAACAATATTTCATCTAGATGTTTACCTGTCTAAATATTTTTTCTCTCTATATTTCTCCTGTCTAGATATTTCTCCAGTCAGGATATTTTTCCAGTTAGGATATTTCTCCTGTTGATAGACATCAGGATATTTATCCTGTCAGGATATTTCTGCTCTCTGGATATTTCTCCCACCTGGATATTTCTCCTGCCAGGATAGTTCACCCGTCTAGATATCCTCCTATCAGGATATTTCTTCTGTCAGGATATTTCTCATCTTGGGATATTTCTCCTGTCTAGATATTTTTTCTGTTAAGATGTTCACCTGTTTAGATGTTCACCTGTTTATGTATTCACCTGTCCAGACATTCACCTGTCTTAGTGTACACCAGTTTAAATGTTCACCTGTCTATATATTCACCTATCTAAATGTTCATCTCAGGTTACATGAAAATATGTCCGAGTGGAATAATCAACTGTGTCCTTTCCGCGTGCGTCAGTAGTTGGCCCTCACTGTTCTAATGGAATGCTAAGTGACCAATTGATGCCAACTGTGGGTGGCATTGCGGGAAATGGCCCTTGCCTATTTGCATGTTCCCGCGACTGAATGAGTCAGTGGTTGTACACAGGGCCTGGGGCAGGGCATTACCTGGCGGAGGGCTGACCGGTTGACTCTGGCCTTGCAGGTGGAGTAATTGCCTCTCAGTAGTTACCTGGCTAGGTAGATGCTGGGCCACACCTTGAGCAGGTGTTACTTATATGCATTGTTAGATCAAGCAGTTTAGTGTGTGTAACATGACATCTCAAGTTGATCATTATGACTATAAGTTACCTCATATGTCACAGTATTAGTTACATAATACAATACGTTCACACAGGCTAGAGTTGAGCTGACATTATAATGGTGATAAGAGGCGTGGTTATCCAAATGTCTAGATGGCCCTTTCTTAATTCAACCATGGATCAAGACCTTGGCAGATGGTTCTGTTAATTCAACCATTGGTCCATACTTCAGTAGATCTGGTCCTTTCCTAATTCAACCAAGGACCCAGGCCTTTGTAGATTATCCTCTTAATTCAGCCAAGGACCCAGACCTTAGTGGATTATCCTCTCTTAATTCAGCCAAGGACCCATACCTTAATGGCTTATCCTCTGTTAATTCAGCCAAGGACCCAGACCTTAGTGGCTTATCCTCCTAGTTCAGCCAAGGACCCAGACCTTAGTGGATTGTCCTCTTAATTCAGCCAAGGACCCAGACCTTAGTGGATTGACCTCTCTTAATTCAGCCAAGGACCCATACCTTAGTGGATTATCCTCTTAATTCAGCCAAGGACCCAGACCTTAGTGGATTGACCTCTCTTAATTCAGCCAAGGACCCATACCTTAGAGGATTGTCCTCTCTTAATTCAGCCAAGGACCCAGACCTTATTGGATTGTCCTCTTAATTCAGCCAAGGACCCAGACCTTAGTGGATTGACCTCTCTTAATTCAGCCAAGGACCCATACCTTAGAGGATTGTCCTCTCTTAATTCAGCCAAGGACCCAGACCTTATTGGATTGTCCTCTTAATTCAGCCAAGGACCCAGACCTTAGTGGATTGACCTCTCTTAATTCAGCCAAGGACCCATACCTTAGAGGATTGTCCTCTCTTAATTCAGCCAAGGACCCAGACCTTATTGGATTGTCCTCTTAATTCAGCCAAGGACCCAGACCTTAGTGGATTGTCCTCTCTTAATTCAGCCAAGGACCCAGACCTTAGAGGATTGTCCTCTCTTAATTCAGCCAAGGACCCAGACCTTATTGGCTTGTCCTCTTAATTCAGCCAAGGACCCAGACCTTAGTAGATTGTCCTCTTTAATTCAGCCAAGGACCCAGACCTTAGTGGATTGTCCTCTCTTAATTCAGCCAAGGACCCAGACCTTAGTAGATTGTCCTCTTAATTCAGCCAAGAACCCAGACTTTAGTAGATTATCCTCTCTTAATTCAACCAAGGACCTAGACATCAGAAGGTCCTGTCGTCATCTATGGTCCAGACGGTCCTGTACTGAAGGGGTCAGGCCGATACATCAACCCAGACATGGTTTATTGATCCCATGACACGATTAGCTATTCAAGTAATTAAAACCGCATATCTTTCTGTCACTGCCTGCACCAGCCATGTCACTCTGCTCCACCCGTATGATAATTAGGTCATGAATATTTATGAGCCAGAGTCTACTGTAGCTGCAGGTTCCGCTGTCAGGGAAACACAATAAATAGTAGGAAAGGAATTCACAACTGGTGTACATGGCCAGATATGGGGAAGTGACAGGTGACAGCTGTGTCACTACTTGTGTCACCTGGCTGATGACACGTCGGTTATGATGTCGCAGTGGCTGTGTCTTGTTCACACCTTCTGTGTTTGTCATGAGACAATTGATGATGGTATAGTCGGGTAGATTGGTATCACTCCTTTCACTGTCACCGACAGAGTCAGTCTTCGGCCTAGGGCTGGTGTGTGTGCCGGGGAAGTATACCGTGTACTACAACTACCTGGATACTATACCTATACTATACCTACCTGGATACTACAGTTACCTGGATACTACATCTACCTGGATACTATATCTACCTGGATACTATATCTACTTGCATAGTGGATAATACGTCTTCTTGGATATTACATCTACCGGGATACAGCTACCTAGAAACAGGGAATTGTAATATGAAAAGAGGACATGTATACATGTGTAGTGTGTTAGTAGGACTGTGTATACACGCTACGCCAGAGTGTTAGTGCGCCTGTGTGTTAGCGGCACTGTGTACACCCAGCATCATGCCCTGCTTCAAGGTTCGTACATTGTCATGTCAGTTGTTTGCAAACAGTTGTTGTCAGATCTGTATTGACGATGTTAACAAGCGGCCAGGTTCACCTGGTGGCACCTTTGCTGCGCTGAATGGACTTTCCATCTGGCACAGCAACAGTGGTAGAGTCAGGTGGTTAAGAATAAGAACAAACTTGTGTTAAGGAAGTAAGTAGTTAAGTGATTACTGAATATTCATCAGGATAGTTCCTTCCATCAATTTTTTAACATATCCAAAATTAATTATTCAGTTACCTTTGCAGAGGTCTGCATATAAGGCGTGCTTAATCAGAAGGTAACTGATTACATTTGGGTATGTAAAAATAGTGGGTGAAATGTAAATTTTTAGCGTTAAGTTATGTAAATAGTTAAGTGATTGGGACATTGTGTTAGTTATGTATACAGTTAAGTAGCTGAGAGCACTAATGAATATGAAGGTAGGAATATAAAACATTAACATGTAAAACAAAGCAGTTTTTAAGCATTGCTGTAGTAATTGATAAATAACTATGTTATATATATTTGTATCTGGTTGAGCATTAATTGGTATTTTTAGGTGAAACAGTTGCACTTGGAACACCAGAAGCCTTTCTTATCTAGGTCAGCTTGTCCTGATATCACAATTATCAAACCATTTGATGTGTGCAACATAATCGTGTCTCCAGGCTATACATGTGTAGCTATCTCTCTTCAATCGTTCTTGCAACAGTCGCAGGTTTATCTGATTCTGACGGCCACTGCACATTTGAAAGTTAACAAAAGACAAGCTGCCGTTGTTCTTATGCAGACTAACTACATCTGTGTGCTTACATATTGTAAGTGTACTGTGTATGTAAGACATACTGTAGACATAAGGCAGGTACTGTAGATGTATCAAGTATAAAAGTAAGTACTATAGACATAAGGCATAGACATAAGGCAAGCACTGTAGATGTACCAAGTATAAGTGTGCTGTATATAGACATAAGGTGGGCACTGTAGATGTATCAAGTATAAAAGTAAGTACTATAGACATAAGGCATAGACATAAGGCAAGCACTGTAGATGTACCAAGTATAAGTGTACCATATGTAGACATAAGGCAGGTACTGTAGATGTACCAAGTATAAGTGTACTATATGTAGACATAAGGCAGGTACTGTAGATGTACCAAGTATAAGTGTACTATATGTAGACATAAGGCAGGCACTGTAAATGTACCAAGTATAAGTGTACCATATGTAGACATAAGGCAGGTACTGTAGATGTACCAAATATAAGTGTACTATATGTAGACATAAGGCAGGCACTGTAAATGTACCAAGTATAAGTGTATCATATGTAGACATAAGGCAGGTACTGTAGATGTACCAAATATAAGTGTACTATATGTAGACATAAGGCAGGCACTGTAAATGTACCAAGTATAAGTGTATCATATGTAGACATAAGGCAGGTACTGTAGATGTACCAAATATAAGTGTACTATATGTAGACATAAGGCAGGCACTGTAAATGTACCAAGTATAAGTGTATCATATGTAGACATAAGGCAGGTACTGTAGATGTACCAAATATAAGTGTACTATATGTAGACATAAGGCAGGCACTGTAAATGTACCAAGTATAAGTGTACCATATGTAGACATAAGGCAGGTACTGTAGATGTACCAAGTATAAGTGTACTATATGTAGACATAAGGCAGGTACTGTAAATGTACCAAATATAAGTGTACTATATGTAGACATAAGGCAGGTACTGTAGATGTACCAAATATAAGTGTACCATATGTAGACACAAGGCGGGCACTGTAGATGTACCAAGAATAAGTGTACCATATGTAGACATAACACGGTCACTGTAGATGTACCAAGTATAAGTGTACCGTATGTAGACATAAGGCAGGCACTGTAGATGTAACAAGTATAAGTGTACCTTATGTAGACATAAGGCAGGCACTGTTGATGTACCAAGTATAAGTGTACCATATGTAGACATAAGGCGGGCACTGTAGATGTACCAAGTCTAAGTGTTCTAAGTATAAGTGTACCGTATGTAGACATAAGGCGGGCACTGTAGATGTACCAAGTATAAGTGTACCGTATGTAGACATAAGGCAGGCACTGTAGATGTACTAAGCATAAGTGTACCGTATGTAGACATAAGGCGGGCACTGTAGATGTACCAAGTATAACTATAAGTGTACCGTATGTAGACATAAGGCGGGCACTGTAGATGTACCAAGTATAACTATAAGTGTACTGTATGTAGACATAAGGCGGGCACTGTAGATGTACCAAGTATAACTATAAGTGTACCGTATGTAGACATAAGGCGGGCACTGTAGATGTACCAAGTATAACTATAAGTGTACCGTATGTAGACATAAGGCGGGCACTGTAGATGTACCAAGTATAACTATAAGTGTACCGTATGTAGACATAAGGCGGGCACTGTAGATGTACCAAGTATAACTATAAGTGTACCGTATGTAGACATAAGCGGGCACTGTAGATGTACCAAGTATAACTATAAGTGTACCGTATGTAGACATAAGGCGGGCACTGTAGATGTACCAAGTATAACTATAAGTGTACCGTATGTAGACATAAGGCGGGCACTGTAGATGTACCAAGTATAACTATAAGTGTACCATATGTAGACATAAGGCGGGCACTGTAGATGTACCAAGTATAACTATAAGTGTACTGTATGTAGACATAAGGCGGGCACTGTAGATGTACCAAGTATAACTATAAGTGTACCGTATGTAGACATAAGGCGGGCACTGTAGATGTATCAAGTATAACTATAAGTGTACTGTATGTAGACATAAGGCGGGCATTACACGTTTCAAACTGAAACTTGTAGAACCTGCACATTTTCACTGCTGTTTGAAAGTTGTTGCTAAATGGATCAGATCAAAGGTGGTTAGTGTCATTAGTTGATGAACTGGATTTGTTGATGACAAAAGACAGTGGCAGTTAGTGTCATTCAGTGTGTAATAATCCCTGTATTAGACATATATATTTGCACTGTTTGTTTGAAGTAATATTTATTTGTTTGTCCACAGAACACACACGTCATCAAGCCAATTGCGTTCCGTCCAACGTTGACACATCAAAGTCAGCACATGACACAACGACACGTCAATGGACACATGACACAACGACCTGTCAGTGAACACATGACACAACGACACGTCAACGGACACATGACACAACGACACAATATGACACAATGCCAAAGTACACCACAATATTCTCCGTTGCCGTTCTGTCAGCGATCGCCATGTCTGTCGCAGGCTTCATCCGATTTGTTAAGTACTTCACGCCGTATGTCACACACGTCATTACAGCCATCGCCACGTCTGTCACAGCCATCACCACGTCTGGCACAACCATCACCACATCTGTCACACGTGTCACCAAACATAGTGACACATCGCACTATGTACTACTCCGCATCACCACGTCAGCAGACAGTGACGCGTCAGCAGACAGTGATGCGTTCAGCAAACCACAGTCAGGATGACGGCTACATGTCACAGGAATACCACAATGAGAGCCACAACCACAGCCACTCAAACAATGACTCAAACCACAACGACTCAAACCACAGTGACTCAAACGTGTCCCCCGGCTATCAGAGTCATCGTCGTGGCAACTGCCGTTCTGACTCACTGACGTCGTCAAACTTGAGTGGTGTGTCATCGTCACCAAGTGACAGTGGTGTCAGTGAACTTGAGGCACTTCTTCGTGTCAAAGATGGTGTCATTGAACAGCTGCGGGAGACAATGGCACGTAATGAGACGGCCATCATTGAGACGTACACACAGAAACAACAGAACTGGACTATGCACCTACAGCAGGTACATGCCGAGTGGCAGCGCAGGCTCCGCACGGAGCAATGTCGCTCCTACGACACGGAGCAGGCGCTGCTCCAACAGCTGTGTCAGCTGCGTCAGGACAACAACTCGTCACTACACCGCCGTGCGTCACCGGATAGGAGTGACGCGTCAACGGACAGAGTGGCACGTCAGTTGCAGGTCGTCACGGAAATGCACGAGAAGACGAAGCGGGAATTGGAGACGACACGCAGACAGCTGAACCGGGCGAGGCAGAACGCTGTGACGCAGTCACGACGTGGCAGTGGGGGGGAGGGGGTTAAACATGGTTTACCTGACAGTGGCAGTGGTGGGGAGATGGTTAAACGTGGGCTGTTAGCGGCGGCTGAGGCAGAGATCACACGACTCAAGAAGGTTCTCGCGACGGAGCGGGAAGAGTGGCTGGATGAGAAAGACAAGGTGGTGCGCTACCAGAAACACCTGCAGCTCAACTATGTGCAAATGTTCCGCAAGAACCAGACCCTGGAGGCAGAGGTGGAGCAGTTGACGCTGGAGCTTGAGAACAGGCACATTGTCGACGCTACCGCCATCGCCGCCGCCGTCGACAATGACAAACTCATGGTCACCAACCTCGCCGCACCAATGGACGAGTCTTCTTGTTGACATCACCAACTTGCTTGTTGATGTCACCAACTTGCTTGATGTCACCAACTTGCTTGTTGACGTCACCAACTTGCTTGTTGATGTCACCAACTTGCTGGTTGACGTCACCAACTTGCTTGCTGACGTTACCAGCTTGACTGTACGAATGGAGCAGTCTTCTTGTTGACGTCACAAACTTGACTGCACCAATGGATAAGTCTTGTTGACGTGTCTCCGTTGAGTTCTATAGTGAAAGAAGATTGGAGACATTCATGCTTGTATAAACCATCACATTGTGTGATTATGACATTTCTATGCAACCCTGGCAAATCCACCCAGAGTTGGTAAAGGACTCGTAGACAAACTGAAGAGATATGGATGTTATTCTTGAGTTGTAACAAACATGTTTATGTTTCACTCCTGACTGGAGTTGTGTCGAAAGCTGCTACTGTTTGAGTTTGGAAGAGTCTTTGTTCTGTTTCGTTCCTGTGAGGATATACATTTGTGAACAGGTTGCTGCATGTTTCAGGAGTTATCAAAGCGACATGTACATCATATATTTCAAAGGCGTCAACATTTATGTGTGTTCCTAGTTCCTCGTGGTGCCATTAGGAGTCATAAATGCTATATCTGACTCTGAAGTGTTCTCGTTCCAGTCGGGCAGAAGACAACAATGCAATACGCAGGTTAATGTTGCCATATTTCTTTACTCGGTAGTGTTATATTATTTAATCTTATTGTACCTTTGTATCATAGAAACAGCATTTAATTTATCATGAGCCTGTGTAAATTGTGTAGATGTTAGCAGTGGTGAGATGCTTGACATTCTTGTATGCCTGACGTCATCCTTGGCTGATACCGCTGATAACCAGTGCCATGTAATCAGTCACCCTCAGGGCAGTCATGTAAATGTGTGTGTCAATTACATGGTTTAGCTTTCTCGCAGGCTGCCCTCGTTACCACTCTAACTGATTCGTTTCCTCAACAAAATTGGTTTTGTGATTTGAGACCCGTAAGGGGTGGTCGTAAGGGGTGGTCGCTGAAGTTCACAAAGTAAAAAAAACATGTAGCCTAATGTGAGGGTGGCTGGGTGGGTGGGTGGTTTTGTCGTCACCTCATATCACAGGGGAAATAAATTTATACGCTGTGGTGCCACCTATTGAGTGAAACACATATTAATGCACAATGATGCTGTTGTGGAAATCAGAACTGGCCAGCGTGGAGGGTGATGTTTTGGCAGCCATGTCGTATCGGTTGAATCGGGTTGTATTGGCTTTGGCACTGGGAGTAACTCTGGATCTATCAAAATTGCAAGGCTCACACCATGAATAATTATTGGTGGTGGCCTGAAACAGTGCAAAACACCACACTTTTTTTTCAGAGACTGAATTTTTGAGACCACCCCTAAAGCTGCAACCACGGAATCTAGGCACATGTAGGAACGTCTCAGATTTAATGTTTCTGACCAACGACAAGTGCCTTAGTAGAAGACTGTCTGCGGTTTACAATCACAGTCTGTTGTGTTTTGTTGTCAACCACTAAACTTCACACTCGTTATGAAATGCTATATGTATGTATTGGCTTACCCCGGACACACTGGGGTATTTGAGGGGAAGTAGAGATTTCATGTGCCACAGGAAACCGCACACAATGCCCCGGTGTTGGATTATGCAGTCCCTTTACAAAATATTTAGTGTAGGGTCAATAGGAAATGAAGTTATTGTGAACACAATCAACTTGTGACTGCTGGAGTCAGTGGATCCACTGTGCTGCCCTGGAGGGGGGGATAAGTGGGGGCCCTAAATGGGGTGTTAGCCATGTCATAAACAGGTGTGATTGACAGGCATTCCAAATTTCACACCCTCACTTCACTCTAAGTGTTTGTTTTTCCTGTTTTGGGAAACTATTCAAGTGTTCTTCCTAGCTGTGTCGGTCATCCTTAGCAACATTAAAAAAAAAAATTGACAGTGTTATCGTGGATGAAGACACTGGTTTAGAACTGGTAGAAATAGTCGTCCACAAGCACTGTTGTATACAAGTGTCTTGGAGATTACAGAGAATGTATAGTTTAGGACTCTGGTGCATTGCAGTTACCAACAAATGTGTCCTTGGTTGGTGCCATTACTTTATAACACATGCATACGAACTTGAGATTATTTTTGCTGTATAAAATGTTATAGAAATACTACGAGTTTTCACGCATTTGTAGAATGCTCTGAATTGGATGGATGTGAATGTGCTGAGTTTGTAATAAACATGTGTAAAACAACAAAAGAACTATTTTAATTTGGGCTGGCACCAATGAACATTAATGGATGTAAAGATTGTGTAAATGCTTGCAACGTGAATATGTTTAAAAACAAAATGTTCATGTTAGCACGGCAAGTTATGCATAGAAAACTTGATAAGCTAAACGGTTTCTTGTCCTCTTGCTATCTTGTGTTTTAGTCTGGATGACAGTCCCCTAGTTTGAAGTTACATCCTGAGTTAATCTGGCATTTTAACTGTTTTTGAGAAACATGAACACTATTTAATTGTTTGAACATACTTGCTATGTGGCATTTGATATATTATTCTATAACTAAAATCATGCTTTTGCAAAATTACCAGTCACCAGGTACGGCTAGCAGAAAAATAAATGTAAGGCACGTGGATATATCTTTTGCGCATGTTTATCTTAACATTGCTTATATAATATGTGAAAACAAGTTGATATGGTATTGAGCAATGATATAATTACAGACTGTGGCATGTTTATTCACTGGAAATTTGTATTTATAAGATGAACGATATCAGAATGCAATTTTATCTAATCTGTTCCGACATCAACAGACACTTACTTTAATCACTCAGGTTGGACGAATACGTTTATTTCAGCTGGGTACTGCAATACCCATAAACAATCAGTACATATAAATAGGTATAAAAATACATAGCTTTTACAAGTAAATAAGTTAGAAATATAAATAGATACATCAATAAAATACGGTAATAAGTCGAAAAAGTTAAAAAACAAATAAGTTATAAAATTATAATAAATATTTAAACAATAAATATTGTGATTTCTATGACTATGTCCTGATGGTTAGGAGAACGTCCCTTGTTAGAAAAACGTTTTACTATATACATCATGTGGAAAATTCAGTGCTTGGTAGAACAGAACAAAGATGACAATGCGGTGAGAATAATACTGCAAAGATACAGCCTTGTACCAGTCAACTACCAATCTCTCAGAGTGTTCTGTGTATTATGCAAGCCAGAAACGTCAACTTCGCGTGGCTCCACACAGTGAGTGAACAGTGAAGTTGCTTAACAGTAAATTTGTTAAGTCCACTAGAGGCGCCACTGTTTTCGTATGTAAAACAAAAGTGTGGTGGGTACAACCTTGGAAACAAGAGCTTAAAATTAGCCGATTCTTGCTATTAAAAATGAAAACGGTTGTTGCCATTTCTGTGATGTTTCAGCATGATTTTGTGCCTTGTGGCAGTTGTGCAAGTTGTGGTATATTAAAGGAAATATGAAATGATTCATTGAACTAACAATTACATGTTTTTAATTGTGGCTATCAAGCATAAGTTTATCTAATTATTGTTGTGAACATGATGGAAATAATTCATTTTTCCTTGATGTTTTAGTACTATTTTGAACAATTCTGAACTGCATCCGTGGGAAACCGGAAAAAAATGGTGTGTTCCTTTAGACTATTTCAGCGTTCCGCAAAGTTTTTACGGTGCGGACCAAATTTTGTTCGGTTATCCCTCTGTGGGGCCAGTGTGGGCCAAAGCGTTTAATTAAATAAGCCATAAATGTTTGTGGGTGCTTGTAAAGAGCACGTTTTGTGTTAATCTGAACCACACAAACAAATAAATCACATTTAAACATCATGTAAAATAACGTCTGTACAACTTGGTGACGCTGTCTTCTTCTACAAACTAGGCCTAGTGCTGCCTGTATAGATCAGAGATATTGAATGTCACGAGATATTGTAGGTTGTGAGACAATCTTCAAACGGTATCGAAGGTGTTCTTTGTGTGATTCGTCGTTGGTAATTCCGATATCACTCAATCAAATGCTGCCGACAAGTACCAACCATTTCAGCGCTGTCTCAAGCTATGCTGAAAATCATCACTTTTATCGCTCATAAAAGCAAGACGTTGTTTTTCATAGTGAAGCATTCTTCTTTCAAACCCTTATAACTTTGCAGTATTACAGAGATTCTCCTGCAAAACAGCTTTGTTATCTCCCAATAATTGCGACAACTTCTTTTTTGATGCTTCCCAAAAATCCCAAATGGGTGCAACAACGTTGTGCACTCCCTTACGGTCTGGTCAAGGAGTGCAAAAGCCCCCTTTTCACCCCATACTTCCCAACCATAACCATGCTATATTATATGCTATGATCACTAAAACATTATATCATCTTGGTTTGTTAATTAACAAAAATTGTTCAATTAGTTAATTAATGTATTGCCGAGTGTCTCAGGTTTTATTTGATGTTACCCACAATAATCACTGTAAAATCATTCCTCTTTTTAATTAATACATTTTGTTATAACAGATTATTATTTAATTAATTAACATATTAAATTTGAATGGTGTGCATTAATTAAGATTTATATTAATTAATTTGGTGTCCTGTAGACCTACAAACAATGGTATGCATGTTTCATTGCTGAGCGGCTCATCTTCCACTTGCTTCATTAAACATGATAGTTGCTACAAATTAATTATAAAATATTATTTAATTACTAAACTCCCCTGAAAATCAAGCAAATTAGGCCGGTAAAGATTAGTTAATTGTAACTTTTTTGACATATTTGAAAAGATGGACTACAAAGCTATGATCAACATGCCAAATTCAATTGACAACCATTGAACATGTAGAACTTTTTTTATTAGTTTTACTAAAAATATGCCACAGTTTCAGTGCCATTCACCAGTTCGCTGGTGCTGTGTATATATTAAGAGATAGGCTTAGTATCTGAAAAATTATATACATATATTTATTATAAATAATATATATTTTACCTCTTCAAACAAATCATATCACAAAAAGCACTTCAATTTTGATTTTGTTTTCACATTTACCTTTCTTGTGGTTTTAGCCAGTGTAATTACAAGACGGTAGCAATAAATCGGAGACCCTGAATTTAAGGGATTAGGATGCTGCATTGTGTATCTCTGTGTGTGCGTGCATACGTGTGCATTTGTGTGTATGCGTCAGACTCGAAGACGGGGTACGTGCTGCCGTTGGATTTTTTGTCAGAAATTCAGCGGCTCGCGCCGTCTCTACGATGTTGTTCGTCCTTTGCGAAGAGACTATGACCACATTTAATCATTGTCTACTGTCACTGACATTTTGGCAAGACTTTCTATCACTTCGCCTTCTCGAAGATGGGGGCGGATGCTGTCGGAGATTTTCAATCGGGGAGATTTGCCGGTAATCCGGGAGTGCGGGAGATAAGCAGGACCTGTAACTTTGTTACGTTGGTGGTCAGCAGGACCTTCAACTTTGTCAAGTTTGTGGTCAGTAGGACATTCATCTTTGTAAAGTGGGTTGTCAACAGAACCTTCAACTTTGTTTGCAAAGCTGGTTGCCAGCAAGACCTTCAACACTGTAGTACTGATGGTCCCACAAAGTTGGCAGTTTTTGAGTCACCTGTATTACGTAGGTCATGTGACACATTTGCAGGTCATGTGACACTCCTCAATGAAGCTTCAACAACGATGTTACACAATACTTGTTTATTTAGTGATGGCTTATCAAGCACAAGACAATAGCAGACACCAAGTTGGACAACATCATTAACTGTAACAAATGGATACACTAGACAATAATAATTATTCTAAGAGACCTCTTTCTTGCGATACTTGTCTGTGAGAGACCGGGCTGTGTAGTTCCAGTACTCCTTGCGAATGGTGTCAAGGTCCTTGGCCAGTGAGTCGCACAACTGTAAGAAAGAGTCAATAATAACTGTGAGAGAAGGTGGGAGGATGCAGATGGTGAGAGAGGGAGGGAGGGAGGGAGGGAGGGAGGGAGGGAGGGAGGACGGACACACACACCACCACACCTAGGTCCAATTCTTAATTGAATTGGAATTGATCAACAAAATGCATGAAATTGAATTGGAATTGAATAAAACCAAAACAGATTGAATTGGGATTGAATCCTGCAAAGTAAGATGAAATGATTGATACGGAAAATAAATTTACAATGTTTTTCTATATAAATTGAGATGTATAAACTACAAAATATATGTTAAATTGTAACGTTTTGGGATGTGTGTTTTTTGTGAAAGACCAAAATAAAACAACCAACAGCAGAACTATCAGTATTTACAGCCACAAAAGGATTTGTCACCAGACAACACATGGGCTGCAATTCTTTGTCTAGCCGTTCTCTGCTCTCTCTCAATCCCTATGTACCCCAGTTTTATTAGCAGCATAGAACAGAGCTGCTAAGTGCTAATTGGAATTACTGCTAAGTGACCACCAGAGACCAACATTACTGTATGCAGAGGTGGTGAATTAGCATTTGCTAATGTCCAGAGTTCAGCATCCCCTTTGTTCTTTAGCCAGGCTGCAAGATGGTACCATACTAGATACTGGTGCAGGTTGTCTGACTTGAGTCAACATAACCATTCAGAACACTCAGATTGCAGTACTTGGTACAAGGCCTGCTTAGCATTGTCTCTTCTGAGAACAAAGCAGGCATTTTATTATTCCTGGCTAATGCTGGGACAGCCTGGGATATGGGTGCCAACAAAGGCCAATGGCCTAAACTAACCCATTAACCTGTAAGTGTTTAATTAAACAAATCAAAGGGCTATTGTTTGCTTCTGTGTATTTTTACTGGGGCTTCATTGCACATCAATGTACAGAAACTGAATAAGTCACAACAAAACAGTTGTTGTTGCTGATTTGAATTAGAATGTACATAGGTCTAGGGCAGAGTTTAAGACATGTATGTACATCTAGCACTGAGTTTAAGACATGTACATATAAGTCTAGTGCTGAGTTTAAGACATGTACATATGTCTAGTGCCGAGTTTAAGACATGTATGTACATCTAGAACAGAGGTTAAGACTTGTACACACATCTAGAGCTGCATTTAAGACATGTACGACGTTGTACGTACTTCAAAAACCGAGTTTAAGACATGTACATAATATTGTGTCTAGAGCCGAGAGCCAGATTTTAAAACATATACCTACGTCATACAGACAGAGTATTTATTTTAACCATCATAAGCACATAAACTACAATATAATATCCATTGTAAGTTCAGGGAGGCTCCCATTAAGACAATTATATGCCGCTATCATGGGAGCCACCCTACTGGTGTAACATAATTATATGATTATCACGTGATCAACTATATATGCATACATATATGTGTATACATAGTATATACATAAATTAGTTTAAACAAATACAAAGTCATGTCTAGTTTAAGAATGACAGATGTAACAGTTAGAGATATGACAACATGATTCATAATTCTTAATAAAGTAATTTTGTTTGTATAAGTCGAAAAACCATATAAGCTATGTGTAGAAATTTTATCAAGGATGATATTTGGAGTATTGTTAACAGTTTGTATAATGTTGTGTCTGATGTACTTTGCATATTGATGATTAATTCTGGGAATAAATACGTTGTTTTTACCACATGTGTTGTATTGGTGAATTGCAAAGTTGTATGTGTATGGAATACGACTGAAGTATTCTGGTATAAGCTTGTTGATCAATTTGTAATATAATTTGATCTGTTGGAGTCTATAATTGTCATCCAATTTAAGAAATTTACATTCTTTAAAGATGGGATCTGTGTGAGAATTGTATTTACTTGAAGTAACTATTCGCACTGCTTTCTTTTGAAGTTTAAAAATGCGATGGGCTTGATAACCCCACACCAATATGCCATAATTAATCTTGGGAAGAATGAGCGAATTACACATTATAGATAATATATTCTTAAGTAATACATGTTTAAGTTTATTTAAAATTCCAGAGCCAAGTTTAAGACATGTATGTATGTCTAGCACTATTTCAGTATTACATGTCTTAAAACCAGCGTTTAGTTTTTAATATATTAATATACATTTATTTTATTGCTTGTACAGTACACCGATCCGCTCTGCGAGAATTAGCGCTAAAGAAATATTGTATTATTATTTATTACCAGTACATCTAGGACTGCATTTAAGACAAGTACGTATATCTAGTTTAAGACATATTCGTACATCTAGGACTGCATTTAAGACAAGTACGTATGTCTAGTTTAAGACATATTCATACGTCTAGGACTGCATTTAAGACAAGTACGTATGTCTAGTTTAAGACATATTCGTACGTCTAGTACTGCATTTCAGACAAGTACGTATGTCTAGCATGTCACAAAGTGGTTTGAGTAGAATTAGTCTGGCTCTAAATTAAAGGGTTAATCAATAGATTTGTCTAGTTTAAGACATATTCGTACATCTAGGACTGCATTTAAGACAAGTACATATGTCTAGTTTAAGACATATTCGTACGTCTAGGATTGCATTTAAGACAAGTACGTATGTCTAGTTTAAGACATATTCATACGTCTAGGACTGCATTTAAGACAAGTACGTATGTCTAGTTTAAGACATATTCGTACGTCTAGGACTGCATTTAAGACAAGTACGTATGTCTAGCATGTCACAAAGTGGTTTGAGTAGAATTAGTCTGGCTCTAAATTAAAGGGTTAATCAATAGATTTGTCTAGTTTAAGACATATTCGTACATCTAGGACTGCATTTAAGACAAGTACATATGTCTAGTTTAAGACATATTCGTACGTCTAGGACTGCATTTAAGACAAGTACATATGTCTAGTTTAAGACATATTCGTACGTCTAGGACTGCATTTAAGACAAGTACGTATGTCTAGTTTAAGACATATTCGTACGTCTAGGACTGCATTTAAGACAAGTACGTATGTCTAGTTTAAGACATATTCGTACGTCTAGGACTGCATTTAAGACAAGTACGTATGTCTAGCATGTCACAAAGTGGTTTGAGTAGAATTAGTCTGGCTCTAAATTAAAGGGTTAATCAATAGATTTGGCAGGAACTCCATTGTATGGTGCCGCCATCCTTCGGGTGCATGAATGTAAAATGTTACACTAGGGCCATCTTGCGACCAAAGTGCAAGTCCTATTATCGGCTGGCTAACAAATTCTATTTGATTAGTTATTATACTAATTTTTCAACTAGAAACGTCAAATTTAGTATGAGTAGAACGGCTTTACCCTAACTGATAATGTGGTGTTATTGTAAGTCACTTTTGGTGACATCAGAAGAAGTTAGTAGCGTGGATCAGGAAAGTTGTTTATCGTGCCGGGCATAAGTAAATATTTCACACCTCATGTCAGAATGGAATATTTGTTTAACTAAAATAATGTATTAAGTTGTGAATATTAAGATATGTTATTATTATCATTACTACCGTTATGATTCAGGGATTCTGACGATATTAAATTTATATGTAATTGAGGTAATTTGAGGATTTTCAAGAGCTAACTTGTGTCTGTTATGTGATAACGTCTAATTTAAACTGAATGAGTTGAATAGAGTCTGACAAAGGTCTAGAGATTAAAAAGCGCAGTTTCTGGGATGGTTTAGTTTGTGTTAAGTTGTGCTATTGGCTAGTTAGACTTCCTGTGCTTGGTCGCCATTACAGTATTTAAGAGAATTACACTCATTTTACTGGCAAATGACTGGTGCTGTATTGCTGTGTATTATCTTGTTTCCAAGACCCGGAACATATATCGATGTGTTTTGTCGTCCGTGTCTTGAAATTGTAACTTCATCAATATTTTAAATGCAGACAACGTTGTATTATGGTTATGTCTGGTTATTTGGAAGAATTGCCAGTGCCAACCGTCATGACATCACAAGATTGAATCGAGAGCACCGGTTCTTCAATTATCACTCATCGACAAGATTGGCTGTTGCCGATATAGCAGATTCAGGTCGTCTCGCATACACTGTGAAGACTAGGGGTGAGTTGACAGCCGAGTTTAAGACATGTACGCATGTCTAGCACTGAGTTTAAGAAGTGTGTACATCTAGCACTGAGTTTAAGACATGTGTATGTCTAGAACCGAGTTTAAGACGTGTGTACATCTAGCATTGAGTTTAAGACATGTCTCTGTCTAGTACCGAGTTTACAACGTGTGTACGTACATCTAGGGCAGAGTTTAAGACAAGTACGTACATCTAGGGCAGAGTTTAAAATGTGTTCGTCATCCTCACAGCTTCGTTCCAACATCTCCTCGTGGTAGTCAATCATGAACCCAAGCAGGAAGGGCGATCGGATGTTACCCTCATACAGCTTGGTGCAGAAGGCAACAATACCGGGGTAGGTGCTCAGGTCCTGCTCTTGTAGAATTCTACACAATGTTGCAATATTACAACACATATTTATGCAAATGAGTTCTTTTAGACATATCCAATACGTGAATGTTTACCTCGTAGAGGCTTTCATTGATGTAACTCCCCAACTTCTTCAGGACATGTGACGTAGACATCATCGTACATGTGAGATAGTTTGTAATTCCCTTCATCTTGGTTGTTTTTAGTCCTGGCCATTCTCATCCATATGGCTTCTTTTATTTGGCGTCTTCTTCTGCTGACTGCCTTGTCCACTATTTTCGCTCCCTCCCAGTGTCAATCTCACATGTACGATGACGTCATTCGTCACATGTACTGAAGAAGTCGGAAAGTCCTTACAGGGTAAACATTCAATTATTGGATATGTCTAAAAGAACTCATTTGCATAGAAATGAACTATCCTCAAGACTGTTCAGCAGTATAACATATATTTATTTATATTAACCATCGTACCTCGTAAAGTTGCACCCTGAGATCGTCCATCTTCTAAATATAAACGTTCAGTGAATCATCATATATATATGAATCACTTTCCTCAACACCATTTAAACTCTTCACATTCAAGTAAATTTTAAATAGCATGGCACAAAATTATATCCGAGTGCCACAGGTTACTTGGGATAGCAAACTGGTTACAAGAACAAGACGATTACGAACCCTCGCAGGTAGTTCCAGCCACTCTCATTGTTGGGGGCACGACTGATGACATCCTTCGTATAACTGCCAACATCAAATGTCACAGCGATTACACAAGTGTCACAGAGGGATGATTACACAAGTGTCACAGAGGGGTGGCCGCAGAGGGCTGCCAGGGGGTCCACGAGATGGATGTCACTGAATACGTAAAACTTAAAGGCATAACCAAATTAAACTGAGATGAACCCAAGTTGATATACTGATATTCTGTGACACTAATTTCAATTAAATCTGTTAGTTTAACTAGTAGTAGTTAACAAGCAGTATAATGGCACTAGCTGTACCAAACATGTTTCTTGCAATTCTTAGTAAAACCATGACTTTTAGAAGCAATAACTTTTGACACCACTGTAACGAAATGGCAGGGTGTCATATTACATGACGTTATAGATAGGGGGGTCCTGCAAGTATTGTTGAACTCAGGGGGGCTTAGAGCCAAAAAGGACGAGAATCGCTAGGCTATAGTACACTACTGAAAGCCTAAAGTGTCATATCACATTATCAGTAAACAACAGCCTTTAGTGCAGTCTTACTATGTATGATACGTACTCAACCTCTGTACTGAGAACGCTGTCAGTGTAGCCGGTCGTGTTAGTGATGACGAAATAGCGTTGGTTCCACGCGGAGTTGTTGCGCAAGTCCTCCCCAATCAGCTGGTTCACGTACTCGATCTCCCGATCCCACAGACCAAAGTGACGGATCGCCCACTGCCTACAATGAACACGACAATCACTTACTTCTACACAAGACATTCATAAACAGTGTCGTATCATCCACTGTCTATTATGACCACAAGAATAACTGATTTCTAGTTTTCTACCGAACATTTATGAACAGTGTTGTATCACCCACTGTGTATAATGAACACAATAATCTCCACACTTAATGAAGAGAAATGCTGAACAAATGACTACAGCGTGTATGTTGTCATGTGATAAATCATTTGCACCTGCACTGGGAGTTCTGCTGGATGCTTTATTCTGGTATTTGATGAAAAAGGCACATTAAAAATGGCACATGCCAAACTGGTACAATTTAACATATTTTGTAATTTATATGTATACACTTATCCCTCTCGTGATCAGAACGCCCGAATCAACCCGACTCCCACTCACGGCCAGAACGCCTGAATACGCCCGAATACAGGGGCACATTTAAACTGGTACCGCAAAACAGTGTCATCCAATAACGGCAATTTATTTTGGCAGTTAGCATACAATAATATTTAAGTTTCACTGAGAAGCGTCAAAAGTGAGAAATGATGGCGATTTCCATGGCTAAATAGCACCAACCACCACGCGGTTTTGTAGTCGAACGCAGCAACACAATTTCCGGTCCCTCTTTTACGCCACACAGTGAATATTTTAATGGTGATTTTCAGCCAATGAGATTAAAGTTTAACATTTGCTGCGAGCATAAACATGGAAGTATCCAGGAATTATTCCAAAACACGCATCCGCAGGCGATTTCTATGATTAAATGCTAACTTTTGAGCGGTCTATTTTGTTGTAAAGACGTATTAAGCCGCAGCACAACAAAGCGGATGGTGTTTTTTAGCTTTGATGTAATTCTCGACATTGTCATTATGTCGAACTCCAGTAATTCGGGATTTGATGGGATTTTTGAATCGAGTTTATAATGAACATTGCCATCGAAGGGGAATGTTTTGCACTATATATATGTACGCATTTTAAATATAACACCAACTTAATAGTTGAAACGGGATGACGGCTATGATCACAAAGAACGCCATTTTGTATAAAATCTTGAAAATACATGCACTCTAAAAAACTGAAATTATTTCAGTTTTATTTACCATAGACATTTAATTAGTTTTCCATTCTGTAGCATAGTAATTTATGAACATTTCATATGCAGCATGTAACCGCTAATTATTAATGAAAAATATATTTAAAAAATGAATTGTTGAAAATTAGTTAAGTATTTTATTTTTGTCAAACTTTAGCAATTCATATTTGCGTAATAAATTGACATATATGTCACATACTTGGCTAGTTACACCAGGAATTAGTTCTTCAGATGTAGTGAAAATTTTAGTTGAATCGGATAAAAAATTATTTATTTATTTGCATTCATACAACCCGAGTATATCACAATTCACCCACAGCACATTCTCTCGATTTATTAGGATTAAATAACAGGCACATATTTCCATTAATCTGGCCTTGAGAGGGTTATACAAAAACTTTGTAAATAATAATTTTCATTTTGACCATTAACTCATCTTGAGCACTTTGTTTGATTCAACTCTAATCAAATCTGTTGTTTTTTTCAATTCAATAATATTTTTGACCAACACAAATTCATTTCAGAATTAACCGCGGGTTTGCTCACCGGTGCTGCCATGCGTGGTAGTTCTTGGCATCACTCTGCAGAATGTCAGCCGTGAACTGAAGCTCCTTGTCCGCGTCACCGAGCCATTCGACAATGACACGTCTGTGATGCCTGTAACACACACTAGATGGCAGATCTTGGGGGTGTTTCTCAAAGGAAGGGGTTGTTACTCAAGAAAGGGGTCGTTACTCAAGGGGTTGTTATTCAAGAAAGGGGTCATTACTCAAGGAAGGGGTTGTTACTCAAGGAAGAGATCGTTACTCATGGAAGGGGTTGTTACTGAAGAGTTATTACTAAAAATACAAGAAAGGGGTCGTTACTCAAGGAAGGGGTTGTTCCTCAAGAGGTCATTACTGAAGGATAGACTTGTTACTTAAGGAAGGGGTTGTTACTCATGGATGGGGTTGTTACTCATGTAAGGGGTTGTTACTCAAAGAAGGGGTTGTTACTCAAGAAAGGGGTTGTTACTTAAGGAAGGGGTTGTTACTCAAAGGGAGCACTATTCAAGGACGGGGCGTTATTCATAGAATGGAGCTATTCTCAAAGAAGGAGGCATTACTCAAGTAATTGGATGTACTCAAGGAAGGGGGGTATCACTCCAGGAAGGGAGCATGTAACCTCTAGACATTACTCTAGGAAGAGGGAATTACTCCAGGTAGAGGGCATTACTCGAGGAAGGGATTGTTATTCAAGTAAGAGTGCATTACTGGGTACTCAAGAAAGGGGGCATTACCCCAGGAAGGGTTACTCACCATACCTGGTAGTTCTTGGGGTGACTCCAGATCATACCAGTTATGTAGGACAGTTCATCTCTCAGGTCTTTCTTGAGCTCCTTCAACAATACGCGTCTAAACTGCCTGCAAAGATCACATTGTGTACAAGACGCATTTAAACGGCCTGTAAAGTGATGCATTTTGTACATAAGATGACTAAACTGTCTGTAAAGTGACAAACTATGTACAAGACACGTCTAAACTGCTTGCAAAGTGATGCATTATGTACAAGACGCGTCTAAACTACCTGCAAAGTGACAGACTATGTACAAGATGCATTTAAACGGCCTGCAAAGTGACACATTGTATACAGGACCCATCTAAAGTGCCTGTAAAATGATGTGTTATACAAATTGCATATTGTACGTAAGCCAGCTGTGCCAGTAGAAGATAAGCTTTTAATCGATAGTCAGTCATCCCAACCATTATATCATAATTAGTATCAAAATTATACATTTGGACCCTAACACAGTCCTGCCACAATGCCCTGCTTGTTGAGTGCTGCACTCACCACACGGTGTAGTTGGCCGCGTTGAGTTGTGCGGCGTCAGTGGTCAGGTCTAGAGCGCGGTCCGAGTGTTCATCTGCTTGGAGAACGGCTCGGAAGTAGTCGTATACATCCCGAACTGCAACAGTGAGCATCTTTCATATCCAAATGTCACAAAGACATATTTCGAACATTGCCTTTTCCAATCACTTGTTCACTCAACCTCCCCATCCACCCACCCATCATATGTCCACCTACATCATCGTTCTCTGAAATGCTTATCTATAAGAGCATGTTGTAGAAAGAATTCTTCCCTAGAAGCAATTTATAGAGTTTGAATATGTTCTTTAAGTATGACTATTAAGTGTATTATTAATTCGGCTAAACCTATTCTTGACACAAAACAACATGCACCTAATTTTGTCTACACCAATGTGAACATTCGGTATCACAACTCAGCATGATAATTTAAGGAATAAAGTCCAAGTTGGCATACTGTTCATAGTCCAAATTGCCATCTTCTTCCATTTATTGACCACCTTCATTTGGCCGAAGATGGTCGTTTTTTTTTTGGGGGGAAATAGCATGCAGTCATTATAGCAAAAGGAAAGAGAGAAGAAATGTAGTATTATGATTGAATGGGGTGAGGGGATGGAGGGAACGGGATGAGAGATGTGTCTTTAGTGTTCAAAGGTGGCGCTAAAGCCCATACATAACTTTGGATGGCATAGTGTAACCTCTGTTTTTGAGCGACAATATCCATGTGGATTTCACCAGCCACAGCAAGCAAGTATTATATTTAACATGCAGTTCGGCATGCTATTCTGGCCGTAGATGTCCCGAGTCCTGACAGGCCTTGTGGAGCGCAGTAGCACAGCGGTAATAGTTTCAGACTCTCGACTAAGAGAACGCGGGTTCGAATCCTGTGCGGCAGTGTCGAACCTTGGACAAGTTCATTTACTCTACGATGCTTCAGTTCATTCAGCTGTATGAATGAGTACCTGGCTGTAGACAGTGGTGGATATTTGTGTACAAATAGTCTTCACGCATTAATTGCAGCATGGCTGAATGCTTCCCAGAGAAGTCGGTATGGTGTTCGATTGAACAGGTCTGCCAGGGAGTAAAGCGTTTTGAGCAGTCCTGTGGACTGGTTACTGTACTATATAAGAACTTACCCTTACTTTTTTACTTCAGTTCAGCATAAAATTGTCATACAATTAGACGGTGTACTTTATGTGTCATCTGCTGACTACAGCCACAGTTCAGCATAAAGTTGTCATACAATTAGACGGTGTACTTTATGTGTCATCTGCTGACTACAGCCACAGTTCAGCATAAAATTGTCATACAATTAGACGGTGTACTTTATGTGTCATCTGCTGACTACAGCCACAGTTCAGCATAAAGTTGTCATACAATTAGATGGCTTACTTCATGTGTCATCTGCTGTTTACAGCCACAGTTCAGCATAAAGTTGTCATACAATTAGACGGTGTACTTGATGTGTCATCTGCCGACTACAGCCACAGTTCAGCATAAAGTTGTCATACAATTAGATGGCGTACTTCATGTGTCATCTGCTGTTTACAGCCACAGTTCAGCATAAAGTTGTCATACAATTAGATGGCATACTTCATGTGTTATCTGCTGACTACAGCCACAGTTCAGCATAAAGTTGTCATACAATTAGACGGTGTACTTTATGTGTCATCTGCTGTCTACAACCACAGTTCAGCATAAAGTTGTCATACAATTAGACGGTGTACTTTATGTGTCATCTGCTGACTACAGCCACAGTTCAGCATAAAGTTGTCATACAATTAGATGGTGTACTTTATGTGTCATCTGCTGACTACAGCCACAGTTCAGCATAAAGTTGTCATACAATTAGATGGCGTACTTCATGTGTCATCTGCTGTCTACAACCACAGTTCAGCATAAAGTTGTCATACAATTAGATGGTGTACTTTATGTGTCACCTGATGTCCACAACCACAGTTCAGCATAAAGTTGTCATACAATTAGATGGTGTACTTTATGTGTCATCTGCTGACTACAGCCACAGTTCAGCATAAAGTTGTCATACAATTAGATGGTGTACGAAGTTAGGACATGCAACTATACATGTATGCGAAAATCACAGAATACTGGAACTGTGATCTCATTTAAGTTTGTGCCCTCATGCATAACAATGACAACTGTAGGGGGGACTCACATGCAAACAATACTATTTATTATAATATTTAGTCATTGTAGCTTCTATTTACAGTGACACATGGATGGATAGTGTTCAAGCATTACAAGGAATGCCAAGAAAGCCTGATTTGTACAGATGTTAAAGGGAGAACTGTTATCTATCAAGTGATCATCACTGAATGTATGGGAGCCTGGCTGAGGGGTCTGTCCCCAATGCCATGTGTAAAAAGGGCAGTCACTAGAGGAATGTGTGTCAAAGGACCATTGCATCCAATTAGCCATGCAGAAGGACTTCACACTATCCCAGGGTTTCCTGTTATGAAAACACATGGAGTAACAAATACACAAGAAGCCAGTTTTACACCAAATGTAATATTATGAGCCCTAATTGTAGTCACTCAGAGGTGACAGATGCAGAAAATATACTGGTGAATGAACCGGGTGACAATGATTGAACAATTATGAGCACATAAATTAAGCCATATAAAATAATTTGTTACTTCTCATCAGAACTCTGTTAAAAAGTGAACAAAAGGTGCAGCTTTTTAATTGTAGTATGCTGATTAAGATAACTACCGACTGTCAAAGAGGCTATTCTCAACAATCAACAACTTAAGATGTGTAGCGAGTGTATTTCTTACTAGCTGCAAACCTGGTAGACAAACTCATCTGGCTTAACACAAATCATAATTTTTAACTATTGAGCTGGAACGTGAATTTCGATAATTGTAACCACTACAAAATAAAGTTTAGCTTTACCTATTTTGAAATGTGCATGCTGATGAGAAATCGTGTAATTGTGGGGCTATATGGTTGCCGATATACTGTGGTTGCTAGTTGCATGTTTGTAGATCTCAGAAAGGGGAGCCTTATCGCTGCTGAGGAGGCAAGAATGTGTGAAGGGCCTTTAAGGCCAGACACGGCAGGTAGATAGGATTATTTTTTAATTTGTGCAAACAGTTAAATTTGTTCTGCCCAATGCATGAAATGGGTCTTACTGAGTAAAATATATATTGAACTTTTTTTCAGCCAGACGCCCCGTTTCCATGGTAATAAACAAAATGGCCACCATTTTGAGCAAATATTGGCAAATTTGGAAACACTGCCATTTTTTATTGAATCCATATATAGTTATAATTCTTGCAAATCCATGTTCTTTGTAGATTCTATTGTGCAATGATCATGTTTTTATTTTTAAAATAATTTTTTGGTAAAATATGAACAAAATCTTGTTTTTTGGCAACAAATATGGCTATATCTTTCAAACTATTCATGATTTAAAAAAAGTGTCTGATCATTGCAATATGCTGAATGCAACACTGAACACATTATTTATATAGTATAATTATTCCAAGAGATATCCCGTTTCCAATTGCAGAAATTTGAAGAAATTTGTGTTTGAGAAAATGGCTGTCAAAGATTGCATAATGGATTTCATTACATGATATCGACATGCTCGATCCATGATTAAAACTCACTTAGAGGTACGTAATTGTAATAGAAGTGAACTTTATTGATAGTATGCATACAAAGGTATAATAATCTGGCAGAAAACCATTTTCAGTATTTTTTATATAAAAAACACCATTTCACCTGGGGTGTCTGGCCTTAAAATCAATCATTATGTCCATTTTGTGTTCCGTATAGTTGTAAAATACAGTTTGTGTTTCCTGGAGTCAGTTTGGTGTACAGGATGTGGTACTTGACTGTTTGATGCCTAGAATTTAATTCAAATTCCACAAGAGGACATTAATTGTTCTAATCTTCTATTTACCGGGCATGTTTGATAAAGGTTTGTTAATTTACTAACTTAATTATGTTTATGATAAATTATGGAACTTTTGCACATCTGATCAGATAAATATAGTGTATTAATTGAGTGAAAACCAGATTGTAAATGTCACACTTTAACTGTTTATTCTTAAAAATAACTTGGACACTCCCACACTACTCGGTGCCTGGTTTATTATATTAATATGAACATATTCAAAACAATTGCACACACAGTGAAGGATTTTGAGTAAATAATTAAATTATATTAACAATATACTATCACTGCGTGTTGGCTTTTATGAATACAATTTGGTGTAAATTAGGCTTAATCAGGCAACAAAATGAGACAAATCTCCACAGACCACGAGTCCCACTTTGTTTGAAAATGGACCCCCAAAACGACCTCGTTATGGGCCTGCTGGGGATGCTAATGTGGTGTTTGTATATAAGATGAAAGAATATAAGACGAAACCACATGGTCCACCAATCTCACACCCACTTCTCTGTTCTTCCAGTTAAAAATTTAACCTTCTGCATTATAAGAGGTCAGCCCACTGTTGGTTTTCCCATAGGCGACCATGTTAACGTTTTGTCTGATTATAAGAAAACGTGACCTATTAAATGTCTTAAACTTCTCACCTGCTGTTATCATCATTTCATTGACATGCCGATAGATTTTAACAAAAATTGCACACTTCCAGCTCTCGTAAAATGCCTGTATGTGTGACACCCGTCAATATTTACAAATGCCGGCAAGAATTACTCCGTAAACAAGTCACACAGGCAAATTGCTGCCAAATATCCTTCCGCTTATTCAAATTATCTAGAAATCCACCATTTTACAGTCAACACCTTCTACAATCACACATGAAAATCTCCCTACTCAAATGGACTTATGTCACAGCATGTGAATTAAAAAAAAAAATCATATCTAAAAAATACACTGCATTTTTCTTCGTGTGCAACAGACAGGAAGTCTAACTAGAACATGACCCCATAAGCCCCCACGTGAACATGTGGGGCCCTCTGCATTATAATTTTTTTTATCCCACATGAACTTGTGGCACCCCCTGGAGTCTGAATTGGTAAAATGTGAACCCCCCCACTGTAATGGCCCAACATATATTTAAAGTTAAAACCTGATCGAAAATGTGCACTCTCCGAAGAAAAATTTACTAGTGTGCTGCGTGTACAGGCTTTAGACCTTATTCATTAGATTATGTTTTGACAGCGCTCGTTGACGTTGTAATGTTGGTACCGTAAATTCGTAATTTTATGCATAATCATATACGACACTGACATAAAAGAGAAAATAATGCTGTTTAGCGGCGTAAATAATGTACGCAACATCTTTACCTCTATGTGGTTATTTTTAGGGTTAGAGCAGAAAGGAAAAGAATCGCCCAGGCCGAAATCATCAGCACTCGAATCAAGACAAGACACCATGCAAACAGCATGTCACTGTCTGCAACAGGGCTGGCGGTGTCTTTCAGTCCATACAAACATGGTCGCAATTTTAGGGGATTTCAATTTTAAACACAGACGATCATGCTTACATTTGTCTGAGTACGCAATCTGTACAACAGGGAATGGTCCGTCGTCTTGCGGTATTGGGACAACGTCTGTCCATTCTTCTTTATCTCTATAAAATACCCAGTCGTCTGACACCCCATCGTCGGAGTCGCTCTCCGCCATGATGCTGTCGGATCATATAGTCTCGTTAGACAAAACATAACTGAAACATTTCTAAGTAGTTTCCTACAATTGAATAAAGTAGTACTTCCAAATAAATACAATTTAAACTAGGTTATGGTCGTACATATTTTCCAAAGAATTTGCTTTGATAAACCTTATACATCATTAGTTGGTCACGAGAGTTTAATATCGCAAGAAACGGCAAGATGATGGGGGCTCAGGCGGAGCGACTGTTTGAAGAGTGATGTTGACATCTCTTATTTAGTAACCCGCTTATTTAATTTTTTTCATTTCGGGTTTTTGTCATACCATATTCTGTAGACATGTTTACAAGATTTACGTCGATGCTCCACCATGCAGTGGAAGCGGTAGGTACCCTAGGATTTCCAAACTCTTGTCTCCGAACTGACAGAAGCGGCAGAGTTCAACTACAAGACAATCGCTCAGACTGAGTCGAGTCCAAACTACGCCTATGGCGAACGTAATCTTAGGTCTAGCTAAGTCGGAAACAAGGTCTAGGACTAAGGATTGGTGTTTCCAAGGGTTTCAACCTCCCATCTGTTTTGTGTCAACCTCCAATCAAACCCACTTATAAGGGGGTGTGGCAGGGAAGTAGCCTACCCAATCCCCCACGCCGCTTTTTGCCCCTGGCCTAGGTCTAGACTTAGCGTTTAACATAATGTCCACTCTAAGACTATCATCACTATGTCCATGTGGTGCTTAACCCAATGTCCACTCTATGTCCAGCTGGTGCTTAACACAATGTCCACTCTATATTCAGCTGGTGCCTGCTGAACCACTGAAGAAGGAGTTTGTAGCTCACTGGAAGGACATTACCAGCTACTTCACAGAGCACAAGGGTGAGGCCATTTAGTCTCTTACAAAGCATGTTTTCATGTATACAACAACATTGTATTTCCACTGGTCAGAAACCAGCTGTTCAACATAAATATGTAATTTGGTAATTTTTTTATATTTAATATAATGAAAGATAGAAAGACTAGAGGACATGAAGTTACATTAGTAAAGGAGCAGTGTAGATTAGACGTAAGAAAGTTCTCATTTTCACAAAGGACTGTGAATGAATGGAACAGATTATCTGATGATTGTGTGGGTGCTAGTAGTGTGAATATGTTTAAAAATAAAATTGATACATACCTCAGAAGGGCTGGATATATGTAGATAAAAGGGTTGGACTCTCGATAAGCCAAAGGGCTTCCTTGTCCACCTGCCATCTAGAGTTAATTCTCTGGATGGCAATCTTGTTAAATCTTGTTAAATAATGAAACTACAAGATTGTTAGGATCCTGTGTGCTTCTTCTCATCTAGATAAATATTCACTGAAGGCTTATGATATTAATTTCTTTATAAACCAACAATATTTAATGGTAAACAGGTACACATGTACAAGAAAATAATAATAAATACATAGTAACTATTTAATATAACTATTTAACTATACTTTGTATTTAACTTAATGCAGTTATGTATAAACACAGATTAATATTATTGCTAATTCTAAAATAACAGAATACTGTGATATATTTATTTTTGTGCATGTATTGCATTTATCATGTTTATATTATCTTTGTGTGAATAATGATACTTTTCCTTATAGATGTCAGCATTTCAGATGTGTGTGATTTACTATTTTCTTAGTATTCATCTGCTAAATTAATTAAAAATAGTATAGTTTTTAAACTTCTTGTGCATTCCTTTCATACACCATTATGTCACTCTGACACACACAAGAATTATTTGATGCGATTGCAGCCTGTTCTATGTTTATGTGAATGTTTGCTTGAATAACATTTATTGAGTGTCACATCACTCACCAATGTGTTTGTGGAGTGCTGTGGCGCAGTGTCTGTAGCATCAGACTCTCAATTGAGAGAACCTGTGTTTCAAACGTGTGCTGTCGTGTTGAACCATGGGCAAGTTTGCTCCAGTTCACAGTATGAATGAGTACCTAGCTATAGAAGGTGGTAGATATTTGTGTACAAGTTATCTTTGTGCATTAATTGCAGCATGGCTGAATGTTCCCAGAGAAGTTGAAATGGTGTTTGATTGAACAGGTCTGCCAGGGAGTAAAGTGTAAAGCCTTGAACAGTCCTGATGACTGGATACTGTGCTATAAAAGAACTTGCCTTTACCTTGTACCAATGTGTAAATGACAAGTAAGTGTCCTGTTGTAGAGCACCGTGTGTCGGTGGATCAGACACGGATCCCCGAGGCCCTGGAGGCGATGCTGGAGATCCTTGTTTGTGAGGAAGAGGAAACTCAAGGTCTGTCAGGGCCCTGTGTCGAGTACCTCCTCCGCAACGACATCGTCGACACCCTGTACTCACTCGCTCGCGCCGATGTAAGTACTGTCTTTGTGGACACCCAGTATTCACTTGTGGACACCCAGTATTCACCCTTTACTCACTCGCTTGTGCTGCCATTGCTGGTATAAATATTGTCTTTGTGGACACCCGGTATTCACTCGTACGTGTAGACATAAGTGCTGTCTTTGTGGACACCCTGTATTTACTTGCACACACCGACGTATGTACTGTCTCTGCAGACACCCTGTACTCACTCGCTCATGCCAACAAGAGCACAATCTTTGATGACACCCTGTACTCACATGCGCTGACGTAAGCACCGCCTTTGTAGTGACATTGTGGACACTGTGTTTTGTACTCACTCACATGCACTGATATCAGTACTATCCTTTGTTGTGTGACATTGTGGACATCCTGTGCTCACAGGCTTGTGCTGACATAAGTACTTTCTTTGTTGTGACAATAATCTCTGGATTTCACTGATGCAGTCTTTCTGTGTGGTGACATTGTGGACACCATGTACTGTACTCACTAGCTGAATGCTGACATATGTACTTTCTGGTGACATTGTGGACACTCTGTACTCACTAGCTTCCACTGATGTAAGTATTTTGTTTGTGGTGATATTGTGGACACCATATACTTTCTGGATTGCGCTGATCTTTCTTTCTGGTGACATTGTGGACACCCTGTATTCACCAGTTCATGCTTAAGTTGGTACTTTCTTAGACACTAGTTCAGGGGCTGGCAACCTTTTTGAATGGAGGGCCAAATAAGTGACTTGGGCTAGGTCAGCGAGACATATATTATATTGATTATCACTAGCCCAATCTTCGTGGCATTCTAAGTCATATGTGTCGAAGCTGAACTTACACCTTTTGGAGTTGTTATTATTATGAAACATCAATGGCTAATTTTTAACAATTTCCTATTGAAAATACACATTATTCAAGGTCGGCTTTGTTGTCATGTAAATTACATTTTGACCAAGTGCTCCACGTCGAAGTGAGCTTGGCATTTGTAATCAGTTCAAGAAACTGTTCCATCGGCATATATGCATTTGGTTGTAAGATACACCTCACTGAATGTCACTTTGATTACCACATTACATTTAGGTAAACTTCATCTACACAGCTTCAGACGTGTCGTCAACTATGATGGACTTTAAAATAAGAGTAAATGCGAGCTCCGAGATCTGTAAAATGCAAACTCCCGTCTCAGCAGCTCAATGAATGCTTCGTACGTGTCCGGCCTTTCTGGTTCATTTCCAGGAATGTAGAGAAATGCAGTAGTTGTGTCTCCAACAATCACAACTTTTTATCTCGAAAGCAGAAACAAACTGAAAGTAAAAAACTAGAAGAGTTCTTTGGTTAGATGTTCTTGTCCCGTAATTTGAATATTCAACAGATTGAGATGCACCACGATGTTGACAAGAAATTAACGCTCGCAGATGCACCTGGGGGTCAGCAATGTCCGGTAGACCTTGTGTCTGAAAACATCTGCTCCGTGAAGAAGCTAAATCCATGTCTCACCTCATGCATGCGACCCAGCCACCTCAGCATGGCTGGATGCTTCTCAGAGAAGTCGAGATGGTGTTCGATTGAACACGTCTGCCAGGGAGTGAAGTGAAAAGCACTTTGAGCAGTCCCGAGGACTGGATACTGTGCTATAAGAACTTACCTTTTTTAACCGCACTTGGAAGTAGAATAGGAGATCTTGATTGTTGCACATTCTTCTGTGCAATAGAATAGGAGATCTTGATTGTTGCACATTCTTCTGTGCAGTAGAATAGGAGATCTTGATTGTTGCACATTCTTCTGTGCAGTAGAATAGGAGATCTTGATTGTTGCACATTCTTCTGTGCAGTAGAATAGGAGATCTTGATTGTTGCACATTCTTCTGTGCAGTAGAATAGGAGATCTTGATTGTTGCACATTCTTATGTGCAGAAGAATAGGAGATCTTGATTGTTGCACATTCTTCTGTGCAGTAGAATAGGAGATCTTGATTGTTGCACATTCTTCTGTGCAGTAGAATAGGAGATCTTGATTGTTGCACATTCTTCTGTGCAGTAGAATAGGAGATCTTGATTGTTGCACATTCTTCTGTGCAGTAGAATAGGAGATCTTGATTGTTGCACATTCTTCTGTGCAGTAGAATAGGAGATCTTGATTGTTGCACATTCTTCTGTGCAGTAGAATAGGAGATCTTGGTTGTTGCACGTTCTTCTGTGCAGTAGAATAGGAGATCTTGGTTGTTGCACATTCTTCTGTGCAGTAGAATAGGAGATCTTGGTTGTTGCACATTCTTCTGTGCAGTAGAATAGGAGATCTTGGTTGTTGCACATTCTTCTGTGCAGTAGAATAGGAGATCTTGGTTGTTGCACGTTCTTCTGTGCAGTAGAATAGGAGATCTTGGTTGTTGCACGTTCTTCTGTGCAGTAGAATAGGAGATCTTGGTTGTTGCACGTTCTTCTGTGCAGTAGAATAGGAGATCTTGATTGTTGCACGTTCTTCTGTGCAGTAGAATAGGAGATCTTGGTTGTTGCACATTCTTCTGTGCAAGAAGCACTTGAACGACTGGAGGTTTAGGCGACGAGTGTGAACGTAGTTCACGGTCTTCATGACTAGGTACGTTCAGTTAACTTCAGTACTGTTTGCATTTTCACTAATTTGTTACACAGGCGATAGATGGGATAGATGGGATAGATGGGATAGATGGGATAGATGGGATAGATGGGATAGATGGGATAGATGGAATAGAGGGGATAGATGGAATAGAGGGGATAGATGGAATAGAGGGGATAGAGGGGATAGATGGGATAGATGGAATAGAGGGGATAGAGGGGATAGATGGGATAGATGATGCAGTGTGCCTGGAGAAATTTGCAGTAGCACCTGCATTGGTTCCTTAGAAAGACTAGTTGTCTCTGATCTGTTGCAGTGCCCACCGGGAATGAAACAATGTGTTCTACAGTTCTTCACAAAGTTGCTGTCACGGATAAAACAGCCATTACTTCCGTACATGAATGTGCACACCCCAATGCAGGTAAGAACTGCCAGATCACCTACTACCTTGTGTACAGGTCTATTCAATGTGGCACAGAACTGTGGTGTTTTCTAGGTGTCTGGATTATCTGGATATATACTTCAATGTCTGTAAATGTTACCAAGTTATAGCTGTGAATTTGATCAAATTGTTATAACATATACCTTGTTTTAATGTTTCACAAAGATAATCAAAAGCCAGGCTCTCTTCAAGTCAAAAGTTCCCTTGTCCACTTGGTGTCTGGAGTTAATGCTGTGGGTGACAATCTTGATATTAATACTCTTACTTTAAGGTATTATTTGATATTACTGCAACATTCAGTGTATCAGTATCGATGGGTAGACTGGGACACTTAGTCATGCGTCATTGCCCTTATTTGGTGTCTGGTCGTCAAGGTGATCCGCCATCTTGGCTGTACACAATCGCATGCTGTGCATTGGCTACCATGGGACTCAAACAATGCAGCAGTATTTTGATGGACAGCACCACTACTAAAACCTGACAGTAATGTGCAAGTTCTTCAGATGATTGGCCAAAGATGCACAGCTGAAAAAATAGTGGACAGTTTCCTTCATTTGATTGCAGTAGATGCTGACGCTGCTGAGCCTGACGGGCCTTCTTGCAGTTGTTGTGTATAGCCCGCCAAGGGCTGTTGCTAGGATACGAGACTGGTGAATGTCAGTTAATCACTAATCATCCCAATTCACCCTCTAATTATTCATCTAGTTTGTTTGAGACTTAGAGGCCAGGAGGTTTAGATGCCAGGAGGCTTAGAGGCCAGGAGGTTTAGATGCCAGGAGTCTTAGCGGTTGGGAGGTTTAGATGCCAGGAGCCTTAGCGGTTAGGAGGTTTAGATGCCAGGAGCCTTAGCGGTTGGGAGGCATGGAAGCCAGGAGGCTGGGAGGCTAGTCAAAATTTGTGATGCTAAAGAATCGGAAACTGTTTTTGTTTTAGTGAAAATGTTCTGCAAATTTTTAGAATAAATTATTATTAAAAAAAATTCTGAACACCTACTGTAAATCTGTAATGATTGTATGTATTTGGAAATTAGAAAGTTACAAGTTGTGTTCAGAGGAGATTCTTTGTTAATGTGTTCAGAGGAGATTCTGTGTTAATGTGTTCATGTTCTCGTTTGTGGAGCTCAGTGGCACAGTGGCTAGAGCATCAGATTCTCAGTTGAGAGAACCCGGGCTCGAATCCTGTGCTGCCATGTCGAACATTGAGCAAATTTGTTCACTCTACTTTGCCCCAGTTCACTCAGCAGTATGAATGAGTACCTGGCTATAGACAGTGGTGGACAGTTGTATACAAATAGTCTTTGCACATTAATTGCGGCATGGCTGAATGCTTCCCAGAGAAGTCGAGATGGTGTTTGATTGAACAGGTCTGTCAGGGAGTAAAGTGTAAAGTGCTTTGAGCAGTCCTAAGGTCTGGATACTGTGATGTATAAGAACTTACCTTTTTTACTTTTATGTGTTGTGTTGTTGTCAGAGACTGGTGCGACTGTGCGGGGAGACTAGGGCTGGTCCAACTGAGACAGAGGAGGTGCACTTCCTGTGTACCCTCTGTGCCAAGGTGAAGACTGAACCTCACCTCGTTTCATTCTTCCTCCAGGTAGGACATCACTACTTCCCTCAGGTAGGGTGTCACTACTTCCCTCAGGTAGGGTGTCACTACTTCCCTCAGGTAGGATATCACTATTTCCCTCAGGTAGGGTATCACTACTTCCCTCAGGTAGGGTATCACTACTTCCCTCAGGTAGGGTATCACTACTTCCCTCAGGTACGATATCACTACTTCACTCAGGTAGGATATCACTACGTCCCTCAGGTAGGGATCACTACTTCCCTCAGGTAGGATATCACTACTTCACTCAGGTAGGATATCACTACTTCCCTCAGGTAGGATATCACTACTTCACTCAGGTAGGATATCACTACTTCCCTCAGGTAGGGTATCACTACTTCCCTCAGGTAGGGTATCACTACTTCCCTCAGGTAGGGTGTCACTTCTTCCCTCAGGTAGGATATCACTACTTCACTCAGGTAGGATATAACTTCATCCCTCAGTTAACTTGTTGAAGTTAAACACATTCGTTAATGTGCAGGTTTGACCTGTTAGTTTGGTGTAGTTGTCTCCTCTAATAAAGTATTGTGTTTTTAGCAGAACGTGAAACCAGTGACAACCGTAGCAGAGACCTTGCCTGGAGGCAGGGAGAGACCAGGGACCTCAAGCTTCCTACTCATTGAGTCACTGCTCAAACTCATGTCTAGTGCGGTATGTGAGTCTGCCTCCACAGGCAAAGTGTTGTCATTCATGCAAGTTGTTGAGTTCACTGGTTGTGATTGTGAGCGCAGGAACCATACAAATGCCTATGTCCCTGTCAAAGGACAACTCCATGAAATCCAAATAATTACCAGTCAGAGCATTCCACGGTCGTGTATTTTCTACTAATTATCTCTGCTTCACGAACGTGTAACGTCGTGCAGCATGTAACGTCGTGCAGCATGTAACGTCGTGCTGCATGTAACGTCGTGCGGCATGCATCGTCATGCAGCATGTAACATCATGCAGCATGTAACATCAGCCATGATTGGCCATCACCCAAATCAGCGTATCTTGAAAGGCAATGAAATGGTTGGATAATGGGTTCGGCTTAACTTACACTTCTCAACAACAGCGCCATATGCCACTTGGTACTGAGACTGATGTCACTAGCAGCAACACCTGGCTTGCGAGGATGAGAATAGTTTTACGCCACTTGGTACTGAGACTGATGTTACTAGCAGCAACACCTGGCTTGCGAAGATGAGAATAGTTTTATATGCCACTTGGTACTGAGACTGATGTTACTAGCAGCAACACCTGGCTTGCGAGGATGAGAATAGTTTTATATGCCACTTGGTACTGAGACTGATGTTACTAGCAGCAACCCCTGGCTTGGGAGGATGAGAATAGTTTTATATGCCACTTGGTACTGAGACTGATGTTACTAGCAGCAACACCTGGCTTGCGAGGATGAGAATAGTTTTATATGCCACTTGGCACTGAGACTGATGTTACTAGCAGCAACACCTGACTTATGAGGACGAGAATAGTTTGATATGCCACTTGGTACTGAGACTGATGTTACTAGTAGCAACACCTGCCTTGCGAGGATGAGAATAGTTTTATATGCCACTTGGCACTGAGATTGATGTTACTAGTAGCAAAACCTGGCTTGCGAGGATGAGAATAGTTTTATATGTGAGTGTCATCTCTGACATATTAAAGGATAATGTTATATATGAATAAGCTAACCTAAATGGTATCATAGACATCCACGTTTTATGACAATAGAAGAATAAAACAAACTATTTATCAGTATTTTTGTAGAATCAGCTAAATAAAACATCACCCACATTCAATATCAACATCACCGTATAACATATGTTTGTAAACTGCACGTGTCACTATGACGTCTGATTGTAGGATGCGTGTGTTTGTAAGATGTACGTGTCACGATGATGTCTGATTGTAGGATGCGTGTGTTTGTAAGATGCACGTGTCACTATGACGTCTGATTGTAGGATGCGTGTGTTTGTAAGATGCACATGTCACTATGACGTGTATTTGTAGGACACACAAGTCACAGTATGAGGTATGTATGTAAGATGCTCAGGTCAGCATATGACATCTGTTTATATGACACATGTGTCACAGTATGGTGTCTGTTTGAATGACACACGTGTCACTGTATGTTGTATGTTTGTAGAACACTCATATCACTGTATGACATCTGATTGTAGAACACACACCCATCACTCACTGTTTGACGTGTGTTTATAGGACACCCTTGTCACTGTATGATGTGTGCTTGTAGAACACACATGTCATTGTATGATGACTGTCTTAGGACACACATGTCATTGTATGACGTCTCATTGTAGGATGTGTATGTTTGTAGGATGGGCGTGTCACTATGATGTCTGTTGTAGAGCACATATCAATGTATGACGTCTGTTGTAGGACATGCGTGTCATTGTATGACGTCTGTTGTAGGACATATGTGACACTGTATGACGTATGTTGTAGGATGCGTGTGTCACTGTATGATGTCTGTTGTAGGATGTGTGTGTCACTGTATGACATCTGTTGTAGGATGTGCTTGTCACTGTATGATGTCTGTTGTAGGATGTACATGTCACTGTATGACGTCTGTTGTAGGATGTGTGTATCACTGTATGATGTCTGTTTTAGGATGTGCATGTCACTGTATGACGTCTGTTGTAGGACGCGCGTGTGGCGGTAAAGGCATGTGAGGGGGTCCTGCTGTGTACCACCCTCACTGACCCGGCATGTGTCCACTCCATCGTCCACTCCACTGACCTGTGTGAGTTTTTCACGAAGCAGCTCTGTGCGTTGTACGACAAACTGCCCAAAATGATGGATCCTGCACATCTAGAGTCAGTCGACGTCCACTGGGGGTGAGTAGAAGGGTGTTTACCCTAGGTTGATGTCCACTGGGGGTGAGTAGAGGGGTATCTACCCTCAGTTGATGTCCACTGGGGGTGAGTAGAAGGGTATCTACCCTAGGTTGATGTCCACTGGGGTAAGTAGAAGGGTATCTAACCTAGGTTGATGTCCATTGGGGTTGAGTAGAAGGGTATCTACCCTAGGTTGATGTCCACTGGGGGAGTAGAAGGGATCTTCCCTAGGTTGATGTTCACTGGGGTGTGTAGAGGGGTATCTAGTATCTACCCTAGGTTGATGTCCACTGGGGTGAGTAGAAGGGATATAGTATTGACCGTAGGTTGATGTCCATTGGGGGTGAGTAGAAGGGTATCTACCCTAGGTTGATATCCACTGGGGTGAGTAGAAGGGTATCTAATATCTATCCTAGGTTAATGTCCACTGGGGGTGAACAGAAGGCTGGTTGATGTTCACTGGGGGTAAGTAAAGGGTATCTACCCTAGGATGATGTCTACTGGGTTGAGTCACCAGATTGTCATGAAGGTACTCTCTGTCACCAGACTTGATGTCACCAGATTGTCATGACAGTATTCTCTCTCACCAGATTTGTTGTCACCAGATTGTCATGAAGGTACTGTCTGTCCTTAGATTTGATGTCACCAGATTGTTATGAATGTACTCTCTGTCACCAGACTTGATGTCACCAGATTGTCATAAAGGTACTCTCTGTCACCAGACTTGATGTCACCAGATTGTCATGAAGGTACTCTCTGTCATCAGACTTGATGTCATCAGATTGTCATGAAGGTATTCTCTGTCATAAGATTTGATGGTACCAGATGGGATAAAACCACATTTAAATTTTACATAGGCAGTCATTATAACGTTTCCTTCATTTCCTGCAAAATTTGTCTTACGATTTTCTTGAAAATTTCACAGCATGAATGTACTCTCTGTCACCTCCACTGACACAAGTGCTGTGGAAAACTTGTCAAATTCTTATACCTCAGTTTTCAGAAAAATCCACCCAAACCTGACACCCTTCAATTTCGCCCCAATCTGGTGACGGATTTTGAAATATTGGTGCGTGCTGCAAAATAGCCACTGTGCGAATATGCGAGCGACTAGCATATATTTTTTGCTACCTCGTGAAAGATCTAATGTAGTACGTAGTACATTCAGTATTCATTGGACTGACATGTGCCATGTCAAAGTGCTCGAAAAAAATTCACACACACCAAAACGGTATTTTCAAGGGTACTCTTTCGGTGGGTAATGGCGGACGAATCCTTAATGTGGTCTTACCCCAGATTGTCATGAAGGTACTCTCATCAGACTTTATGTCACCACATTGTCGTGATGGTAGTCTCTGTCACCAGACTTGTTGTCACCAGATTGTTGTGAAGGTACTCTTGTCTCCAGACTTGTTGTCACCAGATTGTCGTGAAGGCACTCTTGTTCCAGACTTTATATCACCAGATTGTCGTGAAGGTATTCTTGTCTCCAGACTTGTTGTCACCACATTGTCATGAAGGTACTCTTGTCTCCAGACTTCTTCTTTTCTTCTTCGGCATTTGCTCAAACTGCAACTCAGGTTTCTCGAATGTAGGTCGCTGTGCATTGCAGGTCTTCCAGAGGGCCAAGGATCTTACCTTTCATGGATGTCTCTGTGGGCCAGGTTGTTTTTCTCTCCTTTTGGTGTATTTGGCAATCTTTAAAAATGTGTTTCACAATCATTGGAGCCATGCCACATGGACATATGTTTGTTTCTCCAATGTGTAACTTAGAGTGCATCTGGTGTCTGAGTCTGCAGTGTCTTGGTCTTCTCTTGAGAGTTGCTAATAGTTGTTGTTGCCGTTGTAGGTTAGGTGTTGTTTCAACCATCTCTTTCTCTCCTTATCATACACGGTTAATTTTGCCTCTTTATTCGTGACCTCTGTCTCCTCTTGATCCAGACTTGATGTCACCAGTGATGTGGATGACATGATGAAGTTCCCCGGCAAACGACCATTTGTCTCGTTCCTGTCATGGTTAGACTTCTGTGACCAGTTGAGTCGCGTGGCCCACCCTCACATAGCGAGTGCCCTGGCAGCCAGATTACATGCCAAGTTCCTCACCCTCCGACTGGAGCCAGCCATTCTACAGACGTGAGTCAAACCTCTCATGTTATCTCACCTTCTTGTAGCTGACTTTTTAAAAAAAAAATATTATTTGTTGTGTTATTTTAAAATGTAATCTAATTGTAAAAGTCCAGTTTTTATTTGTTTAATGTTGTTTTTTTAATTAAATAGCATCATTACACAAATCGATATAATTTTATTGCTTGTTAGTATTAATACAAAATTGGATATATATTAATACAATTCTTCATGGTATTTCCTACAAAAACATCCCTACCAGGATTTGTAAGAGTAACTGGTTACCATGGTTATGGACTTGCACATTTTATTATATTATGTCAAGACATACCTTTGTTTCACATAAATCTTATTTGTTGTAAATGGTGTCAAGATAAGATGAGCATTTGTTTCAGATATGCAAATGTTTATGTTTGTTCGTGCATATCAGATCTGTTGCAGCCCACCTGGCAGTGTGTGTGTGCATGCGTGCGTGCGTGTTTGTATGCATGGGTGGGTGGGTGTGGGTGGGTGGGTGGGTTTGTGTGGGTTTGTGTGCATGGGTGGGTTTGTGTGTGGGTTTGTGTGCGTGGGTGGGTTTGTGTGTGCGTGTGTGTTTGTGTGCGTAGGTGGGTGTATGTGTGTTTGTGTGCGTAGGTGGGTGTATGTGTGCATGGGTGGGAGGGTGGTGTGTGTGCTTACATGTGCATGGTTATGTATCCATGCGTGTGCGCATGCATACTTCATGCATGCGTATATACGAGGATGTTACCTCTATTCCAGCACAGCAGCCAGTGTCTGCATTGACAGTTCTCCAACACCCCTTCACCCTACCAATCCCCTCCCTCTCCCATACCTCCTCCCATTCCTGCACCTTTTCCCACTCCCTACACCTTCCCTTCCCCTTCCATTTTTCCTCTTCTCCCCCTGTCTTCTTCACAGCTGTGTGTGTTACTAGGTCAGAGACTGGCTCAATCACGGCGACAGCTCTCCTCACTCGATGTCTCTCACTGCTCACTGCTCCTGCTCTCATCCAAGGTAAGTCAGTCTCACTGCTCACTGCTCCTGCTCTCATCCAAGGTAAATCAGTCTCACTGCTCACTGCTCCTCCTCTCATCCAAAGTAAGTCAGTTTCACTGCTCGCTGCTCCTGCTCTCATCCAAGGTAAGTCAGTCTCACTGCTCCTCCTCTCATCCAAGGTAAGTCAGTTTCATTGCTCGCTGCTCCTGCTCTCATCCTAAGTAAGTCAGTCTCACTGCTCACTGCTCCTCCTCTCATCCAAGGTAAGTCAGTTTCATTGCTCGCTGCTCCTGCTCTCATCCAAGGTAAGTCAGTCTCACTGCTCACTGCTCCTCCTCTCATCCAAGGTAAGTCAGTTTCATTGCTCGCTGCTCCTGCTCTCATCCAAGGTAAGTCAGTCTCACTGCTCACTGCTCCTCCTCTCATCCAAGGTAAGTCAGTTTCATTGCTCGCTGCTCCTGCTCTCATCCAAGGTAAGTCAGTCTCACTGCTCTCATCCAAGGTAAATCAGTCTCACTGCTCACTGCTCTTCCTCTCATCCAAAGTAAGTCAGTCTCACTGCTCGCTGCTCCTGCTCTCATCCAAGGTAAGTCAGTCTCACTGCTCACTGCTCCTCCTCTCATCCAAGGTAAGTCAGTTTCATTGCTCGCTGCTCCTGCTCTCATCCAAGGTAAGTCAGTTTCATTGCTCACTGCTCCTGCTCTCATCCAAGGTAAGTCAGTCTCATTGCTCACCTAACGTGCCGGGCATTGAAGTATAGCTGAACCTCGCTTTACGGTCACCTCGATAATACAGCCACCTCACAATTAAGGTCACCTTAGAGTAGTCCCTAATTAGTTGTGCAACAGTAAGGTATCATCCAGTTTTGAATTTTCCTGCTGCTGTTTAAAAGTTCAGAATTTATCTCCTTCCTTGTTGCATCAGTTCAGTCAGTTGTATGAATGAATGCATGGTTAAAGGTAAAAGGCAAGTTCTTATATTGTGCAGTATCCAGTTTTTAGGTCTGCTCAAAGTGCTTTACACTTTATTCCCTGGCAGACATGTTCAAACGAACACCATCCCGATGTCTCTAGGAAGCATTCAGCCACTTCGTAATTACTGCTCAAAGATTATTCATACACGAATGTCCACCACTGTTTACCGCCAGGTACTCATTCATACAGCTGAATGAACTGGAGCAATGTAGAGTGAATAAGCTTGCCCAAGGTTCAAAACAGCAGCACAGGATTCAAACCTAGGTTCTCTCAATTGAGAGTGCGATGCTCTAGCCTCTGCACCACTGAGCTCCACAGTATGGTTAGAGACATTGGTGGATATGTGTGAGTGAACAGTCTTAATGCAGTAATTTCCATGTAGCTGAATGCTTCCCAGAGATGTTGGATTAAACAGGTTTGCCAGGGAGTTAAGCATAAAGCACTTTGAACAGTACTAAGCACTATATACCTATGAACTTACTTTTTACCTTTTCCAGCTACCCCCAACTACCAGTTGTACGTCTTGTTATATCATTATAATCTGTGATGCTGAATTCTCCTTTTTCATCTCCAAGCATTTGGAAGATTTGTCCTTGGAGAAGACCTGCCCGAGGCCTCTGAAGACAGAAGACAACCTACGGATGTACAGCCATTAGGGTCTGAGAGCGGAACAGAACACAAGTTAAAGAACCGGTTGATAGAGCGATGTGACAGCCTGTCAGAGGAGGTAGGTGGTACAGCCTGTCAGAGGAGGTAGGTAGTACAGCCTGTCAGAGGAGGTAGGTAGTACAGCCTATCAGAGGAGGTAGGTGGTACAGCCTGTCAGAGGAGGTAGGTAGTACAGCCTGTCAGAGGAGGTAGGTAGTACAGCCTGTCAGAGGAGGTAGGTGGTACAGCCTGTCAGAGGAGGTAGGTAGTACAGCCTGTCAGAGGAGGTAGGTAGTACAGCCTATCAGAGGAGGTAGGTGGTACAGCCTGTCAGAGGAGGTAGGTAGTACAGCCTGTCAGAGGAGGTAGGTAGTACAGCCTGTCAGAGGAGGTAGGTGGTACAGCCTGTCAGAGGAGGTAGGTAGTACAGCCTGTCAGAGGAGGTAGGTGGTACAGCCTGTCAGAGGAGGTAGGTAGTACAGCCTGTCAGAGGAGGTAGGTAGTACAGCCTGTCAGAGGAGGTAGGTGGTACAGCCTGTCAGAGGAGGTAGGTAGTACAGCCTGTCAGAGGAGGTAGGTAGTACAGCCTGTCAGAGGAGGTAGGTGGTACAGCCTGTCAGAGGAGGTAGGTAGTACAGCCTGTCAGAGGAGGTAGGTGGTACAGCCTGTCAGAGGAGGTAGGTAGTACAGCCTGTCAGAGGAGGTAGGTAGTACAGCCTGTCAGAGGAGGTTAGTGGTACAGCCTGTCAGAGGAGGTAGGTAGTACAGCCTGTCAGAGGAGGTAGGTAGTACAGCCTATCAGAGGAGGTAGGTGGTACAGCCTGTCAGAGGTGGTAGGTAGTACAGCCTGTCAGAGGAGGTAGGTAGTACAGCCTGTCAGAGGAGGTAGGTGGTACAGCCTGTCAGAGGAGGTAGGTAGTACAGCATGTCAGAGGAGGTAGGTGGTACAGCCTGTCAGAGGAGGTAGGTAGTACAGCCTGTCAGAGGAGGTAGGTAGTACAGCCAGAGGAGGTATCAGAGGAGGTAGGTGGTACAGCCTGTCGGAGGAGGTAGGTAGTACAGCCTGTCAGAGGAGGTAGGTGGTACAGCCTGTGAGAGGAGGTAGGTGGTACAGCCTGTCAGAGGAGGTAGGTAGTACAGCCTGTCAGAGGAGGTAGGTAGTACAGCCTGTCAGAGGAGGTAGGTAGTACAGCCTGTTAGAGTAGGTAGGTGGTACAGCCTGTCGGAGGAGGTAGGTAGTATAGCCTATCAGAGGAGGTTGGTGGTACAGCCTGTCAGAGGAGGTAGGTAGTACAGCCTGTCAGAGGAGGTAGGTAGTACAGCCTGTCAGAGGAGGTAGGTGGTACAGCCTGTCAGAGGAGGTAGGTAGTACAGCCTGTCAGAGGAGGTAGGTAGTACAGCCTATCGGAGGATGTAGGTGGTACAGCCTGTCAGAGGAGGTAGGTGGTACAGCACTGTCAGAGGAGGTAGGTGGTACAGCCTGTCGGAGGAGGTAGGTGGTACAGTACTATCAGAGGAGGTAGGTGGTACAGTACTGTAGGAGGAGGTAGGTAGTACAGCCTGTCAGAAGAGGTAGGTGGTACATCACTGTCAGAGGAGGTAGGTGGTACAGCCTGTCAGAAGAGGTAGGTGGTACATCACTGTCAGAGGAGGTAGGTGGTACAGCCTGTCGGAGGAGGTAGGTGGTACAGCACTGTTAGAGGAGGTAGGTAGTTTAGCCTGTCAGAGGAGGTAGGTGGTACATCACTGTCAGAGGAGGTAGGTGGTACAGCCTGTCAGAGGAAGTAGGTGGTACATCACTGTCAGAGGAGGAAGGTAGTACAGCCTGTCAGAGGAGGTAGGTGGTACATCACTGTCAGAGGAGGTCGGTGGTAAAGCACTGTCAGAGGAGGTAGGTGGTACAGTACTGTCAGAGGAGGTAGGTAGTACAGCCTGTCAGAGGAGGTAGGTGGTACATCACTGTCAGAGGAGGTAGGTGGTACAGCCTGTCAGAGGAGGTAGGTGGTACACCCTGTCAGAGGAGGTAGGTGGTACAGCACTGTCAGAGGAGGTAGGTAGTACAGCCTGTCAGAGGAAGTAGGTGGTACACCCTGTCAGAGGAGGTAGGTGGTACAGTACTGTCAGAGGAGGTAGGTGGTACAGCACTGTCAGAGGAGGTAGGTAGTACAGTACTGTCAGAGGAGGTAGGTGGTACAGCCTGTCAGAGGAGGTAGGTGGTAAAGCACTGTCAGAGGAGGTAGGTGGTACAGTACTGTCAGAGGAGGTAGGTGGTACAGTACTGTCAGAGGAGGTAGGTGGTACAGCCTGTCAGAGGAGGTAAGTGGTACAGTACTGTCGGAGGAGGTAGGTGGTACAGCCTGTCAGAGGAGGTAGGTGGTAAAGCACTGTCAGAGGAGGTAGGTGGTACAGTACTGTCAGAGGAGGTAGGAGGTACAGTACTGTCAGAGGAGGTAGGGGGTACAGTACTGTCAGAGGAGATAGGTGGTACAGTACTGTCAGAAGAGGTAGGTGGTACAGTACCACATCATTTATATGTATCCAACTTATAATGAAACAACTTATAAGTTATGATGTTTTCCCAGTTATTACAAAATAACTTATAAGTCTCCTAATTAAGATGAAATATAACTTATAAATCCTCTAAAGGATAATTTTAGAATGTTGATGTCCGAAATCAGATGAAATTACTTTTGTTCGGGGGAGGGGGGTCAGAGTAGTTTCGCCTGGACCGATAATATATTGATATCATATCAAGGTTTATAAACTTTCATCTGAGGGTGGTACAGGGCTGAGACCAGTTGAAAATAATTTCATCTGGTATCGGACATCAACATTCTGAGATGATCCCAAATAATGATTACGAATTATTCAAGTTGACCTTTCAATCAGTAGGTCGTCAAACCTCAGCTATTCTGTCTGTGTTTGTGTCATCAAGTGAAAGTGCTGTAGCACAGTCAAAACTCCACTGAGCAACTGACAGTAAAACTCAAAGACAGTAGATGTATTTCAGGTGTGTTTGTCATCTATGAAGGTGTTTAAGGACCTTTTTGTGATAATACATCAGGTGTGTTTGTCATCTATGAAGGTGTTTAAGGACCATTTTGTGATAATACATCAGGTGTGTTTGTCATCTATGAAGGTGTTTAAGGACCTTTTTGTGATAATACATCAGGTGTGTTTGTCATCTATGAAGGTGTTTAAGGACCTTTTTGTGATAATACATCAGGTGTGTTTGTCATCTATGAAGGTGTTTAAGGACCTTTTTGTGATAATACATCAGGTGTGTTTGTCATCTATGAAGGTGTTTAAGGACCTTTTTGTGATAATACATCAGGTGTGTTTGTCATCTATGAAGGTGTTTAAGGACCTTTTTGTGATAATACATCAGGTGTGTTTGTCATCTATGAAGGTGTTTAAGGACCTTTTTGTGATAATACATCAGGTGTGTTTGTCATCTTTGAAGGTGTTTAAGGAGGTGTGATAATACATCAGGTGTGTTTGTCATCTATGAAGGTGTTTAAGGACCTTTTGTGATAATACATCAGGTGTGTTTGTCATCTATGAAGGTGTTTAAGGACCTTTTTGTGATAATACATCAGGTGTGTTTGTCATCTATGAAGGTGTTTAAGGACCTTTTTGTGATAATACATCAGGTGTGTTTGTCATCTATGAAGGTGTTTAAGGACCTTTTTGTGATAATACATCAGGTGTGTTTGTCATCTATGAAGGTGTTTAAGGACCTTTTTGTGATAATACATCAGGTGTGTTTGTCATCTATGAAGGTGTTTAAGGACCTTTTTGTGATAATACATCAGGTGTGTTTGTCATCTTTGAAGGTGTTTAAGGACCTTTTTGTGATAATACATCAGGTGTGTTTGTCATCTATGAAGGTTTTTAAGGACCTTTTTGTGATAATACATCAGGTGTGTTTGTCATCTATGAAGGTGTTTAAGGACCTTTTTGTGATAATACATCAGGTGTGTTTGTCATCTATGAAGGTGTTTAAGGACCTTTTTGTGATAATACATCAGGTGTGTTTGTCATCTTTGAAGGTGTTTAAAGAGCTCGTTGTGATAATACTTCAGGTGTGTTTGTCATCCCTGAAGGTGTTTAAGGAGCTCCTTATTAAGTTCCAGGTATGTTTGTTGTCTTGGAAATGTTTAAGGAGCTCCTTGTGATGTTCCAGGTGTGTTTGTTGTCTTGGAAATGTTTAAGGAGCTCGTTGTGATGTTCCAGGTATGTTTGTCTTCCCTGAAGGTGTTCAAGGAGCTCCTTGTGATGTTCCAGGTGTGTTTGTCGTCCGTGAAGGTGTTCAAGGAGCTCCTTATTATGTTCCAGGTGTGTTTGTCATCCCTGAAAGTGTTCAAGGAGCTCCTTATTATGTTCCAGGTATGTTTGTCGTCCCTGAAGGTGTTCAAGGAGCTCCTTATTATGTTCGAGGTATGTTTGTCGTCCCTGAAGGTGTTCAAGGAGCTCCTTATTATGTTCCAGGTATGTTTGTCATCCCTGAAGGTGTTCAAGGAGCTCCTTATTATGTTCCAGGTGTGTTTGTCATCCCTGAAGCTGTTTGAGGCGCTCCTAGTGAGGCCAACCGAGACAGTAGTACACAACCTTATCCTCCGAGACCTCCTCCCTCGCTCCTACTGCAGACATCTTGACGAGGGAGAACATTCCATGTGTGACACCACACCCATCGCGGAAATGTTTGACTTGTGCGACAACACGTGTGTCGCAAGAGACGTGTGCACTAGTGGCGCTACACAGGGGGCAGCTATGCAAGGCAATCCACCCGACATATTGACGAATTCGCTGGGAGAGAGCGGAGATAATGGGGCGGGGGGTTGTCAGGCATCTGTTATCATGACAACGGGAGGTGGTGGCGAGGACAGAGATGTGGAGGCGGAAGATAGTCGTGTTGTCATGACAACGCAGTGTGGCGGTGGTGCTGGTGACACCATTGTGACGAATGGTGACATTTCCGCGATGACTTGCGATGTCATTAACACGGATATCTCATCAGAAGAAGACATGGGTAAGATATTTGTCTCGTTAAATATAGTTTATTAACTTGGTTATATATGCCCATTACAGACATCATTGACAGTGAGTTTTGTTTTGAGGACTCTTCAAATCCCCGCCCACCACTTCTCCCGTCTTGTGTGTGACACTGAACTTGTTTAATCGATCTTCACTTAAGTCGACACTTTTTCCTCGGTCCCGGCTGTCTTTGTATCTCAAATGGTATAAAATAATCTGCATAAGTCAACTTCCCTTAAGTTAAACTTTTGGTTAAGTTGACTTGATTTCACTGGCACACACAAATTTCTTTAATTCGGTTAATTTGAATTTCATAAATATCTACTATTAAACATTGGAATTCCGTCCGCACGCACAAATATAAAATGCTATTACTGTATTGATGAAGTAATTTTTTAAGGATTTAGTTATTCTTACACATTGACATTTCTCGCGTTGCGTTATTTGTGCCAACACAGACCCTTCATTTGTGCAATGTGTCAACACAGACGTTTCATTTGTGACGTGTGTCTACACACACCCTTCATTTGTGCCATGTGTCAACATAGACCCTTTATTTGTACAGTGTGTCTACACAGACCCTTCATTTGTGCCATGTGTCAACACAAACCCTTCATTTATACAGTGTGTCTACACACACCCTTCATTTGTACCATGTGTCAACACAAACCCTTCATTTATACAGTGTGTCTACACACACCCTTCATTTGTGCCATGTGTCAACATAGACCCTTTATTTGGTCAGTGTGTCTACACAGACCCTTCATTTGTGCCATGTGTCAACACAAACCCTTTATTTATACAGTGTGTCTACACAGACCCTTCATTTGTGCCATGTGTCAACACAAACCCTTCATTTATACAGTGTGTCTACACACACCCTTCATTTGTGCCATGTGTCAACACAAACCCTTCATTTATACAGTGTGTCTACACACACCCTTCATTTGTGCCATGTGTCAACATAGACCCTTTATTTGTACAGTGTGTCTACACAGACCCTTCATTTGTGCCATGTGTCAACACAAACCCTTCATTTATACAGTGTGTCTACACACACCCTTCATTTGTGCCATGTGTCAACACAAACCCTTCATTTATACAGTGTGTCTACACACACCCTTCATTTGTGCCATGTGTCAACACAGACATTTAGTTTTAGTTACAATATTGCAAGTGTTGCAATCTTTGTTCACAGATGGCAGCATGGGTACTCCTGCAGCATGTCGGAGCTCACAAGTCTACTACGACGTGCATGAGATTGTAGCCAGGTCAGTGGACTTAGAGTGACCTAACGGTCAGTAGATACAGTGTCCAGAGAGATATGTCTGATGTACCACAAACTCAGTGGTGTGTAGTTGACGTATCCAGTATGCTGTCATTTGCCTGTCACAATCAAAATGACGCGCATGATCTCCATCTAACTTTGCCTTTGCCTACAGTGTTGTTAACAGTTATATGCGTGAATTACATTACTGCATTGCTAATAAATTATTGCATTTAACTAAACGTGTGAAACGCGATGTGCAGGTGTGTTTGCTTAGAATGCAAAGCACATCTGCAAACTCTTTGCCAGTTGATTTTTTCATACAGCGCTTATTCAAAAACTTACAATACAAAGCCATATGAAAAATACTTCTAACACACAGCAGGTACATAAAAGAATCCACCGACACTAGTTTTGTGAGTACCCAGATAATGTCGCCACCTCCACGCATTGTCAAAGCTACAAGACGCTTTCAGGTGCTTCAAGAAATGGGCATCCAGACACTTTCGGGCACTTAAGTTCTAAAGGGTGAATATTTTATGTAATGTGTATATATTTGGCTGTCAGTTACTTCAGTCAGTGGCACATTATTATACTGATGTTGTACAATCTGTGAGTTTAAATTGACATGTTGAGTGAACGGTTTATGTCGTAGCTTCCTCGACATGCTACCCAATGAAGTGAAGTCATCCTATCAGTCGGCAGATGCAGGGTACGACACCTACCTCCGCGATGCACACAGACAGGTGGGTGATCCTTCTCTCTCACCCTCCATCTTTCACCCTCTCCCTCCATCCATACCTCTCCCTTCATCCCTACATCTCTCTCCCCAGCTCTATCTCTCTCTCCCCCTTTCCCTCCTTCCCTATCTCCCTGTCTCCCTCTCTCCATACGTGCATGCATATGTGTACATGCATTTGTATGATCAGCATCAGTTTGAAGGCTTCTGTCTGACGTCTGATGCTATACTTCTCTGTGACGTCTGATGTTGTAATTCTCTGTGACGTCTGATGTAGTTCTCTGTGACGTCTGATGTAGTTCTCTGTGACGTCTGATGTTGTAATTCTCTGTGACGTCAGATGTAGTTCTCTGTGACGTCTGATGTAGTTCTCTGTGACACTTGATGATGTAGTTCTCTGTGATGTCTGTTGTAGTTCTCTGTGAGGTCTGATGTTGTAGTTCTCTGTGATGTCAGGTGTTGTAGTTCTCTGTGACGTCTGTTGTTGTAGTTCTCTGTGACGTCTGTTGTTGTAGTTCTCAGAGACATCTTATGTTGTAGTTCTCTGTGATATCTGATGTTGTAGTTCTCTGTGACGTCTGATGTTGTAGTTCTCTGTGACGTCTGATGTTGTAGTTCTCTGTGACATCTGATGTTGTAGTTCTCTGTGACGTCTGATGTTGTAGTTCTCTGTGACGTCTGATGTTTTAGTTCTCTGTGACGTCTGTTGTTGTATTTCTCTGTGACTGTTGTTGTAGTTCTCTGTGACATCTGATGTTGTAGTTCTCTGTGACGTCTGATGTTGTAGTTCTCTGTGACGTCTGTTGTTGTATTTCTCTGTGACTGTTGTTGTAGTTCTCTGTGACATCTGATGTTGTAATTCTCTGTGACGTCTGATGTTGTAGTTCTCTGACATGTCATCCAAGTGTGCACAGTTTGGGTGGCCCACGCGGCCTGTGCGTCACAGCGACAGCCAGACACAGCCAGCATGTCAGGGTAACGGCCAGATGGACACATTCCACGAAGGTCCGTTTCTCAAGATGCTTCTTGACAAACTCTCCAGGACGCTGCAGCAGGTAGGGAACTTAGTCAGGTAGGACACTTAGTCAGGTAGGACACTTAGTCAGGTAGGACACTGAGTGGGCTGAAGCTTGTAATCTACATGTGGCCTGTCACAGCAAAGTGGGTACTAACTTGCACAGTTTTGAAAAGGAGTTTTGTACGTTTTGGGATTCCACAAATCATGAGCTTTAACATGGTATGTCATTTGTTGAAATATCTTCAGTAATTTTTGATTTATTGCTAAAATTAAAGCAAACTTAAAAAACAACTTCTTGAGAAACGAGGTCATTTTGATACATATTGTGTATTGTTATTTTAATATATTGGTTTGTAATGAGATGAAATTGTAAGTTATGCATTCCTGCCTAAATCACAAAACAGAAGGAACATGGCAGACAGCTATTTTTGGCTTGTATGCAGAATAGGTCTGTGCCACTTAATACCAGGTTCGCTGTGATGGGGCATAAATACAGACATATTTATAATCAGGTCTAGATGTATTTAGATTTATATATATTTGTATTAGTTATTTTCTGCAGAAAACAATTGGAACTGAAGAATACACAAAGTTACTCTGATAAGATAGAATGAATATGAAGGAACAGAGAGAAGACATTGATAAGAAATAATACCCACCTAAGGTGGAAGTAATTGGAAACATATTGAGATAAATAATACCCACCTAAGGTGGAAGTAATTGGAAACATATTGAGATAAATAATACCCACCTAAGGTGGAAGTAATTGGAAACATATTGAGTTAAATAATACCCACCTAAGGTGGAAGTAATTGGAAACATATTGAGATAAATAATACCCACCTAAGGTGGAAGTAATTGGAAACATATTGAGATAAATAATACCCACCTAAGGTGGAAGTAATTGGAAACATATTGAGATAAATAATACCCACCTAAGGTGGAAGTAATTGGAAACATATTGAGATAAATAATACCCACCTAAGGTGGAAGTAATTGGAAACATATTGAGTTAAATAATACCCAACTAAGGTGGAAGTAATTGGAAACATATTGAGATAAATAATACCCACCTAAGGTGGAAGTAATTGGAAACATATTGAGATAAATAATACCCACCTAAGGTGGAAGTAATTGGAAACATATTGAGTTAAATAATACCCAACTAAGGTGGAAGTAATTGGAAACATATTGAGATAAATAATACCCACCTAAGGTGGAAGTAATTGGAAACATATTGAGATAAATAATACCCACCTAAGGTGGAAGTAATTGGAAACATATTGAGATAAATAATACCCACCTAAGGTGGAAGTAATTGGAAACATATTGAGTTAAATAATACCCAACTAAGGTGGAAGTAATTGGAAACATATTGAGTTAAATAATACCCAACTAAGGTGGAAGTAATTGGAAACATATTGAGATAAATAATACCCACCTAAGGTGGAAGTAATTGGAAACATATTGAGATAAATAATACCCACCTAAGGTGGAAGTAATTGGAAACATATTGAGATAAATAATACCCACCTAAGGTGGAAGTAATTGGAAACATATTGAGTTAATAATACCCACCTAAGGTGGAAGTAATTGGAAACATATTGAGATAAATAATACCCACCTAAGGTGGAAGTAATTGGAAACATATTGAGATAAATAATACCCACCTAAGGTGGAAGTAATTGGAAACATATTGAGATAAATAATACCCACCTAAGGTGGAAGTAATTGGAAACATATTGAGATAAATAATACCCACCTAAGGTGGAAGTAATTGGAAACATATTGAGATAAATAATACCCACCTAAGGTGGAAGTAATTGGAAACATATTGAGATAAATAATACCCACCTAAGGTGGAAGTAATTGGAAACATATTGAGATAAATAATACCCACCTAAGGTGGAAGTAATTGGAAACATATTGAGATAAATAATACCCACCTAAGGTGGAAGTAATTGGAAACATATTGAGATAAATAATACCCACCTAAGGTGGAAGTAATTGGAAACATATTGAGATAAATAATACCCACCTAAGGTGGAAGTAATTGGAAACATATTGAGATAAATAATACCCACCTAAGGTGGAAGTAATTGGAAACATATTGAGATAAATAATACCCACCTAAGGTGGAAGTAATTGGAAACATATTGAGATAAATAATACCCACCTAAGGTGGAAGTAATTGGAAACATATTGAGATAAATAATACCCACCTAAGGTGGAAGTAATTGGAAACATATTGAGATAAATAATACCCACCTAAGGTGGAAGTAATTGGAAACATATTGAGATAAATAATACCCACCTAAGGTGGAAGTAATTGGAAACATATTGAGATATAATGCCCACCTAGGTGGAAATAATTGGAAACATATTGAGATAAATATGCCACCTAAGGTGGAAGTAATTCGAAACATATTGAGATAAATAATGCCCTGCCTAAGGTGGAAGTAATTGGAAACATATTGAGTTAAATATTGCCAACTAAGGTGGAATGGTGAAACATATTGAGATAAATAATACTTACCCAAGGTGGAGTAATTGGAAACATATTGGATAAATAATACCCACCTAAGGTGGGAAGTAATTGGAAACATATTAGGGATCCAAATATACCCACCTATAAGGTGGAAGTAGTGGAAACATATTGAGATAAATATGCCCACCCTAAGGTGGAAGTAATTTAGGCATATTGAGATAAATAATACCCACACCTACTAAAGGTAGGAAGTAGTGAAACATATTGAGATAAATAATACCCACCTAAGGTGGAAGTAGTGAAACATATTGAGATAAATAATACCCACCTAAGGTGGAAGTAATTGGAAACATATTGAGATAAATAATACCCACCTAAGGTGGAAGTAATTGGAAACATATTGAGTTAAATAATACCCACCTAAGGTGGAAGTAATTGGAAACATATTGAGTTAAATAATACCCACCTAAGGTGGAAGTAATTGGAAACATATTGAGATAAATAATACCCACCTAAGGTGGAAGTAATTGGAAACATATTGAGATAAATAATACCCACCTAAGGTGGAAGTAATTGGAAACATATTGAGTTAAATAATACCCAACTAAGGTGGAAGTAATTGGAAACATATTGAGATAAATAATACCCACCTAAGGTGGAAGTAATTGGAAACATATTGAGATAAATAATACCCACCTAAGGTGGAAGTAATTGGAAACATATTGAGTTAAATAATACCCAACTAAGGTGGAAGTAATTGGAAACATATTGAGATAAATAATACCCACCTAAGGTGGAAGTAATTGGAAACATATTGAGATAAATAATACCCACCTAAGGTGGAAGTAATTGGAAACATATTGAGATAAATAATACCCACCTAAGGTGGAAGTAATTGGAAACATATTGAGATAAATAATACCCACCTAAGGTGGAAGTAATTGGAAACATATTGAGATAAATAATACCCACCTAAGGTGGAAGTAATTGGAAACATATTGAGATAAATAATACCCACCTAAGGTGGAAGTAATTGGAAACATATTGAGATAAATAATACCCACCTAAGGTGGAAGTAATTGGAAACATATTGAGATAAATAATACCCACCTAAGGTGGAAGTAATTGGAAACATATTGAGTTAAATAATACCCAACTAAGGTGGAAGTAATTGGAAACATATTGAGATAAATAATACCCACCTAAGGTGGAAGTAATTGGAAACATATTGAGATAAATAATACCCACCTAAGGTGGAAGTAATTGGAAACATATTGAGATAAATAATACCCACCTAAGGTGGAAGTAATTGGAAACATATTGAGATAAATAATACCCACCTAAGGTGGAAGTAATTGGAAACATATTGAGATAAATAATACCCACCTAAGGTGGAAGTAATTGGAAACATATTGAGATAAATAATACCCACCTAAGGTGGAAGTAATTGGAAACATATTGAGATAAATAATACCCACCTAAGGTGGAAGTAATTGGAAACATATTGAGATGGGCTGGACATGTGCAAATAATGAGCAAGTACAGACTGTCAAAAAGGGCATGGAAAACAGAAGAGGGTGACAAATGACAAAGAGGAAGACCAAAGCTGAGATGGAATGACAGCATGAAACAGGACCTTAGGAGGGCAGCCAAGAATGGAAAATCACTACATAATGCAGAGGATGATAGAGAGTATTAATAAGATTAAGAAGAAGCTACCAAGTGATGATACCCTCTCCCCCAAACGTGCAATGGGAAGATGATATGTCTGTATTAGGGTTGTTGGGGTTTGTATGCAAATAGCACATTAAAATATATTCTCACAAGCGTTTCCTCCACATAGTTATATTAACATACAGTTAATGTCAGTTATCTTAAAATGTTTCTGTTGCACCACAGAGTTTGACATCAACATACAGTTGACGTCAGTTGTCTTAACATGTTTCTGTTGCACCACACAGTTTGACATCAACGTACAGTTGACATCAGTTGTCGTAACATGTTTCTGTTGCACCACAGAGTTATGACATCAACATACAGTTGACGTCAGTCATCTTAAGATGTTTCTGTAGTACTACAGAGTTATGACATCAACGTACAGTTGACGTTAGTCGTCTTAACATGTTTCTGTTGCACCACAGAGTTATGACATCAATGTACAGTTGACGTCAGTTATCTTAAGATGTTTCTGTTGTACTATAGAGTTATGACATCAACATAAGTTGACGTTAGTCGTCTTAACATGTTTCTGTAGCATCACAGAGTTATGACATCAACGTACAGTTGATGTCAGTCGTCTTAAGGCCAGACACGGCAGGTAGATATGATTATTTTTTAATATGTGCAAACAGTTCAATTTGTTCTGCCCATTGCATGAAATGAGTCTTACTAAGTAAAATATATTGAACTTCTTTCAGCCAGACCCCCCATTTCCATGGTAACAAACAAAATGGCCACCATTTCCAGCAATTATTAGCAAATTTGGAAACACTGCCATTTTTTATTGAACCCATATATACTTATAATTCTTGCAAATCCATGTTCTCTATAGATTCTATTGCGAAATGATCAGAGCATTTTTTGAAGTGTGTTTTTATTTTTTTATTTTTGTGTGTGTAAAATATGGAAAAAAATCTTGTTTTTTGACAACAAATATGGCGATATCTTTCAAACTATTCATGAGTTAAAAAAAGTGTCTGATCATTGCACACAGTAGACTAAACTGAATGCAACACTGAAAACATTATTTATATAGCATAATTATTCCTAGAGATATCCTGTTTCCAAATGCAGAAATTTGCTGAAAAATGTTTTTGAGAAAATGGCTGTCAAAAATTGCATAATAGATTTCATTACATGATATCGACATGCTTGATCCATGATTAAAACTCACTTAGAGGTACGTAATTGTCATAGAAGTGAACTTTATTGATAGTATGCATACAAAGGTATAATAATCTGGCAGAAAACCATTTTCAGTATTTTTCGTCAAAAACCATTTCACCTAGGGTGTCTGGCCTTAAGATGTCTCTGTTGCACTACAGAGTTGCGATATCAATGTACAATTGACGTTAGTCATCTTAAGATGTTTCTGTTGCACCACAGTGTTATGACATCAATGTATAGTTGACAGTTGATGTCAGTCGTCTTAAGATGTCTTTGTTGCACCACAGATTTATGACGTCAATGTACAGTTGACGTCAGTCATCTTAAAATGTTTCTGTTGCACCACCCCATCAATGTACAGTTGATGTCAGTTGTCTTAAAATGTTTCTGTTGCACCACACAGTTATGATATCAATGTACAGTTGACGTCAGTCATCTTAAGATGTTTCTGTTGCACCACAGAGTTATGATATCAACGTACAGTTGACGTCAGTCATTTTAAGATGTTTCTGTAGCACCACAGAGTTATGACATCAACGTACAGTTGACGTTAGTCGTCTTAAGATGTTTTTCTTGCACCACAGTGTTATGACATCAACATACAGTTGACGTCAGTCATCTTAAGATGTTTCTGTAGTACTACAGAGTTATGACATCAACGTACAGTTGCGTTAGTCGTCTTAAGATGTTTCTGTTACACAACAGAATTATGACATCAACATATAGTTGACAGTTGACATCAGTCGTTTTAAGATGTCTTTGTTGCACCACAGTGTTATGACATCAACATACAGTTGACATTAGTCATCTTAAGATGTTTCTGTAGCACTACAGAGTTATGACATCAATGTACAGTTGACATCAGTTGTCTTAAAATGTTTCTGTTGCACCACAGAGTTATGACATCAACGTACAGTTGATGTCAGTCATCTTAATATGTTTCTGTACTACTACAGAGTTATGACATCAAAGTACCGTTGACATCAGTCATCTTAAGATGTTTCTGTTGCATCACAGAGTTATGACATCAACGTACAGTTGACGTCAGTCATCTTAAAATGTTTTTGTTGCACCACAGAGTTATGACATCAACGTACTCTTAACATCAGTCGTCTTTCATAACTGTCTTCTGCCAGTTCCGTTCTTGTGTCGTCTGCTTATTTAGCTACCACTATATACTTATTTAGCTACAACTGTATACTTATTTAGCTACCACTGTATACTTATTTAGCTACCACTATATACTTATTTAGCTACCACTGTATACTTATTTAGCTACCACTATATACTTATTTAGCTACCACTATATACTTATTTAGCTACCACTATATACTTATTTAGCTACCACTATATACTTATTTAGCTACCACTATATACTTATTTAGCTACCACTATATACTGTTTTACCGTTTCATTGTTTTAGGTGTTTTAAGTATAGACGGTTGTGATGCTGTATTCATTGAATTTTACTATTATTATACTAATATTTATTTATTTATTTTACCAAGTTAGTACTTTTATGTCTGGAGATATGTGACATTCTTTCAAATTTGTTGGCAGTCAGCTTTCGGTGTTAACTTACACACATTTTATAATGTTTCTGATCTGTATTTTTATACGTGCGCATGTGTGTTGGGGGGTCAGGGGAGACGAGCATGAAAAAGAGTATTGGATGTTGTAGAGAATACTTGAGTTGTTACGCCACAATGCCACAAATTCCTTGTACATTTAAAAAATGCTACTTGGCAATAAATTATATCTACTACTTTAGATGCTGTTTCTGTTGCTTCACAGAGTTACGACATCAACCTGCAGTTGACTTCCGTCGTGGCGAGACTTGCTCTGTTGCCTCATCCAAACATCCACGAATACCTGCTGAACCCACTGCTCCCTCTACAGGACAACTGCAGAACCCTGCCAGTCGTACTCCGAAAGGTAAGACGGTCACAGGTTAACCAAGACAGGTAGACATTAACTAAGACAGAAATAGATTAACTAAAGCAGGTATATATTATGATTTTGGCATTATGTGTTATTCAAATGTGCGAATGTTTTCGTGTCATGTCATGTGTGATAACGTTTGTTTCTTGTCACATCAGGTTTGAAGCAGTAATCAAAACATACTGTTGAACCTCACTTTATGATCACTGTGGTAGTACAGCCACCTGGCAATTAAGGTCACTAACATTATTTTATACTTCACACTAAAGTATTAACATTGTATTGTACTTCACATTGCATTCTGTCAAATTTTGTATTTCGGTTGAAGTTTTGTCACGCAGCCTCATATATGTGATCTATGATCACTTGCAACGTTCCATACTTCAGTTACAAGTACTTCGCATAGAATGGTGAGGTCTTCCTATTTCCCTGTAGGTGGCAGCAGATGTTGAACATCGGATGAAATCGATGTCAAGCTTCCAGGTTCGGCTGATGGTGACGAGAAAGCACTTGTTGGGGATGTCAAGCAACATACGAAGGTTTGTCTGAGCTGTACATTTGGGGGTGTAACAATACGGTTGAGGCTTTGTGATAACTGATGTGATGACACCATACCATCGTTGGTACATCTAAAGGGACCCACTCTGTTCCTCTACCCAGAATTACCGGACGTAATAATTTGTAACAGGAAGTCTGCTGTGTTGAATACTGCAGGAAAATGGGACATTGTTGAACATCTGGGGACGTTGCAGTTACCTTAGCCCGACTTGGCCATGTTGCCGTTAAAGCATGTTTTGAAACTGTTGGTTTTGTTTACTATTTGAACCTACCCCGAGGTCGTACCTTCCAAATGTTGAACATTGCTTACTAAACACAATTTGATTAGTAGTATAATTTCAACATAGATAGTAGAGCTTTAGGAAACTATAATATTATTAATTAATAAATGAAAAAGTTAGGAACAGACAGCCTCCTTTAACTATCAGTATTTTTCAATGATACTACATTTAACTATCGATAGTAATGAGTTTACAAAACTAATCAGCAGACATACTTATGCCACAATCATAAACATGCATTTTCAACTTGGTTCTGTAGTTTTACTTATTTATTGACTACAGCAGCCTCATTCACGTATTCACAAGTTTGAGTGATACCTCCTAGGCCACATGATTGACCTTTGAGGGTACATGTATACCCATAAGTTATGGTTTGGGAGTTTTTGGCTATTGCTATTCTGTGCTACTATTGCAGCACAGACACAATAATGTTGCAGTATTGATAGAGCTATCGCAATTTTATTATTGCAATACATGTAGTTACACCATCCCAAATAAAATATCCCCATCTAGCAGTGCTATTGTAAATGTGTATCTATTACGTTGGCCTGTATTTGGCAAGGTTATCCCAGTTCTGTTACTTGTGTCATAGTTGTTTGTCCGAGGTCTTTAGACTGTGTCATATGTGTGTTTGTCACGGTTCTGTGTCACATTTGTCCCATCGCTAGAAGTGATTATATCTTGAAGCTGTTTCTTCAGTTCAACTAATTGATTGTGCACGTGTTCAAATCAGAAGTGGATGAATCATTTTAACTAATAAGTGTGATCAGTTTACTAAGGGAATTTGTTAAATCGTCAAAGGAATTTAATTTAAATGGCCAAACAAAAACGATAAAATAGACAGATACAGGCTATACAGATATAGACTGGATAAAAGAACTCACCTTCACCTTTATGTGTTGTGAAAGTGTAGAAAGTCATACTTATGTAGCATTTGTTGAAACTTGTAGAAAGTCTGTCACTCAACCCAAGGGGTAAGTTGCTGTTCTAAATACTGGTGGTGGTGGCTGTTTGAATGAAGGGGTTGTTAACAGGGGTCAATGGGTCATAGGCTTGTGTCTTCACACTGCTAGGGTCTCTGTGTGAAGACTTTTTTATGGTTTCACATGGCACTGATCTCATGGCTTGTACATATCACGTTTCGCTGTTTTGTCATGTGTACTGGTGTGTCGCAATTCTGCTGTATGTTATACAAAATGTCTTTTAATAGAAAAAACCTTGACAAACTCTTCCATAAGATACCATATTCAAAATCTATAATACATATTTAATAAAAAATGTGCAAACAAATGGTTGGAAAAGTTGTTTTGAATGAAGTAGAGCCCAAAAGTTGTTTTGAGTGTTCAATTGTAGATAAAAAAAGTCTGTCTTATGAAAAGATGCTATACTCATAAATTGTTGTGACTTTCCTGGCTAAATTGCATATATTTATCACACGGCTAGTTCATAGCACATGGCCAGTATGACAGCAGATGATGTATTGAAATAACAAAAAATACCTGACATGAGATCGAGTCATATTTCAATGATTTGGATTATGACGTGCAGCAGAATTGACAGACGCGGCTGTACACTTCACGTGACACTTATCTCTTGTGTACACTTCACGTGACACTTATCTCTTGTGTACACTTCATATGGCACTGATCTCTCTTGTACTACTTCTCCACTGTAGTTGATGTACATACATCACACTGCGAAACATAACACAAACTGTTTATTCATACTTTATTAAAAGTTTATGATTTGTTGGCATTTAATAACTCTTAGAATAAATACTACCAATATTCTGCTTCCGTTTCATTGGTCCTAGAGTGACACTTGCAGAGTGTGTGCATGTGTGCGTGCATGTGTGCGTGCGTGCATGTATGCAGGTATCAGTAAGGTAACATTTACTTAAGTTAGCTTCTGTACAACTGATGGTGGCGGTGCTAGTTGTGGTCATAACAAACACAAGTAACACCAGTTCGACACTAACGACTGTAGAGATGAACAGAAATAGAATGTTGTAAGTTTTTAGACTTGTTTGTCACAAAACTTGTGTCTCACACGTGACTGATGTCACATGACGTGTTTACACTCTCTCTACTTTGCTACCACATTTCAGCATCATTGTATTTCTCCTGTGAACAGTTCAGATTTGAAATACAAATAACTCACAAATGTAGAAGATTTTTGCCATATGTTGTCTTGGTTTCAGTCAAAGAACCTGTGTTTGAATCTTTGCATGTCATATCATCAGTGTTGGTAGGCTGTTTCATTCAATCTGGATTAATCCATACCCTGGCAATATAAATTAGTAACTGGTAATAGACATTGATGGTTTTCGATGTTGTTCACGTCAGAATTGCAAGCGGGATAGATAAATTTACCAGGCGTCACGTTGCCAAAGTAAAATAATGCACATAATAAAATTATATTAGTTATGTTAACATTGTTGGCGAAACAAAAACGTTTTTTGGAGGCCACAGTAGTTTTAATTGTGAGAGGCAAATGGCGAAGATCCATCAATTCTATTTGCATGTTTGTTGTTGGTGTTTCAGGGAGGAAGACGAACATATTCTCAGCGGGACAATCGTAGTGGAGGAGTTCTGTAAGGAGCTGGCGGCCATTGTGTTTGTCAAGTACCACGAGGCTACGGCTGGGATGTGACATTGGTGACACAACATGAGGACATGACACTAGATGACATAGTGTCGTACATAGCTGAGATGTGACATTAGTGACATGGCTCAGTGACATCACAGTGTCCTACAGGACTGATGGAATTGTAGTGTTTTATGAAGACATTGTGACATCACAGCAGATATGTCCTACGTGGAGACATCATAGCATGTTATCATCATATCATCAGCTTTGACAGACTGACAGTGGTGACAATAGTGACAGATTGACAGTGATGGCAGACTGATCGTCTGACAGTGGTGACATTTGCTCATGTTATAAAGTGTCAATCATAACAACACTGCCATGGTCATGGATTGATGTACTATGTCTAGGTAATGGAAATAAATACAGCTAAAATCAATGTTATGATAATTATATTGATGTTATAACATTGTTACAATACTGTTATGACTTAATAAGTTGTAGCATTGTTGTTATATTGTTATGATTATGCTGTAACAGTGTGTAACTGCTATGAGCATTATTTAATTTAGTAACAATGTTCAATAGGACAATTCTATGTTTTATTTTATATGTATTGTATATACTTATTAAAATAACTAATCTATTTCCTACCTACATGGAAAATTAATGTATATACAGTGTGTATATATATATCTATATGTATAGATCTTATTAAACTGTGTTGAGACTACCTTCATTTATTGTGCTATTTTGGAAATTCCCTTTCATTGAAGCTGTAAAGTGACTTGCTTATTAACTATAATATTCCCACACTACCACAAATCTCAGCTTATTGTCAACACGCATGTTAACACGTGTTTGCGGTGGGTGTGCATGCATGTGATGTGGTTATTTATGTCATAATTTAATATATAATGCAGTATTCTTGCCGAGTTCACAAGTCGGGCGAGCGTCGGAGAAGCGAGATCAGAGTCGGTTGTCTGTTTGGAGCAGATTGTTTTTTGTTGAATTTCGCGCTTGATGGAACCAAACATCACTGACTGCTTAGACCGATGGAAAGAACATTTCGATGACCTGCTGAATAAACCATGCCACCCACCAGATACCATCCTCACAGCTGACGCCAAAAGTGCCCCTTGTGATGACAACTGCAACATCGACCCAGTAACCAGACTAGAGGTTGCTACCGCCCTCAAGCGTCTAAAGAACAGACGGGCAAAGGACAAATACCAAACTCATGGCTGTCACTCCCGATCCGACAACTCAACCACCACAGCATATCCTAAACGAACATGTTGAATTTGTGGACTCTATCACCTACTTAGATCTGTTATAACAAACAATGGCTCATCAGCCAAATACATTACTTCCCGCATCTCCAAAGCTGCCGGTGTCATGTGCCGCCTATCAAATCCTCTTCTGGAAACGACGCATCAGCATCAAAACCGAGATAACTATATATGTACCGTGCGCTGATCATTTCCGTTCTTCTGTATGGCGCTGAATCCTGGGCAACAACACTCGCAGATCGCCGTCGCCTCGACGTGTTCGACATGCGCTGCCAGGGTCGTCTATTACGTATCTCCTGGCAACGGTCTAAAAAGAAACACTTATCGAAAGAAGCCATTAGAAAAATTAAGTATAAACAAATGATGTGGAAGTCATATAGATGTACTGGAAATGATGAAGACTACAACATTTATAAAGAAGCACTTAATCAAGCTACAGCTGAAATTATAAATTCAAAGAGAAGCTATGAAAAAAAATTAGCTAGTAATATAAAACATGACAGTAAGAGTTTTTATGCGTATATTCGAAGCAAACAGAAAGTTCAGGATAAGGTCGGTCCTCTAGAAGATAGTGCTGGAAATACAATATCAGAGGGATTCTTAATGGCAGAAGACCTGAATGAGTATTTTAGTTCAGTGTTTACCAGGGAAGATATTAGTTCACTGCCAGTACCAGAGGCTAAGTTCAAGGGGGCAGATTCAGACTATTTAGGACAGTTAGTTGTAACCTCGGAAATGGTAGCTAAGAAAATAAGGGCTATGAAGGATAATAAATCACCTGGAGTGGACGGGATTCCGCCCAAACTACTATTGGAAATTGTAGAACAAATTAGCGTACCGCTTGCAACAGTTTTCAATTTGTCATTAGAAGAGGGAGTGGTTCCTTTAGAATGGAAAGAGGCAAACATTATAGCGTTATTTAAAAAAGGTTCGAGAAACAAGTCAGAGAACTATAGACCAGTGAGTTTAACATCAGTGATTTGCAAATTATTAGAAAGACTAATTAAAGATCACATGGTGGATTTTCTTGTTAAACATAACTTGATAAACCCATCTCAACATGGGTTTTTAAAAGCGAGGTCATGCCTAACAAATATGTTATGTTTTTTGGAAGACATCACTAGGTGGGTAGATGAGGGATCACCAGTAGATATCATCTATTTAGATTTTCAAAAAGCTTTCGACAAAGTACCACATCAAAGATTACTCCTTAAGCTAAAGGCCCATGGCATAGGAAATGGTATAATAAACTGGATAGAAAAATGGCTGAATGACAGAAGACAACGTGTAGTAGTTGATGGGGAGGCTTCAAACTGGAAATCGGTATTGAGTGGGATACCACAGGGATCAGTACTAGGACCTATATTATTCTTAATATATATCAACGATTTGGACGATGATATAACAAGCAAGGTGTTAAAATTTGCGGATGATACAAAGTGTTTAGAAGGATTAAAAGTGATGGAGACAGACAGCATTTACAAGATGATCTTGATAGGTTGATCAAATGGTCTGAAAAGTGGCAAATGCTGTTCAATTTTGGGAAATGTAAATGCCTCCACACAGGTCATGGGAATGAAGAGGTAAAATATAAAATGGGGGGTACTGTTCTAAGTACTACTGTAAAAGAAAAGGACTTGGGGTTAACCATTAGTGCTGATATGAAGGTTTCAGAGCAGTGCGGAATTGCAGCGTCAAAGGGAAATCAAATCCTTGGATTAATTAGGCGAAATATAGCATATAAGAAAAAAGAATTAATAGTACCGCTATCCAAAACAATAGTGAGGCCTCATTTAGAATATTGTATACAAGCATGGAGGCCATATCGCAAGAAGGACATAGATATGCTAGAAAGAGTACAGAGGAGAGCGACTAAAATGATACCAAATCTGAGGGATCTCAGTTACGAAATACGCCTAAAAGAATGTGGTTTAACAACATTAGAGACCAGGAGATTGAGAGGAGATCACATAGAAGTGTTTAAAATATTGAATGGTTATGAAAATATTGATAGAATTTTTTTTTCTCAGTTAAGAAAAATAGAAGGACCAGAGGACATGAAGCTACATTAGTAAAGGAGCAGTGTAGATTAGATATAAGAAAGTTCTCATTCTCACAAAGGACTGTAAATGAATGGAACAGATTATCTCCTGATTGTGTTGGTGCTAGTAGCGTGAATATGTTTAAAAATAAAATCGACACACACCTTAAAAAGGCGGGATACATGTAGATAAAAAGTATTGGACTCTCGATAAGCCAAAAGGCTTCCTTGTCCACCTGCCATCCAGAGTAATTTTCTGGATGGCAATCTTGTTAAATCTCTTGTTAAACAGCCCATCACCAACTGCTCTATACGTGATAGAACCGGCCAACCCATTGCATCATCCCTCCCACGTCAACGCCTACTCCGCTGGTATGAACACCTTCATCGCATGACGTCACCGTCCCGGCCCGCCGAATCTATGACAGTAATCCTAAAACAGCAGGATGGCGCCGCCGGAGAGGACGGCCCAAGACCCGGTGGTCCGATTAAATCATCCATGACCTGGCCACTGCTGGCATTGACATCACCACCGCCGCCCAGATGTGCCAGAACCGCTCCAGTTGGAGAACGTTCGTCAGGGAACTGCCCACGCTCGAATCCGAGCATGGCACTTAAAGGCAATATTGTGAAAAGAGGAATTAGAACAATCAAACGTACTAGTAACAAGTGTAGTTGCGATAGTTTTTGCAACAGAAAGAGGCAAACAACGGCGAATACGTCGTAAATCACGAATATATGATAATAACAGCAGCGAAAAGTTTGAGAAATATGCCATCTAAAATTGAAATTATCATCAAAGATAGCTCCAAGATTCCGTGCTGAAGGCGCAGACGTAACACTGGCTAAGCACAGGTGTGGGAATGTTTCTGTCACGCTACCTCTGTTGTGTACCAATTGTTCTCGAATGCATCGAGGCAATTTAGGCTAACGATGTGTAGGCTAACGTGGGCCAACGTACGTTGGAACAAAGTTGGGTCAACCTCCCTTGGAGATGTTGGGTCAATAGAAGTTATCTTATTATTATTATTAACTTTGGGCCAACGTTATGGGGCAATTAAGTTGAAAAGTTAATTAAACAAGCACCGATGCCCGTCCCTTGACTGGATGGTTCATATGTGACTCTCGTGTTAGCTTTACCCAATGTCAGGAAACACAGCATCGTTAGATAAACACCATAACGCACTTTCACATAATATGGGTACGCGATCTTTTCTGGGCTCGTCAAACGCAAACAACCGCGTCACGTACGTGCAGCAATACTCGTTGTATGTTCAAAATGAAGAATGTCGGAGAGAAAGTGAAGCTCGCGTGCATCGATAGGCCCTAGTTGTGAAATAACCCACGCGCGAAGCACTGGATGCATTAACCAGTAATGCGGTATTTAGGGCTACCACGCACAGTTAATTTTCTCAGACATTTAAAAAAATGAAAGAACGTCTTTTCGATGTTCTGACAGATGGATGATGGATCGGAATGCAGATGTTAATGTTTTCCCACAAGCTTAGCTTTATATAGGGAAGCTGAATCAAACATTTTCTCTGTCATGTCGTAACGACTATACAGTCCGCGCTGTTTAATTATGTTACATCAGTATAGGGTGGCTCCCATGATGGCGGCATATAATTGTCTTGATGGGAGCCTCCCTGACCTTATAATGAATATTATATTGTAGTTTATGTGCTTATGATGGTCAAAATAAATACTGTCTGTCTGCCTGCCTGCCTGCCTGCCTGCCTGCCTGCCTGCCTGCCTGCCTGCCTGCCTGCCTGCCTGCCTGCCTGCCTGCCTGCCTGCCTGCCTGCCTGCCTGCCTGCCTGCCTGCCTGCCTGCCTGCCTGCCTGCCTGCCTGCCTGCCTGCCTGCCTGCCTGCCTGCCTGCCTGCCTGCCTGCCTGCCTGCCTGCCTGCCTGCCTGCCTGCCTGCCTGCCTGCCTGCCTGCCTGCCTGCCTGCCTGCCTGCCTGCCTGCCTGCCTGCCTGCCTGCCTGCCTGCCTCCCTGCCTGCCTCCCTGCCTGCCTGCCTGCCTGCCTGCCTGCCTGCCTGCCTGCCTGCCTGCCTGCCTGCCTGCCTGCCTGCCTGCCTGCCTGCCTGCCTGCCTGCCTGCCTGCCTGCTGCCTGCCTGTCTGTCTGTCTGTATACCTTGCGACTACGCCATCGCTGTTGATTTTCTACTAGAACAATCGATTTCCTTCGCCAGGGGATGCGATTGCATTGCTGTACGAAGGTTGTTGACTTAGCGCGAATCATAATCAACAGGCAGATGGAAGAGTGATTTTCCGACATCCGGCTAGACGGAATACAGCTAAGGCCCTACTAATATAAAGTTCGAACAAAGAAGAACAAAATAACACAAAAGTAAGTCGTTTCATGGTGTCACCAGACAGGAGGAAGTATACTCCAGAAAGATGACATTCATAAACGGGATCATACATTTAAGGGGAAGGCTGCAGCAAACCGGAAGCGTTCACGTAATATTGACAACGAAAATGTACCCGTTTTGCCCACCCTTCCTCTACCAAAGCTACCCCACTCGGCGGATTTAAAAGGTTACGTTTTTCTGCCTGTGATTGTATATTTCTAACAAATATCTGCTGTTGGACATGTCTTCAGGTGGATAGGGATTTGAGTGTTGAAGATTTCAGGCCGATTACGATGAATTTGGTATGCGTTATGATAGTTTTGTGTATGCCCGATCGAAGAGATTTTCGGTACCATGAAAGGTTGAATTCAGGTGGTTTGTGCATAAAGTAGTTACACTTTGTTAATAAAACTGATCTTCATGATGTCAAGGTAAAGAAATCAAGGTAATGCAATCCGAAATGACGGAAAACATTATCAGGAACTATCCTTTTTATAACATAGGAAGCCTACTATTGAAGTAGAGGTGGCCAAAGTCAATCATGTCTATAGATGGAACAATCATATCAGGTGTGGAGCAACTTTAGATACGGCATGACTCAATTAAGTACAGTAGTATGGTGTTGGTTAGTTGGTGTCGGAGGAGGACCGGGGCAACCATAACAACTTCCTCAAAATTTGCCTCTGGCTGTGCACACTTGTAGCTTCCTAGTATATATAGCCTGTACTGCATCCGCAACTGACCAGCTCTTCTATTGGTTTCACTGCTCGAGGGAGGGGAGTCGAGAGAGGGACAGAACCAGACTCAGACTCAACCCACACCCAGGAGCCTAGGCCCTGGAAGACTTGTTCGGCTACGGGATATTGCCACTACAGCTTGATAAATGGCTCTTTAAGAAAGTGTGAGAGGCCTTTCCATCAGGTGGTATGACGCGGTTGTGAGCCCTGGCCCGGTGATTCACTTTCCATACGCTGATTTCTTCCCCGTGGCGGAAAAGAAGGATGTGTTGTCGGGCCTTGTCAGGGCATGGAATGCAGCTGAGCGTTGCTGATGTTGTAGATGGAAATATATTATCTGAACTTCCAAAGGACACCCACAATTTCCCTGCTCCAATCTCAGTGTAGAAAGTAATTCCCAGGACAACGATGTCAGTCTCGTTTGCAACGATCAGCATGCGCTTGTAGCCTTGTGACACTGCATTTGCCGCATGCAACATAGCTGTCGGATGTAGATGTAGACAACTTATTGGAGGTAGGAGATTAGTCTAAATGTAGATGGTACTTGAGATTGATAGAAGGTGGGATGTTGCTTTCCTCCAGCGTAGGGAGGTTGAGACCACTGACACGCATTCTCCTATATGCTAACCATTTTACAGCACGATTGGCAGGCATTCTCCAGACACCGACGGCAGGCATTGACAGTGCCGGCTCACATAACACGACGTCAGCCGGTGTTTACAATGTTGCTTCGCATAATTGAAGGCAGACATTCACCTCATAACAGCCTCGATATATATGTAACTCTCCTTTCAAGCGACAAGCGCCACTATTTGCGTGTTTCTCCACACATTGTAAGAGGCGAGGCAGCGGCGTTTAATAACTGACACCACGGCCGTGATCTCGCGTTTGTTTTCTTTGGCGCAAGGATTAGCATTCGCGGCGCCCAAGTCGCTGTCCCAAGTGTCCTGACGCGTGCTTCAGAGTATCTAATCACGCAGCCGCTGATTCGATTTGAAAACCGATGGTAATATCAATTGCTCCGCAACGCCTTACGGTGCGCACAGGTAACGACTGGTTGACACGAGGAGAACCGTGTGTGACGAGACGGTGTGCTTGTGGGGTGGTCATATGCTTGCAATAGCGCCGACGGAGAGCGGCCAGTATTGTGATGATGAAGTTACGGTAGCCGGTTCGTTTTCCTATATCTGTTGTTCAGAACTGTAGATGAAGTGACGGTGGCAGATACATCTTACGTCTGATGAGAACTGCAGATGAAGTGACGGTGTCCGATGCGTCTTACGTTAGATGAGAACTGCAGATGAAGTGACGGTGGCAGATACGTCTTACATCTGATGAGAACTGCAGATGAAGTGGCGGTGTCCGATACGTATCACGTTAGACAGAGCTGTAGATGAATTGACGATGTCAGAAACGTCTTACGTCTGATGAGAACAGTAGATGAAGTGACGGTGTCAGAAATGTCTTACGTCTTATAAGAACTGTAGGTGAAGAAGTGACGGTAGCCGATTTGACTTCCTATGTGTGACGAGAAGTGTAGATGACGTGATGGTGGCGGATACATGTGGGGAAGGGAAGTGACAGGTCCTGGAGGTGACAGCGACAGCGATACGCTCCGTAGACAATCCACCATCGTGTTGTTGACGTTGTATGTGCGAATCGCACTGACTGAGATTGTTCATACCGATATATCACACATACGTTTTTGTAGAAGACTCAGCAAATAGATAGCAACGCTTCCATCAAGACAATAGCTCAAGTTATATGATATATTTATGAAGACTTGGTCGTTTGCAGTGACAATCTACATTGAAGAGAAACATGCTAGTGCTGGAAAAGCCTGGATAAAACACGACGCTCTCGTTACGCCGAGTTGTTTATTGTTGGACGAGGACCAAACATAAAATAGCCGTGTTAATGCGTGGATTAGAACTACGGACTTGCGAGTAGGCAATGGCATTTGTCTCCGACACGGCCGAAAAGCTCTGGACGGCCATCGAAACCAAAAATCTCGACTTCGAACAGCGCCTCCTGGCGTCGGCTGCAATGAGAGATCAAGCACGTGATGTGTGTGTAAAAGAGGTCAATAAAATTGTCTTTGGGAGAAATCTTCAGCGGAGAGACAGCGTGTCGTGCTTCCATCTGGCGGCGAAACGTGGCCTACCCGACGCCCTTGCAGTGATGGTACGGTACACGGCTAATTTATACTGTGGATGTTTGGTCCTTATTATAAAATACTGTAGTGTACTATCGTGTTCTTAACTAGTCTACATCCACACATGGGGAGACAAAGCAAGAGTAACTATTATTATCATTACATTGGCACCATCTGGAGATTTGATTATCACTCAGTTGCTTCAGGTAGGAGAAAAACCCTGATAAAAGGAGAACTTCGCAAACATACGGAAGTGAATAACTCTATAAATAAATATCGTTGTTTTTCTTCTAAAATGCATAGCATATTGCTAGATCAGAGACTAATGGTTCAAGGAAGCAAATGAACATATAAAGAGGGTAGTGGACCTCGGCACCTCGGAGATGATGCACTTACTGTGATCCAAAGTTAGCGTATTACTAACCCCGAAACAGTGTTCGCAGAGTGAATGAATTTATAATTTTACCCAGCTGCCAACGAGCCCACCACCACCTCGTTAACTGCTGCAGTAGTAACACAGGTTTGACACGTATTCCATACAACTGTCTTCAGATGCAGACGGGGCTGGACCACAACCATCAGACGTCGCTGCTGCGCTGGACTGCGCTGCACTACGCGTCATTCAGCGGTCACATCCGGGCCATGAAGTTGCTGCTGGGTCGTCGCGGTGACGCGAACGTTGCCGATGTCGAAGACCAGACGCCGCTACACGTGGCGCTGTCTAGCGGCTGTCAGCGCGCCGCCGCCTACCTCGTGAAGCGCGGAAGTGACGTCAACGCATCGGACCGTGACGGTGTCACACCGCTGCACATGTGTGTCGCCGAAAACATGCAAGCGACAACCGGTTGGACGGAGAATAAGCGAGCTCAGATGGTAGAGTTCCTGCTGGCGAATGGTGCACTCACATGCGCGCGCAACCGGAAGGGTGAGTCTGTGTTGCACGATGCTGTACGCCATAACGCTGGGAAGGAAACTGTCGCGCTCATGGTCGCGAAGGCACGCAAACATTGTGGAGTAGACGTCACTAACGATGACGGAATGACAGCGCTGCATGTGGCAAGTCTACCGGAAATAGTGCGTCTCCTCATCGGTGCAGGCGCAGAAGTTAACGCTTCCACGAACAACTGTAGCACCGCACTGCATCTCCACACAGAAAACCCGCAGCTTGTGGCCCTCCTGTTAGAGAACGGGGCTAGTCGCTCGCTGAGCGATAATCGAGGTCGTATCCCGCTCCATGTTGCTCTTGACCGCAGCGATCCAATCGGGGAGGTCGTCGAACTTCTGTCTATGACCAGGGCGGAAGTGAATGCGCAAGACGTACACGGGATGACCCCGCTGCATGTCCTGTGCAGCCACGCCCACACAACCGCGCGCGTGCTGGGCAGCGGCACGGAAACGTCGACTGACGGGCGCGGAATAGGCGCCATCATGGAGCGGTTGCTTCTGCAGGGCGCCGACGTCGACAACCGCAACGCGACCGGCCGGACTCCGCTGCACCTGTGCATCGCCTCGCGCCAATTCTCCAAAGCCTCCATCCTGCTAGAGCACGGCGCCGACCCGCATTCGGTCGACCGCTATGGACTGACGCCCTACATGATGTCCACGAGCTGGTTCCGCAAACAGGGTCACATCGAGAGATGTGTCAGCACAGTCCGCCAGGCGTCGCCACCGACCGCGGTGAGCGCCACCAACGGCAAGCGTGTGACGTTCAGTGAGGAGACAAAGAAGGGCGGGTGTTCGCCAGACGCGGTGGGCGTGAAGGTGACAATCACCGAACCGTCGGATCTAAGCAGGGACGAGAGGCGTTCACCAAAAGGCTGGCAGAAGAACCGTCTGACACCGCACGGGAACAAGGCGTTGCGCCGCCTAAAACCGTCGCGGGCGGTCACAAAACACACTACTGTTTCGGTGCCGAGGAACACCCCACACCGTCCAACAAAAGGGCACTCGGCCGCGGATGTTAACTCGACGTCAACCGGACGTTCGGACCTGCCCGTCACCAGATTACTACCAAATTGGAACGACATCGTGGACACCCCGCGAGTGATGCACACGACCGCCGCTAGACGGTGCATGAGACGGACACGGAAAGCGACGAATGTGAATCACGTGACCGACGACGATCGTCGGTCAGATGACTTCGACGGCATCACTCGAGAGATGAATTTGATTCTGACACACTCATAGACTTATGCTTGTTTGCTGCCGGTTGTGTTAGCGGCAATGTTGAATTTATGTTGTGTTTTGCTTTGTTTGATCACTATTCCGTATATGACTGCAAAGATATTGTGCAAATGCAATGGTGCTACAAGACTTACCGTGATGGCAGTTACCGACGGTGTAAGCCAGAGCCATCACCCATGCGACGTGTTGCCTAGGAAAAGCATGTGAAGCCATCATAAAACCAAACTGAACACGGTTGGCCACTCCGTTATATATTGCATTGACACTTTGGCCCACGTGTTTCTTTTTGTTAAAGCGACAATTATATGCGGGAATGTTTGACCTAACAGATGTCTTGCTGCACAGTAATGTAATTCACATATATCAACGGTACCATAGAGTTGTCGTTTAAAAACTTTGTCATGTCTTTGTCGTAAAGAAAAAAGTTTGGGGCCAGAATTTCAGCCAAATATACGACAGAATGTTCGAACTCACCACGTGTTCGGTATATTAATAACAATAATATATTAAATTTGTTATAGCGCCAAATCCACAATTGTTCGTGGCGCTTAACAATTCATCACAAGTCATGATCGTTAAATTAAAATACTAGTACAAATACATTCATTTAAACTAAAAAAATGTGCCATACAAAAGTAATAAAAATACTAATAAATACATTAAGTAAAAGGCAACAAAATAATTGGAATATGGTATTAAGACGTTGACTTAAAATAAACACAGTATCATATAACATAACTAATACATTATAATGCTTAAACATGCTTTCTAAATATGTATAATTCTTAGGTAATTATTAAAGTCAGAATTTGCACCTTATCAAAACGATACAAACAATAATGTCAAGCGCATACACGGATCCAATGTGGTGAGCCACGTTCATATTGTTCGTTTTGAAACAAGTCACAACTGAAATTAAGGTATAGTCGTCCACTTCATTGAACAACTCGATGTAAACCCGTTCCTCGTCGCCATCATCTTCGCTGTCGCTTACAACATCAGCAACACCGTACAAGATCATCAACACTCTCAATCCTGATGTCTGCAGGTGTCTATCTACCTTCATACCATACAAAAGCAAAATAGCCTTGAAGTGGTCGATGAATGCAGCATGAGTAAGAAAATGTGATCTTCTCAAGCAGAAGGTCGGAATCATGCTGTGCAAGGAGTTTGCTGAACATGTGGAACCTTGCTTCGTTCACGTCCTTAACTTGCTAAAGTGAGTGGGCTCCTAAACATGACAGGTATTATATCAAGGGGAGATGTTTCGCATGAATTGAAACCATGAATACCGCATCAAGAGAGACAACGATGATCTTGAGTAAGTTGTGATGGGGCTTGAGGAGACGATGTACCTCTTCACGTCAGTAACATCCGACGAAAAGCTAGAGTAGACTCGTAACATATGGTGGTAATGTGAAGTCAATCCTCAACCAAGCATGTTTTCTTGCACCATGAATTCACGACGTGTTATCAACATTACCAGACTGCATGGCTGCACAACTCGGATCTGGCGAATGCTACATATATGTCTTACCAAGTTGTCAAGTCTACTGGTTATTATTACATAGGTACGGCTCCACCAGTACGTGCGTGTATTCATATGTTTTCACGAGAATACCCGCGTTCTGAGTGTTTCACAGCTTGACACGTTGTAGGAACCATACCGTCGTACTCAGGTTTACGCCCTACTTCGTTCAGGATTATACGAATACAGATTGATTTACAATTGCATTAAAACCAAACGAAGATTCCAAGAAAGACATACAGCGTAGGCTTTTAATGACTACATTCAAACGGAACGGCAAGTCCCAACGCATCCTTGTTGGTTCTTCCCCGGTCATGTCGTTCTCCCTCTATATATTCAAAATCCATACAACAGTCCACCACCGCATATTCACACCTTATGGGTCGACTTAACAAAGAATCTCTTGCACATTGGCGTGAAAGATATACTGTCCGATCTGCGTTCTGTTGTTCCCCGCACCTCAGCACGTAAATTACTAATTTATTAAACACTAGCAATGTCCGGGAAATATAATTTGCACTGAAATCTAAAAAAGTATTGTTGACATTATTATGAACACTGAAAATAGACCAAACCTCAAATGCCCAACATTTGAGTTTCAGACACCCAAAACCCATGCCAAATGTTTCCAGCCTACCCTAAATTCTAACTGGTCACTTGCCTACTTGTTAGGACAACCGTTTGTCAGAAATCGCATGCGCACACCTGTGTAACTGGCGTAACCAGCAACAGGCACCTGGGTTACGCGTGTGGTATATTGTAACGTTAATTACATCAAAACTAATACAATTTTTGCATACATCCAGTGACACATTTGTACATTGAATAATTGCCTGTACCATGCTATAAAAAACATTAAATCCACGGAATTGTTGCAGTGTGTTGTTTGCTAGACGTACCACGCGTTCACGGGGCTGACGCGGCGAAATGCTTACGTAACCAACAACAGGTAGACCTGCTGCATGTTAAGCGCTGATGATTTCAAACGTCAATAACTTAAAAACTATTCAAAATGTCTGCATACATCCATCGACATATTTGTAGATGGCATAATTATCTTTACGAAGATATAGAAAAACATAAAATTCTGCGGCTGGAACACCACGTATTACCTTTTGAAATATTGAGCCACCCAAGTTATTCACCCACCCCCCGAACGAATTTCGAAAATGTCAAAATTTACGAACCATCTCAATGAGCTAGGTAGTTATGGCACACATGTAACATTTCAGCCCGATACATGCAAAACTGACGGAGATGTGGGTGCGCATACAAACACAGAACAAACTGTTTTATAATAATTATAGAAGTTATAATGATAGACACAGAAACATTAACTGTACCCAGACACAATAGTGTTCAGCGCATTGGCAGTTTACTGATGATTTGTTGATGATTAACACTATCCAGCCAGGAAATACAAATAACTTGAGATATCACTGATCCGTAACAATAGCTGCGTCCATCCTCTGTGTCCATCCCTAGCAACATCGAGTTGTTTACTTATGGTATTTTAATTTCCCCTACACCTAACAAACAACACACATTTCACATTATGCAATAATTACTGATGACCGCTTAATGACCTCTACACTGGGCATAATTTTAACAATCACAAACGAACAATTCTAACAATTATAAATTAACCAATTCACTCCATCAAACTAGCAATTACCAATCAAATAGTTATTGTTATACAAGCTATTTGTGACAGGATCTTACAACGTGTCATTCTGGTTCAGAACTGGTATTGCTCCACCGGCACGCGTATTCACGTGAATTCACGTGTTCAATCACGGAAATCTGGGAAAACTGGTACGTTTATATATATATATATATATATATATATATACATACACACACACGCACGCACACACACACACACACACACACACACACACACACACACACACACACACACACACACACACACACACATATATATGTATATATATATATATGTATATATATATATATGTATATATATATATATATATGTATATATACATATTAAGGGGAAACAACAGCTTGACCCAGAGGGTGTGCCAACATTGCTCGACAGAAACCCGACACCGGGGTGAATGACACACACAGAGGACAGAGCCGGCCTGCCGTCTGCCAAACTATTTAAACAAGTCGTTTATCATCCGTGATTCAGGACTGGCGTCTCTTGAAGCCCACTTGAGTTAACTTGAACGTCAAACTCAGATCAACAAACAGTGGTGCTGCCGTGCGTATTTGATCGGCACAATTTTTTGTTTCTATCAGCATTGATCAGCTCGACATTTTATTGTTTTTCCAATGTTTTGGACCACGCTTACGTTAAATGTCCCGTTCGGAAGTATATAAATGTTACAACAATTGGCACTTGTTGTAGTATAACAACATTTTGCCTAATTTTGATAACTAGTGTGTTATTGGCATGAATCCACAACACCCCATACATATCTACGTTACAAAAATATCGTGTCTTAGTCACAGACGCGGGAATAGGGGGGCAGGGGGGGGGCAACTGAACCCTGGAATGTTTCTGGGAGAAAAATGTGAGCGTGAATGTTTGCGGGTGGAAATGTAAATTTTATGTGACGATTAATATTAATGTGTATTTTTGTCGACTGTGAAAAGTGTGTGCAATTGGAGGGTAGACATTGTTTTCTACACCCCCAATAATGGGCGTGGTGACGAGAAAAGCACCCCCGTCTTTTGATGTCATTATTTCAGCGGAGACAGCAGAGAGAAGCTGGAGAAGGTAAATTGACAGCAGCGGCGCCACGTAAAAAGTAAACATTTTCAACATTACGTGGCATTACGTTGGTAGAATACGTTTATACGACGTAAGAACAACGTACTTTCCGACTAGTGGTAGGATGGTAACGATCGAGCAGACGTGGATATAACGCAATGACCTTACGTTTATGTTGCGTACAGGCACTGCGTTGGTAAAATACTTTTATGCAACGTCTACAAAACGTAATTCCTGAAACGTTGGTGGATGGTCTCTGGTGGGTGTGGACGTAATGTGATATCGATACGTTGTTATTACGTAGCGGTGCTACGTTGACAGAAGACGTTTATAGAACGTAAGAACAACGTAATACCCGACACGTTGCTAGTTGGTCGCTGGCTGACGTAACGTAATAGTATTACGTTGTTGCTATTGGTATGACGTTTGTAAAATACGTTTATAAAACATAATTTCTGACACGTTGCTGGATGGTGTTCGGTGGATGTGTATACAACGTAGTATCGTAACGTTTTTGTTGCGTATAGGCACTACGTTGTTAGAATACGTTTCTACAACGTACACAATAGGTAATTCCTAAATCGTTGCTGAATGGTCTCATGCGGACGTCGAAAAACGTGATTTTGTAACGTTGTTGTTACGTAGTGGCATTACGATAGTAGAATACGTTAATACGACGTATGAACAATGTTATTTCCGACTCGTGGTAGGATGGTAACGCGCAGATGTGGATATAACGCAATGACCTTACGATTTTGTTACGTACAGGCATTGCGTTGGTAGAATACGTTTATGCAACGTATCCATAACCTAATTCCTGAAACGTTGCTGGATGGACTCTAATGGACGTGGACGTAACGTAATTTCGTTACGTTGTTGTTACGTATTGAAATTACGTTGGTCGTTTATACGACGTAAGTACACCGTAATTCCCGACACGTCGTTGGGTAGTCGCTGGCTGACGTGGCCACAACGTAATATCGTTACGTTGTTGCTATGTATTGGTACGACGTTGACAGAATACGTGTATACCACGTACTTAAAACGTAATTCCTGACGTTACCAAACCTCTACCTCCTAGCAACGTAGTAAATACGTAGTTTTTTTGCTGGGTATGTGGGCAAGGCCGGTTGACCTGTTTGAACTCATAGTCATTGATCTGTTTAGAGGTTGGGGATATGTGACCTGAATTCTGACTGTAGACACAGCATACCTCATTTATAGGTAGAAACACAGAAAACACGTTGCATTGTAGAGATCTCAGTGGTATTCATCAACCTACTGGAAAGTTGTGGTTATTGTTTTTAATATGGGTTGATACATTCATTATCATTATATAACTGCAGTGCAACATAACAGTAAGAAATACAGCTATACGTTGCATACTTGAGTGAGGTCATATCATGTATGTAGGCTTCAAATTATAGCTGTTTTACGTTTCGATTTGAAAATATTTGTTATTTAGTCAACACTGAAAGCCAAGCTAAGGTGACAAGATGCTATGCACATAATTATTGTTTTAATCCACCATCATATAATGGCATCACATCTTCCCATCAACTGCAGTGACACGTCTGTCTGTCCCCAAGCATGTATATATATATATATTATATACCTTGGCACACAAAAAGCATTTCCTCGTAATCATAAGAGGTCGGAGACCCTAACATTTATATGATGCATGCATTAACAATTAAACAAATCTCATGAAAAATTATTGTGCAAAAATGTAAGTAAACAAATATACAAATGAAAAATCTAGGCAAGTTAATGTGGATGTGATGTTATATGGTATTGTTCAAAGTAATTTATATGTTAACATTATGTCTCATTAATAGGTCAAAATTCTCCTGCATGGTATTATCATCAATGGTATTGTGTCTTTTTATGTATTTCCGAAAAAAAAAATAATAATTCTTTTGTTTGCCATAATTGTTGTGTCAATATAAAGTACATCTAATAGATGTCAAGACTCCAAAGGCAATGTTTACGTCAATAGAAAGATGTCTAAAATATGTCAATTCACCAGCGTGATTTAGATGTCAATAGAAATACGTTTTTTACGTCATTCTAAAACGTTAAAAGTTATATGTTCAATGTTGTTTTCATGTCAATAAAACTGCATCTTATAGATGTCAATTATCCAGCATGATTTTTATGTCAATAGAGAGATATCTAATAGATGTAAATCCGTTGGCGTGAATTAGATGTCAACAGAAAGGCATCTATAGACGTTGTTTTGACATTATTTTGAGATGTCGTCCACTTGACCAAAAAATTACTCATAAAAGCGCTTTATAAGTTCAGTATAATAATAATAAAAGTCTTTGTGTGCCCACTGGGATCCCTCCATTTTGTCCTATCTAAAGCACATCGCTCTGCTGTTAACAGCAGGAGTCCAGTGTCATGTTTTATTTCGTTGTTCCACCTTTTCCGTGGTCTTCCTCTTTTTCTTTGTTCAATTAAGGAATTGAATAATTCCAATTCATTTTTGAATTGACCCCAGTCCTGCTACTGAAATATTATTTTAAAATGTCAGTAACCTCAGTTATAACTGAATGAATTTGTATAAATACGTAAGAGTAAGTTTGTGTTTACAATCACGATGCATTCTTTAAAATGACAAAATGCATGCATTACTTGTGTTCACGTTTTTAGGAATGACAAAATCACTGCATTCAACTTGTGTTCAAACTGAGTTGTTGAAAATTACAAAGTCCTTGCTTTCAACTTGCGTTCAACTGCTGTTGAAGTCTAAGTCTCCGCTTTCAACTTGCGTTCAACTGCTGTTGAAGTCTAAGTGCCTGCTTTCAACTTGCGTTCAACTTCAAGTTCACATTCAACTTGCATTCAACTGTTGAACGCAGGTTGAACAGCAGTTGAAACCAACTTTCAACAGTTGAAATTCAACTATTCATGGAGAATCAGTTGAATTTCAACTGAAACTCAGTTGAGTTTCAACTGAGTTTCAACTAAACATTTTTTGTTTGGGAAGAAACTTCTGGAATTCCACACACACAAAATAAATAACACAACAAAATTCAGGATTTTTAGCTCAAACGTAAAATCAGTTTTGTTGATTGGCTCTGAAACATGCAGAGGATGGCCAAAAACACCTGGCAAAGTGATGCAGCTGCAGAATCAAAGAGGAAGAAATACAGAGGATTGCCCAAAGTCGTGTCCACTGGAGGGTGTGGTGTGTCTAAAAGCCCGACCATTCGTGAACATGACGCACTTGCATGGCGCTGTGCAGCGCCACGGCAGGAAATAGTTCCTAAGTGGACATACAATTAGATAAATTGTATATATATCACATCCATAATAAACTAACAAAACAGTAATTTAATACATTTTGCGTTAAGCACGCTATACATATGTACGTTATTCTGTCGTGCGGTCATTCCCAGGTGTCACTATTCACGAACACTCGGTCTTTTAGCCTTTCCTAGGAGGAGAGGCTAAAAGCCCGACCATTCGAGAACACTTTTCTAGTACATCCATATTAGGCCTTATATTTAGATAGAGTGAAAACTGCTACAGAAGGATACTAACGTATTTGTTATTATCCAACAAGAGTATATATAACATGTTGTCGTTCCCTTGTGTCACAGGTCCCGAAAACTCGTTCTTTTAGCCTTTGCTAAGGGGAAATGCTAAAAGCCGGAGCATTCGGGACCACTTTTTTAGTCTAAAATGTAGGATAATGACGTATTTTGTAATTTCCAACAAGCAAAAATATAACATTGTCATTCCCTTGTGTCACTGCATAGCCCCGAATAGTCGGGCTTTTGGCCAGTGTCACTACGTGGTCCCGAAAACTCGGGTATTTCGCCTTTACTATGGTGAAATGCTAACAGTCCGACCATTCGGGACCAATTTTTTAGTCCATACATCATAAGCCTTGTATCTTATACTTGTATATTATATCGAGCAATGCTACACTATTTAATGACCTAGGCCTATTATTAAAATTTTCGTCGTTCCCTATTTAGTGTTACCGGTCCGGAAAACTCATTTTTTGGCCTTTGCATACTAGGGTGAAAAACGAGCAATATCACCATTTCCCTACTGCATGCATCAATGTCCCGATCATAGTCAACGCAATATGTGTTGTTTCATGATGTAATTTTCCTGCATTGAATGGAGAAATAAAACAGTTGAATTGCATTATGGTGTTACCTTTACTAAATAAGTATGTGCAAAAACTTCCATGCAACATTCATATCAGTATGTAGGCATTTGTTGTCATATTAGTATGTAGGCATTTGTTATGCAATATATGCATTTTGACTGTCCTAGGAGTGATGTTGAGTAAGGAATAAAAAATCCCTGATACAATCTCTTCAGGGTTCAACTTAAATTTTCAAAACTGTATATGCTTGATTTGTTAGTGTGTTGTTTATTGAATCACATAAAAATTAATATATCACTTCAGATAAAAATGGGCCAAGAGGCCCTGAGGTCCTTTGGATTATATTGTGAGTTTGTAATTATTAATGAAATGTTTTTGGTGAATCATAGTTATAGATCATTAAGATAATTATGTATATTGCTGTTTAAAGTTCCTCAGGTTCTACCAGTGCAGTAGGGATTCCCATTACACATTAGTTACAGCCCACTGTTTGACACAGCTTAAAACCTACATGCAACTGTCCAGTTTAACAGGGGTCTAGTGGGTTAATGCAGTCTGTTGACACAAGCCTCTGCCAGTGACCAATAATTACAACTACTGCAGTAGACAATTTAGTTAGCAAATCTACCATTTTAGGGGATCCTTGGTGCCCTTGGAATGATTCAATCAAATACAGATTTCTTGTGTATAGTGGCACTACCACAAGAAATGTCTATGCAAAATTAGAGAAAAAGTTACTGAACAGTTTTTGAAAAAATAGGCAAAATGTAAAAATGTACCAGTTTTGGGGCCCTTGGAGGCCCTTAGAACGATTTAATCAAATAGACATTTCTCGTACATATTGGCAGTGCCTTAAGATATGTCTATGCAAAATTAGAGCAAAAGTTGCTTAACGATTTCTGAGATACGGCAGCTAATGGCGGACGTCGGACGCACAGTGATGGCAATAGTCCGTTGGACCTTCAGCCCAAAGGACTAAAAAAGGTAGGTAGGGACCACATAAAAAAATTAATTACACATGCTGAAGGCAATTAATGGAATCAGTAGATGTGCACAACCAGTACTGTTTTGGATGCAACATTCAAACACCAGCAGGTTTTAACCTGCCACACATCACTGGACCACAATGAACTCCACTGCTCTGACACGTGGTAACGTTGCATGAATTACAACATAGAAAATAACAGTAATCTATTTCAAATGAACTAATTTTGTTAGATAAACGTTATATATTACATGCCATTTAATTTCTGAAAATCCTTACATCATTGGTTCATACAATACATGTAAAACTAAAAATGAGTGCTTGTAAATAATGTAATGAACATTTTAGATAAGTGTTGTCATTAATATTATAATATCTATTACTTATACCAAGAATGTTATGCTGTGTAGCTAGCAAACAAACCGAGCTGATGGAAAGAGGAAATTGAAGAGCTCTACTCAACAGTGCCATTAATTGGACAATGGGTCACCTGACAAGATGATGCCTGGCTATGTTCTGCCCCATTCTGTTCTGTGCGACATCTACTGGGAAGTTGTACATCACTTTGTGTTTCAAATGGATTTGTACAATCGATATGATAGCTTTGTGTATCAAAATGCATAGCAGTGCTGTTAATTGGACAATGTGTTAACTGACACAGTAGTGAAGAACATGCCTGACTTTGTTCTGCCACATTGTCATTAGTTCTGTGTGGCTTCTGCTGGGAATATGTACATCGCTACATCATAGTACATGTTTCAAATGGATTTGTACAATCGATCGATTTGTGCATCCAAATGCACAACATCCCGTCATTGTGTTGCAAAATAGGAATACAGTGTAATAATAAAATTTATGCTTTCTTATGCTCATCCTGCTTGGATTGTGTTCTACAGCATATTCTTCAACATTTGTTGAAACAAGTTTGTGTTAAATGAACTATACTGGGAGTAGTGTATAAAAAGGTGCCACCAAAGTTGATTTTACAATAATTTTGAAAATTCACAATATAAATGTTCCACAACATTCCAAATATTTCAATGTCATCAGCGGCTTCGTGCATGGAGATCTGGTGTTTTTCTTTTAAATCAATCCGTCTGTCATGAACTGTCACTATATTCATTCTTCGTTTATTCCATATATTTTCCTTCTTTTCTTTGCTAAATCTGTGACATAAACAGCAGCTGGTCCACATTTCCTTTTGATAATTTTATTGGTCACGACTCATTCGCATGGCGGTGGCTAATCCAAATACATACATGTTGATGACGTTTTTGTTGGATCTATTAACTCGACGTAGCTAATCGAAGTATGACAGTCCAGAATATTCATGAGAATGCTTTATACGGATCGTGAAGGTGGGGTCAAAGTGGAAACTGCGCGTACGTGCAGTTATTTTTTCGATATATTGTTAGGGTCATTAGTGATTACTAAAACATAATTCTAATGAAATAAAGGCATATAATTACATGAGATAATCATATTAACAGGATTATTTAAAAACTGTGTACATTACAAAGAGATTAAAATTATCAAAGAATCGCTTTAAGTTTTACTATTATTATTTATTATCTTTAATGTATACATCATGGATAGCACAGTACAGCATATCAAACAATATACATCATTACATTTTGCAACAAACTGTTAGTAAACACAAAATAATGTATACTGACTGCATCATAGTATGATAAATTACCTTAAAATGCAGAAATAATTACTCAAACTAATAACCGTAATAAATATCCCTAGCTGCTGTCAACATTAAGTTTAACGTAACCTTATTTAATTAATTAATTTAATGAAATATTGTGTATTTTATTGACTATGACAATACTAATTATTGTCAAAAAGTCAATAAAGTGTGGTCGATCCCCACGTCTGAAGACATCCATAAAGTGGTGCCACCTATCGGAGTTTCATGTAAAAACGAGTGAATTTCTTATACATTTTGATCGATAAAAAACAATAAATTAAATTTTTTGATCACGTGATAATTGTGCATGTGTAGAATAGGTGTAGATATATTACGGTGTGAAGTTTGGTGATTGTAGGTCACCGTTTTCTTGGACTTAGTTTTTTTCGAGGTGCGGGCCTAGGCTAAGCCTAAAGTTAAGTGCAAAACTTACCAAAAGTACCCGAATTTATTTCGTATAAGTATAACTACAAGGGCAAGGCATTTATTAGGCCTATGTGTAATTCTAACGCTATGCCTAAGCACGCTTTGTGTACTGTAGACCCTTTCAGTTACCACCCAAACATTAAATTGTGAACCATAACTAAGTTATAACTAATTCATACGAAGTCAAAGGCCTAATAATGGCAGCCTGGCCATTACCAATTAAACTTAAAGCCTAAGCTAAAACGTCCGGTAATCACCATAATCGGCATAAGCCATAATGCCCGCGATTAATAATGACAGTAGTCAGTATGCTGATTGCCGAACGTCCCACATAGTCATAATCATCATAAATAATTGTGTTCTACTTCTAGTCAGTTACGGTTGACGCATACTCACTTTTCGAATAAGAATGCAACGAGCTATCGAAGGTAGCATGCATTATCATGATTTACTAAAACATAAACTAACATATTTCGCAAACCGGCATATTTCACAAACCGTTTCCCTCCATTTTCCGTTCGATAACCCACAGCTTAAAACCTACATGCAACTGTCCAGTTTAACAGGGGTCTAGTGGGTTAATGATGTCTGTTGACACAAGAGGGGTCTAGTGGGTTAATGCTGTCTGTTGACACAAGAGGGGTCTAGTGGGTTAATGCTGTCTGTTGACACAAGAGGGGTCTAGTGGGTTAATGCTGTCTGTTGACACAAGAGGGGTCTAGTGGGTAAATGCTGTCTGTTGACACAAGCCTCTGCCAGTGACCAATTACAACTACTGCAGTAGACAATTTAGTTAGCAAATCTACCATTTTAGGGGATCCTTGGTGCCCTTGGAATGATTCAATCAAATACAGATTTCTTGTGTATAGTGGCACTACCACAAGAAATGTCTATGCAAAATTAGAGAAAAAGTTACTGAACAGTTTTTGAAAAAATAGGCAAAATGTAAAAATATACCAGTTTTGGGGCCCTTGGAGGCCCTAGGAAGCCCTTAGAACAATTTAATCAAATAGACATTTCTCGTACATATTGGCAGTGCCCTAAGATACGTCTATGCAGAATTAGAGCAAAAGTTGCTTAACGCTTTCTGAGATACGGCAGCTAATGGCGGACGTCGGACGCACAGTGATGGCAATAGTCCGTTGGACCTTCAGCCCAAAGGACTAAAAAAGGTAGGTATGGACCACATAAAAAAATTAATTACACATGCTGAAGGCAATTAATGGAATCAGTAGATGTGCACAACCAGTACTGTTTTGGATGCAACATTCAAACACCAGCAGGATTTGAACCTGCCACACATCACTGGACCACAATGAACTCCACTGCTCTGACACGTGGTAACGTTGCATGAATTACAACATAGAAAATAACAGTAATCTATTTCAAATGAACTAATTTTGTTAGATAAACGTTATATATTACATACCATTTAATTTCTGAAAATCCTTACCTCATTGGTTCATACAATACATGTAAAACTAAAAATGAGTGCTTGTAAATAATGTAATGAACATTTTAGATAAGTGTTGTCATTAATATTATAATATTATTACTTATACCAAGAATGTTATGCTGTGTAGCTAGCAAACAAACCGAGCTGATGGAAAGAGGAAATTGAAGAGCTCTACTCAACAGTGCCATTAATTGGACAATGGGTCACCTGACAAGATGATGCCTGGCTATGTTCTGCCCCATTCTGTTCTGTGCGACATCTACTGGGAAGTTGTACATCACTTTGTGTTTCAAATGGATTTGTACAATCGATATGATAGCTTTGTGTATCAAAATGCATAGCAGTGCTGTTAATTGGACAATGTGTTAACTGACACAGTAGTGAAGAACATGCCTGACTTTGTTCTGCCACATTGTCATTAGTTCTGTGTGGCTTCTGCTGGGAATATGTACATCGCTACATCATAGTACATGTTTCAAATGGATTTGTACAATCGATCGATTTGTGCATCCAAATGCACAACATCCCGTCATTGTGTTGCAAAATAGGAATACAGTGTAATAATAAAATTTATGCTTTCTTATGCTCATCCTGCTTGGATTGTGTTCTACAGCATATTCTTCAACATTTGTTGAAACAAGTTTGTGTTAAATGAACTATACTGGGAGTAGTGTATAAAAAGGTGCCACCAAAGTTGATTTTACAATAATTTTGAAAATTCACAATATAAATGTTCCACAACATTCCAAATATTTCAATGTCATCAGCGGCTTCGTGCATGGAGATCTGGTGTTTTTCTTTTAAATCAATCCGTCTGTCATGAACTGTCACTATATTCATTCTTCGTTTATTCCATATATTTTCCTTCTTTTCTTTGCTAAATCTGTGACATAAACAGCAGCTGGTCCACATTTCCTTTTGATAATTTTATTGGTCACGACTCATTCGCATGGCGGTGGCTAATCCAAATACATACATGTTGATGACGTTTTTGTTGGATCTATTAACTCGACGTAGCTAATCGAAGTATGACAGTCCAGAATATTCATGAGAATGCTTTATACGGATCGTGAAGGTGGGGTCAAAGTGGAAACTGCGCGTACGTGCAGTTATTTTTTCGATATATTGTTAGGGTCATTAGTGATTACTAAAACATAATTCTAATGAAATAAAGGCATATAATTACATGAGATAATCATATTAACAGGATTATTTAAAAACTGTGTACATTACAAAGAGATTAAAATTATCAAAGAATCGCTTTAAGTTTTACTATTATTATTTATTATCTTTAATGTATACATCATGGATAGCACAGTACAGCATATCAAACAATATACATCATTACATTTTGCAACAAACTGTTAGTAAACACAAAATAATGTATACTGACTGCATCATAGTATGATAAATTACCTTAAAATGCAGAAATAATTACTCAAACTAATAACCGTAATAAATATCCCTAGCTGCTGTCAACATTAAGTTTAACGTAACCTTATTTAATTAATTAATTTAATGAAATATTGTGTATTTTATTGACTATGACAATACTAATTATTGTCAAAAAGTCAATAAAGTGTGGTCGATCCCCACGTCTGAAGACATCCATAAAGTGGTGCCACCTATCGGAGTTTCATGTAAAAACGAGTGAATTTCTTATACATTTTGATCGATAAAAAACAATAAATTAAATTTTTTGATCACGTGATAATTGTGCATGTGTAGAATAGGTGTAGATATATTACGGTGTGAAGTTTGGTGATTGTAGGTCACCGTTTTCTTGGACTTAGTTTTTTTCGAGGTGCGGGCCTAGGCTAAGCCTAAAGTTAAGTGCAAAACTTACCAAAAGTACCCGAATTTATTTCGTATAAGTATAACTACAAGGGCAAGGCATTTATTAGGCCTATGTGTAATTCTAACGCTATGCCTAAGCACGCTTTGTGTACTGTAGACCCTTTCAGTTACCACCCAAACATTAAATTGTGAACCATAACTAAGTTATAACTAATTCATACGAAGTCAAAGGCCTAATAATGGCAGCCTGGCCATTACCAATTAAACTTAAAGCCTAAGCTAAAACGTCCGGTAATCACCATAATCGGCATAAGCCATAATGCCCGCGATTAATAATGACAGTAGTCAGTATGCTGATTGCCGAACGTCCCACATAGTCATAATCATCATAAATAATTGTGTTCTACTTCTAGTCAGTTACGGTTGACGCATACTCACTTTTCGAATAAGAATGCAACGAGCTATCGAAGGTAGCATGCATTATCATGATTTACTAAAACATAAACTAACATATTTCGCAAACCGGCATATTTCACAAACCGTTTCCCTCCATTTTCCGTTCGATAACCCACAGCTTAAAACCTACATGCAACTGTCCAGTTTAACAGGGGTCTAGTGGGTTAATGATGTCTGTTGACACAAGAGGGGTCTAGTGGGTTAATGCTGTCTGTTGACACAAGAGGGGTCTAGTGGGTTAATGCTGTCTGTTGACACAAGAGGGGTCTAGTGGGTTAATGCTGTCTGTTGACACAAGAGGGGTCTAGTGGGTAAATGCTGTCTGTTGACACAAGCCTCTGCCAGTGACCAATTACAACTACTGCAGTAGACAATTTAGTTAGCAAATCTACCATTTTAGGGGATCCTTGGTGCCCTTGGAATGATTCAATCAAATACAGATTTCTTGTGTATAGTGGCACTACCACAAGAAATGTCTATGCAAAATTAGAGAAAAAGTTACTGAACAGTTTTTGAAAAAATAGGCAAAATGTAAAAATATACCAGTTTTGGGGCCCTTGGAGGCCCTAGGAAGCCCTTAGAACAATTTAATCAAATAGACATTTCTCGTACATATTGGCAGTGCCCTAAGATACGTCTATGCAGAATTAGAGCAAAAGTTGCTTAACGCTTTCTGAGATACGGCAGCTAATGGCGGACGTCGGACGCACAGTGATGGCAATAGTCCGTTGGACCTTCAGCCCAAAGGACTAAAAAAGGTAGGTATGGACCACATAAAAAAATTAATTACACATGCTGAAGGCAATTAATGGAATCAGTAGATGTGCACAACCAGTACTGTTTTGGATGCAACATTCAAACACCAGCAGGATTTGAACCTGCCACACATCACTGGACCACAATGAACTCCACTGCTCTGACACGTGGTAACGTTGCATGAATTACAACATAGAAAATAACAGTAATCTATTTCAAATGAACTAATTTTTTTAGATAAACGTTATATATTACATACCATTTAATTTCTGAAAATCCTTACCTCATTGGTTCATACAATACATGTAAAACTAAAAATGAGTGCTTGTAAATAATGTAATGAACATTTTAGATAAGTGTTGTCATTAATATTATAATATTATTACTTATACCAAGAATGTTATGCTGTGTAGCTAGCAAACAAACCGAGCTGATGGAAAGAGGAAATTGAAGAGCTCTACTCAACAGTGCCATTAATTGGACAATGGGTCACCTGACAAGATGATGCCTGGCTATGTTCTGCCCCATTCTGTTCTGTGCGACATCTACTGGGAAGTTGTACATCACTTTGTGTTTCAAATGGATTTGTACAATCGATATGATAGCTTTGTGTATCAAAATGCATAGCAGTGCTGTTAATTGGACAATGTGTTAACTGACACAGTAGTGAAGAACATGCCTGACTTTGTTCTGCCACATTGTCATTAGTTCTGTGTGGCTTCTGCTGGGAATATGTACATCGCTACATCATAGTACATGTTTCAAATGGATTTGTACAATCGATCGATTTGTGCATCCAAATGCACAACATCCCGTCATTGTGTTGCAAAATAGGAATACAGTGTAATAATAAAATTTATGCTTTCTTATGCTCATCCTGCTTGGATTGTGTTCTACAGCATATTCTTCAACATTTGTTGAAACAAGTTTGTGTTAAATGAACTATACTGGGAGTAGTGTATAAAAAGGTGCCACCAAAGTTGATTTTACAATAATTTTGAAAATTCACAATATAAATGTTCCACAACATTCCAAATATTTCAATGTCATCAGCGGCTTCGTGCATGGAGATCTGGTGTTTTTCTTTTAAATCAATCCGTCTGTCATGAACTGTCACTATATTCATTCTTCGTTTATTCCATATATTTTCCTTCTTTTCTTTGCTAAATCTGTGACATAAACAGCAGCTGGTCCACATTTCCTTTTGATAATTTTATTGGTCACGACTCATTCGCATGGCGGTGGCTAATCCAAATACATACATGTTGATGACGTTTTTGTTGGATCTATTAACTCGACGTAGCTAATCGAAGTATGACAGTCCAGAATATTCATGAGAATGCTTTATACGGATCGTGAAGGTGGGGTCAAAGTGGAAACTGCGCGTACGTGCAGTTATTTTTTCGATATATTGTTAGGGTCATTAGTGATTACTAAAACATAATTCTAATGAAATAAAGGCATATAATTACATGAGATAATCATATTAACAGGATTATTTAAAAACTGTGTACATTACAAAGAGATTAAAATTATCAAAGAATCGCTTTAAGTTTTACTATTATTATTTATTATCTTTAATGTATACATCATGGATAGCACAGTACAGCATATCAAACAATATACATCATTACATTTTGCAACAAACTGTTAGTAAACACAAAATAATGTATACTGACTGCATCATAGTATGATAAATTACCTTAAAATGCAGAAATAATTACTCAAACTAATAACCGTAATAAATATCCCTAGCTGCTGTCAACATTAAGTTTAACGTAACCTTATTTAATTAATTAATTTAATGAAATATTGTGTATTTTATTGACTATGACAATACTAATTATTGTCAAAAAGTCAATAAAGTGTGGTCGATCCCCACGTCTGAAGACATCCATAAAGTGGTGCCACCTATCGGAGTTTCATGTAAAAACGAGTGAATTTCTTATACATTTTGATCGATAAAAAACAATAAATTAAATGTTTTGATCACGTGATAATTGTGCATGTGTAGAATAGGTGTAGATATATTACGGTGTGAAGTTTGGTGATTGTAGGTCACCGTTTTCTTGGACTTAGTTTTTTTCGAGGTGCGGGCCTAGGCTAAGCCTAAAGTTAAGTGCAAAACTTACCAAAAGTACCCGAATTTATTTCGTATAAGTATAACTACAAGGGCAAGGCATTTATTAGGCCTATGTGTAATTCTAACGCTATGCCTAAGCACGCTTTGTGTACTGTAGACCCTTTCAGTTACCACCCAAACATTAAATTGTGAACCATAACTAAGTTATAACTAATTCATACGAAGTCAAAGGCCTAATAATGGCAGCCTGGCCATTACCAATTAAACTTAAAGCCTAAGCTAAAACGTCCGGTAATCACCATAATCGGCATAAGCCATAATGCCCGCGATTAATAATGACAGTAGTCAGTATGCTGATTGCCGAACGTCCCACATAGTCATAATCATCATAAATAATTGTGTTCTACTTCTAGTCAGTTACGGTTGACGCATACTCACTTTTCGAATAAGAATGCAACGAGCTATCGAAGGTAGCATGCATTATCATGATTTACTAAAACATAAACTAACATATTTCGCAAACCGGCATATTTCACAAACCGTTTCCCTCCATTTTCCGTTCGATAACCCACAGCTTAAAACCTACATGCAACTGTCCAGTTTAACAGGGGTCTAGTGGGTTAATGATGTCTGTTGACACAAGAGGGGTCTAGTGGGTTAATGCTGTCTGTTGACACAAGAGGGGTCTAGTGGGTTAATGCTGTCTGTTGACACAAGAGGGGTCTAGTGGGTTAATGCTGTCTGTTGACACAAGAGGGGTCTAGTGGGTAAATGCTGTCTGTTGACACAAGCCTCTGCCAGTGACCAATTACAACTACTGCAGTAGACAATTTAGTTAGCAAATCTACCATTTTAGGGGATCCTTGGTGCCCTTGGAATGATTCAATCAAATACAGATTTCTTGTGTATAGTGGCACTACCACAAGAAATGTCTATGCAAAATTAGAGAAAAAGTTACTGAACAGTTTTTGAAAAAATAGGCAAAATGTAAAAATATACCAGTTTTGGGGCCCTTGGAGGCCCTAGGAAGCCCTTAGAACAATTTAATCAAATAGACATTTCTCGTACATATTGGCAGTGCCCTAAGATACGTCTATGCAGAATTAGAGCAAAAGTTGCTTAACGCTTTCTGAGATACGGCAGCTAATGGCAGACGTCGGACGCAGTGATGGCAATAGTCCGTTGGACCTTCAGCCCAAAGGACTAAAAAAGGTAGGTAGGGACCACATAAAAAAATTCATTACTGATGTGGAGGGGAAGTTGTGATACTTTGGTCCTCTTGGTTTGGCAGTGTGTATATCTTGGGTGATGGGTTGATGATGGGTGATGTGGAGGGGAAGTTGTGATACTTTGGTCCTCTTGGTTTGTCAGTGTGTATATCTTGGGTGATGGGTTGGTGATGGGTGATGTGGAGGGGAAGTTGTGATACTTTGGTCTTCTTGGTTTGGCAGTGTGTATATCTTGGGTGATGGGTTGGTGATGGGTGATGTGGAGGGGAAGTTGTGATATTTTGGTCCTCTTGGTTTGTCAGTGTGTATATCTTGGGTGATGGGTTGGTGAAGGGTGATGTGGAGGGGAAGTTGTGATACTTTGGTCCTCTTGGTTTGTCAGTGTGTATATCTTGGGTGATGGGTGATGAGGGGAAGTTGTGATACTTTGGTCCTCTTGGTTTGGCAGCGGGCCCAGAGTAGGACCATGCCAGGATTCCGCGTTTTTACTAAGGTGGTTTGCGTTAGTAATACAAAATGTTTTCCAGTATAATTGTTAGTATACATATCAAAAATAAAGTGGAATAACTTGCATGATTATTTTCACGCACACAAACATATTGTGTGATTTAGGGCGCTCTTTTTGTTATTCATGATCTTTAATCGAAGCTATAACTAGTACCGAGGCTATCGTGATATGTGGTGCACGGCACTGTCTATATCCACAGCCGCAGCGTCGGGCTATTCTTTTGTGCATACAAAATATTTTCTTCTTGAAATAGTGGTAAATAATTAACTGTTTTAATAAATACAAATATAGTAGGCCTAGTTATTCTGGTTGCCTTCTTATGTAAAAATGTTGTTTATTTATCCTTAATTTGATGGATAACTATTTGCACAAATTAGGGCACAGCACTGCGTATTGGGAGAATTAAGTAATGTGCAATGCAGGTTTTTAATTTGTTGTGTAATAAAAGTAACTTATATATATATATATATATAAAATGCTTACAAGGGGTACCACTGGTTCACATACTAATGAATTATTATATGTAGTGACCAATTTCTTCTAGGTAAATTCCTAAACATGTTATTCAAGTTACTTGAATTATACTAATTACATTTATTTTAATTACATCGTGATCATCGTCTTATTTTCAGGAGTAAATACAAATTAGTTTTATTTATGTTTAGTGATATTTTGTTACAATAAATCCACGATGATATCCTATTGTGTTCCGAATTTACTTCTTCAATAAGCCTAGTAACATTTCTATGTAAGTGAAACCTATTTGTGCCATCTATAAATAACACAAACAGTAAACCTCGCCTAAGTCGGATCTTCATTCAACTCAGAGAGGATTCAAAGGAATGGTTGATTTGTAATGTATTTCCCACAGAAATCTTTGTCTAAATCGGATTATGTAAGTCGGATCTTCGCCTAATTCGAAATAACTGAGTCGATCCATTTGATCGGAGATAATGTGTTTTTTCTTGCCTAAGTTGGATCGCAGTACACTGTATTTAACAAAATCACGGCTATTCTAAAACAATAATCCAGAGAGCCACATCAACATACGTCGGCGTCACGTCTTCACTCATCTAATACAACTAGCATCACCAACCAAACCAATGAACGCTGGTATAACCAAGAACATGACGTTCCATTACCGGTACATCCTAGCCACCAGGAGACTAGAGGCATCAGAAGGAGATGCACCATTTTCTCAAGAAATTGAACTATGTTGGGCATTGTCATTGCCCTGAAACCAGCGTGGAACAAACTGAAACAGGAAATACTTCTAAACTCCTGCAAAAACGGGATTCGTCTAAGGTGTTGAGCGTCAGGACGAGGATGAAGACAAAGCAGCTCCTTCATTCAGACACGTACGGAATAAGCTCCACGAGATGTATGGAGATGTTGTTTGCACGATGGACGATTGTGTTGGGGTGGACGAGACAGCAGAAACGTTGGCTACTCCAAATAACGAGCAGATCATTGAAACCCCGATGCAGATGGTTGGTTTAATGAGGGCGACGAAGTCTCTGCATGTGTCTGAAGATAACAAAACTCAGTGGCACACATGCTGCATTATGGACGCTAATTAAGACACTCTAGTTTGACTTTCGTGAAACCGAAGAATTAACCGACAAGTAGAGGCCATTATCATGAGATAGTCGCAACAAAGATTTACGCAGCGCAAGATGACTGACATTTACAATCAGTAATAATTATTAAGCTACAACCTTTGTGCCAAAATGAAGCACAAAACTGTTCTAATACTGCATAATGTTGTATGTTGCTTATGGACATCAACATATGTAGAATTAAGGCAGTATGCAGTCACTTTCAAGCATTATACACAGTTACCTAAGGCTTTTAGAGGGTTGCCTTTGGTGCTGGGATATGTCATCTTCGGTTAAGTCGGATTTTCGCGTAACTCGGAATAAATCACCCGGTCCGATTGAGTTTTACTGTATTTATTGTTTTAACCATGTCGTTTAAGTATAACATGAACAGAACTGGACCTAGCATAGATCCAACCAACCAACCAACCAACAAACCAAACAACAAAAACAACCAAACAACCAAACAATATTTGGTATTATTAGCAACACATTCAACTGACTGGATTGGACTGTCTTCAGTCATTGCCAATATATTAATACACTATACATCGACAACTTTATAAAACAAATGTTTAAGTACATTCATAGCCAAACTTGCTGGCTAAACTAGCAAACTAACCTATGCGCACACTCAACATCTCATTCTGCAGAGACAGGAGAAAGACTGAACAAAAAAGGAATGCTGCAGTCCATGTGTTGTCAGGTGACAAGTCCAGTCCATGTGCTGTCAGGTGACAAGTCCTGTACATGTGTTGTCAGGTGACAAGTCCTGTACATGTGTTGTCAGGTAACAAGTCCTGTACATGTGTTGTCAGGTGACAAGTCCAGTCCATGTGTTGTCAGGTGACAAGTCCTGTACATGTGTTGTCAGGTAACAAGTCCAGTCCATATGTTGTCAGGTGACAAGTCCTGTACATGTGTTGTCAGGTAGCAAGTCCAGTCCATGTGCTGTCAGGTGACAAGTCCTGTACATGTGTTGTCAGGTGACAAGTCCTGTACATGTGTTGTCAGGTAACAAGTCCTGTACATGTGTTGTCAGGTAACAAGTCCTGTACATGTGTTGTCAGGTGACAAGTCCTGTACATGTGTGGTCAGGTGACAAGTCCTGTACATGTGTTGTCAGGTAACAAGTCCAGTCCATGTGTTGTCAGGTGACAAGTCCTGTACATGTGTTGTCAGGTAACAAGTCCAGTCCATGTGTTGTCAGGTGACAAGTCCTGTACATGTGTTGTCAGGTAACAAGTCCAGTCCATGTGTTGTCAGGTGACAAGTCCTGTACATGTGTTGTCAGGTAACAAGTCCAGTCCATGTGTTGTCAGGTGACAAGTCCTGTACATGTGTTGTCAGGTAACAAGTCCAGTCCATGTGCTGTCAGGTGACAAGTCCTGTACATGTGTTGTCAGGTAACAAGTCCAGTCCATGTGTTGTCAGGTGACAAGTCCTGTACATGTGTTGTCAGGTAACAAGTCAAGTCCATGTGTTGTCAGGTGACAAGTACTGTACATGTGTTGTCAGGTAACAAGTCCAGTCCATGTGCTATCAGGTGACAAGTCCTGTACATGTGTTGTCAGGTAACAAGTCCAGTCCATGTGCTGTCAGGTGACAAGTCCTGTACATGTGTTGTCAGGTAACAAGTCAAGTCCATGTGTTGTCAGGTGACAAGTCCTGTACATGTGTTGTCAGGTAACAAGTCCAGTCCATGTGCTGTCAGGTGACAAGTCCTGTACATGTGTTGTCAGGTGACAAGTCCTGTACATGTGTTGTCAGGTAACAAGTCCAGTCCATGTGTTGTCAGGTGACAAGTCCTGTACATGTGTTGTCAGGTAACAAGTCCAGTCCATGTGTTGTCAGGTGACAAGTCCTGTACATGTGTTGTCAGGTAACAAGTCCAGTCCATGTGCTGTCAGGTGACAAGTCCTGTACATGTGTTGTCAGGTAACAAGTCAAGTCCATGTGTTGTCAGGTGACAAGTCCTGTACATGTGTTGTCAGGTAACAAGTCAAGTCCATGTGCTGTCAGGTGACAAGTCCTGTACATGTGTTGTCAGGTAACAAGCCCAGTCCATGTGCTGTCAGGTGACAAGTCCTGTACATGTGTTGTCAGGTAACAAGTCCAGTCCATGTGCTGTCAGGTGACAAGTCCTGTACATGTGTTGTCAGGTAACAAGTCAAGTCCATGTGTTGTCAGGTGACAAGTCCTGTACATGTGTTGTCAGGTAACAAGTCCAGTCCATGTGCTGTCAGGTGACAAGTCCTGTACATGTGTTGTCAGGTGACAAGTCCTGTACATGTGTTGTCAGATAACAAGTCCAGTCCATGTGTTGTCAGGTGACAAGTCCTGTACATGTGTTGTCAGGTAACAAGTCCAGTCCATGTGCTGTCAGGTGACAAGTCCTGTACATGTGTTGTCAGGTGACAAGTCCTGTACATGTGTTGTCAGGTAACAAGTCCAGTCCATGTGTTGTCAGGTGACAAGTCCTGTACATGTGTTGTCAGGTAACAAGTCCAGTCCATGTGTTGTCAGGTGACAAGTCCTGTACATGTGTTGTCAGGTAACAAGTCCAGTCCATGTGCTGTCAGGTGACAAGTCCTGTACATGTGTTGTCAGGTAACAAGTCCAGTCCATGTGCTGTCAGGTGACAAGTCCTGTACATGTGTTGTCAGGTGACAAGTCCTGTACATGTGTTGTCAGGTAACAAGTCCAGTCCATGTGTTGTCAGGTGACAAGTCCTGTACATGTGTTGTCAGGTAACAAGTCAAGTCCATGTGTTGTCAGGTGACAAGTCCTGTACATGTGTTGTCAGGTAACAAGTCCAGTCCATGTGCTGTCAGGTGACAAGTCCTGTACATGTGTTGTCAGGTAACAAGTCCAGTCCATGTGCTGTCAGGTGACAAGTCCTGTACATGTGTTGTCAGGTAACAAGTCAAGTCCATGTGTTGTCAGGTGACAAGTCCTGTACATGTGTTGTCAGGTAACAAGTCCAGTCCATGTGCTGTCAGGTGACAAGTCCTGTGCATGTGTTGTTAGGTGACAAGTCCTGTACATGTGTTGTCAGGTAACAAGCCCAGTCCATGTGTTGTCAGGTGACAAGTCCTGTACATGTGTTGTCAGGTAACAAGTCCAGTCCATGTGCTGTCAGGTGACAAGTCCTGTACATGTGTTGTCAGGTAACAAGTCCAGTCCATGTGCTGTCAGGTGACAAGTCCTGTACATGTGTTGTCAGGTAACAAGTCAAGTCCATGTGTTGTCAGGTGACAAGTCCTGTACATGTGTTGTCAGGTAACAAGTCAAGTCCATGTGTTGTCAGGTGACAAGTCCTGTACATGTGTTGTCAGGTAACAAGTCCAGTCCATGTGCTGTCAGGTGACAAGTCCTGTACATGTGTTGTCAGGTGACAAGTCCTGTACATGTGTTGTCAGGTAACAAGTCCAGTCCATGTGTTGTCAGGTGACAAGTCCTGTACATGTGTTGTCAGGTAACAAGTCCAGTCCATGTGTTGTCAGGTGACAAGTCCTGTACATGTGTTGTCAGGTAACAAGTCCAGTCCATGTGTTGTCAGGTGACAAGTCCTGTACATGTGTTGTCAGGTAACAAGTCCAGTCCATGTGTTGTCAGGTGACAAGTCCTGTACATGTGTTGTCAGGTAACAAGTCCAGTCCATGTGTTGTCAGGTGACAAGTCCTGTACATGTGTTGTCAGGTAACAAGTCCAGTCCATGTGCTGTCAGGTGACAAGTCCTGTACATGTGTTGTCAGGTAACAAGTCCAGTCCATGTGCTGTCAGGTGACAAGTCCTGTACATGTGTTGTCAGGTAACAAGTCCAGTCCATGTGTTGTCAGGTGACAAGTCCTGTACATGTGTTGTCAGGTAACAAGTCCAGTCCATGTGTTGTCAGGTGACAAGTCCTGTACATGTGTTGTCAGGTAACAAGTCCAGTCCATGTGCTGTCAGGTGACAAGTCCTGTACATGTGTTGTCAGGTAACAAGTAGTCCATGTGTTGTCAGGTGACAAGTCCTGTACATGTGTTGTCAGGTAACAAGTCCAGTCCATGTGTTGTCAGGTGACAAGTCCTGTACATGTGTTGTCAGGTGTCAAGTCCATGTGTTGTCAGGTGACAAGTCCTGTACATGTGTTGTCAGGTAAAAGTCCAGTCCATGTGCTGTCAGGTGACAAGTCCTGTACATGTGTTGTCAGGTAACAAGTCCAGTCCATGTGTTGTCAGGTGACAAGTCCTGTACATGTGTTGTCAGGTAACAAGTCAAGTCCATGTGCTGTCAGGTGACAAGTCCTGTACATGTGTTGTCAGGTAACAAGTCCAGTCCATGTGCTGTCAGGTGACAAGTCCTGTAATGTGTTGTCAGGTAACAAGTCCAGTCCATGTGCTGTCAGGTGACAAGTCCTGTACATGTGTCCTGTACATGTGTAACAAGTCCAGTCCATGTGTTGTCAGGTGACAAGTCCTGTACATGTGTTGTCAGGTAACAAGTCCAGTCCATGTGTTGTCAGGTGACAAGTCCTGTACATGTGTTGTCAGGTAACAAGTCCAGTCCATGTGCTGTCAGGTGACAAGTCCTGTACATGTGTTGTCAGGTGACAAGTCCTGTACATGTGTTGTCAGGTAACAAGTCCAGTCCATGTGTTGTCAGGTGTCAAGTCCTGTACATGTGTTGTCAGGTAACAAGTCCAGTCCATGTGCTGTCAGGTGACAAGTCCTGTACATGTGTTGTCAGGTAACAAGTCCAGTCCATGTGCTGTCAGGTGACAAGTCCTGTACATGTGTTGTCAGGTAACAAGTCAAGTCCATGTGTTGTCAGGTGACAAGTCCTGTACATGTGTTGTCAGGTAACAAGTCCAGTCCATGTGCTGTCAGGTGACAAGTCCTGTACATGTGTTGTCAGGTGACAAGTCCTGTACATGTGTTGTCAGGTAACAAGTCCAGTCCATGTGTTGTCAGGTGACAAGTCCTGTACATGTGTTGTCAGGTAACAAGTCCAGTCCATGTGTTGTCAGGTGACAAGTCCTGTACATGTGTTGTCAGGTAACAAGTCAAGTCCATGTGTTGTCAGGTGACAAGTCCTGTACATGTGTTGTCAGGTAACAAGTCAAGTCCATGTGTTGTCAGGTGACAAGTCCTGTACATGTGTTGTCAGGTAACAAGTCCAGTCCATGTGCTGTCAGGTGACAAGTCCTGTACATGTGTTGTCAGGTGACAAGTCCTGTACATGTGTTGTCAGGTAACAAGTCCAGTCCATGTGTTGTCAGGTGACAAGTCCTGTACATGTGTTGTTAGGTAACAAGTCCAGTCCATGTGTTGTCAGGTGACAAGTCCTGTACATGTGTTGTCAGGTAACAAGTCCAGTCCATGTGTTGTCAGGTGACAAGTCCTGTACATGTGTTGTCAGGTAACAAGTCCAGTCCATGTGCTGTCAGGTGACAAGTCCTGTACATGTGTTGTCAGGTGACAAGTCCTGTACATGTGTTGTCAGGTAACAAGTCCAGTCCATGTGTTGTCAGGTGACAAGTCCTGTACATGTGTTGTCAGGTAACAAGTCCAGTCCATGTGTTGTCAGGTGACAAGTCCTGTACATGTGTTGTCAGGTAACAAGTCCAGTCCATGTGTTGTCAGGTGACAAGTCCTGTACATGTGTTGTCAGGTAACAAGTCCAGTCCATGTGCTGTCAGGTGACAAGTCCTGTACATGTGTTGTCAGGTGACAAGTCCTGTACATGTGTTGTCAGGTAACAAGTCCAGTCCATGTGTTGTCAGGTGACAAGTCCTGTACATGTGTTGTCAGGTAACAAGTCCAGTCCATGTGCTGTCAGGTGACAAGTCCTGTACATGTGTTGTCAGGTAACAAGTCCAGTCCATGTGCTGTCAGGTGACAAGTCCTGTACATGTGTTGTCAGGTAACAAGTCAAGTCCATGTGTTGTCAGGTGACAAGTCCTGTACATGTGTTGTCAGGTAACAAGTCCAGTCCATGTGTTGTCAGGTGACAAGTCCTGTACATGTGTTGTCAGGTAACAAGTCAGTCCATGTGCTGTCAGGTGACAAGTCCTGTACATGTGTTGTCAGGTAACAAGTCCAGTCCATGTGCTGTCAGGTGACAAGTCCTGTACATGTGTTGTCAGGTAACAAGTCCAGTCCATGTGCTGTCAGGTGACAAGTCCTGTACATGTGTTGTCAGGTAACAAGTCCAGTCCATGTGTTGTCAGGTGACAAGTCCTGTACATGTGTTGTCAGGTAACAAGTCAAGTCCATGTGTTGTCAGGTGACAAGTCCTGTACATGTGTTGTCAGGTAACAAGTCCAGTCCATGTGTTGTCAGGTGACAAGTCCTGTACATGTGTTGTCAGGTAACAAGTCCAGTCCATGTGTTGTCAGGTGACAAGTCCTGTACATGTGTTGTCAGGTAACAAGTCCAGTCCATGTGCTGTCAGGTGACAAGTCCTGTACATGTGTTGTCAGGTAACAAGTCAAGTCCATGTGTTGTCAGGTGACAAGTCCTGTACATGTGTTGTCAGGTAACAAGTCCAGTCCATGTGCTGTCAGGTGACAAGTCCTGTACATGTGTTGTCAGGTAACAAGTCCAGTCCATGTGTTGTCAGGTGACAAGTCCTGTACATGTGTTGTCAGGTAACAAGTCAAGTCCATGTGTTGTCAGGTGACAAGTCCTGTACATGTGTTGTCAGGTAACAAGTCCAGTCCATGTGCTGTCAGGTGACAAGTCCTGTACATGTGTTGTCAGGTAACAAGTCAAGTCCATGTGTTGTCAGGTGACATGTCCTGTACATGTGTTGTCAGGTAACAAGTCCAGTCCATGTGCTGTCAGGTGACAAGTCCTGTACATGTGTTGTCAGGTAACAAGTCCAGTCCATGTGCTGTCAGGTGACAAGTCCTGTACATGTGTTGTCAGGTAACAAGTCAAGTCCATGTGTTGTCAGGTGACAAGTCCTGTACATGTGTTGTCAGGTAACAAGTCCAGTCCATGTGCTGTCAGGTGACAAGTCCTGTACATGTGTTGTCAGGTAACATGTCCTGTACACCTGGGCACAACAAAATTCACACATATCAATGCAAGTAGTTGGACAAAAGCCCCTCTGGGCAAAAGCTACCTCAGACAAAAGCCTCCCTTTCTACACTATTTCTGGAATGGGCACGGCAGAAATACCTTTCTGCCCAGCAGAAATACCTTTCTGCTCAACAGAAAACCAACCCTGCAATTTAGTTATATGATTTTGAAACTTAGATTTATTTACTTAAATTCCAGAACAGCTCTTGACATATACACTTTGCATTAACACATTTCCTATCTTATCTAAGTTTTGGTGAATTGAAGATCATTTTTATAATCTACGTCAATGGATATGTATACACTGTACGTTCATTTTAGGGAAAGTGCCCTTGCAGGACATTGCCCAATGCCTTTATTTTAAAATTTAGCCCAGCATAAGTTTATTCAAATACCCTAAAAATACGCCATTATTTTTAAATAAGGGATTAGACTCATTATGTTACGTCATTTCCAGGGTAAATATTTATTAATGTAATCAATTATCATGCATAATTTCCATAGCACCAGAAATAATTAGTCAAAGTCAATTAATTAAATATTGAAAATAATAACTGTGATGTGATGTGTGGTGAGCATTTCCAGTTCAATATCAATATAATTACAAGAGGAGATGTTGTTTCGTTCAATAAGCTCATGCCAGGGGTAATTTTGCACAAAGTGCAATACCAGTTGGGATCGAACCAACAACTAAAACCGAGACATTGAAGTAGAGTGGTGGTTAATAATTAATATAATATTATATACTTCATTTACCCTACAGCAAATTTAATGTTGGTTCAATAACTGAGTTGCGGAGACTGCGTTAGCGAATGGTAACTATTGTGTTTTACCTGCAGATAGACGGGAACTATTTATCTCACCTGAACAATCTCCAAGTTGAACTTTGACCCGAGGTGAGTGGCTCGCTCAGCTTCACTGCTCTCCTCCAAACGCAAGATTCTCTTCGTCTCAGCCTGGAACATGCAACAGAGCACAGAAGCAGCTATTGGTATACGACAGATAATGGCTTCAAGAAGGGTCTAATAAATATGTCTCACAAAATACAATCACTTATTCAACCTAGATGAATTGTTTATCTCCAAGTCCAAGGCTATAGAAGAGTTGTGCACATCTTTCACCATCACCGATTCATTGGCAGTGCCACCTGGCGTCTGTTGGTATGAACTGACCACATCCTGTGTGATCAGTTTCCACAATTTCACCTGATGGGGCTGGCAACAAGTCATAATGCTCGCTGCAAGATTATTATTGCGGTAGAAAAAATATATGCTTTTAGTTTTACTCCTGTCTATAACAAAAACTTTATTAAAAAAGTCCTGAATGACTTTCTGCCAGTTTGTCTATAAATGTTGACAGTGGACACTTGGGCAATGTGGAAACAAGAGTGGGAATTCTTCTACATATATGTACACACTGTAATGATGAATTAACCCTTTAGACCTCAGAGCGTTTTTGGGTAAAGCCCTGGTTTTTCATGGACACTTGGGCAATGTGGAAACAAGAGCGGGAATTCTTCTACATATATTTACACACTGTAGTGATGAGTTAACCCTTTAGACCCCGGAGTGTTTCTGTCTAAAGCCCCGGGTTCCCCATGGACACTTGGGCAATGTGGAAACAAGAGCGGGAATTCTTCTACATATATTTACACACTATAGTGATGAGTTAACCCTTTAGACCCCGGAGTGTTTCTGTCTAAAGCCCCTGGTTCCTCATGGACACTTGGGCAATGTGGAAACAAGAGCGGGAATTCTTCTACATATATGTAAAAACTGTAGTGATGAGTTAACCCTTTAGGCCTCAGAGTGTTTCTGGGTAAAGCCCCCGGTTCCTCATGGACACTTGGAAAATGTGGAAACAAGAGTGGGAATTCTTCTACATATATGTACACACTGTAGTGATGAGTTAACCCTTTAGACCACAGAGTGTTTCTGTCTAAAGCCCCTGGTTCCTCATGGACACTTGGACAATGTGGAAACAAGAGTGGGAATTCTTCTACATATATTTACACACTGTAGTGATGAGTTAACCCTTTAGACCACAGAGTGTTTCTGGGTAAAGCCCCTGGTTCCTCATGGACACTTGGGCAATGTGGAAACAAGAGCGAGAATTCTTCTACATATATGTACACTGTAGTGATGAGTTAACCCTTTAGACTTCAGAGTGTTTCTGGGTAAAGCCCCCGGTTCATCATGGACACTCAGCAGGGATGAAAGTGACATTCAGAGAAAAATCCGGAAATTTTGCTGTGGCCCACATTTCAGCCCGAGAGGACTGTCTCATCTAATCGGGGGGACTCCTCAGAGATATTTGTTTAATTGTAGACGACATATGGTGTATTTTGAGCAATATTAAATAGAAAATCTTAACATTTCCAATAGCAAAAAAAGCACACGGACTCACGCACACATTGTCATAGTACTAACTCACTTGTTAATGATATTTTCTGGGCTGAACCCGAGTTGGCTGACGGACAGCTTTCTCCTTAGCCAGCTTTGTCAAAACAGCCCGTTGATGGGCCATTCTAGTTTTCTTCGTTACCAGCTCAATTGCTTCCTTAGCTTTGTACTTGGTGGCTGCCTTCGTCTTTGACATGTTCAGCTCAGTTTTCTTCTCCTCCTTCATCTTTCCTTCCTCGGCAAGATGGATGGAGTACATTTTGTGTGCACCCCTCGTGTTGTGAACGAGGCGACCAGTCCTGTTTGTGGAAGTCCTGTATAGCAGTCTTGTTGCTTGCCATGATGGCATGAGTGAGTACTTCACTGTCTGGGTAGTGTTGAATGTACTAACATTCTTTCTGGCAGTGGCAGTATTCATGATGCTAGACATGTGACTAAAACACCCTTCCACTTGAGGACCATGAAAGCAGCTCATCATTGCAGCCACCAGCTACGACAAGGCTGGGAACTTGTCAGTAGAGAATATGGTAGCCCACCACGAGTCCAATCTGGAACTTGTGGGTGCTTGTGGAAGTGTGTTGTCTACATGGAATCAGCGAACTTCCATATGATACGCCCTCTGCTTAGGTTCTAATAGAACATTGATGACCAGCGTGGGCAGTGCCAGCGTGTGTACTTCAATGCCTTCGGTTCCCCTCTGACTGCAGTGTAGCCTGTAGGATCCAATCCGCATAGTTGACATCGTCCTCGCACCACAAACAGTAGGCTTTCCCTGGTGCTGATAATTTACTGATGAATATATCCAACATAGTGTCTCCAGGCGATCTCTCCAGCCACACCCAATTCCACTTATTCTTGACACTTTTGTCAATGTCCTTCACGCAACATTTGTCTTGCCGTACAACAAATCGTCGATTAGCCATTGCGTTCGAAAATGATCGACATCTCCACAAAATACATCGTCGTTTCCTATTGGTCCACTGCTTTTGTGCGCGCACTTCGAAAGCGCTGAAACGAACAGCCGACAGAACTAAGGGTTTTACTTCGCAGATTCACGGGTTCGGTTGGGTCGGTTCTGTCTCTATCGCCTGGCAGTGTCATTAACACGTGGCAACACCCGGTGGATAGATGGTTAACTCAACCCGCAGATAGATCGTCAGTGAATTGTCCAGGATTTTATATGCCCTACCCCCCCACATTCATTTTTTTCTCCCCGGATTTACGCGATTCACAAAAGTGATCTTTGGAGCAGTATAAAAACCGGAATTCTGGCAAAAACCGGAAATTTCTCATCCCTGACTTAGACAATGTGGAAACAAGAGCGGGAATTCTTCTACATATATGTACACACTGTAGTGATGAGTTAACCCTTTAGACCTCAGAATGTTTCTGGGTAAAGCCCCTGGTTCCTCATGGACACTTGGGCAATGTGGAAACAAGAGCGAGAATTCTTCTACATATATGTGCACTGTAGTGATGAGTTAACCCTTTAGACCTCAGAGTGTTTCTGTCTAAAGCCCCTGGTTCATCATGGACACTTGGACAATGTGGAAACAAGAGTGGGAATTCTTCTACATTATGTACACACTGTAGTGATGAGTTAACCCTTTAGACCTCAGAGTGTTTCTGTCTAAAGCCCCTAGTTCCTCATGGACACTTGGACAATGTGGAAACAAGAGTGGGAATTCTTCTACATTATGTACACACTGTAGTGATGAGTTAAGAACTCGAAATGAGGCGTCCGTGTGTGAGAACATGAACAACAAACAATGCAGTGCCGTCTTTTAAACACATATTTCACCACACATTTAGAAAGACATATTTTGGAAATATGACGATCATAACCACTAGTGTGAAATTATCTAGGCCATAATACACAGGCACTTTTCACCTGACCAGACTGACCTAGACTGGCATGGTCTGTCCGTACACCTGACTCACTCCGACTGCAGTGTGTACATTACACTGACTGAGTTGCAGAAGACGAATCAGCTGGCTCGGCCATGTCACAAGGCTCCCACATACTAGACCTGTCCAACAACTAGTGCCCGACTCACTCCGACTGAAGTGTGAACATTACACTGACTGAGTTGCACTCAATCGGTGGCTACGCACCTGACCCTACAAACTAAATTTTCACATACTGACTTTGAAAATGTCTGGAAGTCAGTGTGACGTCACAATCACATAAACAAGCCACAAAACAAATAAGAAAGATGTAAATTACGACATTGGTTAAACACAGGGTCCTTACACAATGAGATACCAACTTCAAGGCTATTTCAAGGTTTTTCAAGATTAACGGAAGGAAAATCAAGGGTATTTAACCGAGAATGAACTGGCACCAGACAGCTGACTGTTACCTACAGGTGGTCAACAAAAGATGGAGTGACATAAAAATGCTGACAAATAACAGATCTAGGTGGAATACTTTGACTGCCTGATAATCTATGGATGCATGAGCTGCTAAATCTAAGTATCTAACATCCATACCCATAACAAGTGATTGGTCAAGGAAGATCAATTCGAATGAACAAGACCTGCATAAAAAAATGAGTCCATGGACAACTATTGTGCAATATAAGCTGATGGGCAGCAGAAGTGCTCCCCAGCCAGGGGGGCTACTGATGAACAAAGGTTACCAGGGTCAGTGGGCAACTGTAGCCAACAGCAGGGCCATAGGTTATGCAAAATAAGCAGATTAGGCAACCTAGGTCTGAAGCTGAGCTCAGCAGGGCTACTGGCTACCAGTGAACAAAGGCCAGATGCAGAGCCTAATCAAGGCTTTTCAAGGCTGCAAGCCTGAATTCAAGAATATCAAGGCCTTGAATTGGGAGTGATGTAATTCAAGATTTTCAAGGATTTCAAAGTCCTGTACGGACCCTGTAAACATTTTCGACTATATCAAATTGACACCAACTAGCCCCAATTTCAGTCGGACATGTGGATATACTAACTGACTGATGCCGACTCAATTAAACATAACACCGACATCGGGTCGGACAAAAACATTTTGTGTATCTTGGGTTTTACTTTGATGTTGCTAAGGCGATCCCTTAAATACAAAACACTCAATAGAACGAGCAAAAATAGTTCCTGACACCATCAAATGTTGCAAACTACTACGAATATTGTGCCGCACGTGGTTGTGTTGTTCTGCACCAGAGGGCATCATAAGCATGACAAAATGACGAGTGAGCGAGGAGACTTACGTCCATTTCGGTCTTCAGCTGATCCTCTCCTTCCTTCAACAAGTCATTCGCCTGGATCTGTTTGTGCAACACGTCCGCCACTTCCACCGTTCACCTGTGGACAGTATGCAGACATTACTGTCAAGTAATAACAATACACTTCCACCGTTCACCTGTGGACAGTATGCAGACATTACTGTCAAGTAATAACAGTACACTTCCACCATTCACCTGTGGACAGTATGCAGACATTACTGTCAAGAAATAACAATATACTTCCACTCGTTCACCTGTGTATAGTACGCAAACATTACTGTCAAGTAATAACAATACACTTCCACCCGTTCATCTGTGTATAGTATGCAGACATTCCTGTCAAGTAATAACAATACACTTCCACCCGTTCACCTGTGTACAGTATGCAGACATTACTGTCAAGTAATAACAGTACACTTCCACCGTTCACCCGTGTACAGTACGCAGACATTACTGTCAAGTAATAACAAAACACTTCCACTCGTTCACCTATGTATAGTACGCAAACATTACTGTCAAGCAATAACAATAAACTTCCACCCGTTCACCTGTGTACAGTATGCAGACATTACTGTCTAGTAATAACAGTACACTTCCACCCGTTCACCTGTGTACAGTATGCAGACATTACTGTCAAGTAATAACAATACACTTCCACCATTCACCTGTGTATAGTACGCAAACATTACTGTCAAGTAATAACAATAAACTTCCACCCGTTCACCTGTGTACAGTATGCAAACTTTTCTGTCAAGTAATAACAATACACTTCCACCGTTCACCTGTGTACAGTATGCAGACATTCCTGTTAAGTAATAACAATACACTTCCACCGTTCACCTATGGACAGTACGCAGACATTACTGTCAAGTGATAACAATACACTTCCACCGTTCACCTGTTGATAGTATGCAGACATTACTGTCAAGTGATAACAATACACTTCCACTGTTCACCTGTGGACAGTATGCAGACATTACTGTCAAGTAATAACAATACACTTCCATCGTTCACCTGTGTACAGTATGCAGACATTACTGTCAAGTAATAACAGTACACTTCCACCCGTTCACCTGTGTACAGTATGCAGACATTACTGTCAAGTAATAACAGTACACTTCCACCCGTTCACCTGTGTACAGTACGCAGACATTACTGTCAAGTAATAACAATAAACTTTCACCCGTTCACCTGTGTACAGTATGCAGACATTACTGTCAAGTAATAACAGTACACTTCCACCCGTTCACCTGTGTACAGTATGCAGACATTACTGTCAAGTAATAACAATACACTTCCACCGTTCACCTGTGTACAGTATGCAGACATTACTGTCAAGTAATAACAATACACTTCCACCGTTCACCTGTGTACAGTACGCAGACATTACTGTCAAATAATAACAATACACTTCCACCGTTCACCTGTGTACAGTACGCAGACATTACTGTCAAATAATAACAATACACTTCCACCGTTCACCTGTGTATAGTATGCAGACATTACTGTCAAGTAATAACAGTACACTTCCACCGTTCACCTGTGTACAGTACGCAGACATTACTCTCAAATAATAACAATACACTTCCACCGTTCACCTGTGTATAGTATGCAGACATTCCTGTCAAGTAATAACAATACACTTCCACCCGTTCACCTGTGTACAGTATGGAGACATTACTGTCAAGTAATAACAGTACACTTCCACCATTCACCCGTGTACAGTACGCATACATTACTGTCAAGTAATAACAATACACTTCCACTCGTTCACCTGTGTATAGTACGCAAACATTACTGTCAAGCAATAACAATAAACTTCCACCCGTTCACCTGTGTACAGTATGCAGACATTACTGTCAAGTAATAACAGTACACTTCCACCCGTTCACCTGTGTACAGTATGCAGACATTACTGTCAAGTAATAACAATACACTTCCACCGTTCACCTATGGACAGTACGCAGACATTACTGTCAAGTGATAACAATACACTTCCACCGTTCACCTGTGGACAGTATGCAGACATTACTGTCAAGTGATAACAATACACTTCCACTGTTCACCTGTGGACAGTATGCAGACATTACTGTCAAGTAATAACAATACACTTCCACTGTTCACCTGTGTACAGTATGCAGACATTACTGTCAAGTAATAACAGTACACTTCCACCCGTTCACCTGTGTACAGTATGCAGACATTACTGTCAAGTAATAACAGTACACTTCCACCCGTTCACCTATGTACAGTACGCAGACATTACTGTCAAGTAATAACAATAAACTTTCACCCGTTCACCTGTGTACAGTATGCAGACATTACTGTCAAGTAATAACAGTACACTTCCACCCGTTCACCTGTGTACAGTATGCAGACATTACTGTCAAGTAATAGCAATACACTTCCACCGTTCACCTGTGTATAGTACGCAAACATTACTGTCAAGTAATAACAATAAACTTCCACCCGTTCACCTGTGTACAGTATGCAAACTTTACTGTAAAGTAATAACAATACACTTCCACCGTTCACCTGTGTACAGTATGCAGACATTACTGTCAAGTAATAACAATACACTTCCACCGTTCACCTGTGTATAGTATGCAGACATTACTGTCAAGTAATAACAATACACTTCCACCGTTCACCTGTGTACAGTACGCAGACATTACTGTCAAATAATAACAATACACTTCCACCGTTCACCTGTGTATAGTATGCAGACATTACTGTCAAGTAATAACAATACACTTCCATCGTTCACCTGTATACAGTACGCAGACATTACTGTCAAATGATAACAATACACTTCCACCGTTCACCTGTGGACAGTACGCAGACATTACTGTCAAGTAATAACAATACACTTCCACCGTTCACCTGTGTACAGTATGCAAACATTACTGTCAAGTAATAACAATACACTTCCACCGTTCACCTGTGTACAGTTTGCAGACATTACTGTCAAGTAATAACAATACACTTCCACCGTTCACCTGTGTACAGTAAGCAGACATTACTGTCAAGTAATAACAATACACTTCCACCGTTCACCTGTGTACAGTAAGCAGACATTACTGTCAAGTAATAACAATACACTTCCACCGTTCACCTGTGTACAGTATGCAGACATTAATAACAGGGTCAAGTTCAAATTAGCACTACGCAATGACATGAAGGATTATTCACAACAGAAACTGACCATCTCAATTTCCGGCTACATCTTCTACACAGTCAGCACCAAGGTTTGGTCCAATTACATCATTGTAATCAATTACAGGCAACACAACTATATTTATAATTGATTTTGAAATTATGTAATCATTTTGAATTTGTTTAAGTGTTTTTGAAAATGAAATGTAATTATAACTAATGCTCTCACAACATGATAAAGTTCCTGAAGGCATATTGGCAGGGCAATTCACTCAAATTAAATTGAAAAGAAACTCTCAAATACCTAGATCTATCCTAAACATTACCCTCTGAAAAAAAGAAAAAATCTGCCTTACCTACATATTTTAACATTGGAGCGCACGTTACAAAAATATAATTCTCGTATGCTGATTGGTAATCTTTGTTATCGTGACGTTGCTGGATCACACTTGTTGTCTCACCTTCTATTTCTTGTATCCTCCCACTGAGCTCAACGATGGTGCTGGAATAAGATGAAAACAGGTAAAAAAGAGGGATACTAGTCAGGGTTTTCAACCATAAATGTGACATGTGACTACAATTCAGACCATAAGATACAATTGTGAACATGGAATTACGAGCATCAAGAACAAGGGCAACATTTCAGTGTTACAATGATTCCAATATGATCCTTGTACGTCAGCCATGTGCCACACATATGTGGTGCAATCAACTCATACAAAGCAGTCATGTTTTGTGAAAAAAGCATTTAAAGTTAACCACAATTCTTCCATAACAATAAACAAGATAACAAGTAGCCTATTGACATTTTGTGTAATTGTATTATTCAAACTGATAATAGACTGTTTTCTTTAAATGCCAATAAGTTAAAATAGATGGTTTTTCCTCCGTTCTGTGAAATCTACGCCGTGGTCTGAACCATACTGATCCGTCACATTTAAGTGCGGAATACCAATGCATTTGGAAACCAAGCATAGAGGTGCATTAAAAGAAAAGGGTTGGTCAATCTGAACCTCAATTAGCAGTACTGCTGTTGCCATAGACCTAAGACAGATAAACAAGGTTCTACTAAATGTACGTTTTTAAACGATGGTGGAATTGTGTAATATTTCCATAACTGAGCAAGATACTTCTATCAATGTCTTCATATGCATATCCTAAAAATTCCATTGGTCGGTTGAAATGATAGAAATGACTAACTTGTCTCGCTGTTGAACTATGACCTCCAGTTTCTCTTTCTCTGTCACCAGGAGATCTTGTTCCTCCCGACAATTCGACAAAAGCAGTACCTTGATCTACCTATAGGTGTAAAAGAAGACAAAGTGAAGTAGTACTTTGTTCTGCCTGTAGGTGTAAAAGAAGACAAAGTGAAGTAGTACCTTGTTCTGCCTGTAGGTGTAAAAAAAGACAGTGAAGTAGTAATTTGTTCTGCCTGTAGGTGTAAAAGAAGACAAAATGAAGTATTACCTTGCTCGGTCTGTAGGTGTAAAAGAAGACAAAGTGAAGTAGTAATTTGTTCTGCCTGTAGGTGTAAAAGAAGACAAAATGAAGTATTACCTTGCTCGGTCTGTAGATGTAAAAGAAGACAAAGTGAAGTAGTACCTTGTTCTGCCTGTAGGTCTACTTGCAGCTGTCACAGTTACGCCCTCAACATGTGATGCTGTTGACAGGTCTCAGTAACATGAAAATGCCACCATCAATGAGGAAGAGGGGTCGACCCAAGGGGCAGAGTTGCTGTCATTGGCTTGCCCAAAAGGATGAAAAAGGACAAACCGGCCAAATTCGTCACCAAGCTTCCTGTAGAAAGAGATTATGGTATGACACTGTAGCTGAAATGGCCGAGACAGAACTATACACTGGTCGCTTGTTGAACGCTTCGGACGTCTCGAGAACAGCACAGACTGCTGCATGCCTTGACAGGAATGTCTTTCTAAGGGCAATACAGAAGCACTGCGAGACACCAGCGTGGCACGCAGTGCAGCAGATGGCGTACGCCCTGGCGTGTGGTATTGCTTTTTTTGCCCGTAAGGCAAAATTATGCTCTTTTATGGTTTGCAAGTTGGAGTAATCTTGTCTAGTATCGAGGGTATTGATTTCAAGATGTGACTTTTAAGAATCTGTGTTGTTATGCAATAGTTGCCTTCATTGGTAGAACTTTTTTGCCCATAAGGCATGATCTGTTATGGTTTGCACGTTGGAGTAATCTTGTCCGTTATTGAGAAAGTTTGAAGATGTGATTATTATTCACTTATGACTCAAACTCGCATCAGGCCGACCCTTTCCATGCATTCAGAGCATGTTTACAAGTATAGTTTTTGGGTCGAAACGAGCGTCAGAATGAGTTATTGTGCAATTTTCCGACGTAATACAAACACTAGTCATCATAGAGGAACAAGCAGTTATCTTACGGTTCCACATGAATCGAATTTTATTCAAAACAACGTATGCGAATGGGCTTACAAGTCGACTAAGTTTCGCCGAGCTTGGGCTCGTTTTCAGAATAATTATATCGAATGCAACCAATGGGAGATAATCTACATCAATAAACATACATAGCAAACATATAGTGTATCCAGCTACATAAAGTAACGTGTATAATCTCATAATATCACTGGAATATCGATATATGAAGGAGTTGTACAAGTTATCATAACAACTGAAATCAGTCAGCGAATTTCTGCCGGCCCTGATAGCTCACTTGGTAAACGCGTTGGTTCATTGGCGTTTGTTTTACAATCGGGCGACGCCGGTTCAATCCTGACAGCATGCAAATTATTGATTTTCTTTACACCTTTTTTGTTTATGTTTTCACGAAGTAATATAAACCAAATCATTTAGTATACTATGATGCACTGTTTATAAATAATTTTTATTTTTGTAGTAATTATTTATTCGCCCCAAAAATGAAAATATGGTCATTATATAACGATGTTTCTAAATTTTATTTATCCAAACAAATATAATGTAATGGATATATAATTTATTAATTGTAAATATATTGTACAGTAATATATTGTAATTATATATGTGAAAAAGATTGTGATCTGTCTGGATAAATACAATTTAGAAACATCGTTATATATAATGACCATATTTTCATTTGTGGCGAATAAATAATTACTACAAAAATATAACAAATATTTACAAACAGTGCATCATAGTATACTAAATGATTTGGTTTATATTACTTCGTGAAAACATAAACAAAAAAAGTGTAAAGAAAATAAATAATTTGCATGCTGTCAGGATTGAACCGGCGTCGCCCAATTGTAAAACAAACGCCAATGAACCAACGCGTTTACCAAGTGAGCTATCAGGGCTGGCAGAAATTCGCTGAATGATTTCAGTTGTTATGATAACTTGTACAACTCCTCCTTCATACATCAATATTCTAGTGATATTATGAGATTTTACACGTTACTTTCTGTAGCTGGATACGATACATGTTTGCTATGTATGTATATTGGTGTACATTATCTCCCGTTGGTTGCATTCGATATAATTATTCTGCAAACGAGCCCAAGCTCGGCGAAACCTAGTCGACTTGTAGTAGTACTACAAGTTGTAGGCTCATTCGCATTCATTGTTTTGAATAAAATTGAATTCATGTGGAACCGTAAGATAACTGCTTGTTCCTCTATGATGACTAGTGTTTGTATTACATCGGATTATTGCATAACAACTCATTCTGACGCTCGTTTCGACCCCAACATTATCCATGTAAACATGCTCTGAATGCATAGAAAGGGTCGGCCTGCTGCGAGTGTGAGTCATGTGTGACGTTAAGATACCACGTGATCGCCTAGCTCATTAAAATTTTATTTTCCGCGGGAATCGCTACACAGACAGGTTTAAAATCGAATTTATGCTACAAATGTATTTTTTTAATGTTCTCGAATGTTACATGCAATATTAAACTTTCTGTACACATGGAAAACGGATTTTAGCTAATGCCTTGTTTTTATTTCCTTTAATCTTTTTCATGTGTGTTTATATTTATAAACGCGATAGCTTCAAGGATTAGCTGTTTTAGTATCGAACATAGGGGGGTTTAGTAATGACATTAACGGAAGCTTCAATCTTACTTAAAGCTCCTCCACCCTAATCAGTATGGTTTCAGAGCTGAACACTTCTGAACTAGCAATAACTGAATTAGTTGACATAATATACTTAAATCTTGACAAAAAAGGCTTGCCAATGGCACTATTTCTGGATCTGTCAAAGGCTTTCGACACAATAGATCATATAATCTTTTTCAACAAATTTGCACATTATGGCATCAAAAATTCTGAACTACCGAGGGTAGAATGGTTTAAAAACTATTTACTGCACAGACAGCAATATGTAGAATTCAACCACATCAAATCACCTTTAGAAACAATTACTACTGGAGTCCCCCAAGGTTCAATTCTAGGGCCATTGTTATTCCTAATGTACATTAATGATTTAGCAACAGCGAGCAACATTTTGTGTCCAATCATGTATGCAGATGATACCACCTTGCTGAGCTCAGTGAATACTTTTATAGATGAACAAACGAATGACTTGGCTACATCCAACAACATAAACTCAGAATTGACTAAAATAACAGACAGGCTAGCAGTAAATAAGTTGTCACTGAATGCTGCAAAAACAAAAATGATGATGTTTCACTCTAAACAGAGAAAACTAAAGAACCACGAAATACCTAATATTAAAATCAATAACGTACCGGTCGAACGGGTGACACAATTTAAATTTCTTGGGAGTTATAATAGATTCAAACTTACCATTGTCTCCTCATCAAAACTATATTATAGCCAACAAATTATCAAGGATATGTGGAATTATCACTAGATTAAAACACTACATACCAATATACATCCTAAAGATAATATATTCTTCACTATTTATGTCACACCTGAGCTATGGTATATTAGCATGGGGTGGCAAAATAAACAAATTAATAAACAAACTACAAAAACAAGCAATTAGATCTATAACAAACAGTAAATATAATTCACACAGTACACCATTATTTAAAGAACTAAAACTATTACAAACAGATGACCTTTATAAACTATCATGCATCACATTTTTCTACAGATATAAAGCCGTCCCAGAATATTTCCTTTTCCTAGACATGTTCTATACTAACAAAACTATATTTAGATCAACAAGACAAAGAAAGGCACCCCAACACTTTAAAAATACAATAAATAATTTCCCACAAAACTATAACTGTGATATCCATATTAAACAAACTAATACAATATACTGCCGCATTTGTATCATACATCTATACCACATCTGCTTCAAGAAAAACTTTCTTCCACAAATTGCCATGGAAAAAATTAACACCCATTCATGTCAAGGCTTCGAAAGTTACTACAAAACATATCATAAGTAAATATCAGGTAGCATTAACTATGATTACTATACCACAATCATTATGTTTTCATAGGGAGGCCTGCACGATAGCGATCTCTCAGGTCTTAGTGCAGGCCTCCCTGGGTCATCCAAACTGCAAAATATGTACAAACTGTTTCTTTTACTATGTATGTATGATGATCTAAAAAATAAACTTCACTTCAAAGATGTTTTAAAATAATGCTGTTGTTTACACCATGTCTTGATGTGTCCAAGAACTACGCGTGTACTGTAACCGCTCTGTTGTTTCCACCATGTCTTGATGTGTCCAAGAACTGAGCGTGTACTGTAACCGCTCTGTTGTTTCCACCATGTCTTGATGTGTCCAAGAACTGAGCGTGTACTGTAACTGCTCTGTTGTTTCCACCATGTCTTGATGTGTCCATGTCGTGTATTGGGTACGACATTTACAGAGAACTATTGACGTAGTCAAATAGAACAAACATTTTATTACGGGAAGTGCGGAACAACTCTCTAACCAGGAACAGGAACACGTGATATGTCATATATAACATTCCTCCCTCTTTAGGATACAAACTTGTATTAGAGTTCACTGTTCTATGAATGAAATAAACTAAATTAGAAAACAGTCCAGAGTGTTCTACAGCTCGTAGAAAATGTGCAAATAAAAACGTACACTGATAACTACACTAACTTTGTAGTTATAGTTCACAAGTTTAACTTTATAGGTGCTTTCACTACTCTGGTAGATCTTCTCACGGGACTTGCCACCAATCTTGGTGTCGCAGATTCCGTCACAGTGACGTTGGGAAAGTTCGATTCCGAACCTTCTGTAGACACTGAATGTCGAGTACTCGCGATCGCCTCCGCGTCGATAGCTGGCGACGGAGGTAGTACTTCTGGCAGTTGCACAACCGATTGTTGCTGTTGCTGCTGCTGCTGTTGTTGTTGTTGTTGTGCATCAACCGTCTCCGTTTCATCGGGTCGTCTCTCTCTGAGATGGTCTTGGTGGCGTTTCCAAAGGCGGCCGTCACTCAAACGTACGGTGAACGTGAGTGGGCCCAGCTGGTTCTCGATGACTGTCGAAACCCACTTAGGTTTTCCTTGGAAATTCATGGCCCAGACGCAGTCTCCGGCTCGGAACGTACGTGCAGCCGCATGAGCATCCTGACGTTGCTTGTCGTATGCCTGTTTTTGCAGAACGCGATCTTGAACTGATGGTCGTATGAGATCCAGGCGTGTTCGAGGTGAAGTCTTGAGAACGAATTCTGCAGGTGTTCGACCCGTGGTACCCTGTGGCGTGATCCGGTACCTCGCTAGCAGAGTGTATAATCTGTCTTCCAGATTACCTTTGGTTTTCTTCAGACCAGCCTTGATTGTCTGCACTGCTCTCTCAGCTAAACCATTGCTTGATGGGTGGTACGGTGAACATCTGATGTGTCTGATGTCATTTGCTCTGCAGAATTGTCCAAACTCCTCGCTTGTGAAACAACTTCCATTGTCCGAGACGATCGTGTTAGGCAGTCCAATATATGCGAATGTTTGCCTAAGTTTGGTGAGAGTTATGCTCGTGGTTGCTGTAGATACCACATGAGCATCGATGAATTTGCTGTGTGCGTCCACAATGATCAACAGCATGCGACCTTCAAACGGTCCAGCATAGTCAATATGGATTCGGTGCCAAGCGCGACCTGGCCACTCCCACGAGTGTAGTGGTGCTACAGGCGGTTGCTTGCCGTGCAGCTGACACACATTGCAGTCTTTCACGTATCTTTCGATCTCCATGTCCAATCCAGGCCACCACATGTAACTTCGGGCGAGCGCTTTCATCTTGACGATGCCAGGGTGTGTGTTATGCAACTCATCCAGCAGCGCATCGCGTCCCTTGGGCGGCACGATCACTCTGGCTCCCCAGAACAACACTCCTTGTTGTACGCTCAATTCGTCTTTTCGTTGACAGTATGCATCGAGCTCTCGTGGTGCTTGGTTAGACCAACCGTGTTCCACAAAGTGACGTACTTGTGAAAGAACGGGGTCAAGAGCCGTCCATTTTTCGATCTGGTCCGATGTGACCGGGCTCTCGTCCATGGTTGACAATGCCAGGACTACTTCTTGTGGAACCGGTACTTTCTCTGGTGTGCACTTGCGCTGTCAGCGGGCGTTATGGCGAACGGCTCGAAACCCGTGTTTTCCATTTTTCACAATGACGTAGTCAGCGAAAGTTCTACTTGCGTGCGACGGTCTAGGTGCTAGAGCTCGTCTTGTTGTGGTTACTCATCCCATCGTTCGTCGCCAATATGTCGTGTATTGGGTACGACATTTACAGAGAACTATTGACGTAGTCAAATAGAACAAACATTTTATTACCGGAAGTCCGGAACAACTCTCTAACCAGGAACAAGAACACGTGATATGTCATATATAACAGTCAGGCAGAGGTAATCGACTAAGGCAGTCAGCGTGGCTGATGCTGGTCCCCGGCCTGTACTCAAATTTGTACTGGTAGTTGCTCATTGTCAGCGCCCAACGTTGTATTCGTGCACTGGACATTGGCGATATGAGTCGATCTTGTTTCAGGAGTCCCAACAATGGCTTATGATCCGATTGCAGTACGAACTCGCGACCATAGAGGTACTTGTGGAACTTCGTAATTCCGAACACAAGAGATAACGCCTCCTTTTCTAGTTGCGCATATTTCTTCTCAGCAGAATATAGAGTGCGTGACGCGAACGCTACTGGCTTTTCGCTGCCGTCGGGTAGGCGATGAGACAACACGCTCCCGATGCCGTAGGGAGAAGCGTCACTGCTCACAACGATGGGTAAACGGGGGTTGTAGTGCACAAGCACCGTAGAAGAAGACACTAATGCCTTTGATCGTTCAAATACATCTTGGTGAATCGCACTCCATTTCCACTTCGCGTCCAATCGAGTCAACTCATGCAGCGGTGCCAAGAGGTTGCTGATGTTCGGCAGAAAGTTGTGATAATAGTGGATCAGACCAAGGTAGCTGCGCAACTCCTGCACGTTTTGCGGGGCACGCGCACTCTGTATGGCGAGCACCTTGTCGTTCGTCGGGTGGATGCCTTCCCTGTCGATGATATGGCCCAAGTACTTGCAAGACGTCTGTCGAAACGTGCACTTCCCCTTCTGCAACCGTATTCCAGTATCGAGCAGTCGCGTGAGCATCATTTGCAGGTTGCTGTCGTGCTCCTCTGGTGTCCTTCCAGAAACAAGGATGTCGTCCAGATATACCACGGTCATAGGAATGTTCTGCAGCAGTTGCTCCATGATGCGTTGGAAAATTCCAGGAGCAGAAGATACGCCAAACGGAAGGCGTTCGTACTCGAACAGACCTTTGGAGGTGTTGATTGTGGTTAGCTTGCGCGACTCCTGATCGAGGACAACTTGTTGATAAGCGTTGCTTAGATCGAGCGTTGTGTACAGTTGTCCACCAGCTACTTTGTCGAACAGATCATCGATGTTGGGAATGGGATATTTGTCGACCTTCACTGCCTTGTTTATCGTGACCCTGTAGTCTCCGCAAATCCGGATGTCTCCTGAAGACGTGAGTACTGGTACAATAGGAGCAGCCCATTCTGAGAACTCAACGGGATGAATGACGCCCTCAGCCTGTAGGCGTTCTAGTTCATCTTCTACCTTTGCACGAAGAGCGATCGGCACTGGACGTGGTTTGCAGTAGCGTGGCTGTACAGACTCATCAATGTACAACTTGGCAGTAACTCCTTTGAGCTTGCCTAGTCCTGCCGTGAAGACAGCTTGGTAATGCTCAAGAAACGAATCTTGGTCCATTTTATGCAGTTCAGCCCAATTAAGACGTAGCACCGACAACCAATCACGTCCGAGCAGATTCGGACCAGCCCCTGGGACGATCAGCGCACTCAGCGTATGATGTTGGCGATTGTGATGTACATTCAATAGCACCTGCCCCAGTGGTTGAATTGTGTCGCCTGAATACGTGCGCAGACTTGGCACGTCACGTGTGCTGAGTGTCAGCTGTGGATTAGCCTCTTTGATTCTAACCCAGTCTCTGTCTGCTATCAACGAAACTGAAGCCCCAGTATCAATTTCCATCTTGACTCGTGTACTCTGAATGTCAATTGTACACATGTATGGTGCGACAGTGTTCGTGCGCGTGGCGTTGCAGTTGTACAGATTTAATGTGTATGTGTCGTTGCATAAACCTGCATTGTCTGATTGTTGTGGAACGTCCTTTACCAAATTAGTGTTTGCCAAGACAGCTCTACACACTCTAGCGAAGTGATTAGGTTTTTCGCATTTGTAACATGTTTTGCCCCAAGCTGGACATTCCGTTCTATTGTGCGGAGATTTTCCACAGCCTGGACAAGATTGTGCATTGCCATATTTTGAAACGGTATCGCTGCAGCGCGGTGGCGTCACACGACGGGTTTTTCGTTGATTGTCAGTTTTCGGTGGCGCACCCTGGCGACCAACAGAACGACTATTCCAGTCGCGGTTTTGCTTCCTCGAACGCGGGTGGTGATGACGATCACTGGAAACTGCGTTGACGTTCGTCGTTGACGCGGCGTTGGTCCCCATGACCGATGATTGATGCATTGTGGACTCAAGCGTACGACCGTACGTCAGCAAACGATCGAGACTGATCGTTGCCTCACTCAGTCCCTTTTCGCGAATCTTAGGCATCGTGCACTTCTGAATGATTTGCGATTTTATTTCACGCGATTTGTCTTGAAAATTGCAATTTTTAGACAGCAGTTGAAGTCGAGCGTGAAATTGGTCCAGTGTCTCACCAGTGTGCTGTTGTGACTGGCGAAAGACGAACACTTTATATTCTTCGTTTCGTTTCGGTGTGAAGTAGGCCGTAAGCTTGTCTTTCGTTTCAGCGTAATTGTCACTGTCGACGACACCAACAGACTCACTCAGCTCGAATACAGCTTCACCAGCGTAGTGTAACAACATCGCCTTCTTCCGCCTGTCGTTGTCTATATCTCGCGCGACGACGAAATTGTCGAAACGGCGAATCCACCGCTCCCATCGCGCACTTGCGCTGTCAGCGGGCATTATGGCGAACGGCTCGAAACCCGTGTTTTCCATTTTTCACAATGACGTAGTCAGCGAAAGTTCTACTTGCGTGCGACGGTCTAGGTGCTAGAGCTCGTCTTGTTGTGGTTACTCATCCCATCGTTCGTCGCCAATATGTCGTGTATTGGGTACGACATTTACAGAGAACTATTGACGTAGTCAAATAGAACAAACATTTTATTACCGGAAGTGCGGAACAACTCTCTAACCAGGAACAGGAACACGTGATATGTCATATATAACAGTCCAAGAACTGCGCGTGTACTGTAACTGCTCTGTTGTTTCCACCACGTCTTGATGTGTCCAAGAACTGAGCGTGTACTGTAACTGCTCTGTTGTTTCCACCATGTCTTGATGTGTCCAAGAACTGAGCGTGTACTGTAACTGCTCTGTTGTTTCCACCATGTCTTGATGTGTCCAAGAACTGAGCGTGTACTGTAACTGCTCTGTTGTTTCCACCATGTCTTGATGTGTACAAGAACTGCTCGTGTACTGTAACTGCTCTGTTGTTTCCACCATGTCTTGATGTGTCCAAGAACTGCGCGTGTACTGTAACTGCTCTGTTGTTTCCACCATGTCTTGATGTGTCCAAGAACTGAGCGCTTTTTCTGTAACTGCTCTGTTGTTCTCACCATGTCTTGATGTGTCCAAGAACTGCGCGTGTACTGTAACTGCTCTGTTGTTTTACATTACTGCTATTATTTCTTTGTTTAAAAATTCAGTAAAGTGTTTATAACTGTATTGTGTATTGTTGTCCTTATGTTTCTTAAGTTTCATTTAAATTTCATATAAATACATTCTCAGTGTGCATAGAACCTAGTTACAGTAGTAAGATATAAATTCCTAGCTGGTGTTAATGTGACCGTTAAATTAACACTTCAATATAATACTACAAAGTAAGTTTTTTTGCTGTTCTCGACTAATTTGCGTGATAGCATGCTTGGTAGAACTCGGAAGATTAATCATTTTAATCCCGCCAAGACTCCGGTTACGGCGATCAGACTCAAGTCTCAGAGCTAGAGGAAACACACAAACAATAAATAACCCCGGGTGGGTTACGGCGACCGGAGCAGAAATAACGGAAGAATAACGTAGCCATGTTGGGTTACGGCGACCGTAGGATATAATGCGCATGAGCTGACGTCGTCTCATAGGAGTAGTGGAGCCTGCTAGTTATGCGCATGCACAACTAAACTCACGGAAGATTAACGGGGCGAAGTCGGGTTACGACGACCGGAAGAATATCCACGTCGACGTCATATAATTAACGAAGTCCTATAATTAATTAGTAGCCATGTCTGACACTGACAAAGCGGTTGGGGTCACTGATGCTTGTTTCCTGCCCTGCTTGTTAACTTTGTTTGGTGTATATTGTGGCTGGAAGTTCGATCTACTTATATTAATTTGTTGCTGGTAACCCGATACATAATTGTGAAACGTGACAGAGACTCAGAGTATCGTATTCGTAAGACGGCGTACTTTCACACTCACACTCACACTCACAGACACACACATGATACTGACACACTGTCAGTGTCACACAGTCACACTCACAGGGTTCAGCAACCTGCTTGCACGGCGTACCTTTCGTAAACAGGGTAACTTTACAAGTTCGGTACAGTTGTAGAATGATCTGCTATAACTATCGGTATGCCATTTGACGTTTCCTTTACTTTATCAGCATAGCTGAAACTATAATTAAACAAAAAACAGGTTAAAACAAACGTGGATCTACCACCATTTTGAAGCAAAGCACCACGTGGATTAGTCTAGGTTACCTAGGCGCCTATGTTACCTGGGCAAGGCAAGGACAGCATTGCTATCAATACTAAACAAATTCTGGAATTCCACAAAAAAAACCCGGTGATAGTTGCTGAAGAAGACTTCTCCATATGTTACGCTGGACCTGATTGGTACAACCCACTCCAGCCTCAAAATAACACATAGGCGAGGGAACAGGGGACAGATACCCCCTGGAATATCGCTGGGGCAGACATATGATTCTGCCCCCCCCGTAAATGTGAGCCAGAATGTTTTTTTTTGGCGAGCGTCAAGGGGGTACAAATCGAGGTTTCCTGAGAGGATTACGATGGGTTTTTTGCAACTCGGATAGGGATACAACTGAAGAGCAACAGCGACCACGACATTGTTCTTCGTGTTTGTGCTCTGGCTCGGACGATCCCTTCAAGCCTCGTCCGACTCGCCGTAAGATCTTCCTGTGGAAGCAAAGACAAAAGCAAAGACACAGACAACATCAAGCAGGACCTGCCAGACTTTCACCACACCTTCATAACCGACCCAGGAGACGTATGATGCAGTAGATGTAGATGCACGTATGTGTGTGTGTATGTATGTGTGTATGTGTGTATGTGTGTACGTGTGTACGTGTGTACGTGTGTACGTGTGTGTGCGTGTGCGTGTGCGTGTGCGTGTGCGTGTGCGTGTGCGTGTGCGAGTGTGTATGTATGTATGTATGTATGTATGACTAACTAGTTAATTTTGATCCGTTATTCCAAAACTCTAAGTACTCTTAATTGTTGTCCTTATTATTTTGATATGTTAAGTCTGTATAGACGCCATTTCACCATTGTAGCATGTGTGGCCTGGAAAAGCCTATAGGTCAGCTTCCCCAGCGGTGTCAGTTTCACCAGCAGTCACCAAGCAGGGCCACCAAACAAGTGTCATACCCCGGTCACTACGACAGGGTTGTGCAAGCCAGACGCCATCAGAGTTTCTGAGAGACGCCGGAAGAACGTAATCTCTCCAGTATTTTCCCACGAGGTTTCGTGTTTTTCGCAATAGAAAGAATGAAAGTCCAGATATAAGGTGGGCGGATTGTACCAGGATTTAACTAGCAGCAGATTTATGTACTTATACCAGGGGCGTGTCCAAGAGTGTCGTGGACAGTCTAGGGGGGCACGAACCTTCACTGGCGGCCGAACAAAATGGTGTCTATAATTCCCGCACCGCCATAGCTTCAGCTTCCTCGTCCCGGGGGAGGGGGGCTTTTGAAAAATTTTCGTTGCTGCGCGGGCCGCCGTATCTTCAGCTCTTCTTCTTTCTCCGTTGACTCGGCTGCCTCGACTGTTCCGCTGTGATATCGGAAGACTGTAGGGGGGGTTATTTAAAAATTTTCGCCGCCGGGTCGCCGTAGTTTCAGCTTATTGTAATCTGAGTGGGGGCACATTTCCATTGGTCAGGAGGGGCACCCGTGGGACCATTCCAAAAGGTCTACAGGCAATTAAATTCAAAAAGTGCCCGTGGCAGTAGTATAGGGGAGGTTATTGGGCCCGTGCACGACACCTTTGGTGACCTTTGGGCAAAACTTTACTAATAAAAAACGTTTTAATTACCCCTAAACGTTTTCGGGAACCTACTTATAAAAAAGATCAAAGGATTTTTTTGACACTAAACGTTTTCGGGAACCTACTTATAAAAAACGTGATGGATTACACCCTCTAAGTACATTTGAGGTGCCACCTAGCGGTGAGTGTAGAGGTCATTTTAGTTTGTCCCCTAGCGATCAACGCCGTACCTAGCGCGTGCTGACCTAAGCAATAATGCGCGCGGGCTGACCAAAGCAATAATGCGTTTCGGACGCGGCTATATAACCGCGATAAAACCACTTCATAAACGTCGACGACGGATTAGCTCTCCTGGGAGAGTGTTGACTAGGGATCGAAAGATCTCGGGTCCGAATCCGATCGTCGGCACTTTTTAGATTCGTAGCGGCGGTCCATTGAGGTGCCACCTAGCGGTGAGCGCAGATACCATTTTAGTTGTGTACCTAGCGATCAACGCCGTACCTAGCGCGTGCTGACCTAAGCAATAATGCGCGCGTGCTGACGTCGCCACTTTTTAGATTCGTAGTCTAGCGGCGGCGGCAACAGCGGAGGCATATAAGCGGTGGCGGTAGCGGGTTATCGGTAGTCAGTATGTCGTCGCCGCCTATAAGGTTTGGCGGATCGCGCTCGGTCTTGTCGAATATGTATACGTGTCGATTGACGTCGTTCGGTCGGGGCTTCCGATCCGTCGAGCACGCCTATCAGTATAGGAAAGCAATATTCAACGAAGACGCGGAATACGCCGAGCGTATCAAAAGAACGCGATCGCCTTATCTAGCGAAACGACGCGGTTACGAAATTAGAAAAACGAGAACGGAAACCGAATGGCGCGCCGTTAGGGTCGCGTGTATGAAGATGTTGTTGAGGAGGAAGTTTGACGGGACGACCTTGTTGAAGGCCGCCATGTTGGCCACCGGGGACTCCGAATTGGTGGAATGGGTACCGAGTAGGGAGGGTTTTTGGGGTGCCAGGATCGGGGGCGATGCGGGGGAGAACATGCTCGGTAAACTGTTGATGAAGGTGCGCGACGCTTATAAGGACGCGTAAAAAGCGTTCGCTCATTCGTTGAAAATGGGCGGACCGACGTTGAAGCATCCGTTTACATGTATAGTAGCCGGTCCTACGGGGTGCGGTAAGACGACGTTCGTCGACCGTCTGATACGGCACGCTATGATCGATCCACCGCCCGAGAAAATCCTGTGGTGCTACGGGCAGTGGCAGACCGGCTACGCGTCTATGTCTGCGAAAATAGAGTTCGTAGACGGCCTGCCGGATCAGAAACGTTTAGACGGTAAAACGAGGACGCTTCTAGTACTCGACGACCTCATGGAGGAGACTGATAGCCGGGTGACGGTGCTATTTACTAAAAAAGTCATCATTGTAATACGTCGGTCGTACAACTGCGGCAGAACATGTTTCCGAAAGAAAAAGAAAACCGTACAATCAGCCTGAACGCCCAATACTTAGTGCTATTCAAGAGCCCCCGAGACGCCGGTCAAGTAGGTCACCTAGCGAAACAGATGTACCCGGGAAAGGTCAACTACATGATAGAGGCTTTCAAAGACGCGACGTCGGCGGCGTACGGCTATCTCTTCGTGGATCTGAAACAGGAAACGGAAGAGGACATGCGCCTGCGTTCGTGCATATTTCCGGACGATCGCCTTCAGTACGTCTACGTACGGAAGGGTGGTGGTGGCGGCGGCGGCAGCCTATGAGAAGAGGGGGACGTGAACGCGTACGTTTATTAGTCGCTATGACGGGACGCGCGGTGGTAGCGAAGCGACGACCGAAGGTGGCGGGACCGACGAACCGAGTGAAGAGACACATTTTCGCCCTGCAGCTGTTGGAGAGGCATAGGCGGAACATCGATCTGCGAAAAGCCGTGATCGGCCACGCGGACGCCGGTCTCATTTTTTTTTCTGTGCGATTGCGCGTACAACATTCTGAAAGGGAACGTGAAGTTGCCGCCGAAGCAGAAACGCGTGTTGGCAAAATACAGGAATCACCTGCGTAAACTCGCCGACAAACAAGTTCCGGTTAAGCAGAAGCGAGTCGTCTTGCAAAAGGGTGCGGGTGGTTTTCTGACGGCCCTGCTAGCGCCGTTAGCGAGCACCGTTCTCCTCCCGCTACTCAGACAGGTGATCGGCAGCGGGTGATTGATGCAGTACGCAAAGAAGATGGCGTTGGTCGACCCGCGATTGGTGGAAAGCCTCCTGCCACGTATCGATCAGCCGCCGAGCACGCCCCGATCACGTGTGCTGAGTAGCCTGGACAGCGACATGAAGGACATTCTAGAACTGTCGGATTTATCCGAACGCGATAAGGCGGCGTCGTACAATCAACTGCTGAGTCGCTACAACACAGTAGAGGCGGCTCGAGCGGCGCAACCGGTACGCGTGTCGGTGGTCAGCGGCGAGACGCCTGCGGCGGCACCGGCGGCGGCGCCACCATCGTCGGAGGCCGTAGAGCACGAAATCATAGCCAGCATGCCGAAAACGCTGAAAGGGAAGACGGGTCTGCTTATCGCGAAAATGAAAGCCGATCCGTTGTGTCGATGGAACGACCGCGGCGAATTCGTGTACGCCGGTGAAACGATCGCGGGGAGTAACATGGTCGATCTAGTGAACGATCTCATGCGAACGAGAACGAAGACGACAGCGCCCGTAGGATGGAAAGAGTTCGGGTTGCGCATGAAGGGTATGAACATCCCTATGGAATTCGTAGGCAACCCGCGCTATCGGGCGTACATGGAGCGGCGACAGAAGCGGCTACTAGAAGAGGCGGCGACGATGACGCCGTCGGCTAGTTCACCAGCGACGACGGCGCGGAGACGACATGACGCTAAAAAGAGACAACGATCCCCTGCTGACGCATTGGCGTGGGACGCGTGGTGACGACGATGCCTTCACGACGAACGATAACGGCCATCGTCGTCAGCTTCACCATCGCGGTTATCGCTCTCTATACGTGTATAATAATCATCGTTCATTTGTGGTCGTCGTCGTCGTCGTCGTTGCCATGGTGTCCGGGTGGAGTCGTCGTCGTCGGCCAAAACGAAAGTCAACAACGACTCGACAGCAACGAAACGACGACGACGAACTGAATAGCGTCTACTTCGATCCGAAACGGGTGGGAAGTTACGGCGGCGTCGACGCGTTGCACCGGGCGTCGAAGCTCCGACGACCGGCCGTCGAGAGGTGGCTAGCGTCGCAGGACGCCTGTACCCTACACAAACCGGTTAAACGACATTTCAAACGACGTCGCGTCATCGTGGGCGGTCGAAACCAGCAGTGGCAAGCCGATCTGGTCGACTTGACTAGGCTGAAAACGCACAACGACGGTATAACATTCCTATTGACGGTCATCGACGTGTTTTCGAAGCGGGCGTGGTGCGTTCCGTTGAAGAGTAAGTCCGGCCCGTCGCTCGTCGCGGCCTTCGAGAGCTTGCTGAGCGGCGGCGGCGAGACGCCGAACGCGCTGCAAACCGATAAGGGGACCGAGTTTCAGAACCGACCCCTGCAAACGTTCTTAAAGAGTCGCGGCGTTCATCATTTCGTGACGCATAACGAGGAGACTAAAGCGAGCGTCGTGGAACGGTTTAATCGGACTTTGAAGACGCGTATGTGGCGATATTTTACGAAACACGAGACGCTGCGCTACGTAGAGGCGTTACCGGATTTCGTGCGATCGTACAACAACGCCTACCACCGAAGCATCGGTAGGACGTCGGCGATTGTCGACGCGACGACTCAGGAGACCGTATGGCAACGACTGTACGGCAACGTCGGCTGCGGCCAACGAAAAAAACCGAAACTACGCCAGGGAGATCGCATACGTATCAGCAAGACGAGGGGTCAATTCAAAAAAGGATACATGGCTAACTGGAGCGAGGAGTTCTTCACCGTCGTAGAGGCGCACCCGTCCGAGCCGCCCGTTTATCGCCTGAAGGACGATGCCGGGACGCCGGTAGAGGGCGCCTTCTACGAACCGGAACTACAACGCGTAGTCGTTCCGAAAGACAAACTGTATCGCATGGAGGTGGTTCTACAGCGTCGTCGTCGTCGTCGCGGCGGCGGTTCGGAGGCGCTCGTAAAATGGAGCGGTTATCCGGCCTCCTTCAACAGCTGGATCGACGCCGAGTCGCTCGTGGACCTATAAAGACTACTAGCGCGGCGGCGGAGATGAGAATGACTCGTTGGACTCGTCACGAGGGGTGCTGGCGACTGCACGAGGCGGGGTTATGCAGCGGATTTTCGTTCTTGTATAAGGGCCCCTGCTGTATCGACGAGGCGACGAGGCTCGGCGACGATACTACCGCTTCGGGCGAACCTACCAACACGGACGACGCCGTCGACGCTACCACCGCCACCGTCCACGAACCCGTTCCATGGCAAATCTGCGGCAACGAATGCCCTAAGGTCGAAATCGTATTCCTCTGTCAGGTCTTCGTCCTCTACTTCGTCATCGCCGTTAGTATATACAATCTGACGAGAGGTCAAGGCGACTCCAACCTGTGGACGGCGCTGTTGAGCAGCTGTCTCGGTTACCTGCTCCCGAGTCCGTCTACGAGTGTTGGCGGTCGACGACGACGACACGATGGCGGTCTCGTCTGACTTTTACCTGACGCTACCGAGCATCGCGTCTATGAAGCGTCACCCCGAAAATACGTTGACGCACTACATCACGACGCTGCCGCGACGTTTCGAACTGTCGGGGGAGTGGGAATATGGACTGGTGACGCTACAGTATCCGCACACGTGGCACAACGTGAGAGAGAAGGACGCCTACTTCTTCCTGACTTGCGCGACGGGCGATCTGGGTACTTACACGTACATAGACCAAATCGGCACCACCATCCTGCTATACCGACAGGGCACGATTGCTCACGGTTTCTACAACAGCGCTTACACGTTGATGCACCAGATGAACGCGGCGCTACAGAAATTGAGCACCGATAAGATCTAGGCGCGCCTAGAGTTCAGCGACGTCTCTAACCGAATGACGCTGCATATTTCGCCGGGTGTCGAATTTATCATACCTCATACGAGCCGTCTGATGGACGTACTAGGTTTCCATAGCAACATGATCACGAGTTCCCCGATGATGGGCGCCGCGCCGGCAGTCGTCATCGAAACCATGCCCGTCGCGTACACGTACGCGTACGAAGGTCACAATACGGTGGATATGAAGGCGGGCGTCGACACCCTGTACGTGTACACGGATCTCGTGGAACCGCGCGTCGTCGGTGACGTGTACGCGCTGCTCCTTCGCAACATCGCCATCTACGGTACGAACGGCAGCATTATTTCGGAAACGTTCGACCGCGTCCAATACGTGAAGCTGCTGCGTCATCAATTCAATTCGATCGAGGTCGATATAAGAGACGATCTCGGTCAACCGATACCATTCGAGCAGGGAAAGCTAGTGACGACGCTTCACATCAGACGCTATAAATCGAAATTGTTTTAACGATGCCGACGACGAAGAACCCGTACGAGGACTACTACGTTCGACAGGTCGGCGGTCAGCTGCCGGTCTTCGTCGGTGGTCGGGGGCAACGAGGACACGGTCTGGGCAATCTCTTCGGGAGCCTGTTTCGAAGCGCCATGCCGCTTATCAAGAGAGGCGCGTCGATTGACGCCGTTCGGTCGGGGCTTCCGATCCGTCGAGCACGCCTATCAGTATAGGAAAGCAATATTCAACGAAGACGCGGAATGCGCCGAGCGTATCAAAAGAACGCGATCGCCTTATCTAGCGAAACGACGCGGTTACGAAATTCTAAAAACGAGAACAGAAACCGAATGGCGCGCCGTTAGGGTCGCGTGTATGAAGATGTTGTTGAGGAGGAAGTTTGACGGGACGACCTTGTTGAAGGCCGCCCTGTTGGCCACCGGGGACGCCGAATTGGTGGAATGGGTACCGAGTAGGGAGGGTTTCTGGGGTGCCAGGATCGGGGGCGATGCGGAGGAGAACATGCTCGGTAAACTGTTGATGAAGGTGCGCGACGCTTATAAGGGCGCATAAAAAGCGTTCGCTCATTCGTTGAAAATGGGCGGACCGACGTTGAAGCATCCGTTTACATGTATAGTAGCCGGTCCTACGGGGTGCGGTAAGACGACGTTCGTCGACCGTCTGATACGGCACGCTATGATCGATCCACCGCCCGAGAAAATCCTGTGGTGCTACGGGCAGTGGCAGACCGGCTACGCGTCTATGTCTGCGAAAATAGAGTTCGTAGACGGCCTGCCGGATCAGAAACGTTTAGACGGTAAAACGAGGACGCTTCTAGTACTCGACGACCTCATGGAGGAGATTGATAGCCGGGTGACGGTGCTATTTACTAAAACAAGTCATCATTGTAATACGTCGGTCGTACAACTGCGGCAGAACATGTTTCCGAAAGGAAAAGAAAACCGTACAATCAGCCTGAACGCCCAATACATAGTGCTATTCAAGAGCCCCCGAGACGCCGGTCAAGTAGGTCACCTAGCGAAACAGATGTACCCGGGAAAGGTCAACTACATGATAGAGGCTTTCAAAGACGCGACGTCGGCGGCGTACGGCTATCTCTTCGTGGATCAGAAACAGGAAACGGAAGAGGACATGCGCCTGCGTTCGTGCATATTTCCGGACGATCGCCTTCAGTACGTCTACGTACGGAAGGGTGGTGGCGGCGGCGGCGGCAGCCTATAAGAAGAGAGGGACGTGGCCGCGTACGTTTATTAGTCGCTATGACGGGACGCGCGGTGGTAGCGAAGCGACGACCGAAGGTGGCGGGACCGACGAACCGAGTGAAGAGACACATTTTCGCCCTGCAGCTGTTGGAGAGGCATAGGCGGAACATCGATCTGCGAAAAGCCGTGATCGGCCACGCGGACGCCGGTCTCATTTGTTGTCTATGCGCTTGCGCGTACAACATTCTGAAAGGGAACGTGAAGTTGTCGCCGAAGCAGAAACGCGTGTTGGCAAAATACAGGAATCACCTGCGTAAACTCGCCGACAAACAAGTTCCTGTTAAGCAGAAGCGAGTCGTCTTGCAAAAGGGTGCGGGTGGTTTTCTGACGGCCCTGCTAGCGCCGTTAGCGAGCACCGTTCTCCTCTCGCTTCTCAGACAGGTGATCGGCAGCGGGTGATTGATGCAGTACGCAAAGAAGATGGCGTTGGTCGACCCGCGATTGGTGGAAAGCCTCCTGCCACGTATCGATCAGCCGCCGAGCACGCCCCGATCACGTGTGCTGAGTAGCCTGGACAGCGACATAAAGGACATTCTAGAACGGTCGGATTTATCCGAACGCGATAAGGCGGCGTCGTACAATCAACTGCTGAGTCGCTACAACACAGTAGAGGCGGCTCGAGCGGCGCAACCGGTACGCGTGTCGGTGGTCAGCGGCGAGACGCCTGCGGCGGCGCCACCATCGTCGGAGGCCGTAGAGCGCGAAATCATAGCCAGCATGCCGAAAACGCTGAAAGGGAAGACGGGTCTGCTTATCGCGAAAATGAAAGCCGATCCATTGTGTCGATGGAACGACCGCGGCGAATTCGTGTACGCCGGTGAAACGATCGCGGGGAGTAACATGGTCGATCTAGTGAACGATCTCATGCGAACGAGAACGAAGACGACAGCGCCCGTAGGATGGAAAGAGTTCGGGTTGCGCATCAAGGGTATGAACATCGCTATGGAATTCGTAGGGAACCCGCGCTATCGGGCGTACATGGAGCGGCGGCAGAAGCGGCTACTAGAAGATGCGGCGGCGATGACGCCGTCGGCTAGTTCACCAGCGACGCCAGCGCGGAGACGACGTGACGCTAAAAAGAGACAACGATCCCCTGGTGACGCATTGGACGTCGCGGCGTGGGACGCGTGGTGACGACGATGCCGTCACGACGAACGATAACGGCCATCGTCGTCAGCTTCACAATCGCGGTTATCGCTCTCTTTACGTGTATAATAATCATCGTTCATTTGTGGTCGTCGTCGTCGTCGTCGTTGCCATGGTGTCCGGGTGGAGTCGTCGTCGTCGGCCAAAACGAAAGTCAACAACGACTCGACAGCAACGAAACGACGACGACGACGACGAACTGAATAGCGTCTACTTCGATCCGAAACGGGAGGGAAGTTACGGCGGCGTCGACGCGTTGCACCGGGCGTCGAAGCTCCGACGACCGGCCGTCGAGAGGTGGCTAGCGTCGCAGGACGCCTATACCCTACACAAACCGGTTAAACGACATTTCAAACGACGTCGCGTCATCGTGGGCGGTCGAAACCAGCAGTGGCAAGCCGATCTGGTCGACTTGACTAGGCTGAAAACGCACAACGACGGTATAACATTCCTATTGACGGTCATCGACGTGTTTTCGAAGCGGGCGTGGTGCGTTCCGTTGAAGAGTAAGTCCGGCCCGTCGCTCGTCGCGGCCTTCGAGAGCCTGCTGAGCGGCGGCGGCGAGACGCCGAACGCGCTGCAAACCGATAATGGGACCGAGTTTCTGAACCGACCCCTGCAAACGTTCTTAAAGAGTCGCGGCGTTCATCATTTCGTGACGCATAACGAGGAGACTAAAGCGAGCGTCGTGGAACGGTTTAATCGGACTTTGAAGACGCGTATGTGGCGATATTTTACGAAACACGAGACGCTGCGCTACGTAGAGGCGTTACCGGATTTCGTGCGATCCTACAACAACGCCTACCACCGAAGCATCGGTAGGACGTCGGCGATTGTCGACGTGACGAATCAGGAGACCGTATGGCAACGACTGTACGTCAACGTCGGCTGCGGACAACGAAAAAAAACGAAACTGCGCCAGGGAGATCGCATACGTATCAGCAAGACGAGGGGTCAATTCAAAAAAGGATACATGGCTAACTGGAGCGAGGAGTTCTTCACCGTCGTAGAGGCGCACCCGTCCGAGCCGCCCGTTTATCGCCTGAAGGACGATGCCGGGACGCCGGTAGAGGGCGCCTTCTACGAACCGGAACTACAACGCGTAGTCGTTCCAAAAGACAAACTGTATCGCGTGGAGGCGGTTCTACAGCGTCGTCGTCGTCGTCGCGGCGGCGGTTCGGAGGCGCTCGTAAAATGGAGCGGTTATCCGGCCTCCTTCAACAGCTGGATCGAAGCCGAGTCGCTCGTGGACCTATAAAGACTGCTAGCGCGGCGGCGGAGATGAGAATGACTCGTTGGACTCGTCACGAGGGGTGCTGGCGACTGCACGAGGCGGGGTTTTGCAGCGGATTTTCGTTCTTGTATAAGGGCCCCTGCTGTATCGACGAGGCGACGAGGCTCGGCGACGATACTACCGCTTCGGGCGAACCTACCAACACGGACGACGCCGTCGACGTTACCACCGCCACCGTCCACGAACCCGTTCCATGGCAAATCTGCGGCAACGAATGCCCTAAGGCCGAAATCGTATTCCTCTGTCAGGTCTTCGTCCTGTACTTCGTCATCGCCGTTAGTATATACAATCTGACGAGAGGTCAAGGCGACTCCAACCTGTGGACGGCGCTGTTGAGCAGCTGTCTCGGTTACCTGCTCCCGAGTCCGTCTATGAGTGTTGGCGGTCGACGACGACGACACGATGGCGGTCTCGTCTGACTTTTACCTGACGCTACCGAGCATCGCGTCTATGAAGCGTCACCCCGAAAATACGTTGACGCACTACATCACGACGCTGCCGCGACGTTTCGAACTGTCGGGGGAGTGGGAATGCGGACTGGTGACGCTACAGTATCCGCACACGTGGCACAACGTGAGAGAGAAGGACGCCTACTTCTTCCTGACTTGCGCGACGGGCGATCTGGGTACTTACACGTACATAGACCAAATCGGCACCACCATCCTGCTATACCGACAGGGCACGAATGCTCACGGTTTCTACAACAGCGCTTACACGTTGATGCACCAGATGAACGCGGCGCTACAGAAATTGAGCACCGATAAGATCTAGGCACGCCTAGAGTTCAGCGACGTCTCTAACCGAATGACGCTGCATATTTCGCCGGGTGTCGAATTTAGCATACCTCATACGAGCCGTCTGAAGGACGTACTAGGTTTCCATAGCAACATGATCACGAGTTCCCCGATGATGGGCGCCGCGCCGGCAGTCGTCATCGAAACCATGCCCGTCGCGTACACGTACGCGTACGAAGGTCACAATACGGTGGATATGAAGGCGGGCGTCGACACCCTGTACGTGTACACGGATCTCGTGGAACCGCGCGTCGTCGGTGACGTGTACGCGCCGCTCCTTCGCAACATCGCCGTCTATGTTACGAACGGCAGCATTACTTCGGAAACGTTCGACCGCATCCAATACGTGAAGCTCCTGCGTCATCAATTCAATTCGATCGAGGTCGATATAAGAGACGATCTCGGTCAAACGATACCATTCGAGCAGGGAAAGCTAGTGACGACGCTTCACATCAGACGCTGTAAATCGAAATTGTTTTAACGATGCCGACGACGAAGAACCCGTACGAGGACTACTACCTTCGACAGGTCGGCGGTCAGCTTCCGGTCTTCGTCGGTGGTCGGGGGCAACGAGGACACGGTCTGGGCAATCTCTTCGGGAGCCTGTTTCGAAGCGCCATGCCGCTTATCAAGAGAGGCGCGTTGGCGTTGGGAAAACGTGCGCTCAACACCGGCGTGCGCGTGGCGCGGGACGTCGTCGCCGGCGGCAATCTGAAACAGTCGATAAAAAGATGCGCGAAGGAGGCCGGCGTCGATCTTCTCGACGGCCTATTGAATTCGCCGTCGCAGCCGTCGCCGACGAAGTGGAAAAAAACGCAGCAGCGTCGCGGCGGCGTCGCCATAAACAGACCGCGCCTACCGGCGACGACCGTCAGTAGGCGGAAGAGGCGGCGTCGAACGGACGACATATTCGACGACTAATGATGGCGTTCGTGAATGGTGCATCGTGCGAGGGCGTGAAGGCCGAACTGGACCTGTTCAGCGGGCCGGTCACGCAGACGAGCGTCGAGAGTTGTCAGTGGACCGTCTACCAGCCGCTGACGGCTCTCGACGCCGGCGGCCCTATCGAGTTCCTCATTCCGGGCTCGGGCAACGACTATACGGACCTGGCGAGCCTTCAAGTGTACGTCCGCTTCAAAGTGATTCATGGGGACGGTACCAATCTGGCGGCCGGGGTCAACGTGGCCCCGGTCAACAATTTCCTGCATTCGATGTTCAGTCAAATCGACGTGTCGCTGAACGGCACGCTCGTGACGCCGTCGACCAATACGTACGCGTACCGGGCCTACCTTGAGACCCTGCTGAGTTACGGTAGCGACGCGAAACGGTCGCATCTCACGGGGGCGTTGTGGTACAAAGACACCGCCGGACACATGGACGCGCTCGGGAACAACAACGCCGGGTTCGAGGCGCGGCGCGTCATGACGGCCGATAGCGACGAGGTGGAGATGATGGGACGCGTGCACGTCGACGCGTTTATGCTAAACCGGCTCATGTCGAACGGCGTCGACACGGAAGTACGCATGGTGCGCTCGAAGGACGCCTTCGCGCTCATGGGCGAGCAAGCCGTACCGGGGTGGCGCCTCGCGCTGCAGTTGATTTTCCTGCACGTGCGAAAAGTGAAGTTGAACCCGGACGTCCAGATGGGTCATATCAAAGCGTGGACGTTGGGAACGGCTAACTTCCCGATGCGCCGCATCGACTGCAAGTCGTTCTCGATAACGGCGGGTACGCTATCGCACACGCACGAGAACTTGTACATGGGTACGATTCCGAAACTCATGTTCCTGATGATGATCGACAACGTCGCCTATAACGGAGACTACACTAGACGCTCGGCATAACGACATAAACTTCCTCACGCTCGTCGTCGACGGACGTCAGGTGCCGACCAAGCCGCTGCAGCCGGACTTCCCGCACAACCGGTACGTCCGAAGCTACATGAATCTCTTCGCGGCAACCGGAAAGGCGTATGAGGACGAGGGGATCGACGTATCGCGCACGGACTTCGGCGCCGGCTACACCATCTTCGGTTTCGACCTGACGCCCGACTGTTGCGACGGGGACCATTTCAACGTCGTGCGTCAGGGGACCGTGGGCGCTGAAATGCACTTCGGAACGCCGCTACACCGACCGGTGTACGTCGTCGTGTACGCGGAATTCGAGACGGTGCTGGAGATCGACAAGGACCGGAACGTCGTGTACGACTGGTAATAACTATGGATACGTTCCAACTGATGCGTCGCCTGGAACGCGATGCGTACGCTAAACGTATCGTCGTCGGCGTCGTGCCTAAACACGCGCTACATACCACCACCACCACCATCACCACTTACCCGACGGTCTTCGTGTGCAACACCGACGACGGCGGCGAGCCGGGGGAGCTCTGGGTGGCCGTCTACGTGGACGTCGACCGGCGAGGCGAGTACTTCGATTCGTACGGTCTGCCGCCGCTGTACGCCGACTTCCGCGCGTTCCTGCACCGCAACTGCGGCGACGCGTGGACGTACAACGACAAGCGGCTGCAGAGCGTCGTCTCTAACGTGTGCGGACAATATTGCGTCGCCTACCTCCTCCTCCGATGTCGCGGTATGCCGTTGACGACGTTCCAGAGCCTATTCGGCACCGATCGGGTGGCCAATGACTGTCTCGTATTCAATTGACTAAAACCATTACAACATTAACGCTTTCGCTTTTACGTGTGTAGTAGTAGTAATAAAAAACGATGATGATGAAATTGTGCGCACTTGTTTTTATTACCCTACCTACATACATACATACAGAACCTACCACTAGTAGGGGGGTGGAGCCTCCTAGTCATTAGGTTAGACGAGTTAGAAGAGTCCTTCTTAGGTTAGTTATACGAGTTAGACGAGTATCGGCGCCGTGGTGACGCCGTCGTCGAGCACGCGGCGTTTAGCGTAGAAGTTGCTCAACGCCGCGCTCTCTTGAACGAACGTCAACAAGGACGAGTCTTTCACCTGGAAACCGCGGTTCCAGCCGACGCCGCTGCGTCGGTCGCGCAGTACGGCGAGGAAGGTGTGCTCGTCGATGTCGTTCTGAAGCTTGCTCAGACCCTTCGTGCTGTACTTCGCGCCGTTGTCGCCGCCGAAGCAGTAGTAGGTCTTGCTGCACTGCGCCACGATTCCTTCGCCGCGCCACTCTTCTTTGAAGAGACCCGGCGTTCGACGATCGAACAGGCGCCGGCGCGCGCAGCAGGCCGGCGACGCGGCGTCGTACGTACGCGTCCACGTGCGCGTCGCAGCATTCGGCCGGAAAACAGAGCGATCGATTCCGGAAATAGTGTTCGCGCCTTTCTGCCGCCACCAGAGCGTCGACGTCGCGACCCGCGAGGGCGATGTTCGCCGAGTCCGTGTCCATAGCGCAGTACTGGAAGAGCGGGTGGTGAATGTAGGCGTCGATGAAATCGAAATTAAATTCGAGCATTCTCAATTTCGCGTATTGGTAGACGAAATAGCCGATTTGCATCGGTAGGCCGAAGACGACTTTGCGCTTATTCCGCGCCACCTCGTACAGCGCGTCGTCAACGACGACGTCGAGTTGCCGGAAGCGACGGTTGTTGACGAGCATCGAGGCGCCGACCGGCGTGGCGTACTTGATTTCCCGGTGCAGATCGACGCGCGAAATCGTTTTCCCGTACGAATTGTTGCCGAGAAGTTTAAAGGTATCGGCGATGATCGATTTGTCGGAATCGACGTCGCCCTCGCGTCGCGCCGCCGAGACCGTGTCGCCGAAGCGGCGAAAGCACGCGATCGGCGCGTACTCGATCACCTGGTAGACGCGCGCGACGACGAGACCGTGCGCCAGATACCACCGTAGGAGGGTCGTCGCGAGCACGATCTCGGCGCCGAAGTAGCTACCGACGAGCGTCCGTTGAGGTCGGGTGAGGAGATCGTGCGACTCGGCGTAGCGGCGCATGAACGGGCTGAGATCGTCGCGCGCGATATCGACGTTCTTCAACACGGGCTGCATTTCGGCGAACTTGGCGCGCAGCGCTTCCGGCACGGCGATATCGCACTGCACCAGACGGAACAGAGAGCCGTCGCGTAAACCCTCAAGTATCGTCGAGCGCGTAATGGGGGCGGACGCCGATCGCCATCGTGACGCGTCGGGCGGCGTCGGCACCGCGGGCGGTCGCAAGGCGCGCCAGTGGCACTCCCACATTTCGACGACGTTGTCGACGAATCGGTGCAGGTAGGTCGTCACGGCGATCGTCGCGGCGTACAGCGTCGTCATCGGTTGACCGTTGACGGCGTTCGTCGTCACGTGCGTCTGGCACGTCGGGCAGCCGTGAAAGTAGCAGCCGTGAAATTGGTACGCCGTTCGCGTGGCGCCGCACCAGCCGTCGACTCGGTACTTTATTATGCGCTTCTCGCGCCCGTTCAACTGGTGACGTATACGCGCGTCGGTTCGCGCCGCCTCCCACGTCAACCACTCCACGGCCATACGACCGTAGCGGTGCACGCGTTCCGGTCGAAAGTTGTTCTCCGCGAGCCGGCGCGTGTACCAGCCCGTCGGCATCTCCTGCATTATCGCTCACAGATAGAGGCCGTACGCGTCGAAACCGACTATCGAACGACACGGGCGTGACGTGTCGCCTCGAATCGCCGTTACGCCGGCCTCGTGGTGGCGCGCGAAGATGATCGACGGGCCGCCGACGATCTGCGACTGCAGCAGGCGGTGCAGGTCTTTGTTGGGTTCGTTGAACAGCGAGAAATGGATCGACGTCGGCAGGTCGTTGAACAGGTACAACAACGTCAACACCGGTATACTGATTGCGTCCTTGAACACGTCGATACGTCGGCGCTGATAGCAGGCGAACTGCCGATCGACGGCCTCGAGAAACGACGCCACGTCACGATTATTATACCAAATCAGAAAATCGCGCATCGTCGTCATGCGCTCGTCACGCCACGCCGTCGTGCAAATCTCGTACGCCTCCGCGGAGATTCCCTCGCGTTTCAGGCGGCTGTAGAAAGCCTCGCGCGGCGGCAGGGCGGTCTCGTCCAGGCGCGTCAACGCGTCGATATGTTCGTACGGAAAGTACCCCTTTGTCGCCGCGCAGCCGTACGCTTTCAGAAAGCGATCGTAGCTAACGCCGGGCGCGAGGTAATTAGTTATATCGAGGAACTTCAACGTCGACGTCGTCAGGCACACGTAATTGTTCTGTCGTTTAATGGTAAACGCCGACGACGTGTGCTGCGCGTCGCCGGTTATGAGCAGGGGGGTCAAGTACTTCTTGACGACATTCAGATCGTACTTACCGGAATTGAATCCCAGTACGGGCATTTGACGCAGGTGCGTCCACAGGCGGTCGGCGAGTGCGACGTAAGGTGACGCGTCGTCGTTGTAGCACCGTCGCCGCCATTCGACGTAGCGGGGGCGTAGAGCGTCGTAGCGGGCGCGTAGAGCCGCGCACGCCGCCGCGCTCACGGCTTCCAGATCGTCGATGAGGCGACGCGCGAGTTCGGCCGAATCGCCGGTCGTGACGTAACACCGCGTTAATTCGTGGCCGGGGACGTTCGACGCGACGCTCACGCTGAGTAGTTCGTGTCGCGCTATCCACCGGCATTTGTCGGTATCCGACGGTAGATCGTTATCGGCGAAATAGCATTCAAAATCGAACGTCGCGCGGTACGGGTAGTAGCGCAGGTCGTCGTCGCCGACGTCGACGCCTTCGTCGGCGAGCCGCTGAAATACGGACGGCGTCGGCCGGTAGGCGCCGCCGGGAAACACGTGACGAACGCCACCTTCGCACGTCGCTTCGTGACGTCGTAAATCCCACGTGGTCCGCCAGAGAGCGTTGCCGCATTTTCCGCACTTGTACGTTTTCGTATACGCGCGCAGGTCGCTTATGTACGAGAAGTGCGTCTCGTACAGGTTGACGTTCAGGGTTGTGGGGTGCGCTTCGAGCGACCGATGGACTAGTTCGGCGGCTCCATTCGCCGCCGTCAGTCGATAGACGGCGACGTTGATGCCGAAAACCGTCTCCACGCGTTCCAGTTCGTTCAGGCGGACACCGTTCGAGGCCGTCGTGCGCGTGGCGCGGCAATATTGCGCGTGCAGTCGTTTAGCGACTTTCGTTAAGCGGGTCGTATCGATTCGGCCGCCGTTTCGCGTTTCGCGTCGTCGGCCGCCTTGCAGGTGGAGGCCGATGCACCGGAAGAGGCATAGATGGTCGTCGTAGGGCGTGCCTCGACGATCTTTCGTCAACGCCGCGATGCCCCTGTTGGTGCGCACGTAGGTGGGAAGCGTCGTACCAACGCACCCGATAGGATGGGCGATGATGGCGTTCACGACGACCCACCCCGAGTCGGGACGCTGCGCGATGACGTACTGCAGTACGTCGGTCGTGCGCACGGCGTCGAGGAATCGTTCGAACGAACGGCTATCGGTAGCGAGGGCGGGCGTTTCGAGGAGGCGACCGCAACAGTTACAGGAAGAATGAAAATAGCGGTAACGACCCGACACCTTGTGGCGCAATACGAAACCGTAGCTTACATTAATTTTAAAGGCATTCTTTTGTTCGCGAAACATCGCCCTCAGACGCGGTTCGAGCACCCGCGTACTCGTACAGGCGGTCATGCGATAGTTGTAACGGGACTGCACGGTACGCGCGCTACCGACGTCTCTATGCTGCGCCGGTGCTCGTCCACGACGCGCTGTAGACCGTCGGGTGACGCCGCCCTAGCGGCTGCCGGTTCATTACTACTACTACCAGGCGGTGGCGCCGTCTGACGGCCGCACCGCTCCTTCAGGTGTCGTAGCATAGCGGCGCGCGTAGTGTACGTCGCGCCACATTTTGAGCACTCTCGTCGTTTTACGCATAGCGCGTTGTTGCCGCATCGTTTACAGCTCTTCGCGTGTCGCCCTAACGTCGCCTGTTTCGCGAAATAACCCCCGCATTTCGGACATTGACACCTAGTAGGAGAAGGCGGCATTCTCTACTGACTGACTGCTGCTACTTTTTCGAGCACCACTACTTATAACAGTGGTGGCTGTGGTGGTGGTGGCTGCGCCCTAGCGGGGAATGTTTTATGTAAATCGGACTGCATTTTGGGTAACGTGGGTAACTCGGAAAGGGTGTGCCCTAGCGGGAGAAATGTTTTAGGTAACTCGGACTGCGTTGTGGGTAACTCGGAAAGGGTGGTGGGTGCGCCCTAGCGGTGTTTTTAGGTAACTCGAACTGTTTTGGGTAATGTGTGTAACTCGGAAACGGAAAGTACATTTTCAACGTTTTATTAAGCACCGTACAACATTCAAAACAGCGTAGCAAAGCAAGCATTGTTCGTTCTTTAGTCGAGATTTTTACTAATGTTCTATAGAAAAACAAGCATTGTTCGTTCTTTATTCGAGGCTCTCCTGCGCTGGACGTACGTGTGGACGGCCGACTCCAGCAGAGCGCGGTTCATGTAGTCATGCCAGTCCCTGCCTAGTAGCCAGTCCGAAACGATCTGGACCAGATACAGTTCCCCCGCACGACCCGTTTGCGGCTGCTGACCGGTGGCCGCCTTAGTATCGTGCAGTATTAGCACGAGACGCGTGAAGCACGGAATCAGCGAACGACGCAGAAACCCTCCCAACACGGCGTTGAAGTGACGCGTTACGATGCACCCCGCGTTGTCGAAGCGCTGTGTGTACACGCGGTTCGGACGACCCGCACGATAGCCGGCCATATGCACGTACGGACAGCCCTCATTGGGCTCACATACGCCGCAATTATCGCGCGCCCGCTCCAGTATCATCTCACCGAGGCACTCGGCGAGGATGGCCATTGCGAGCCGCTCATAGCGATAGGCCAACTGGCCCCTACCCGGCACGACGATTTGTCGTTGCGAGACGTCCTCCGATAGGGTCCAACACGGAGCGCACGTCGGCCCCATCGTCCCCAGCGGCGAGTACAGGCTTTCGTCGTCCGTCGGTGCCGGCGCATGAGTCGCTTCGATGTATCGGCGCGCGGCTGTATCCGACACGTCAAGCGCCTCCTCTATGATGGCGTCCAACACGCTAGCGTCACGCACTCCGCATCCCTACAGCACAAAGCATGTCCTAGTCTTTACGTTCGGTGACCACCGTCAGCAACGCGTCTACGAAGTCTCGCATACATTCACGCCTGGCGCGCCGCACTTCCTACAACACATTATTATGATTAGTCCGCCTGATTTCGACCTTCTTTCTCGGCCTCCTCCTCCCTCTTTATAGACCCCTCCACTCCACGTTCCAGCAGCGTTCTTACGAACGCGGCAACCTCGTCGTACCTCGCACGTGTCCTTTCGTTGGTAGCTAACATATCCTGCAGTACGCGGCGCACCTCCTACAGCATATAAACACAACTGTTAGTTACGGAAGAACGCAAATAATTAAGTTCGTTTCGTAGGCTAGCCAAAACGCCTTTATGTAATTCTCGGCCGTCTCGGCTAGTAGTTGCGCGGCCTCCTCAGTTATTTCACGACCACGCCACCTTAGCATTCGTTGTTGCACGTTCGCATGCGTCAGCAAATCTACCAGTATCGGGCACTCTTCCTTCTACAAACAACACAACACACAATAGGCGTCGTCGTCGTTTCTCTTCAGGGTGCGCACGGTATAAGACGACTCCCCGTTCCAAGTCGTCTTACGCACACTGATCTCCACTTCCGTGCCGGTTAACTCCAGCACGGTATCGCGGAGCGGCTCCTCGCTCAACTCCACCAAGTAGTCGGCCCGGTACTCGACGAGATTAGACATATGCGTGTCAAATAGAGTGATCCAAAGCTCGTCTTCGTCGTCCTCGCCATCCTTCACCATCACACGCAACGCGAAGTAATTCTTCGCCACAAACACATCACCGTGCGTTCGACATACCAAAGGCCCGCCTTTCTTTTTCTGATACAATTTTCGCCGACAACGGGAGCATCCCAAATACGTACAACTCTCTTTGTACGATACAGCGTCGATCATAACGGGCGTCTTAATTTTATACACGCCGTTGTTAGCACACTTTAGGTCCCTTAGACTCACCAATGTGGCCCGTGTCGACGCCGCCGACTCACATTCGCGCTCGAGTGACGCGCTCCGCGCTAGGGCCGGCTGCCCCGCAGCCACCTCGACGCTCCCCAAGGCCTCTTCGGCGCTTCGCTTACGACCGGCGGCTACCAGCGGTGGCGCGATGACCACCACGGGCCTCTTAACCGGCGCCGCCCCCGTTGACACCGCTGCTGCTGCTGCCGTAGGATGCTGCTGTTGACCGACGCCGGCCGCCGCCACCTTCGGACTCTGCTTGCGCGCCGCCTTCATCTTTTTCGGTATCTCGTCTGCCATTATTGTTGCCGCGGGAGAACGTTTGCTGCTGCTGCTGAAACAATACGTTAGAACACTGGCGTCATACAACATAGCATTTTCTCACCCGTTTTATACTTTACAAAATAAGGCGCATGCGCACTTAACACATACTGCCTAGTCTACCGTTATCTTACAAAACATCGCGCATGCGTACTTAACACATACGACGCATTTGTTTTTGGAAAAAAGTTAGCGGTCATGTCAGTACATTCATCGTCAAATGTGTCTTTACATCGAATTTCTCTAATATCACTACACCACACGATTCCCGAGCCCTAACTAATCATATACAACACTTAATTTCATGCTTTTGGCTTTTCGTTTATTGTTTTTGAAATGGCATTGTCTACAGTTATCTTACAAAATAACGCGCATGCGCACTTAACACATACGACGCAGTTACCGAGGTATTTGTTTTAGGAAAAAAGTTAGCGGTGATGTCAGTACATTCATCGTCAAATGTGTCTTTACATCGAATTTCTCTAATATCACTACACCACACGATTCCTGAGCCCTAACTAATCATATACAACGCTTACTTTCATGCTTTTAGCTTTTCGTTTATTGTTTTTGAAATGGCATTGTTCGCCGTTCACATTCCGATCGCGATAAGCCGTAGTGTCATGCGCCGATCACGATAAGCCGTAGTGTCATGCGCATTTCACGTACAACTATGAATACAACAACGCCTCCTCGTAAGGCAACACAGCGGTAAGCCTGCTTTTACGCATGCATGCATACGTGCATGCATGGTTCTCATTTTATTTTGGCGCCCTTTGTTTAAACACGCCTACATATATTGTGGTTTATTTCATAGAAAGATCCAAATGCCTACACGAACGGCCGCCGCCCTGTCAACAGCAGCAACAAAGCCAGTATGTACGATCGCCCCAACATCACACCCCCCTCGACCAATCACTCCACCACCACCACCTATCAACGACGCCGACGCCGATGATTTCGTCGACGACACCAGCCTCGTGTCTTCATTCCTCCGACGAGGCAACAATGGGTCGTGGTACACGCCCACCCCGACGACCGAACTCTATACACGGCGCGGGTTTCACGCGCCGTTCTCCCCCTATAGGGCGGGCATTGGCCGCGCGCGGCTATATAATTTTAGCAGTCAATAAATACGGCAGTCTCTACTACTTACGTTTCCACTCGTCTGTATCCACTGCATAAACACCCTACGTACAGCGCCATACGGGGCCCACTGAACGTTAGCGTATTTATGCATTGGTTTCGTTTTGATCGCACCACTAGATTTATTTATTTATTTAAACGCACAACGCATTGGTTTCGTTTTGATCGCACCACTAGAACGCACAGCGCTAGCCAGCTATGCTGCCGCGCCGGGGTCATAGTCCACTCCTGCTGCTGCTGCAGTGCCGGTCGCTTATCGCACTGCTGCAAACATAGGGTACAGCGGGGCATCCTCATAGGGCTGACGGGGGGAAGTCTGCAAACAGTGGTTTTATCGCGGTTATATAGCCGCGTCATATATTGCTTAGGTCTGCACGCGCTAGGTACGGCGTTGATCGCTAGGGGACAAACTAAAATGATCTCTACACTCACCGCTAGGTGGCACCTCAAATGTACTTAGAGGGGGTAATCCATCACGTTTTTTATAAGTAGGTTCCCGAAAAGTTTAGTGTCAAAAAATCCTTTGATCTTTTTTTTATAAGTAGGTTCCCGAAAACGTTTAGGGGTAATTAAAACGTTTTTTATTAGTAAAGTTTTGCCCAAAGGTCACCAAAGGTGTCGTGCACGGGCCCAATAACCTCCCCTATACTACTCGTGGCCCTAGAACCCCTAAACACATTTATGTATCTCTTAATACTTGTGTGTAAATTTACTTTTCAGTTTCCCCGTAGGAAGGTCAGTTAGTTGGACTGTGTTGATAGTGTGGCCGGAATCCCCCCCCCAGCAATTACAGATGTTGTGTATTATGATATACACAAGTTACATTCCAGTTTCGAGACAAGGAAGCCCTATATCTACATAATTGTATGGTTGTTAATCTAATAATTAGGGTGAATCCTTATAATACTAATATCAGATCATTGCGTTGATATGTTCTAGCTCCGCTGAGATGTTGACACAGTAGGCTGGTTGGTGAGTCTGCAGTGGTGTTGGGTATCGCTATTCCCTAGGAAACAGGGACAGGGTATTGACTGTCAGTGGATAGACTGACTGCCCACTGAGTTTAGCAGGACAGTAATGAATGTCCACTGTAGGGCTATTGATGTTCAGTGTAGTGGGTAACTTGTATGTTAATAGGGTAGATTAACAGAGTAGAGTTTTAAATCAGTATTGCATTAAGCAATAAGTTAATTTATAATCATTGTTAGCATAATTGGTTATACATCAGTTAAAGAATCGTGTTAATGCAATCTGTGCAGTATTATGTTTCACTTGCATGTTTATTTTCAAGCACACGCAGCTTGGTGCAGTGGCATAGCCAGAGCGGGGGGGGGGGGGGCAAGGGGGCCATGACCCCCCCATCCCGGACTCCCCAGTCTTTGTCAAAGAAATTTCAAATGGGATTGAGTTACCCAAAATGGAGGAATCCGCCGCTTCTGCCGCAGGCGGTAAGCATCCAGCAGGCTACAGCCCAAGAGGTGACAGGGCAACGAAAATGTCATAATTCACAATGTGCTTGACGGCTAATGCCTATTAATATATCAAGACAAGGATGCAAAATGATGGTTGCCCGGCAAGATGTTTAGTTATTGGACTAAGATCTAGTTGCACGTTGCGGCCAAAGCAATTTATCTAGTCGATTTTCCACTTCGTATTGTGAATTTATTAATTTTAATAAGCGACAATGTTACACATGACACGGACATTTTTGTGAAGCTCGATCACTCGATGCCACCTCCGGATTTGTTGTGAAGTTATTGGTTGAACGCCTGCGCCTCATCTCACACACACACACGCACACGCACACGCACACGCACACGCACACGCACACGCACACACATATATTATATATACATACATACATACATACATACGTGTGTGTGTGAGTACGTGCACGTGCGTGTGTGTGTCACTGTGTGTGCGTGCGTGTGTGTGTGCGTACGTGCGTGCGTGTGTCATATCCCGCTACTCATTGGCATTGCTTGCTTGAATGCCGGATGGCCCCCTCCAATACACTGGCTTGGTGTGATTGCACTGAGCTTGTGTGTTGTTAGACTGCAGTTTCCAGTTGGGGTGAGCATTGTTACATTTAATGTCATGGTGTATTACCAATTATTGGTTAGAAACAATATATGTCTGTCATTAATAAAGAACTGTATTTAGGAACTGGAGACAGTGCAATTAGACGTGTATAGTATTGATTAGCGGATTATGAGCCGCTACATGATATAATGGACGTCATGTATGCTGATTCTGTATTGTGCATGGGTCTAGAAGAGTGCATCATATACATGTATTTAATTGTAGACGTACATCTAGCCAAGTATATTCTTTATGGATATTTGACATTGATTTCATATTGTGTTAACGATAATTAGGATGCAGTTGAATGTATTTCTCGTCTTGGGAACACAAAGTTTAAACTAATATAGAGCTATGTGTTAGTGATACGCCAGTATGTCAAGGAGTATTGCCGTTTGGATGTCTGTTTACAAATATCACAGGTGCTAGCCTGCTATTTGATATATGAGATGGTCTATATGCAATTTAACTGTATCAATGTTATGCAAGGAATATTATGTTTAATACTGTTGTTGAATGGCCCTTTGTATCCATTGTTGCATATGTAATAATCATATTTTGTATATATTTGCAGGTTTATTTTTTATATTTTAGATTTCACACAATAAAATTATACGACTCATTTATTCGTGTTGATCTATCTTCATAGTAAATCCCCCGTTACATATGTACATATGTATATATATAAATACGTAAGTGTGCGTGTGTGCGTGCGTGCGTGCGTGCGTGCGTGCGTACGCATATATATGTGTGTATGTATACATGTAGCTGTAGCGGTGTGAGAGAGCGGTCGCCTATAGCTGCAGACTAACTTTCCGACAACGTTGTCATTCGGTAAGAACCTTTCCGAGGTCAAGCTGGTCAATACCAGGCCAGTTTGGTGAACATGTATGTAGATATCGGCGTACCGTGTACTTTTAAATATAATTTTAATGTCAAATTGAGCAATATTTGAAGTGACTGTGAAAATGCCACCGTAGGCCTATATCGCCCAGTGAATGGTGATTTCGCAACCATACGAGTGGCCCGTGACGTAGGCTACCGCCACTCTTTGGTGACTACTGGTGCGACTTGCCGGTCGTCACGCATCAGTGCTGCACGGTGTATTGATGATGAACTTGACACGAGCTAAGCGTGTCACACCGCTGCGCAGGCCACCTAATGGCAGACGAGGCGGGTTGACTACGAGACGTTTGGTGGAAAGCCTGTTCTGCACGGCGAGCGACACAACGGCAGAAAGCGACAGTTGTCTTAACTTCACAATTTCCTGAGAGGTAAGTGTAGTGACACGGGCGACCGGTTCGTTGACAACGATCAACACTTCTTGTTTCGCGATGGATCCTGCGACACGTCAGCCTTCCAGAGTGACGGTATCAGTCATTCTGCGTTCGGGGTGAACAAGATGAGCAACCTGTCATTTATTCTCCGTAACCACCGAGAAGGCTGAGCGCAGCGGGGATCCTGTTCGCAGAAGAGCTGCAGTGAGTCGAGATCGACTGGTAACAGGTCGACGAAACAGCGACGCAGCCCGCCGTCTGGTCATCCCCTTGTAGAATGCCCGGTGTCTACCCTTTCCCTTTATCGCATCTGCCTATTCCGTTCGTAGACTCGGTATTCTAATTTGGGCACGTATTGCAACGTTCTTCCTCTGCGTTGATTTCCTAGACAATTTAGACATCGACCTACTCGGTTCAGCCAATGCGTTACTGTCTAATAGAAATCAGACACTCACAGAGGAAGATTCTAAATACTCAATTATCGCAGAAGACTTTCCATTGTTCGTTTCAAGAACTTTAATACAGACAGTTAGCATGATACAGATGAGTACAATCAATACTGGTCCTCCGTGGGAACCAGACATAATGTTACATGGTTCTCCTCCAAAGCCTCTCTCAATCCAATCCCAATCCAATCGCGCACTACTCTTTCCTTAAATACTCGCTACTTCCCTCTCTTCCTAGTGACTCGCGATTCCCTTGGTCCGTGTCTCTTCTGTATTTCTTAATATGGCGCGCTACAGTCGGGCTCGCTACCTGGCTACCTGGTCTCTGATCCCGCATTACCTTATCTGCTAACTGACTCATCTCCCGACTATTGCCCAGCCCAGCTATCTCTGGAGATGACCTGAGCTAAACCTATGGGAACATCCTGTATCTCAGATCTAATTATAATAACACAAGCTACTAGACTAAAGCAGTTCTAAGCATATGCTTATTAACATAACTTCCTATATAATAATTACTATATTTCATGGACAAGTAATTACTAGGAATTTATGCAAAGCTTAATTCCTTACACCCTGTTGAAAGGGGGCCGCAATACGTCGAGAGCGACTGGGAAATGACTACCTAAACAGGACCGAAGTACGCTCGCTATTCGCCCATCTAATGCGGAGGACTACGCTCGCTATTCGCCCTTCTAATGCGGAGGACTACGCTCGTTATTCGCCCTTTTAACGCGGAGGACTACGCTCGTTATTCGCCCTTTTAACGCGGAGGACTACGCTCGTTATTCGCCCTTTTAATGAGGAGGACTACGCTCGTTATTCGCCCTTCTAATGCGGAGGACTATGTTCGCTATTCACCCTTCTAATGCGGAAGACTATGCTCGCTATTCACCCTTTTAATGCGGAGGACTATGCTCGCTATTCGCTCTTCTAATGCGGAGGACTACGCTCGTTATACGCCCTTCTAATGCGGAGGACTACGCTCGCTATTCACCCTTCTAATGCGGTGGACTACGCTCGCTCTTCGCTCTTCTAATGCGGAGGACTACGCTCGCTATTCGCCCTTCTAATGCGGAGGACTACGCTCGCTATTCGCCCTTCTAATGCGGGGGACTACGCTCGCTCTTCGCTCTTCTAATGCGGAGGACTACGCTCGCTATTCGCCCATCTAATGCGGAGGACTACGCTCGCTATTCGCTCTTCTAATGCGGAGGACTGTGCTCGCTCTTCGCTCTTCTAATGCGGAGGACTACGCTCGCTATTCGCCCATCTAATGCGGAGGACTACGCTCGCTATTCGCTCTTCTAATGCGGAGGACTACGCTCGCTCTTCGCTCTTCTAATGCGGAGGACTACGCTCGCTATTCGCCCTTCTAATGCGGAGGACTACGCTCGCTATTCACCCTTCTAATGCGGAGGACTACGCTCGCTATTCGCCCTTCTAATGCGGAGGACTACGCTCGTTATTCACCCTTCTAATGCGGAGGACTACGCTCGCTATTCGCCCTTCTAATGCGGGGGACTACGCTCGCTCTTCGCTCTTCTAATGCGGAGGACTACGCTCGCTATTCGCCCATCTAATGCGGAGGACTACGCTCGCTATTCGCTCTTCTAATGCGGAGGACTACGCTCGCTCTTCGCTCTTCTAATGCGGAGGACTACGCTCGCTATTCGCCCTTCTAATGCGGAGGACTACGCTCGTTATTCACCCTTCTAATGCGGAGGACTACGCTCGCTATTCGCCCTTCTAACGCGGAGGACTACGCTCGCTATTCGCCCTTCTAATGCGGAAGACTACGCTCGCTATTCGCCCTTCTAGTGCGGAGGACTACGCTCGCTATTCGCCCTTCTATAGATTCAGATTCATTCAGATTCAGACTGCTTATATTACCAAGTAGCATTTAAAATGTACGAGGAATTCTTGGCGTTGTGGCGTCAACATACATACACGCTTGTCTCCCCTGCCCCCCCCCATCATGCAAAAAAAAAATAAACAATCAGAAACGTTATGAAACAATGCTAAAACTAGTATGAATTTCTACTGTGGAGGACTACGCTCGCTATTCGCGCTATTAATGCGGGGGACCGTGCAACTGCTGGCTACGTGCGTACTGCTGGCCAGTGTAACAAGTGTGGTGAGACAAATCACGTCACCCAGACAAGTCGACATGAGAGTGCGGTGTCGTGCTTTGTATGTGGTCAAAAGGGCCACAAGAGCAAACATCATACGAACAATGACTAGGTAAGTGGCCGAAATAACACGGCCATGCCATGTACGGAATACGAAGCTCTCAATGTTCGACCTATAATCACCCGTTGCCGTAGCATACCCCAACACAGAACAACAGGTGTGAATGCAGACAATTTAGTCACGCTTGCCATCATTCCACGGTGGAGCTTACCAACGATTCTGAGTCGCAACACTCGGTCACTAAGTATTGAAAAATCAGCTGAATTATTTGCGGTGGCACGCATGAACAACGTGGGCTGCGTGTGTATCACAGAAACCTGGTTCAAGACTTACATGTCGACGGAATCTGTCGGTTTGGCAGGCTTCCGTTGTGAACGAAAGGACCGCGTGGATAAAGGAGGCGAAGGAGTGGCGTGTTATGTAGCCGAGATCATTGAGTATGATCGGTTACATGATGCTGAAGATGCTGAACACGAAGTGATATGGATTAAAGTGAAGCCTAAGAAACTACCAAGAAAATACTCTGCTTTATTAGTTTTTAGCGTGCATCTACCACCCACCCGGTGGTGACAATGGCTCTATGCGAGAGTACCTGATAACTAGTTTGGACACAGTTTTGCGACATTGCCCAGATTGTGGTGTCATTATACGTGGGGATTTTAATAATAATAATACATTTAATGTGTTATATCGCCAGATCCACAATTGTTCGTGGCGCTTTACAATATATCATGCGTCATGATCATTAAACTAAAATATTAGTACTAACACAATCATTTAAACTAAAAATTGTGCCATACAATAGAACTAAAAATACTAATAAATAAATTAAGTAAAAGGCAACAAAATATTTGGAATATGGTAGAAAGACGTTAACTTAAAATAAACACAGTACAATATAATTCATAGATTACAATGCATAAATTAATCACTAAAATATAGCAGTATAAAATCAAATAAATAAATAAATAGTTCTAAAATATTACTAATATAAACAAGTACATTGAATCACTGAGGAAAGTCACAAACAAGCTACTAGCGTTCGTCTAGGATGTTATTCTAAATAAATGTGTTTTTAGTTGACATTTAAAACTGGCAAAAGTGTCCGAAGATTTAATGTAATTAGGTACAGTGTTCCGGAGAGTTTGTAGCGGCAACCGCGAACGAACTGTCATTAGCTTTGACGCGAGAGTTACAATAGTCCAGCTGCGATATTTTATTATGGCGTTGACTATGTGTTCCTACGTTGTTTTAGGTAAAAATCGGCTGATTTGATTAATGTTGCGTAGGTGGAATGCGCGCACACTAACGGTTTGTGACACTTAGCTGTTTGTTCATGCTTAGGTGTCTGTCCACATAGACGCCGAGATTCCGGACACATCGTGAAGCTGCAATCGTACATTCACCAACACGTATTACGCTGCCATCCACAAGTGCAGCGGCCGAGTTAGACACCACTGGAATGTACGTATTCAGTTTTGCTGTCATTCATGCACATGTATTTCCGCGCCATCCAATGTGTTATGTAATCCAGGCATGCTTCCATTCGACGTAAAACAGCAGCGTAAGCGGTTGTACTGAGATCAAAGTGGGAGTAGAGTTGTAAGTCATCAGCGTAGTGGTGGTAACAAAGGCCAATTGGTTGCACATACAAGGAGAACAGCAGTGGACCTAGGACGTAGTCTTGCGGGACACCTGATGTCAGAGGAGTTGTAGCCAAAAATGTGTCACCAATTACAACGCGCTGAGTCCGTCCTTGCAGGTACGAGACCACCCAGTCTAATGCTTTATCAACAAAGCCGTAGCGCAACTGTAGTCGTCGAATTAAGATATGGCATGGTTAATTGTCTCAAAAGCTGCATTGAAATCGACGAGAACCAGTGATGTGCCTTGTTTGTTGTCCATGGCTGATTTCATGGCATTGGTAATGCGTAGTAAAGCCGTTTCCGTCGAATGGTGTTTTCGATACGCCGATTGGTAGCAGTCATTCATTCCCTGATCGGAGACGTGTGTGGATATTCTAAGCGCCACTACTTTCTCAACTACTTTAGACAAATGTGTGAGATTACTCACTCGACGATAGTTATTCAAGACGTCTTTGTTAAGCGGTGGCTTCTTCAACAAAGGACGCACAATAGCCTGTTTAAGCAGTGTATAGGCATGACAGCATCTTCAAGAGATGCATTCGTGATCAGTGTGACAATGGACACAAGACTGGAGGCATTGTCTTTCAGCTGGTTGGCATGTAGAGGATCTAGCACGCAAGTTTTGTTCGTGATAGCAAACATTTGTGTGATTTCTTCACAAGCGTGTTTATTGGCCTGATACGCCTCATTCCGGCTGATGTCTCGCGCCTGGTCGGTGGTCGGCACAAGTCCAGCGTCCGTATTGTTGTTATTGTTGGCTAGGCGGTTGACGGCAGTGTCGTAGGCCGAGAAGAAACGCCCTGGACAACGACATGCTTCGCCGGTCGCTGGCAGGCTGAGTGTAGACGTCCAGGTAATGTAGGTTGGAAACCGGTTCTGGTCAAGCTTGGTTAATCACAGCTGCTATACCTCAAGAGTAAAAGTCAATATAAAAGTCGATAAAAAGTGAAGACCCACGACACGAACGATTCGCAAATGTCCCGCATATATTCCTTGGGTATTCACAGTTCAGCATGTAGAAACACGAACACTTCAATTCATGGACTCGTTTTTATGGACACATTATGGATTCGAGCAGCTTGTTAGGACAGCCACACGTAATTGCGCAATATTGGACAAAATGTTGTCTAACATGTCACCTGTGTACAGCTATCCGACAGTGCTTGATGAATTGGGTACTTCAGACAACAAGATGGTCTTACTGGTCCCATCGTGGTTCCCAACACTTGACACGGGCATGGTCTAGTACACCGTTACCAGGCGCATGGGTAACAACGAAAGAGCATTGTTCACTTCGGCTCTATCACAGACCAGATGGGAGTATATGTACACATTGCCTACGTGCGAGGAACAGTTTAATCTATTCCAAGAAACCAAGGACCATTTACTGGATACGTGCTGTCCGTACAAGACTGTGTCACGTCACAGCACACACAAACCGTGGGTCACAGATGGCTTCCGACACCTTATTAAACAAAGGCAACGTGCACGCAATGCAGGTGACACGGAACGGACCAATAAACTCCGGAATTTAGTGAATCGCACAGCACCTAAATTTCGACACCAGTTCCATCAATCTAAAATAGCATAAATTGGGGAAACATCGTCATGCGACTGGTGGAAGCACATGAAGTCACTGATGGGAAACGCATCAAGCAGTCGCAACGAAATGCTGGGGCTTTGCAACCATAGCGAGTTCACCGTTTGCCAAGTTAGACGTGGCTAGTCCAAACTTTAAATTGATGGAGAAGTTCGTCATCACAACGTATGACAAGTCAAGTGCAGCAACGTCTGTTAACGAGGCAAGACGATAACTTTTCACGAAGAAAAACCGCGCCTTCGATCATCTGCCACCAACAGAGGGTGCATTGCTGCAACACGTCAGGCGTAGCATCTACCAGGCCAGCATAATATGGTCTTTCAGTTGTGTGGCTCGGCCAGATGTGCCGTCCCTAAAGGACTTTGGATGGACATTCGAGGATGGGAGATGGTCTCCTCTTTGGTCAACGCTTCCTGAAGCTACCAAGGCGTGCCGGGAGCTATTGCGGTGTCGATGCAAAAGCGGAAAGCCTTGTGCAGCGCGCTGCACGTGCTCTAAAGCTGGCCTGCCGTGCACAGACTTTTGCACGTGTTCCTGTGTCGAGAAGTGACAAGTGATTATTGTTGGTTTGGGCGAGAAAATAAAAATGTAAACACCATACTCACTTACATATTCACCAATATAGTATAGCCACGCACACCCGCGGAAATGTGTGTGTGTGTGTGTGTGTGTGTGTGTGTGACCTTGACATTTAGGGTAAATAACATACATACATACACATATATACACACATATATACATACTTACATACACACATGCATGCATAAGTACGCGCATATATTCATATAAACAAAAACAGCGATGTTTTTGGTGAAACAAAATTTGACCTTGACATTCATACAATATTTAACAAGATTTAACAAGATTTCCACCCAGAGAATTAACTCTAGGTGGCAGGTGGACAAGGAAGCCCTTTGGCTTATCGAGAGTCCGACCCTTTTATCTATGTGTATCCCGCCCTTCTGAGGTATGTGTCGATTTTATTTTTAAACATATTCACGCTACTAGCACCCACACAATCAGCAGATAATCTGTTCCATTCATTTACAGTCCTTTATGAATATTCATTATTTTAAACACATCTATCTGATCTCCTCTCAATCTCCTGGTCTCTGGTGTTGTTAAAACACATTCTTTTAGGCGAATTTCATAACTAAGATCCCTCAGTGTTGGTATCATTTTAGTCGCTCTCCTCTGTACTCTTTCTAGCATATCTATGTCCTTCTTGCGATATGGCCTCCACGCTTGTATACAATATTCTAAATGAGGCCTCACTACTGCTTTGTACAGCGGTATTATTAGCTATTTTTCCTTATACGCTATGTTTCGCCTAATTAATCCAAGGATTTGATTTCCATTTGAAGCTGCAATTCCGCACTGCTCTGAAACCTTCATATCTGGTTAACCCTAAGTCCTTTTTTTTTTTTTACAGTAGTACTTAGTACAGAACCTCCCATTGTATACTCCACCTCTTCGTTCCCATGTCCTGCGTGGAGGCATTTATATTTCCCAAAATTGAACAGTATTTGCCACTTTTCAGACTATTTGATCAATTTGTCAAGATCATCTTGTAAATGTTGTCTATCTCCATCACTTTTAATCCTTCTAAACACTTTTGTATCATCCGCAAATTTCAACACCTTGCTTGTTATTTCATCATCCAAATCGTTGATATATATTAAGAATAATATAGGTTCCAGTACTGATCCCTGTAGTACCCCACTCAATACCGATTTCCAGTTTGAAGCCTCCCCATCAACTACTACTCGTTGTCTTCTGTCAATCAGCCATTTTTCTATCCAGTTTATTATACCATTTCCTATGCCATGGGCCTTTAGTTTAAGCAGTAATCTTTGATGTGGTACTTTGTCGAAAGCTTTTTGAAAATCTAAGTAGACGATATCTACTGGTGATCCCTCATCTACCCACTTATTGATGTCTTCCAAAAAACATAACATATTTGTTAAGCAAGACCTCGCTTTAAAATACCCATGTTGAGATGGGTTCATCAAGTTATGTTTAACAAGAAAATCCACCATGTGATCTTTAATTAGTCTTTCTAATAATTTGCAAATCACTGATGTTAAACTCACTGTTCTATAGTTCTCTGACTTGTTTCTCGAACCTTTTTTAAATAACGGTATAATGTTTGCGTCTTTCCATTCTAAAGGAACCACTCCATCTTCTAAAGACAAATTGAACACTGTTGCAAGCGGTACGTTAATTTGTTCTACAATTTCCAGTAGTAGTTTGGGCGGAATCCCATCCACTCCAGGTGATTTATTATCCTTCATAGCCCTTATTTTCTGAGCTACCATTTACGGGGTTACAATTAATTGTCATAAATAGTCTGAATCTGCACCCTTGAACTTAGCCTCTGGTATTGGCAGTGAACTAATATCGTCTCTGGTAAACACTGAACTAAAGTACTTATTCAGATCTTCTGCCATTAAGAATCCCTCTGAGATTATATTTCCAGCACTATCTTCTAGAGGACCGACCTTATCTTGAACTTTCTGTTTACTTCCAACATACGCATAACAACTCTTGCTGTCATGTTTTATATTACTAGCTAATTGTTGTTCATAGCATCTCTTTGAATTTCTAATTTCAGCTGTAGCTTGGTTAAGTGCTTCTTTATAACTGTTGTAGTCTTCATCATTTCCAGTACATCTATATGACTTCCACATTATTTGTTTATACTTAATTTTTGTAATGGCTTCTTTCGATAAGTGTTTCTTTTTGGATCGTTTCCTTTGTTTTTTGAAGGGTAGAAATTTCTCGACTATGCACTTAATTTCACTCTTTAATATATTCCAGCATTCTGTTGCCGTCTTGTTTTTCAGTGTGTTATTCCAGTCTATCTTTGCTAAATATTTCCTCATGTCCTTATACCTTCCTTTGTGGAAAGTTCTCCTATACTGCTTTTTACTATTTCTTTCTGATTTTACTTTGATGGTAAAATGTATCTGGTTGTGATCACTACTCCCCAGTGACTCACATATCTTGACATTGTCAACTAATTCATTCTGTGAGGACAAAACTATGTCTAACACATTCTCACCCCTAGTTGGTTCTAGCACATGTTGAGAAAGGAAAGTATCTTGAACTAAAACTAAAAACTTGTGGTCCTCACTACCCATACTCTGTAGAGATTTCCATTGTATATGCCCGTGGTTAAAATCCCCCATAATAATACAGTCCCGTTTGCTTACTCCCTTTTAGCGTTTTGTATTTTTTCATTCTCTTCTATGCTTATGTTTGGCATTCGATAAACTAACCCAACTGTTAACGTTAAGTTTCCTGTAATTATGTTACACCAAACAGCTTCTTCGCAATCTGCTTCTCTTTCTAATTTTATTTTATAAGTCTGGATAGATTCTTTAATATATAAAATAACTCCACCTCCCTTTCTTCCTATTCTATCTTTCGTAAACATTACATATCCTGTCAGTCCCAATTCGGCATCTGATATATCGGTGGTGGTCCAGGATTAGGTTATACCTATTATATGAGGGTCAATATCTTCTACCATAATGTTTAGTTCATTTCTTTTGTTTACTATACTCCTTGCATTTAAACAAACACATTTATATCCAGCTTCAGAAGAGTTTTCCAGACTGTTCTTTGCTGATTTATTTGTGCTGTCTTTATCTATGCCTCCAGTTTCAGGCGTTTCTGTGAGTCCCCCCTGCGAATCTAGTTTAAATAGATGCAACCTGTCCCACTGTCAACAGATGGCAGCAGGTTCTCTGAGAAAACTGCTGCCCCCTTTCCACTAAGATGAAGGCCATCTCTCATGTACATATCTTCCCTCCCAACAAAGTATCCCCACAAATCTGTGAATCCCACCCCCTCTTCTTCACACATCTGCTCAACTAGTACGTTGATCGCCATCCTCTTGCAGTTTCTATACGTTGCCCCCTTTCCTCCCATTACTGGCAAAATTCCTGACAGAATTATCTGTTCAACTCTTGTCTTCTTTAGCTTCCTCACTAACTGTCTCTACTTCTGTACTATCCCAGTTGTTCCCTCCCTGTCTGCATTATTTGTTCCTACATATACCAGTATCGACCCTCCCTTGCCATGTCCCAATACCTTCTCCGCCCTGTCAGTCACATGTTCAATCCTAGCCCCCGGTAGACAAACAACGACGTCCTTCCCCTCGCTCAGTGTCTTGTCCGTCTTTCTCATAATGGAGTCGCCCATAAACACCCTCTCTTTCCTCATTGCCCCCTCAATCACTGCCTTAGAGTAGCTACTTCTTCGGTTTGCATCTGTCTGGTTGTTGTCTTTTCCCCCTGTCGTCTTCTCTCCTCTCACATTCTCTTCCGATCCATTCTTTCCTGTCGCTTTTTCTTTTGTCACCTTTCCTCCTGTCAGCGTCCGTTTTATCGACTTCTCCCTTTCACATTTGCTGTCACTTCCTTTCGTCCCTTCATCTTTCCTCCCATCTCATTTTTTTCTCTCCTCTCCCGTCCCATCTTCCCTCCCTCCTTCTCTACGGTCACTTTCTCCCCAGTCACCTTCACGCTCGTCACGTTTTCTGTCGTCGATTTTCCAATTTCTTCTCCTCCAATCACCTTCCCTCCTCTCAATCTCCTTTCCTCAGTTTTCTCGCCACTGCTATTCTCCTTCAGTCTTGCAGTATTCTCACCTCTCTCCCTGTCGTCTCTCTCCATTCGACCTGTCTCATTTCTACTTCCCATCTCCATTCCCTTCACAATATCTGTCAACCTAACTATCTCCTTCTGCAGACACTCCACCTTCCAACACCCAATGCACTGAAATGTGAATCCTTCCTCCATGGTTTCTGCCCATGACTTCCCACAGCCGGACAATGCAAAATCTACCCAGCTGTGGCAGTGATCGCACACCAAGTGTCGCTTTGCCTTGACTTGCCGATTGCAAGGCGCCATATCCCTATCATAATTTATTTAATAACTTAACTAACTTAGTCTTTATAAAGACTGTTTCCTGTGTACTACAGCACACTTTATGTTACAGATTTCAATTACACAGCCGACTACTTATCCTATCACGAACGCTAACATTACAGGTAGTGACCTAATTTAAATACAATCAATAACGCTACGTTAGGCTGCTTTATTTAGTTAGGTTACGCCGCCCGACTATCGTGCCCTTGCTTAATTTTAACAACAATGCTACCTAATCAAAATATCTAGCAAGTACTGGCTTACACATATATTATGTTATGTAAGTACTTTGATGGTTGTTACTTTATCTCCTATATATTCTACCACATAATCAGGTTTGTTAAATCTTTTTTTACAACTTATCGAAGGCTAAGTTACCCTATTATCACCCATTATACTAAGGTGTTCTAAAATACTTTAAATAACTAACTTTAAGCACAATTGCTGCTCAGTATATGTTTACTGCAACTTTATGAATGGTATTAAGGCAAGAATAATACTTATCAATCAGTAATTCCACTTGTTTATCAACTTTTCTGCACCACCAATTTCTACGATCTCTCTCCGCCAAATATGAAGAGACCAGTTGCATATATACAAAAACAGATATGGTATTGACAAAAGTTATATTTCAAGCTCAGTAACATTTGACCTTGAAATTCAAGGTTAAGGACACACAATCTGACGTGGAACCCCCTCTAATCGGATTCGTCGTGAAATATTACATATATGGTCCAGTTTTCATGCTTTTATTCGGCAAATAACGATACTATGCCTTAGACACCCTACTACTAAGGTCAAAGTGAACAAAGCCAGGGGTCCGGACAATATACCACCATGGGCTTTGAAAAACTGTTCGCACCTTCTTGCGGCACCGGTCACTGCAATATTCAACAGCTCGCTCAGCGAAGATGTATTGCCAAAATTGTGGAAATCAGCAACCGTTGTCGAAGAAACACCCTCCAGTGACAGTTAAAAATGACATTAGAGCTATATCGCTTACACCAATTCTGGCTAAGGTTTTTGAGTCTCTGGTGCTAAAGTGGGTCGATGTTTATGTTAAACCACAAATAGACGACAAGCAGTTTGGAGGTATGGGAGAGACTGGTACCACGGACGCTCTTAATTTTTTGTTGGAATGTTTCACAAATGGTACGAAACAACCGATGTAACGGGCAATTTTGTAAGAGTGCTAATTCTCGACTACAGCAAACCATTTTGATATAATTAACCATGATATACTAATACAGAAACTGATTGCAATGGAACTACCAGCACACCTGGTCCGATGGATGGCGGCGTTTCTACTAAACCGTGAACAGAGAGTAAAAATCGGCGACGCTGTGTCAAAGCCAGGCTACCTTAATGGGGGCGTTCCCCAGGGAACTTTGTCAGGACCAAAACACTTTGTGGTTCATATCAATGATTAGCAAACATCTTATGTTTAAATATGTTTACGATTGCACCATATTTGAAATATGCAATCAAAGTATGGTATCTGTTATACAGGATTCTGCCAACATTATTGAGCGATGGTCTAGTAATAATGACATGCGCATCAATGCGAGTGAGACAAAAGAAACGGTTATGTGTTTCGGTAAAGTTAGAACATTTGTAGAATCTCTGCCATATATTGATATAAATGGGACATATATTGAGAGAGTTACTCAAGCAAAAGTTCTCGGTGTAACTAAATCATCGGAGTTAAGTTGGAATGCATGTGTAGATGAAATGGTTTCAAAGGCAAGAAATAGATCTATCAGCTGAAACGTGCTGGTATCGATCAAAATGATTTTGTTAAAATACATTATCTGTGATTAGACCAGTAGTTTAATATGCCTGCCCGGTATGGCACACGAACTTGCCTAAATACGTATCGGACAACATCGAGATAATTATAAAAAAAAGGTGTCTCAAAACTATATTTCCTGGTTGTGTGTACGAGGATATTCTGCAGATAGTAAACTTACCAACGCTGCTGTAATTGTGTAAAGCGTATTTCGCTAGAATGAATTAAGCGTAGTGACCACAACATGAATACGCCACTACCAAATACTCGAAATGTGCCGTATACACTAAGATCATTCAACGAGTTACCCGTCCCATTGGCGAACACAAATCGCTACAAAAACTAATTAATTCCACGGTGTTTAGTACATTGCCAGAACACTTAATGATTTTTGTGTATATCTTAACAGTCAGTTTTAATGTTTAAACTAACTGATTTAATTTTAGAATATTTAAAGTATCTTATTTTTAATGAAAGATAGTAATATAATTATAATGTACAGGTTTTAATATAAAGCGCCTCATACCGAGTGAGTTGTGTTCACGGGGCGATTTTGTGTAATTAAACTTGCATCTTTAGTTACATTAATTCTGTTGAGTACAACATGTTTTATGAGTATTGTAACATAATGTTGTGTCGCCTCGTACTTATGTGGATTTGTGGATTTTATGGTGAATGTATGTACAATCCAACTAAAAAGTTGCAAATAATAATAAATTTATTCTTATTCTTCTTTACTCTTCTATGTATGTGTGTGTGTGTGTGTGTGTGTGTGTGTGTGTGTGTGTGTGTGTGTGTGTGTGTGTGTGTGTGTGTGTGTGTGTGTGTGTGTATGTATGTATGTGTATGTATGTATGTATGTATGTATGGATGCATGTATGCATGCATGCATGTATTTATGTAAGCATGCATGCGTGCATGCATGCATGCATACGCGCAAGTCTGTATGTGCTTATATTCATGTGTGTATATAAACATTTGTATGCAGCTATATGTCATCTACAGACTGGGGTAGATATTTGTGAACAAATATTCTTCCCACAGTTTTTCACAGAAGTCGAGTTGACTGCACAGGATGAGGTCTATTACAAATACGCCTTGAACAGTCCTCAGGATCATATGTCGCACTATCAGTGTAAGAACGTACATTTACATTTATTATTAATAAGGTAATATAAATTGAGCCATTGCATAGCCCCGCTACTGTTGTAGAGTCGTAACTTTACTAATCACGAGGCCATCATTCTGGACATGTTAGTGTTTCGTGCGCTGTGACGACTTACCTGCCCTGTCACCCAATCACCGCATCATTAGGGGCTATCTATCAATACTGTTCGTTGTCCATGTGGAAACATTAGGCGTAATCAGAGACGATTAGATTCATTGCACGAATGGTGACTAGGAAGGTTCTCTTAACGTTAACATAGGCAATGGAGACTGACCGAGATTATATTGTGGACATTTTTGCTGTTTGAGCCGAAGGTCACGGCTCTGTGCGGCGCAGTTTTTTTCAAGATATGGAGCCACTTTTGTGGAGGTCATTTTAAATGGGAAGTCCACAGTAAACTCTTGTAAAGATGGCCTACAATCTACTTTTGTGATTTCTAAATACGTGCCAAGCTGCGTGCTTTCATAGAAAAAGCATCAGCACAGTTTCAGCTGTCTGCCACGCTATCTATTCAGCTGTCTGCCACGCTATCTATTCAGCTGTCTGCCACGCTATCTATTCAGCTGTCTGCCACGCTATCTATTCAGCTGTCTGCCACGCTATCTATTCAGCTGTCTGCCACGCTATCTATTCAGCTGTCTGCCACGCTATCTATTCAGCTGTCTGCCACGCTATGGGTTTATCGTAACAACGATTGCGGTTGTATAATGCATCCACCACCCGCATTTCTTAGATAGCACCCACACAGCAGGCGGTTACAAGCGTCAAATGTCATGTGAACCCTCTATTTACATAAACGATGGGTAACAAAGCGTGACCGTGTAGTAAATTACGACTTATATCCGTGATCAACACAAACAAACCGGCCAGCCGCAATCCCATAGAGACAACTATATCTTTCCAAACTTTCTGCCGTTGACGTACAAAGAAACAACGTCGACGTTGACTACTCGATACCTATAATTACGTGCAACTACACCTTTTCATACAGCGATAACGATGACGTCAACTTTAACAACTTGACACTAGCAGCCGTTGTAAACTTTCACATAACTCGCTTCTCCAGAAATTAGTCGAGAGGCTCTTGTTGATGATTGGAGCTGTGTTCGTATTCACTGTGATTTATAGCGTAGAAATTGATAGTATAATAACAGGTAATGATTGATATGTTTGAGTTTGAAAACTCTAAATAATTAATCAATCAATCACGCATATCAATGAAATTATCAAAATGTTATTTCCAACAACAAATGCTAACATTTAATGACACGCACGCACGTATGCACGCGCGCACACACGTACGCACACACATACATACTGGGACACACACACAAACACACACTCGGACACACACACTCGGACACAACACACACACACACACACACACACACACACACACACACACACACACACACACACACACACACACACACACACACACACACACACACACACACACACACCGTCGTCGTCGTCGTCGTCGTCGTTGTCGTCGTCGTCGTCATAATAAGCTTCCCTGTCCCGAAGGACAGTAGGTTCTGCGACTGGAGAGTCAGTGGTTGGTGATGGCTCTGACTGTGGAGACTCTAACACGTCAACCCCTGGCAGACATGTTCGTTTTAACACGTCAACCCCTGGCAGACAGGCTCACTCTAACATGTCAACCCCTGGCAGAGAGGTTCGTTTTAACACGTCAACCCCTGGCAGACAGGTTCACTCTAACACGTCAACTCTGACAGACAGGATCACTCTAACACGTCAACCCCTGGCAGTCAGGTTCACTCTAACACATCAACCCCTGGCACACAGGTTCACTCTAACACGTCAACCCCTGGCAGACAGGTTCGTTTTAACACGTCAACCCCTGGCAGACAGGCTCACTCTAACACGTCAACACCTGGCAGACAGGTTCACTCTAACACGTCAACCCCTGGCAGACAGGTTCACTCTAACACGGCAACCCCTGGCAGACAGGTTCACTCTAACACGGCAACCCCTGGCACACAGGTTCACTCTAACACGTCAACCCCTGGCAGACAGGTTCGTTTTAACACGTCAACCCCTGGCAGACAGGTTCACTCTAACACGTCAACACCTGGCAGACAAGTTCACTCTAACACGTCAACCCCTGGCAGACAGGTTCATTCTAACACGTCAACCCCTGGCAGACAGGTTCACTCTAACACGTCAACCTCTGGCAGACAGGTTCACTCTATAACACGTCAACCCCTGGTAGACATATTCACTCTAACACTCAACCCCTGGCACACAGGTTCACTCTAACACGTCAACCCCTGGCAGACAGGTTCATTCTAACATGTCAACCCCTGGCAGACATATTCACTCTAACACTCAACCCCTGGCACACATGTTCACTCTAACACGTCAACCCTTGGAAGACAGGTCCATTCTAACACCAACTCATTTTCTCTTCACGATCTCGACTTCTATATAAAGCATTCAGCCACGCTGAAATCACTAAGCGAAAAAAGAATTCTTCTCGTCTATTAAACGCTGCCTTAAACTCTCATTTATACAAACTGTGTAAACAGAGACAAATTGGAATAAACGAAATTACCCAGTATTCGAGACGGCAGCAAGAGCTTTTGAATCCACGTTCTCTCAATTCATTCCATTGTTCTAATAACTACGCTACCGCAACCTACACATTAAAACAGACAGCTTAGTCAACCATGGAAGCCTAACGACGAATTGTGGGAAACTCAATGCAGGTTTGCGTAGTTTCGAAAATAAACGGCAGATATTGGAAGCTGTAAAAAAAGTGGTGGCAATAATATATTATTAAAATGATAAGTACATTAGGGTAGATTTAAACTTATAAGGCAGTGCATGTTGAAAGTACATGTCACAGTGCCGGGGAGGGGAGGGGAGGGGAGGGGAGGAGGGGAGGAGAGGAGGGGCTGTTGAAGACTTTCCGCCGGAGCTTCACACCACTCCGCTGTCGCCATTCGATCCGGCCGTCGCGATGTGGTTTCGGTTCGGAAGACCGGGGTGCGGGGGGGGGGGTGTTGTTGGAAAATGTTCTCGGCGACATTAATAATTTCTGAGCACCTAGGGGACCACGTAACGGGAGCATATTCAAACGTTCTATGGGAGCACGCCACAATAGTGCAAGCATAGCCCGGCCACAGGACAAAGGTCTAGGCCAGCATCCTCGATCCGCCTATGTGAACACACGCACGAACGCGTACGTTACAGTGAATTGTATAGATGTACGTGTGTGTAGGGCAACAACAACGACAAATATATATATATGTTGCACCGAAATCGCTGAGAACAGAAGGAGAGTCGTGGGTGAGCTGTGTGCAACTTATCTTGTGTTACTTCAAATATGCGATAATAAACATGCACTTTTGGTCACGCGCCAGTGAGGCGACCAGAGAAGGCAGGGATACTCAGTCCGGTCTAGTTGGTCACCAGAGAACCAGTCAAACTGTCGGCCACTTACCGCCTTCGGGGTCCGGGGTCGAGACGGGCGGCAGCGATAGACATGGTGATCTTGGAGAATTTTTTTTGAAAACAACACACTTTATAGGCACCAATGTTACAAACACTCTGCAATTTTATGTTTTGTAATCTCTCCACGTGTTTGTGTTTTATGCACATTTCAAAGGTGTAACCAAACTTGGCAAGACACCAGAAAAATCAGCACTTCGCTGTTGGACAATTTATAATCTAGCGCAACATTCCCAGGTGGCACTATGAACCCTTGATACAGTTTTCCAGAAAGTCCAATATATGTTTTATAAGAACATACAATACAGCCAGTTGTTACGTTACATTCAAATTTATATTGATTTTTTTACCTGTTGCCCTATTTACAAAGGTAAACATAAAAAAGTGACCTAAGGGTGTGAATTCCTCAAAGGCCAGACGTCTCAAGCAGTTCAATTACATAATATTACACAGCCTAATTAGTAGACATTCAGAAAACAATGCCACTTGCTTGATTGACCAGAAGATCCAGTCAGTAGACAGATCTGATAACAGGCCGACTCCAGCTAATCACTGTCCTCAGACTTGTGTCTATCGCATGTAGTTACGTGGTATGATGTCGTCGTTTCTGACTACTCATTGGCCAGACTTAACGTTTCATTCATTTTGTTTTGTTTTGTTTTCTTGCAAATACAGTGTTTAGTGTATCATTGAGTAACTGATTTTTAGGGTACCTACTAATTAACTTGATACGCTGTTAGTATGTTATGAACAACTGTAATTACTCCATAAGTCATAATCATGTAATATATATATATTTTATTCATTCACATCAAAATGAACAGACTAACACATTGTCTAATGTCGTTCTGACATAAATATTTTGTAATGTAATCTAATTTTGTAGTGTTACACAAACATTGTACACCTAGTGTTTAATTGGTTCATTAATTGCTTGATAATTGTACATGTCCTTTGGCATGCCTGTGATTTTGGTTTACTTAAGACGATACCTTTCACTTATTAAGTTTAATGCAGTGTTTAAGTAAGCCCAGCAAACATTGTTGTTCTAGGGCATATAATTATATAAAAAAACACGAATACGGTTCCACTTTGTTATGAGCAATGTTATAATTAATGTAACTATGTAATGCTTATATATATTTCGTAGGTAACTCATTTGTTAATTTTGTAATCTCTCATCTAGTGTATTACTGTACAGTGGTTTAAGCTATTATATCTCACTTCGTTGTTGTGAGCTATGGCATGGTAGTATCTTTTTATGCAGCCAGCAAAGCCATTTACGTTTTATTTGTTTCTGTTTCTGCTTGTTGACTATGTGTACTGTATTGATACATGGCCATCGTCATATTATTTTACTTTATTTGTTGAACATTGTCTAACAAAACATACAAACAAACACAATGATGCAACTACTCAAAGTTATACTATTCTGTTAGCGATCACCAAGACATTATGTATTGCCTCTCTGGTGCAAATACCCTCGTTATACACTGGACCCTGCTCGTTTACGTACTTGTTTTTTTTTATATTTCTTAATCTACCAATTAATGACAAAACAGTTTGATCGCATTTTTCTTTCACACTTGGGTGGTATTGACAACAACAACAACAATTTAATTAATACATTATATATTGATACTAACGAACTGCAAACAAGGCAAACATTGATCGTATTACGACATAGATCACTTTAAGATACTTGCTGATGATAAAAAATGACTTTCCATACTCAGCTTAAGGATTCAATCTATAAATTCTAAATTTGACGAACTCGTTTCATTCGTCAGCCCACTACAGGACATAAATGATAAATTTAGTGTAATTTGCCTACAAGAATGTTGGATATCCAACATAACCGATTTAGCAAATATACAACTATCTGGGTACGCTTGTATTGCTCAAGGAAAGAGTAGCAGTAACAATGGTGGCTTAATCACATATATTGACAAAAGATTCCAACATATAGTAAAACATAACATAAATAGATACGAACACTGGGAGGGACAAATTAATAATGTAACTGGAGGTGTTTATCAAAACCAATCACTATTGGCAACATATACAGACCTCCGAGCATGTGAATAGAACATGTCAGGCTTCTATTTTATCCCGAACAATCTCACGCAGCAAGTCGTAGGCTCCCTGGTCTGCGCTCAGGGCCACAATGTGGAGCTTCTCCCACCGAACCCAACCGGGCTGTAGGGGCAGTATAACAAGCAGATTGGTCTTGCTACAGCCACTCGGGCCCACCAGCAGAGCTCGGATACGGCGGGGGAGTAACCAGTGGTGTGTGCCGCCCCTGCCGCGGTTCCCGCTACTCTTCTGAATCAAATCAATAACCTCCGTGTGTGTATTAGAGCCAGAGCTGCCCTTTCAATTGGGCGGGATGTACTGTGTGAAGAGCCGCACAAACACTCCCACAACAACCTTGACGAAGGTGGGACGCCGCATCGTGTGTGGGCGCAGTAAGTCTGTTTGTTGCCGCTTCTGCTGGTGTCGGGACGACCACGCATTTAGGGGACGACATCCAGCAGGCGCTGTATAATCTGCCTGGCCTGCCTTGGGCAAAGTTCTCCGGAGAAAAGCATCTCCCAGGATACAGCTACTGCGGGCCGGGAGCGCACCCTAACTAACACAGGAATGAAAGCAAATATTGTCTTCGGCGGGGCGGGAACCGCGGCGGAGCCGTAGGGTGGGTCCCAATAGCAGGAACCGCAACCAAGTATCCGAACCGACTTTGTTGGACCCACAAGGGCTCCTCGCCGTATGGCAGGCAAGACTGAAGTAGTGAGGTACGGTAATAATTTCTGTGTTCGCTATGTAGTGAACGAGGATGGGTATTGCAGAAGAGCTATACTGCACAATGCTAGAGGTGCGATACTGTGCCTGGCAACACAATGCTAGAGGTGGGGTACTGTGCCTGGCAACACAATGCTAAAGGTAGGGTACTGTGCCTGGCAACACAAAATAGCGGGGCCTTTAGCCCATACTATGATTCATGTAGCCCATATTAATCTTGAGTTGTGGCGCCGAGATCCCGCAGCTGTTTCGCGATTTGCTGCTATGTTCCTAGCAGGGCCGACCAACCTTAGGGCCGACACGGCGAAGTTAGACCCAGATACAAGTAAGGCATGTTGAAAACTTATTGGTTTGCTGGAATATATAGGCAGCATAGATGGACACTAAGCTCTCGCGCATATACTACAGCCCCCAGGGCTCGCTGCTGCTGCTGCTGCTGCTGCTGCTGCTAAAGTCCCAGAAGATGCTGCCCGTGGTTAGCAAAGCAGGCAGCATGACATATCTACTTACCAGCCCCTCGCCACGTACCACGATCCAAGTTCGATGTCTCTGTACCAAACGAAGTCAACCAGGCCGATCTTCTGTACCTGCCGCATGACAAGGTACATATAAGTACGCGCTGACCGTGGTGGACGTGGCCAGCAGCTACAAAGAGGCTGAGCCACTGGCCTCAAAAGAGGCCTATAAGGTGGCTTCTGCGCTGACCCGCATCTACACTCGTAGCCCCTTAAGTGGTCCAAGCTACTGCAGGTAGATCCTTGGGCGCGAGTTCAAGGGAGCAGTTGTCCAGGTGCTAGCAAAGCGTGGCGTTGCGGTTCGGCGTGGTATAAAATACTTGCACCGGGCGCAGGGCATTGTGGAGCGTTTCAACCGCACGCTGGCAGAGCGGCTGTTTGGACACCAATACGCACTAGAAATGGTCGACCCTAGCCCGCTTCGGTGGAGTGGGTGGCTCGGCTGCCATGCATGGTTGCGGCCCTGAACAACGATGTGACGCGCCTGACTGGCAAAATGCTCTCTGACGCTATCGCGGGAACGACAGTAGTTTCAATGCCTACCGCACCTACTCGCGCGCCGTCGTCCCGACTGCCACTGCAAAGGCCTGTGGGTACGTCTCAGCCGAAGCTCCGTTCGGACGTGGGTGTGCGGTACCTCTACCAGCAAGGCGAACTCGAGGGAGGTCGTCGCCACGCCACAGACCCAGTGTGGTCTCTGAATGTGTACTGGTGTCGCGCTTACATTTATCCGTGCGTTAAATTGTATCCGGGAGATGTTTATGTGCATATGTAAGGCATAATATTAGGCAACAGTAGATCACGTAGTGATAAATAATATCCAGTAATTAAATATGTTTCGTTTGTTGTCGTAATATGAGCGTTATAGTTAAAGTACATAATTATCATTTGCTGTTTCAGATTTGTGAGCAAGTATAAGAGTAAGTCACGTGCGTGGAGAGGAAATTGTTTTACGACATAATTGTTTATGTCTGTGGGAAGCAAACATTTTATAATTTATGTATATATATATATAGACATATATAGGATATATAGATACATATAAACATACATAACGCCCGGATAAATGAAAGCGCGACAGTCGTAGCTGGTGCTGAATACATTTCCTTAGATACGCGCACGCGCAGAAACGTCACCCGAATATTATTTAACGCCCGGATAAATGTAAGCGCGACACCGGCTCGGTCGGTCTGTAACCAAACCTGGGGAGCATATCCTGTATTATATGTTGGACGGGCCGGCCCGTAGATTTGTGCGGGAAATGCTGCCGTCATCATCTTCTCGTCGATGAGGCCATCGAACTCCGGCTGAAAAATGCCATGCGTCTCAACATCGAACTCCGACTGAGGAATGGCCTTGTGGCTATAGACCAGCGTCCCAACGCCATCATCGACGATCCTCCTTTTTGTGTCCAGCGGCGAGAGAGAGACACCTTGTTGAGATGCATCCTGTAGATCTGGTCGCCCTGGCTGCGTAGCATGTCCATCCCGTGCCAGAAGGTCTTCCTCTCGAAGAGACCTTCCTTCTATTTACCACCACCTTCTTCACGCCTTTTGCTTTGCGGATCTCTGTGGTGTCTGCCTTGAGGATGCTGTACATCTTCGGACGAAGACCAACATACTCAACAATTGGGGTACCAGTACACTCGTCCTTCATCTTTCCCAAGGCCTTGTTCTGTGAGCTGTAGAGCGGGTGGACTTCGGGGTAGTTGCTTGCTGGTGTCATAAAGCTCTGCTTGGGCGGCAATGTCTTTGTAGATGTCCTCTGGTTGGATTTCAAGTAGCAAGGAGTCTTTGGGTGTGCTTAGAGGAGGTTACATCGCTCGTCGTACTGTGTCTTCAGTCGGTTATAGGAGAAGTCGTACATCATGTGCTTGGACAGGTCCAGGATGCTCATCCCCACGTAGACGGGGCGATCCACCACAAGCCTACTCTTGTGCATGTGCAGAGCGGTCAGATCATTATTAAATATCTGCAGTCGAGCAAAGGTCGGATCCGCGGCGGAGCTTCTGCTCTTCATGCGAGCGCACCAGCTTGACATTCATCTGTTTGCGCAGGTTTTCTATGGTCTTACCAAACACAGAGTTGTTCATCAGCTTGTATAGGTCTTTTTCAAAGCCGCTGGTGGCATGCTTGCGAAGCTCATCATGTTCATCCTGATGCAAGGCTCCATCCAGGGGCTGTGGTCGAATCTCAGAGCAAGTTGCGGTAATGCACCACGTAGCGCTCCTTGTTGCGGAGGTCGGGCACCAGCTTTTCAATGGTTGTACGCGTTCCCCTTAAGCTTTTCAACAGTTCATTCTGGTAGTCCGACATCGACTCAGTCGGAATTGCTAGACCCTCTGGCGCCAGCGGGTATGCATTGTGTGTACCGTGCAACTACTCCGGATACTCGAGGTCGACTTCGATGATGTAGCCCTTTTTGGCTTCTTGTGGGTGAGATGCGATCTTCCCGCTGTCTTCTACCCACTCAAAGCCACCAGTTGACAGTGGATGGCTCATAGCCCAGCCGTACAGGTTGTTGGCCATACCCCGCCACCCTCGGATTGTTGACCTTTACGTACCTCTTTGAGACCATGCTAATACCACCCCGAAGCCCCTTCTCCACGAAGACATGCATGTCGTAGTCGGTCAGTAGTTCCAGCTCTACACCTGTCTTCTTGAGCAATGCGTCTCAACTGAGACCGGGACGCATTGTAGTGTGCGAGGTCCAGTCCGTATTGGCTCATATGCGTAGTTCGAAAGGTCTCGAAGACATTTGCCAACAGGAGCACGTCGGTGCGGAGGTATAGATCATGGTAGGTCTCCAGGTTGCGGCAGTTGAATGCTGCCCAGACCTTCGTTCATAGTCGTCCTAGGTGATGCCCCCAAGTGAAAGCTTGTTGTAGAAGACTTCGGTGTGTGGCAGTGGCTCATTAAACCGCTTCCAGCTGTCCATGTGCTCATATGGGTAGACGCCCTTGTGTAGCAGCAGGTCACGCTTTTCAGCGTTGGGCTCGTACTGGCCAGTGAACTTAAACACTTCTGGCTTGTTCGCGGCCACTAGCTTGTCAAGGGAGGCCAGGGGGAACTGAGCGCTGTCAATAAAGCGCAGCTGGCCGAGCGAGAAGGATATGTATCTGTAGCATGTTGTTGGGGATGCAATTAATTCGGCCCTCAACCTTGGAGATGACCTGCATAATCAAATGCCCGTCGTAGACGCGCAGGTTGTGAAAGACCACCGGGACTTGGGGTTCAACCGCAGCTTTAGGTTGCAAGCCTTGAGTGCGGCGCCCCGGTACTTTCCTGTGATGTGGCAGTGGTCGCGAACCGAGCCCCCAGCCAAAGGCTTCTTACACACATGACAGTTTGTCGATGTGTGGTGGGCCTGCCGGTCTTCTGGTGCCATGCGCATGGCTTTAGGCCTGGCCAAGACAGCTTAGATTGTCTTGTCTTCTTCTTGCAAGGCCGCCAAGAAGCGTTCAGCAGCACCTGAGCCCCTGTAAACAACTGGTTACTCTGTATGCCCATCACACAGAACAACGATGTAGCCGTAGCCACACGCCTCGTGCATCTGCGTATTCTGCGTGTTGCTCTTGGTGCGGTCTAGCTCAGCTCCTACCACCTTGGTGGTCAGCTCCCACCACCTCAAAGTCCGCATAGATAATATAGGGACCCTTGAGTTGCTTGTGCCAGTTTTGGAAGGTCAGCTTGTTCTTACCCTCTTCAGGCATCTCAACCCGCACCGCCGTTTCCCCGATGCCCTTGCACCCGGGCTTACAACCATCCAGGAGGTATTCCCGAGAGAAACCGTGGAGGCATCGCTCGCAGAAGTATTTTCTCCTGCAGTGGGCACTCTGGTCGTAGAGCAGGCGGTTCCGGTTCTTGACCCAGGTGTAGTGATACTTTCCGGCCTTTTCTATTAGGAGGAGGTTAATCCTGGGGATGCATTCTGACCGTTGCTGAGCCTGTGTATAATGACTCCCTTATCCCAACCGAACACGTTAATGGCCAGGCCGTTCTGCGGCTCCACCTTGTCGATCTGAGAGATAGGTGTGGGCACGTCGACTCCTGTGAAGTTGAGACCATCATCTGTTGGGTACTTCGTTGGCCTTTGGGGTCCTTGGCAATTAAAAAGAGAGCCGAGCGAAGCGCCCAGCGGAGGCATTCGCCGCCCTTGTTCTTCACGTTAACGACTTCTTTCTTGCTCTGCAGGGAGCGCAATATAGGATTCCCCGAATAGGTTGGTAGCGGGCAATGTCTAGCCAGAGCACCTCCACCCTGTCGACAACCCATCCAGAGTCTCTTTGCGCCCACTTCTCCAGAATCTCGAGGAAGTGAGGAAAGGACTTGTCCAGTGCTTCATTCACCTCATGAGAGTTGAGGAGCGCTTCTTGCTTGTGGCGGCGAACTGGGTCCATGAGGTCCTCGCTACCGTACGGGTTGTCCTTTCGTAGCTACACCTTTAGCGCGAGCTGGAACTTAACCCCTCTGAGCTTAATGATCTCCTCAACCAGCTTTTTCTGGATGATATGGAGGTCTTCACCAAGGGCGTGTCCCTCGGGTACGTCCATTTGCTATCCACGGAGGAAGTTACTGATGACCCAGGGGAGATTTTTGAAATAGAGCTCTTTATCAAGGAATTTTTCCATTGAGGAGCGCGGTGGGTGCTACGTTTGCCCTTCCGGCTGGCTCGGGACGGGCTTCGCTTGCCCTTCCGGCTGTGTCTCCTTACGTGGAGCCGTAGTATGTGAGGCCACGTAGCACTTCTTACGTAGAGTCGGAGTGGGCCTCTCGCGTGGAGGCTGAGTGGGCTTCTCATGTTGGGCAGGTGTGGGCCTCTCACGTGGGGTTGGAGTGAGCGTCTCACGTGGGGCTGGAGTGGACCCACAACCAAGTGCGTTCAGAACCGCGTCGAGGCTTGTTTTGCTAATACACCCCTGGCGGTGCAGTTGCAGTAGGTATGCTACAACACCCTCCATGTTGTTGATGAGTATACCCTCTTCCAGACGCGTTTCTAAATAGGCGATGGAACCCTCCTAAGTTGGTCAAGGACAAACGCATATTTTTTCGAGTCCGCTTCTCAGTGTCAATCGGTTTCTGAAGTACTATTTTGCCCTCACATCCCGGACAGAGGCGAGTCACCGACTGTGTCCCTATTCCACAGTTCCACATGCTGCTTACAATGCTCCTATATGCAGCGCTTAGCACGTGGGCTCTGACTACCTATCATTATCCACCGACATTGATTCTGGCCTTTCATATTGGGGGGTCTATGCCTTTCCAGACATCTGTAAATAGCTGGTTGTAGAGATGTCTGGCGCCTCGCGTGTAAATAAACACTTTACCGTTTGTATTAATATTTGGCTTTGGCTAAATAGCTGCTGGATACTAGACTGATAATATGAATGCCATGCTTGACTTCAAAAACCGCTTTGTTTATTTTCAAACCCTGCGCTAGCAACGGTCCCCTGTTGCTAGCGCATGGTTTGAGAACATATGGGGTTTGCTGCGCTTGGCGGTTACGGAAGGTCCGTCGGGGGCTGGGGCGGTCCCCAGTTGCTAGCGCAGGGTTTGAGAACATATGGGGTTTTCCCCAGTTGCTAGCGCAGGGTTTGAGAACATATGGGGTTTGCTGCGCTAGAACCATCAGTTAATATACTACTTTCCAGTTATTTTGGCATTTGGTTTTATTCGACTCTAAAGTATGAGAGAAGGAGATAGAAAGAAGGTTAGAGAGGATGAGGGAGTAGCGAGAGAAAAAATTGTATTTTAGTGCGTCACATCAAGGGTAGCACTTCCCGCCAAACCCAGTGTTATCACTTACATTGCATTATATATACACGTTCATATAACTTCGTTATTCCAGGTCTCTTGGTATCTGAGTTTACTTGACGAGAGAGAGAGAGAGACAGAAAGAAAGAGAGAGAGAGAGAGAGAGAGAGAGAGAGAGAGAGAGAGAGAGAGAGAGAGAGAGAGAGAGAGAGAGAGAGAGAGAGAGAGAGAGAGAGAGAGAGAGAGGGGGGAGGGAGAGAGAGATAGTATTTTGGTGCGACATCAAGGATAGCATTTTTATATTATATTCCATCTGGAATCCCCTCTTATGCTTTTCAAAACTGGCCGTCGAGTGCAGAGGCTGATTTCTCGCTGTTCTTTGCCACACAGAGGATGTCTGCCTGTACTTTCTCCACTCTCACTGGTCGACTTTGTTGAATCAATTATTTAGCAATTAGTCCATCATGATAACCCACTGAAATCGGCTTCGCTTGTCCAGTGAAACACCTACACAACTGTTAATAGATAAATATTCAAACGCCGTGACGTAACTGGTTGACCAGTAAGACACCAAGCGACATAACCAACTACTCTTCTTAAAATGTTGTTACATAATTTGAGGTATATCGTTATTTCACAATCATGCAAGAGAAGTTAACCTAGAGACATATTTTGTAAAACACCTGGTAGATTGCCATTTTTCTTTGGATTTTTACAAAATTATTAGCTTTTAGAGTCTTTGAAACTTTACACAAGTTGTATATCATTTTAGATAGCTACTTGGAAAATAATTCATGTCAAATCACCGTGAGAATTTTCAACCACATTGTACTGATCGCCAAAATGTCCACCTCTGGCAGAAGCACAAACTACTGCGCCACATTTGTAATGTGTAGCCGTAAACCTCTGCTAGTGCGTGCCGAGCAAATGTGTGAGTTATTGAGTGTTTGAGCGCTCCAAGCGCTGCAACTGAGGAGAACAAAGAGGGCCCGCAACCACTAGTCACTTTGCATAAAATAATATATCAATTTATGGGACCAATAAGACGAACACTTATGTTATTAAATTATAAATAACGTTAACAATTGCAGAAATGCATTAATAAATAAAATAATCTGCACATCTTTATATGGCATGTTATAAACTCCTAATCTTTAGTAAGACAATTTGTCTATTCCAATCGCACACAGGCGTCGATATGGGTTATGTAGACCACTTGACTACAGCACATTATAACGCTCGGTTATTGCTTGAATTTACTTGGCTTTACATACGAGTTGAACTATATAAACAGTTGCCATGACAACGGATGCTTGCCTCGCGTTTTTTCTTCAGCAAATTGTGGGAAAGAAAAAGCAATTTCTGACGCATGCGCGAAGGTTGTCTTGTTACCTGTTGCATTTCAAAACTCGCTACATAACTCCTTCAACAGATGCACAATCGTGGGATTTGGAGAGCCACGATCGCCCACGCTTGCGACCGATGGGGCGACTGTAAGACAACACCACATACAAATGGGTTAGACAACTGTGACATGATCACGGCAACATACTTACTACACACATATTACATGCATACTACATACATACTACATATATACTACACACATACTACACACATACTACACACATACTACATACATACTACAGACATACTACACACATATTACACACATACTACACACATACTACAAACATACTACACACACACACTACACACATACTACACACATATTACATATATACTACACACATTCTACACACATACTACACAAACATACTATACACATACTACACACATACTACATACATACTACACACATACTACACACATACTACACACATATTACATACATACTACATACATACTACATACATACTACATACATACTACACACATACAACACACATACTACATACATACTACACACATACTACAGACATACTACACACATACTACACACATACTACACACATACTACACACACTACACACATACCACACATACTACACACATACTACACACACACTACACACATACTACACACATACCACACATACTACACACATACTACACACATACTACACACATTCTACACACATACAACACACACATACTACACACATACTACACATATACTACACACATACTACACACATACTACACACATACATATGGGGGGTGTATCGGGGGAATCAGACACCTCCCCACACACAACCGCAAACAACCCATCTGGATACTCTTATGAGAGAAATGCAACAGAGAATTAATGCGAAACTAGAAGGCATCGTACAAAAACAAAACGACATAACTGAGACATTACATCAGTTCATACATAGCACCAACTCAAAACTGGATCACCACGACAGGCAATTAGCACAACTGCACCAACTGGTAAATAGGGAAACAGTCTATCTTTGCTAAATATTTCGTCATTTCCTTATATCTTCCTACGTGGAAATTTCTCCTGAACTGCTTTTTATTATTTCTTTCTGATTTTACTTTGATGCTAAAATGTATCAGGTTGTGATCACTACTCCCCAGTGGCTCACATAATTTTACATTGTCAACTAATTCATTCTGTGAGGACAAAACTATGTTTAACACATTCTCACCCCTGGTTGGCTCTAGCACATGTTGAGAAAGGAAACTGTCTTGTCCTAATACTAAAATCTTGTGGTCCTCACTCCCAGTACTGTGTAGACATTTTCATTGTATATGACCATGGTTAAAATCTCCCACAATAATAGTCTGGTTTGCTAACTTCCCTTAAGCGTGTTTTACTTTTTCATTATCTTCTACGCTAATGTTTGGACTTCGATAAACTAACCCCACCGTTAACGTTGAATTTCCTGTATATATGTTGCTTCTTCGCACTCAGCTTCTCTTTCTAATTTATTTCATAAGCCTGGGTAGATTCTTTAACATATATAATAACTCCACCTCCCCTTCTTCCTATTCTATCTTTCCTGAACATTACATAGCCTGTTAGTCCCAGTTCGGCTTCTGATATATCTCACTGGCAGTTAACACGTTTATACCCCAGAATGTTTATACATTATATATGTGTTCGATAACGAAATGAAATAGTGCCCGAAATAGTATTTTACAAAATAAAATGAATATTAAACTAAATGAACACAAACAAAAGTTTTGAATACTCTGTGGGATTTGAACCGACCCAGCTAACAAAAACAGGTTCCCAAAACGTTAGTATTACGTTACGATAACGTTCGGAAATTTTTTTTGGAAAGTTTTCCTAACGTTACGAGAACGTTACAGATAACGTTATTGGTGCGTGGGCCATGTGCACTGTGCAATACCTACACAATATGCGTACGAATAGTCTTCGCTCATTAGTAGCAGCGTGGCTGAATGCTTCTCAGAGCAGTCGAGATGGTGTTTGATTGAACAGGTATGCCCGGGAGTAAAGTGTAAAGCGCTTTGAACAGTCCCGAGGACGGGATACTGCTCTAAAAACGTTTACCTTTTTTATAATTGTTTTTAATGTCAGACAATTTTATTATCCATACTTGAACATTAATGTTCAATAATTGTGTGATGAACCAGACAGTTTAGGTTATAGTCAGGAATATGAATAATTGGCGATGAGTGGGTTGTTCTATCCTGCTGGGCTGGGGTGCTTGTTGTACTGCTCAACAAAGGTATCGATGCGGTGTTGAATGAGAAGAAGAAAGACGTAATGTATTGCAAACATGTGTGTGTTGTTGGCGAGCTCAAGAAGATTGTTCTCCTTGAGGGACGGGAAGAGGGTATACAGCCTGCAATCACACCTGTTTGTGGTAACGAAAACTACACTGTTCTACCTATTTTGACCCACATTCGATACGACAGGAACGAACTGCGGTAATAACGAAAGAAAATAGACTCTTCGAGCCGGTGTATTGCTCATTGAAGCTACTTGGGATAGCCGTACCACCGTGTGGGTGTCGAGCCGGCAAGAACCGTAGACACAAACGTACTTCAATACACACTGCCATCCTCGCGCGCCAGGGGTCGCTGCTGCTGATTACGCTAGTGCCAGCCAGCAGTACTCCATGGTTGATCGCTTTGCGAAACTCTGAATTTAAGGTCAGCTTATGAAATCGCTCACTAGATCAGTGGTTGGTGGCAGGTCAGGTGGTCATCATAAAACAAATTTCAACCAACCGTGGCTCGTGTTACATGCAATGTTTAAGAAGTAGAAGCAATTATTCGAATACACAATAACGCTCAGCTGTCATGCTAATGGGCGAACGGGCCAATAAATATTGGCATTCCCAGAAGTTGTTTATCCGTCTTCAAATTGGGGCTGGTATTTGCGTTGTTCTCACGGGTGATGCAGTCGCGACTGGCGAAGTAAATTACTAGTTTGACTCAGCTAATTTCCGCATTTCGCGTAGGAGATCTGCCAAGGCTAGTTTTCCATGGCAAACAGCCCTGGCTTGCGAGGATACGACGGACTGCCATGCAGGGTAATAAACCAAACCCGTGGTGCAACAACAACATCGATGTCGCGAGGAGACAACGGCGAAAGAACGGGTCGTTGCGGAAACACAAAAAACATTGAGATTCGTCGACAAATGTACGTTGATGCACGCGATGAGTCCAACAAGCTCATAGCCTTCTCGAAAACCAACTACTATCGAGAAAAACTTCTGAACGTTGACAACAGAAGCATGTTCAGCATCGTGAAATCGCTGAGTGGGAAGCTATCACGTTCGTATCCCGAATATGACTCCGTCGTTGCCTATTGCGATTCATTTTCGGACTATTTTAACAACAAGGTAGCTGAAATTCGACTCGGCTTACATGCTGCCAGACATCGCATCACACCACCGCGTGAAATACTTCGCTTTGTCACACCAATTGACACATTTACACCTACAACTACACGTGGGGTAACGGCAATCATCGCTAGAATATGTACGTCTTGCACTCTTGATCCGTTACCATCCGATCATGTGAAACAGAACACTGGCGCACTTGCGATCATTGTTGCCGACGTAACAAATGCGTGTTTGGCAGAAGAAACAATGCCGGATGAACTGAAGCGAGCACTTATGTATCCTCTTCTGAAGAAGCCGTCACTGTTTAAGGATACCTTAAGTAACCATCGCCCAGTCAGCAATCTGTCCCAACTTTCGAAAGTGATTGAAAAGGTTGTGGCCAACAAATAGAACATTCATTTAGCCAATGAATCACTTATGGACCCATTTCAGTCCGCATACAAGCGAAACCACTCGACCGAGACAGCCCTACCGAGGGTAGTCAACGAGATCAGGACTGCACTAGACCATAGGCAAGGTACGATCGTCGTACTCATCGATCTAAGCGCCGTATTTGAGACGATACGATAGATCACGCAACTTTGATCGCCTACAACGACGCTACGGCATCACTGGAGTGGTTCTCCATTGGCTGGAATCTTACCTAAGTAATCGCAAGTCATCGACCGCGTGTTATCCAGCGAGACGATTTTGTTGGTGGGAGTGCCACAGGGGTCAGTGTTGGGACCACTATTATTTCGCCATACGTGCAGCCGATCTTACGAAACACGACTTAAAATATCACCACTACGCCGATGATCTACAACAATTTCGACCTGGATGCATCTTCTCTGGTGACCGCCGTGCGTCGGACCGAACGATCTATTTATGACGTAAAGGAGTGGATGACTTGGAATTATCTGCTCATGAATGACACCAAAACAGAAATTCTACCGGTTGTCCCCAAATCGGCATCTGCTAGCTGAAGTGGGCTCCGTGTGCGCGTCTGGACAGATGAAATCAGTGCAACTGATCAAGTTAGAAATCTCGGCGTCCACCTTGATAGACACCTGGATGTGACTGTGCAAGTGTCACGTATTATCAGCACATGCTCGCCGCACCTGCGCAACATCGTGGTTGATTCACTGTTACTTCACTCAAATGAGAGCGGAACGGATAGTCAATGCCATGATTACATCCCGTTTGGACTACTGCAACTCTTTACTGTTCGGTACCTCAACCAATAACATCGGTCGATTTGCAGCGACTCCAGAATGCTGCAGCTCGCCTTATCACTCGAACTGCACTGGTTACCTATTCAACAGCGCATTGCATTCAAGATCGCTGAGCTTACGTACAAAACGCTGCACGAAGACCTCTCGCCTGTCTACATGCAGAAGTTCGGGCGTGTCTACATGCCAGCCAGACGTCTTCGGTCTGCTGACTCCAATGTTCTAGTTGTCCATTTGCTCACGCAGCGGCAGCAGTGTGAAAAGCTTTGCCGTCAAGTGTTACCAGCAAAACATCACTGGAATCATTTAAATATGTCTTGAACGACTCACCTGTTCACTGCAGCGTATATGTAACTCGGACGATTACCAACACTGTTTTACGATAGCTGATTGAAGTTTAACGTTTATTTATTATTCATTTGCCTATATACTTATTTATTTTTCATATACATTTAGCCTAATTTATTGATGTTTACATTACTATTAGTTTATTTATTAAAATAATAATAATATGATCTGAACTATTTTATTTTATGATATTTTATATCATTATTCCTTTTCTACTTGTACTATATTTATTGTCTTAATTACAATTATTATTAGTTCATTTTATCTATGATATAATAATTGTTGTTTTTACTCAGATGCATTATTTTTAACATGCATGTGTATATTGTTGTAAACAACATTGGGTGGGGCGCTTAACAAAATAAACTATTATTAGTATTATTATTATAAAAGAGTTATGTGCATCCTGTGAATAGATCCCGCCAGAACCGTTCCACTCTCTGGTTGTGTGTACTGGCGCCGGTAATCATACTGCCTCTGCTTGTGCCAGAGTGTACGAGCATGAAATTTGCAACATCGACGTTCTCCCCACCATGGTCTGACCGTACCCTGGATGGCACACCATATGCAAGGGTAGCATCGAGGAAGGCAGCGAACATAGTGCTAGATCGATGCAGAAATGCGCAGGAAAACCACATTGCGTCTATACCTATCGACACCGTCATGAATGATCATTCTCCACCTGGAAGAAGAAGAATTTATAATTTTGTTATTGTCAAAAGTAGGTTCAAAGTATGCTTACAAATGGATCTATATTATAAATATTATGCACACGCACACGCGCAAGCACGCACGAATGCACGCACGCATTGCATAGTAAAATATTGGTCAGTTAACATGTTCCCCTTAAAAATAATATGTAAGGATGTTGTTCTGCTTTTTCGTACTTATGTGGTTTGACAAAAGGGAAATATAAAAAATGTGCCTTTGCAGTACGCATCGCTAGAAAGGGTTATTCTGCAGAAAGTGTTTATGGAAGAATATCGTCTCAATGACTGACCCTTACACAAAGCATTGCAGTCAAACTGACGAAATAATTAGTACAATATTAAACTGAAAGGAACTTACACAGGCCTCCTGCCCTGCGTAGACATGTATATACATGTTGTATTATGTAGTCTTACCTTATCAGTTTGTGGTTCTCATCTATGTACCACATAGGAGCAACAACGTGATATGTTCGTCTCCAAATGGTTTGGCCCTACCTCAGTGCTATTCCTGCTAGATAAATTCGCAGCTTGGAAGCCCTCATTTCATGGTAGGGGAAAGCACTGATATTGGACTTATATTGAATCACCCGCTTATCTCTCCTTGTGTTGTGCGCACCGTCACGGCGGTCGAAGGACAAGCGAGGAAAAGGTGAGTAAAATCGTTTCTAACGACCCTTCTTGTAAAATTGGCGATAATTTTACACTGTGCCGCTATTGTTCTATGTATGCTGGAAGGTTGTGAGTGGGCTAGGATTTGGTGGTGATTCGAATGCGCATCCGGATCCAGATGTGCATCCGGATCCAGGAAAAAAACATAGGTACAGTTGAATAGGGGTATTAGTAAGGAAAATAACTGTTCAGCTTTGGTGTAGATATGCGCTCTATGCACTGCCCATCTAGTTAAATGCGGTATATCGGCTTCATTACGTGCGCGTTTCATAAACATAACATTCTCCGTGTGTATAAAAACTTAATAATTTTATTTTTTTCAGAGGAAAATACGTGTAAGGAACGTTACTGGTATGGACCGCGCGATAGGCACTCTTACAAAAGGCGACGCAGGCCTAAACGAAGTCGCTAGGGTGTATAATGTACATAAGGGAACTTGAAGAGACATTTGGAGGATAAAAACAAATATGCGAACGGAAATAAGAAGTGTTCTGGCAGACCAATAGCCTTTAGAAAGTATCTTGGTCGAGCACTGCCTGGCGCTTGAATCAATGATGATCGACCTGACGCGCCAAGGTCTGATGGAGCTTGCTTACCAATTGGCTGAAATAAATCATCTGGATCATTCGTTTAATCGGGAGAAAAAATATGTCAGTAAGCATTGGTTCTTCGATTTTATGAAGGGCCATCCCGAGTTATCGTTCCGTCAGGCAGAGGCCACATCCACCGCAAGAGCCAGAGGCTTCAATAGAAAAAGCGTTGGCGAATATTTTGACAAGTTGCTTCGATGCTCTCCATATTTTCAATATGGACGAGTGGGGAATAACAACCGTATACAAACTGGAAAAGTTGTCGGTAGGCGCGGGAAGAAAGGTGGGTTCGCTGACTAGCGGTGAACGTGATTTCACAACGACAGTTGTGTGTTGTTTTTCGGCAAGCGGTACAATGCCAACAATGATCATATTTAAACGTAAACGGTTACCCGATGAGCTGAACGTAGGAGCTCCTCAATGGCGGAGCGACTGCAATGACAGTGGATGGATGACAAAGGAACTGTTTTTAGGTAGCTGAAATATTTCCAACAATCAGTGAAGTGTACAAAAGAAGAGCCGGTCTTGCTCACCTTGGATGGGCATATGTCCCATAGCAAAAATCTGGAGGCGATCATATTTGCGAGAGAAAATGGAATAGTAATGCTTTCGTTACCTCCGCATACAATACACCGCTTACAGCCGCTTGATCATAGCTTCTATAAACCGCTGATGGTGTATTACAATCAAGCTTGCAACACGTGGATTAGAACCAAACGGAAAAATGTAACTATATTCCAAATCAGTCGGCTTTTTTGTGACAATATACACCATTAGCGAACGCAATAAGCACAAACCTGACGCCAAAAACATACGCCGACGGCAAAGTAATTGAGTTCTACGTCACAGCTTTTGCGATCCAATCAGAGGTTTACGCCGGATCTGCCGTTCGACTTCGCGTATGAATGCCAAACATGGGTATTTCGCGTAAGTACAAACGCCGACTTATTTCATATACAAGCAGTTATGGTAATTCAAATGTAACTACACAGAGTAATAGCTACACCTTTTAGGAACACATGCTTATAAAGAAAGTTGACATATAAATTACATATATGCAAGTTTGACGCCTTTTAAAAAGACCTACGACTTGCTTGTTTTCATCTGCAGCGATGCAGCGAGGCGCAATAACAGTGCAATACACATTTGTTTATTGGACTCCACATGCTTAGCTTAGACTTATGCATGGCTAGGCGCACCTATATACTCTATTGTAACACATGTCTATCTAATGTTTATTAAGCCCACACATATAGTTAGATGAGCCTACTATGCCTAAACTTATTTATTTATTTTGTAAACGTAGTTGAGTCGTTGGTTGCATTTTGTCTACTTTGGTTATGTTGCAATGCTGGCATATCACGTTTTTTGCAATTATAAAAATATATATCTTTAAACAGAAACCTAAGCATTGTATTTGGCGGTTTATATAAAATGTAGATTTATGGCTTATTTACGTTGCCGACTGGACTAGATGCAGACAGTTGATTGAAAAAACTGTTAATGAAAAAAAATGATTGAGCAAAGTGCGCTAACCAGCTGTCAGCCTGTCATACAGTGTCAGCTGTGGCGTTTGTTTACAATCTGTTCCCGTTGTTCATATTTAATATAAAAAACAACGTTTATAGCCATTTTACAAATGGTAACGTAACAATTACCCCGACACCCCTCCCATCCCATGCAACGTTTCGTCACATACACTCGCCACGCCTAAGCTTGACATAAATTTACTTTATGGATGTCCCCTGATACCTGAGACCAATTAAAGCAAATATTGCCCATTACGACCCCACGCTGTTGTATATAAACATCATGATTAGGCTACGTTATTGCATAAAAGGACTCGAAACACAATTGTTTGTTTACTTAGCCTAATTGTACGAGTCGGAATGATTGCATTGGGGTTCGCGTTTGCCGTTCTTGCGTCCTAAATTCTACACTCCTGCGATTATCGATTGCGGTTAAATAATTCCGTTAACACATTTATACATATATTACTGTTAGTAACACACAGAAAATCACCGCCATCTGCGTGTCAGCTGCACCACCCACGCCATCTACACCACTCGTGTCAGCTGCACCACCCACACCATCTACACCACTCGTGTCAGCTGCACCACCCACACCATATACACCACTCGTGTCAGCTGCACCACCCACGCAGTCTACACCACTCGTGTCAGCTGCACCACCCACGCAGTCTACACCACTCGTGTCAGCTGCACCACCCACGCAGTCTACACCACTCGTGTCAGCTGCACCACCCACGCAGTCTACACCACTCGTGTCAGCTGCACCACCCACGCAGTCTACACCACTCGTGTCAGCTGCACCACCCACACCATCTACACCACTCGTGTCAGCTGCACCACCCACGCCATCTACACCACTCGTGTCAGCTGCACCACCCACGCAGTCTACACCACTCGTGTCAGCTGCACCACCCACGCAGTCTACACCACTCGTGTCAGCTGCACCACCCACGCAGTCTACACCACTCGTGTCAGCTGCACCACCCACGCAGTCTACACCACTCGTGTCAGCTGCACCACCCACGCAGTCTACACCACTCGTGTCAGCTGCACCACCCACGCAGTCTACACCACTCGTGTCAGCTGCACCACCCACGCAGTCTACACCACTCGTGTCAGCTGCACCACCCACGCAGTCTACACCACTCGTGTCAGCTGCACTACCCACGCAGTCTACACCACTCGTGTCAGTTGCACATGCACCCTCTGTGCCATCTACAAGACCCGCGACGGCTGCACTACCCACGTCGTCTACAGCGCCGACACGGACGACCTCATGTGCATCACCATCCTCGGTTTCAAATCCCGCTTTCAGAATTGACCTAAGCTCCAATGATATTGAGAAAAGTGCTATCCTCGTCAAAACCAATCCAGACCGTAGATATTTTTTGAGAGCGCTGGTGATTGGAATGAATCCCAGTATGCACTGTGTTGAACGAGATGAGAATGGAAATAGCGTGATCATGAGGATTTTTTTAGAAGATTGAATCTGACGGCCTGCGATCCCGTGTGATCAGTGGGATGTGTACGCATTTTGCTCTGTACGAGAACATTGACGAAGAAATCGTGAATGCAGATTTGTGCAGCAAGATATGTTATGAATATATCCAGGACAGGATAGCGTCCTTGGCTGAATGTATAGAAATGGTGAAAGAAATTTGAGATTGTTGCCAACTGTCGAACCCTACGACGGAGGATTGATATCGTCGTCGGTGGGGCAGTCATCAAATACGGAACGACTATGAAGAGCAAAAACCATCCATGCTGAAATTAACTAAAGTGGGCGAAGACATGAGACACTACGATTGCCTAATCAACAGAAACTCACTTGAAATAACTGGTAATGAGAGTGAATTAATTGCACCAAATGGCTTCTGCGATGACGATGATGAAAGACAACCCACTTCAAATGCGCCAGCTATGTCAGTTGCACCGCCCACGTCATCTAAAACACGGGTGCATACAAACACATCTTACAAAAGAACCGGTAACGACAAGTTCGTAACGCCCGCCATGCTCTCTCCAGTAAAACAAATAGTTATGTCCTGTGCTGAGACGTCTCTTCGACTAAGAGCCAACCAATATGAGATTCTGACATCCAGCCCGTAAAAGAATAAACTCATTGCTGCCCAGAACAAGGCAAAAGCGCTTAAAGGAGGTGGTCGCAAGAAGAGAACCGATCTTGGCCCTGGCTGGAGTAAGAACAACATTAATCTAAAACAAGTAAGCAAGAAGAGCAAACACAACAATCCAAAGCCAAAGGATTCGTGCAGTGAGCACGATAACTCTGACATGACCCGTGGTATTGCCCAATATGCGATGAGGACCGGAAGGATGCCATCATTAAATGCGTCCACTGTGGAATGTGGATCCACACCGCTTGTGCAGGTGGCATACCGCCTAAATTCCACTGCGACATGTGTTAACAGAGCGAATTACTGACCATTCCGTGATCACGCTGACTTCATTTGCCTCGTGGTCTTTATGACTATATCAACACTCTGCACGTACGAACCACGTTCAGTGACTATTCATGTATGGGTTCGGAAACGAACACGAGTTTGATTCCATGGTAGACCTGTAACCTTCAATACAATTCACGTGGTTATGAAAACAATAATTGGACCAGTTGTACCTTATATTTGACCACCTGTCCAATATACGAGTTCAAGGGGTCCAATTTTAGGTACAGCTGTACTAGTTACTATAATTGGACCGATTTTAATTTACGGTTTGTCCTAAATTACTCTGAAATGATTGCAATTTCATATATGGAATTGCGCAGCACATCAAAGGCCATTAATACGTATCGAACGCTAACATAAATGTTTTGTTATCTCTATCAGGATGAACATTATTTAAATTAATCTTTAGGTGGTGCAATGTCCGAGCCTTTCCCCTACATCAATTTATGTCCTTGAGCTTACAAGACAGCGTGGACAGAGCGAAATCAAAGGCATATATTTGTTTCAATGACAGGTCTTACCAGACGGTCTAATTCTGGTTCTGTCATCTCAGAATAACTTGGCAGGCGTAGGTTGAATGTCCTAGGTAAAATAAAGGCAACATATACGACGCGTGTACATGTAAGATATATTACACCAACACATTGGTTTTAACAAGGTATGGCATATGCAGGAATTTATTTTACAATAATTGAAATGATAGTCTTACTTACTTACTTAGTCCCTTGACCGATTTGGTCATTGGAGGAACATAAGTGAAGCTGCAGCTGTGATGTTCCGCCATTCCTGTCTGTCAGTGGCTGTGATGAGGAGCTCTGGCACGGAGATGGCCGTCCATATCGTGGCCGTCCATAACATTGTCCATCCAGCTGCTCTTCCTCTGACTTGCACGACAGCGTGTGCCCTCCAATGTGCCCATCAGGATCGTCTTCGGAAGGCTAGCGTGACGTGTTTTTGTGGGCCCACCAGGGATGTGACCTTTCTCCACACATACTCATTGGTCTTATGATCCATGTAGAAGGTGCGGAGCATCTTCCTCAAGCATTTGGTCTCGACTGCTTTGATCTTTTTTGTCATCCTTAGCAAGGAGTGTCCACATCTCACATCCGTGTAGAAAGATGTATAGTACAAGTAATTTGAACAGGCTATACTGTAGGTATGCCACAAGGGTCCATCCTTGGACCACTGCTATTTACTACATATATAAATGAGTTTTCACAAGCAAGCCAAATGTTTAGATTTATAATGTATGCTGATAATATCACTTTATTTAGCACCATTGAAACGTTTAGTTATAAAGCACACAATAAAAATATATAATCTGTAATAAATGAAAAACTCCTACAATAATTGAATGGCTTAATATTAATAAGTTGTCACTAAATAAAACTAAATATAAATATATGACCTTTCAATTGCCAAACATACCTACACAGAGCCTATTTATCAAATGTGATAATATATACGTATTGAGAGAGTGGAAGAATTTTACCTCCAAGGTTTAAGGTTTAGGTTTAGATACTACTTAAATTGAGGAAAAAAAACACTGAAAAATATCAAATAAATGTTCCAAAACTATAAGAGTATTAAATAGATTAAAACATGTGTTACCTTTAGAAATAAACATTATTTTATATAATGCACTGTTATTATTTCATATTAATTATTGTATTATGACATGGGGATACCAAGGAAACAGATTAACAAAAAATCAAAAGAAAGCGGTGCGAATTATAACAGTAAGTAAATACAATTCACATACAGTACTGGTTTTTAAACAACTCAACATACTAAAAGTAGAAGATTGGCTAAATTTACAAAACTAAAATTTTATTACAAATACAAACACCAAAATTTACCCGTTTATTTATTAAATTGGCAGTTAACCCCAAATACCAGCACACACAAATATGACACTCGAAGAGCAACTGAACTACACACCTTTAAAACCATGAATTTGTAAAAAGAAGTGTCTTAAATATAACTTTCCACATGTTATATATAACATCCCCGATTTTGTGAAAGATAAGATAGTGACCCATAGTTTGAAAAGAATCTCAAGTTATGCTAAAACTCACATGTTACAAAAATACAATGTCACATGCAGTATACTAAATTGCTACACATGCCAACTAAATTAATACATTATAAATGAGAAATACAGTTAATAAAAATGCAACACTTAAATGTGTATAGTCGCATACATGCGTACATGCGTACACGCGAACTCAACACATTACAAAGCGCGTTACATTAACAAAACAACCATCACACACATTATGTAAGATAAAACAATTACATTATCCTTTTTCTGTGTTTTAATGTTTGACATAATCATAATTTTTTTGTTATAGAAAACTCAGGATACATTAAGAATATATATATTTTTGGGTGGTTCCTATGATAGCGATCAGTTTTGATCTTAATAGGAGCCTCCCATACCACAGCAACTGTTTTCTTTCCTTTTGTTGCTAAATGTAATCTGTTGATTACATATATTCAGTTGTATTGTATATTTCACATTTCAATATTACTGCCTGTGCCGGTATGTGTGTATATGTATGTAATACGTGTATGTGTGAATATATACATAATTTGTATTTTTTAATACTGTTGGGAAAATAAAAGTATCCTTTGTCCTTTATTATATTGTATATATATTTTATTACATTATCAGTCAAAGTTATTACAGTATCAGACAGGAGGTTTATTACATTATCGGTTGATTATATGACATTATCGGGCATTTATTTCATTATCGTTTGATTTTATTACAATATCGGGCACTTATTAGATTATCAGTCGATTATTACAGTATCGGTTGTAACAGGTTTCGTTATCTATCACATGTTGAATGTATCAGGAGTCCTTTCTTCTTACTGGCTTCGTTTTTGGGGTTTTAATAGCAATAATAAGCTGACATTGGAGCAGTATACAAATAATATTGAAACATGCGACGTTTCAACCCGTCTTTTTTGATCACGCACTGATGTCACGTGACGTGGCTCAGATTTTGGCGGAATGATCTGGTTGTAGATAGCGGACAGGTGGTCTCCCTGGAGTAGGTTCATATTGTAGGGGCTCTCTGCTTCATGTAGATGGCCTCCTTAACTTTGCGTCACATGATATCAGTCACATGATATCAGTGCGTGATCAAGATCCGCTTAGACGGGTCGAAACGTCGCATGTTTCAACTATAGCTCCAATGTAACTTTAATTCTTGCTATTAAACTTTAATCTTGGAGCCATGAACAATATTGTCCATATATACTAAGGTGTCCGGTACGAGGAATAGTATATTTCCGTATAGTGCATTTCCGTATTTACCTACGGGTAGTCTGTATCATTACATACAAGTCTACTTGTATTAATGTACATCTACGGGTATTTGAGTTTTGTTTACCTGCATACACACATACATTTTTGTATGTATGTCTACCTGTATATCTACCTAATACACATGTACTACGGTTAAAAGTATGTATTATTGTACTCATTACTGTATACGTGTACACATTTACACTTATAAGTATGACTACACCTATCAGCATCCACGAAGGCGTTCATACATATATTTGTTTCTAAGTACAGCTGCATATTGTTATGGTTGAAACAATCCCTCAAGTATTATGTGTTGCGGCGTTTCACATAAATGAATGAACCAAAAAATCATCAATATTCACGCCCTATTTCAATCGTAATAAATGCTGGTTAAGACAAATAAAAAAAAATATTATATCCCACACTGTTATAACACCTACACGATTTCTTCGATTGATTAACAATGATAGAATGCTTTTAATAATGATGACACATATTAATACAGTCGGTTTACATCTTTTTACAAACACCAAATGTGCCGCGGAAGAAGGTTACGATTACTATTATAGTCGCTGGTTAAAATGTTCAATGCCAGTTACTCGGTATAGCTTCTAGCAACAAGCGTAGATATGACCGTGTTACAAATCGGTTGTGGGCACACAGCCATCGTATTTCCAAGACTTCATTCCATGCTCAATCCAGAGCATTTCAACCAGGAAGCATAGTCACCCGGAAAGCGTGGTATGTAGCATTGAGCTTGTATTATTACGCTGTAGTTTTGATAATGATGTATTTGATTATTTCTGCTGTCCAAATGCGCAGCAGCGTCACACCACTTCTGCTTGCCGATTCATTCAGAAGATAACACGTGGTATTGCAGTCTGACTATTCCCCCAAAATGTGAATTATACTCCAAAACAAGCCATAGTAATACTATACCAGTGCTACATGTGACAGTCCCCATCCAGTGTGTCAATGAGGCATATCACCGAATGACGCTGCTTCCTGATTCAAGTGATCTACTCAAACATATTTTCTAACACTAATGTCACCATATTGCATCTTAATCCTAAACTAACCGTACGTGTGATTCGAATTGATATAGCTGGTGTAACATAACTGAACTGAAGTATATGTTTGTGTTGGATATAATAAAATTTGCTCAGAGAATACATAACCAAGCAAATCACAGTACATAAATTGCTTCACCTACATACCAATGTGTGTGCGTGCCCAAAGTTGAAGGGACCCATGCAATTCGTTAAATGATTTATATTTTGAGCAGGTCTATCAGCATTAGTTAATCTCATATGGCTTGGACGTTATTTGATATCAGTGTAGCTTCCATTCAAAACAGTCTTAAGCAGTGAGTAATGACACGATACGACACGATTCTCTGTGGCGTTATTTCAAGACACCTCTTTTTTGTTTTTTGTGTATATTCGTCGATCGTCTCTTTTGAACTACAAGTCTTGTCAGAATCGTGATCACGAAATAATTTGTTTGATAACACGCACTAGTTGTACGTTACCAAACTCTAATACTTTATTAGCTATGTATGTTTCCAGAGTACTGTTCACAAATACATGTCTTGGGGTTGGGAGACGGGAGACACAGATGTGTGTTGTTTCGTTGACTTTGGACCCATGAACGAGAGCAGAGCAGGAATGACTAAGAGTCCGTGGAAGGCTCCGAGAGATATCACCAAGAACATTGTCTTGAAGAAAGCACGGAATATGTAAGATGCAGAGAAACCCAGGGCCACCACTCCAAGTATCGTCGACAGCGCCCCCTGCGCAATTGGGTAGCCTAGGGCGTGCAGTGCATTGCGCATGCGCTCATTGCCAGTGTCTCCCTCTGCCGACATAAAGCGTACGTGATATGCGCCGAGAAGTCGACGCAGAAGCCAATGCACATGATGATGTTGATCATTGAGATCGTGTCGAGGTTGACCCCCCACCATGCCATGTAACCTATGACTCCGGTACAGATGGACACGATGCTGAAGGTCACCCACAAACTGCACACCGGATGCGGTATGAGCAACAGCGAAACAACAAACATGGCGGCCGTCGCAATTAACATGTTCTGTCGCATATTCGGCCAAACAGCGACGTATTGATCGTAGTATATGAAGGCAGGATGAAAGACCGTCACGTTGAGGTCCTGGTGCGCATCCGCAATTTCTCGAGCTTTCAACATCATCTTGCTTTCACGTACGGACGTGTCCATGTTTTTGGAATACACAATGAATCGCGAGTATTTCACCTTACCGGAGACCATTTTAATGTCGAGTTTGTAATCATTGTTGTTTTGCAAAAAAATGTCTAAAACGGACGAGAAATTATCTGCGACTACGCTATTGTTTCCGATGAATGACGACAAATCTCGAGTCCACGCATGCGTGAAACCTTTGCCTTGGAAGTATTCAGATGCTTCGAATTTCTCGATGAACGTGTCAATATTTCGTCGTTCACTCTCCTTCCACAACTCCAGTTCTGAGCCGACAATGACGTTGACGGCAGGCCCGTACTCTCGGAAGTACTTGATGTCGTACTCGTAGTAGTCAGCGACATAAGACCCATCGCCAGCCAGTCTGTCTAGAGAGATACCCGTCTCCACACGTACACAACCCCATATGGCGAAGGCTATGTACGCCAGGTAGACGTGCAAGAGAAGTATCTTGAAGGGTCGGGTCGACAGTAGACGTCCCCAGTAGTCGCGGAAGAAGGTCATTGCCCAGACTTCACCCTTGTTCGTGTCTACTTTCGTCTCCTCTTCCGTGTAGCCGCCGGTGCAAAACAGCCGGAAGAGGACGTTGCGATGGCCTGTAACAATGGGAACTTAAGCGATGTAACTACAATTATAACTGATATTACCACCCTACAGCTTTATAATTATATTTATTGAGTAGTATAATGAATACTGCTGCCTTCTTCCTAAGTACAACGCGCATGAACTAATACATAAATCAATGAAATAATTGTACGTTTTTATACTACATAAATTTATTATGATGAGTTACTGTTTCATTGTAGCAGGTAGAAACACATATAATAACACTCAAAATGTGGCAACCAATGGTCAAGATTCGCTGAATGAAGAGAAACTCTAACATCTGGTCAGAGATAAATTTGGGTTCACGAAAATGGTTTGCTATGTTGCGACAATAGAAAAAGTTGGCTAAGTTAGGACTACGTTTCGTCATTGGTAATATGACGGGAGTATGGTACATAGTAACATAGGACTACGTTTCGTCATTGGTAATATGACAAGGGAATATAGTACTTAGTAACATAGGACTACGTTTCGTCATTGGTAATATGACAAGGGAGTATGGTACTTAGTAACATAGGAATTCCGGGTATTATCCAAAGAAAACACGAAGAGATCAAATAAAATAGTATGAATTGCCAACATGAGAAGTTTACAGATGACGGAACTGAACAGGCAATGTGGATCAACATCATCATCATAATCATGACAATTATCATTAATACCAACATCATCATCACCACCATAACCATCGTCATCATTAACATCATCATCAACAACAACACTATCATCAACACCAGCATCGACACGATTATGACCACCATCATCATCACAGCCATCATCACCTGCTTGTGACTTGGGCACTGCCTTCATGCAGGTAGCCGGATGAAGGTTTCGCTCTTCTCGTTTTCCCATCAGCACCATGCAGGCGCCGAAGAACGTGATCTGATACAAGTAATCAAAGAGGACAGCGACGACCGTGTAGGTGCAGAATATGCGAACGGACCGGAACTGCGTGATTGCGCCGATGCCAATGGACAGGCCGTCCGTGATGCTTGTGATGGTGATTGACAGCGCCGCCTCCGAGAACGTCTTGCCCATGCGCTCTTCCACCGACCACCGGAAGTCGGTCTGACGCCATGCCGCCATCATGACGAACATATCGTCAACACCAATACCTGCGCCGTAAATTATGGGCATTTAGTAAGTTTTTTTTATTTAAAAATCATAATGACAACGTTATTGAAATAATGATTTAATTGTTTAGTGATTTAATATGTTTATCAGCGATGCGTTGAATGCGGTATTTAATAGTATTTTTTCGTTGTAACATTGCCAAACGATTATATTTTGTTTGTTAGCTAAATTAGCAGAAATGTCAAATTTGTAAACAAAAAGTCAATTTCCCCATTAGCGCTACGAATTTACTGACGCAGAAGAGGTTTTCTCAAAGTATTCGTACTTGACCTTTAACAAACATTATAGTAACTTTGAACATATTTATTTTCGCAAGGCTTCACCTGTTTTCAACTATTGCTGCAAATTATGTACAATCCACAATTGTACGTTGGGCTGTTTGCGTAGCTCGGAAGAATCGCAGAAAACATACGTGCCGGTTAGAACCCGTAACAGAGTCCTATGTATATGTCGTCAATGAAGAACTGAATGTTTCACCCGGGATGCAAAGCGTCTAGTAGGAACACATTCAAATACTCACATACATAAATATTTAGTCTAGTTCGATTGTAGTTACATTCCATTGTTAATGTTACTCAGTACTACCTAAGCATCAACTATGTCTATCAGTTGGTCATTTTAATACGATAGGACATAAATGCAGCGTGCACAGTTTGTTCAACGTAACAAAATTGGATGGATGTCAAAAGAGAAGGCACATACGACAGATATTGCGACGACACGACTGTTATTATTATCTTGCCACTACTATGATGATGAATATACATACTTTGCATGATTAATTTTGGGCGTTGTCGCAAAATGGTCACACCTTAGCGTAAACGTTTTTATTTTATTGGATATTACGTAAAATAAGCCATTAGCCGGATATACTTTTCTTAGATAATATGATTGCCCTACTAATTAAAAATTTTCTAAGAATATCAATTTTATGCACAGGTTTGTGATAAGTGTTTAATACATAGCGTACACAAGTGGTGGTGTGGTATTTAACAGAGGTCTGTGTGGTGCGCCTAGTGCTGTAGTCTGGTGTGTAGTATGTAGTTTATGCTTCATACTCTCGCTTTCAGCTAAAGCCGCCAAATACCTCCCCAGGGCGAAAGGGGAGCCAAGTGCATACGTCTCCCCTGCTCGTACATAGCCTGCCCATAGACAAGGCACAGCACAACCTCCTTGTGGTACACTGTGGATACTGGGCACCTTGCGGCCCCAAGCTAATGTGCTAGGGATCTCGGAGCAGGTTTGGAGCCTTAAAGGTGCAGTGTGGTTACGTCCCGATGCTGTATCATTCCATCTCCAAACTATGGGCAAATAGTACTGGGCAGATCACGCTCACTAGCCTAGGCAGGCAGGTGATCTAGGAGAAGGAAAACTGTGACATATAAAACCGCACTAGCAGGTCAGCCAGGGCAGCGCTGCTGAGTGGCTGTGATGTCCCAAATCATATGGTGGTACAAGTAACGGTGAACAAGAGGGCTACCGCGTCTGGTGCAACCGACGCGCCGTTTACCTTGGCACCGGCGAGAAGACAGCGATGTCCAAGAGGATCGCCCAGGCCGGGAGCGATCCGAATGTGAAGTCCGGTTAGGCAGTTTGAATGTTGGCTCATTGAGTGGTAAAGCAGTTGAGGTGGTGGAGATGATGGAGAGAAGGCGACTGGAGGAGTTGTGCATACAGGAAACGAAACGGAAGGGGGATAGAGCGAGAATGTTGATGGGTGGATACAAGCTACTGCACGCAGGAGGAGATGGAGGAAGTTGGCATCATTGTATCAGAAACGATCAGTAAGATGGAGGTTAGAATGGAAATATGGAAGGGACGCATATTGATGGCATGGCTATTGATTAGGAAACACCTGGTGTGTGTTATGTCTGTATATGGGCCACAGACGGGATGCATTGAGGCAGAGAAAGAGGAGTTCAAAGATGCTTTGGAGAGGATGATGAGATTGGTGGAGCTGGAGGTGATGCTGTGTATTGCGGGAGACTTCAATGCACACGTTGGAGTAGCGGAACCAGGTGAAGCGGAGAGTGTTGGCAGACACGGGTGGGGAGTGAGGAATAGAGAGGGACGAGCTCTGGTGGAACTGATAGCTAGAGATGGCTTAGCAGCGGCTAACTCTTTCTTCCAGAAGCGAGAGATCCATCAGATTACATATAGAAGCAGAGAGCACAAGACGGAACTGGATCTGCTATTAGCCGGAGGCAGCAGCTAGGGAAGATTAAGGACTGCAAAACCGTAGCTGGAGGGCAAGTTACGACAAAGCAGAAGCCAGTGGTGTTCGTTGTGCGTATGCAGAAGAAGAAACAAACTAAGACCGTGGATCGCAGGACTATTAAGTGGTGGAGGTTCAAAGATGATGTCGCTGTTGAATGCAAGGAGCGGGCGACAGTTAAATATGAAGAGCTCAGTGAAGAAGTTGGCAGTCTGAAGGAAGAATGGACAAAGTACAAAGAAGCATTTGTTGGAACTGCAGAGGAGCTATGTGGAAGAACATCGGGAAAGGGCGGATTGTCTAGAAGTAGTAACCAAACGAAGTAGAAGCGTGGCATGATAAATTTCACATCATGGAGCTGCTAGAGAGGATCCATGAATTAGGGAAAGAACAACAGGGATTCAGAAAGGGCAGAGGGAAGACGGATGCAATGTTTGCATTGAGACAGCTGGTGGAGAAGAGGTTGGAGATGCAAGGGTGGATGGCAGTGGGATTTGAGAACTTGGAGAAGGCCTACGACCCAGTCCCAAGAGAGATGGTGATGGCAACAGTGAGATGGATGGGAGTGCCAGAAGTAGAAGCCAGGATGGTGGGAGCAATGTATGAAAGAACAACAGGAAGAGTTGTGGCTGGATCTGGAATGTCGGAAGAGTTTCCCATTAACATCGGATTGAGGCAAGGAAGTGCCCTAAGCCCATTACTATTTATCATGGTGATGTAACTAATCAGCAGGAAGATCAGCACAAAGGATGTTCTCAGAAAGATGATCAAAAAAAGTGAGAAAGGTAGAGGGATTCATGAGGGAAAGAAAAATCTTCAAAAAGCTGAAAGGGAAGTCCTGAGAATGTGTGTTACACCGGCATGCGTATATGGTCTGGAGACAGTGGCGCTGACAGAACAACAACAACAACATAAGCTGCACGTGTGTGAGAACAACTGGGTTAGAAGAATAACAAGAACAACGACGGTCGACAGAAGAAGGACGAATGACCTGAAAAAATGCAGTGTAGCAGGATGATTATTGAGAAGCCGGATGGGATGGGCAAGAATGGATGCCAGAAAAAAATAGTGAAGAGAGCAGAGGCGGAACGACATAAAGGACACATGAAAAGGGGGGAGGGCACAGCTGAGATGGGAGGACTGCGTGAGGACGGACATGAGAAGATCAGGGCAGGATAAAAGATGGAGAGAGGGAGCGATGGACAGAACACTATGGAAGGAAAAGGCACAGAGAGTGGTTCAGCTTTATTGTACCTGACCTTCACCCCTGTTCAGCAGGGAACACGGAGGGGAGCAACAACACCAAATGACAGCTCTAGTGCACCAACAAATCGATGATGGCATCAAACAACGTATTTCTTATTGCAGTGTTTAGCTAACAATACACGAACGTTTTTACAGTATTAATCATAGGAAAGTTATCGAACGGCCCCGTGCGATTGATTTAGAAATGCGCTGCGTCTTACCGTAATCATTACCGGCTAGTCATTTATAATATTGATCGTTTGCGCAAAGGTTTGTTCCAGTTTTGTATAAAAAACGGCATATTAAATTAACTATAACGAAACCTTGCAAAGCCACAGCGTGTGTGACTTTACTGGCGATCTGCAGTGTGGCGTTATGATTCAGACGTATTGCATGACTTACCTAGTACGAGGAATGGGCTTGAAGACACGATGTCTATGAACGGTACACCGCAGTGTAGCACGAGACCGAATGCCGAGATCACAGCGAGACCGGCCGAGAGTACGCCGAGATTTCCGAGCCACGGCTTACTGCGCACCCAGTCCGCGCTCATGCACGACACGATGGAGAAGATGATGAGGACAGTGAAGGTGACGGAGAACAACGGGACCACCGCTGCTGCGTTCTTCGCCAGTTCGTCCTCCAGAGAGTGAGCGGTGAACCGTGCCACATTGATTTGTGCATACGAGTTTGCAGCGAGTACAGACAGAAATTTATCCTGCCACGCTTCTACCGCTTCACCGTGCTCCCTGTCCGTGCGTAAGTAGTAATGCAACTGCCAGACCTTAGCCTCTGTGTCTCCGCCTGCGTTTTTACTGACCCCGCCAATTATGGAGCCGAGGAATACCGAAACGTTCCTTCCGAGGTTGACGATGTGGACGGGATAGGACAATGTCTTCAGGTCGATGTTCATATCCCCGTGAAACCAAAGAAGAACGTTCTTGCGGCAAGACCCGGCGCAGAGGTCGCTGTAATTGTACGTCTTCCCGGATACCTCGACTGCGAAGTTCCGAATATCCGCGTCAAGTTCTTGCACGTCGCGGTACACGGCATCTGTCAGAACGTTTCCGTCTATACCCGATGTGGTCACGATTACCTTAGCGAATTCCCCAAGCGTTGACATTCTGGTGGCGCTGAAATTTGCGCGGTCATCTTCGTGGAAAAGGTGTTGCATGGTGTCTCTTTCGTCCTTTGACCGGGCATGCTCAGGGGTGAATAATTTATCTACGTCGTATTCTGAGTGGAAATTGTAGAAGCCCGATGCCAGCGCCCCGGTGAGCAGTATCGGCAGAAAAAGGAACCAAAGCGGATGACGTGCGATGAAGCGGCCGTAAATGTCGAATGCCTTACTTAAAGGCTTCTCGATACAGTTGAATTGCATTGTTATGTCTTTAGTTGTTGGCCTTTGAAAATCTCCGAACCGCCCAGACCTGAAACGTAGAGGAAATTGAACGGGATTAACATGTAGATCGATCTGTTTATCGCGTGACGTATTATTGCCTAGCAAAAAAGCATAACAAGCTATCAATATAGATGGCGCACATGGGAATCTGCCGGTATTCCGTCGCACGTGTTCTTGAAATGTTTTTCTTTGCAACAAAGACTGGTCGAAACTTGCCTTAGCGAGAAATATATGTGGATACTTTGATTTAGCAGAACTCAGATGTTTTGTTTGTGGCGTCAGTTTCTGGATCCGTCAAATGTGACTGTCGCAATCAACTAGATCGATTCAAACAAACATTGAAAGGTGTTGCTAAATTTAGTTATGCAGTTGATTCACGTAAAAACGGTAGGGACGCAATAAATTAATAAGATTTTAATCAATTATCTGCCAGGCAATCGTGTCCCACCGGTTTAGAGATCAACTTTTTACATGTGGCCCATGGAGTCTTATAGTACTTATTAATGTATGATTCGTCGTCTGTTGCCAACACACACATTGTTATCTACACTAGGCAGTAAGCAGTATTTATGTTCATTTTTAAACACTAATGGATTAGAGGAAACGATTTTATGCACATATATTGTCTGGGTATTGTGATATCGCCAATTATTGAAAACGCAGCACGTCAACAATATTCCCATTGTTACACATGCTATAACAATACTATTTAATGATTAAAAGTTAAGCGTAAACCGTTTCCAAGGTCGCCTTTCCCCATCTTCATATGCAGAACTGGTAGCCTCGTCAACACCAGATGTCTCGCAGTATTCCACTACGATATCCGTCAGCATTATGAAGTTTACTCAGGATACAATGAATGCTTAATACATCGATCAAAACCACAGTCTATTACACGCGCTTCGTGTGATCTCCTACACCTATCTCCTAGCTTCGCGTGATCTCCTACATCTATCTCCTAGCTTCGTGTGATCTCCTACATCTATCTCCTAGCTTCGTGTGATCTCCTACATCTATCTCCTAGTTTCGTGTGATCTCCTACATCTATCTCCTAGCTTCGTGTGATCTCCTACATCTATCTCCTAGCTTCGTGTGATCTCCTACATCTATCTCCTAGCTTCGTGTAATCTCCTACATTTGTCTCCTAGCTTCGTGTGATATCCTAATTCTATCTCCTAGCTTCGTGTGATCTCCTACATCTATCTCCTAGCTTTGTGTGATCTCCTACTTCTATATCCTAGCTTCGTGTGATCTCCTACATCTATCTCCTAGCTTCGCGTGATCTCCTACATCTATCTCCTAGCTTCGTGTGATCTCCTACATCTATCTCCTAGCTTCGTGTGATCTCCTACATCTATCTCCTAGTTTCGTGTGATCTCCTACATCTATCTCCTAGCTTCGTGTGATCTCCTTCATCTATCTCCTAGCTTCGTGTGATCTCCTACATCTATCTCCTAGCTTCGTGTGATCTTCTACATCTATCTCCTAGCTTCGTGTGATATCCTACTTCTATCTCCTAACTTCGTGTGATCTCTTACATCTATCTCCTAGCTTCGTGTGATCTCCTACATATATCTCCTAGCTTCGTGTGATCTCCTACATCTATCTCCTAGCTTCGTGTGATCTCATACATATATTTCCTAGCTTCGTGTGATCTCCTACATCTATCTCCTAGCTTCGTGTGATCTCCTACATCTATCTCCTAGCTTCGTGTGATCTCCTACATCTATCTCCTAGCTTCGTGTGATATCCTACTTCTATCTCCTAGCTTCGTGTGATCTCCTACATCTATCTCCTAGCTTCGTGTGATCTCCTACATCTATCTCCTAGCTTCGTGTGATCTCCTACATCTATCTCCTAGCTTCGTGTGATCTCCTACATCTATATCCTAGCTTTATGTGATCTCCTACTTCTATCTCCTAGCTTCGTGTGATCTCATACATATATTTCCTAGCTTCGTGTGATCTCCTACATCTATCTCCTAGTTTCGCGTGATTTCCTACATCTATCTCCTAGCTTCGTGTGATCTCCTACATCTATCTCCTAGCTTCGTGTGATCTCCTACATCTATCTCCTAGTTTCGTGTGATCTCCTACATCTATCTCCTAGCTTCGTGTGATCTCCTTCATCTATCTCCTAGCTTCGTGTGATCTCCTACATCTATCTCCTAGCTTCGTGTGATCTTCTACATCTATCTCCTAGCTTCGTGTGATATCCTACTTCTATCTCCTAGCTTCGTGTGATCTCCTACATATATCTCCTAGCTTCGTGTGATCTCCTACATCTATCTCCTAGCTTCGTGTGATCTCATACATATATTTCCTAGCTTCGTGTGATCTCCTACATCTATCTCCTAGCTTCGTGTGATCTCCTACATCTATCTCCTAGCTTCGTGTGATCTCCTACATCTATCTCCTAGCTTCGTGTGATATCCTACTTCTATCTCCTAGCTTCGTGTGATCTCCTACATCTATCTCCTAGCTTCGTGTGATCTCCTACATCTATCTCCTAGCTTCGTGTGATCTCCTACATCTATCTCCTAGCTTTATGTGATCTCCTACTTCTATCTCCTAGCTTCGTGTGATCTCATACATATATTTCCTAGCTTCGTGTGATCTCCTACATCTATCTCCTAGCTTCGTGTGATCTCCTACATCTATATCCTAGCTTCGTGTGATCTCCTACATATATCTCCTAGCTTCGTGTGATCTCCTACATCTATCTCCTAGCTTCGTGTGATCTCCTACATCTATCTCCTAGCTTCGTGTGATCCCCTACATCTATCTCCTAGCTACGTGTGATCTCCTACATCTATCTCCTAGCTTCGTGTGATCTCCTACACCTATCTCCTAGCTTCGTGTGATCTCCTACATCTATCTCCTAGCTTCGTGTGATCTCCTACATCTATCTCCTAGCTTCGTGTGATCTCCTACTTCTATCTCCTAGCTTCGTGTGATCTCCTACATATATCTCCTAGCTTCGTGTGATCTCCTACATCTATCTCCTACTTCTATCTCCTAGCTTCGTGTGATCTCCCACATATATATGCTAGCATCGTGTGATCTCCTACATCTATCTCCTAGCTTCGTGTGATCTCCTACATCTATCTCCTCGCTTCGTGTGATCTCCTACATCTATCTCCTCGCTTCGTGTGATCTCCTACCTCTATCTCCTAGCTTCGTGTGATCTCCTACAACTATCTACTAGCTTTGTATTTCAATATAG
>CM034534.1:7512862-7545362 GCA_020002185.1 Paraescarpia echinospica | reverse complement strand
CATACATCCTTGCCACTTCGACTTTCACTATTATATATAGCCATCACACACCGGCCCGTCTTACAGGAAGCTGCACCTCAATGGCTGTGGTGCCAGCCGACGCTCAGGAAACCACATAATCCAACTTATTGATTCTCTGCCATTATTGCTCTGAAGCAGTCGTTCACATGCCAACCGGTGACCCAGTTATTCTCACATTACGAATTCATCAGTGTGTGTTTTTTGTGACTTCCACCTGAACGCTGTATCGAATCGATACGTGTATTATTCCCGCAGCAAAGTATAAATGCAGCGTACACTAAGCTTAACAACATGTAAGAATCACGTAGTCATCGATATTGTCCAGAACGCACTGTTGTTGTAAACAGACAATATAGCCGCGTCGTTATTTGGATACGTTATCTGTTTAGCTGTCAATTTATTAATTTAAATGTTATCCCCATGCAGTTGTAGAAAAACACCGTTGGCTACAGATTTGGCTTATAGCTACCGCTTCTCCGTGTATGTTAACGGAGTCTACCGATCTAAGGTTTTTTGTGTCTATATCTACCGGAAAATCGCAAATTGAAAGTTACATAGCACGACTACTCATTTCGTATCCGAGTATACAGTCAAGCCTACAAATCATGCGTACAACCCACCAGAATACGCATCAGAATTAGGTATATATACCCAAATATTAAAACTGTTCCCGTCCTTCCCTATTCCAGACCTACTACCCGCGGTGGGAGATCTCTGACAGCAGATGTTCATTTTTTATTTTAGCATTGTTACTTGACGCTTATGAAAACAATACAAATAAAATCCGGATATTTGTACTCACCTTGCGTGAGACCAGAATGTCGACACCGGCACAATGGCATATAATATGATACACCACATACCTTGTTGCTTCCACGTGAACGCCCACTGTATTCTACCTGTCCTACCAATGCATACCATTAACACGCTGATTAGTGTTGTAGTCCTTAGCTAACCCGATATGTGGCAGCACTGTTATTGTCGCAGCAAGAAACTGCTGCCATCTGTCGTGTCTAGTAGAAAATAATCTCACCATCATATCACGCGTGTTGTCAATGAAGAGTATGCAATGTTTTTTGCGCCGATGCTATGGGTGACGATGCTTTGTACGCACGCACGCACGCACGCACGCACGAATGCACGCACGCGTACACGATCTAGATCACTTCCTTCAATTGAAACTCATGGAATCATTATCAAGTCTGCATGGAAAATGTTCAATTCAACTGTCAATTGCTATATGGAGTGGGAAACCTCCAGACACAACTTGACATTGATTTACGCTACTAGTTCATTAAAACAAGTAATATATAAGGTTTGTGTTTTTCCCAAACAAGTTGAAATTAACCAAATCATCGTATTAATTTCGAGTTAATCTCACTTTTCTTATTATAAGTTTAACATTTCGACAAACAGGTTGTCAAAAATGACTTTAGTTTAGCATCCACAAAATTATGAATATACTAAGTTACACCAACGTTTGTGTTTTATATATACATTTTTCTACGTATGAGAGAAAACTATAAAACACCTGCTCCGAATTAATCGTCGCACCACATATCTAATGTCACAGTTAACGTGTTTGAATGCAAGTGTATACAGATGCAAGTGCTTACATACATTTCCGAAAAAAAATTTGCTTCTTGTTAACTACAGAATTGTAACATTTATTATGTGAGCATTTCCTACGCATAAATTCAGAATTTCTTGGAAGTGATTTAGTTGCGTTGATAACACCAATGCGCTAACAAGGTTGGCGAAGAGAAGCACCCAGCGCAACCGGAAGTCCAGTTGGAGGTGATGATGCTCACGCAGATGCGGAGAGAGTGCATACGGAGAAAGTCACGTAGAGATAATACACAGAACTAATCTGACAGACACTCGCAATGAGGTTATATTTTGGTGTGAATATAATTAATCATGTTACATACCCGAGTAAACCACGTGGACATGAACTGCAAGTCATCAACCGCGGAACGCGCTAAGCGGTCCTACAGGGTCATATTAATGGGAACAACCGGCAAGACGAGTATCGCCTTGCAGTTGTTACACGCGACCTTCCCGACAGAATACAAGCCGACGGTGGAAGACTTCCACCGACAGATCTTCTACCAGGAGGATGACAACTCCTTCGAGCTCAACATCCTCGACACGACAGGAGCGTGCGGCAACGCGACTCTCCGTCGGCTGACCATCGCGACGTCTGATGCCTTCGTTCTTGTCCACGCGGTCGACGACAGAGCGTCCTACGAAGAGATAACATGATAATGAAAGCATGTTTTATTAGCAACTCAGCCGAGTTGGATTCACATTAATAACACATTGATACGTTGTACATTTAGTAGTACAATCTTATTTTTGCCATTGAGTGTTTATTGCTAATTATATAACCCCCATGGTATTAAAGAGTTACGATATATGTTTGTTGGCAATGGGTACGTATTGCTTTCGCTTATATCATAATTGGGATGTATTTTGTCAAGTAACAGATGATTTAATCTGTGTGCACTAACTTTCATTTTGTTTAAATATTTTTCACAAAGACAGTCCCGTCTTTCTTTCAAAGTCTGCATACCAACATAACTGAGTATCCCAGCTTAGGGAAAATGCATTTTAGTGCTCTTTTCTGTATCATTTCAGTGGTGTCTGACACGTATAGTTGCAAGCTGATGTGCCATACATGGCAGCACCTGTCTCTCAACACTGACGCTGCACAGTCACCAGGTCATTCTGGTTAATTCCAGCTCGTTTTAACACCTACAACATGTAATCGTTTCCCGTTTTCACAATATTCTTCACAGATAAAGCGGCTCCGGCAGCAGGTGGTCGAGGAGAAGGCAGACGAGGCGACTCCGACTGTAATCGTCAGCAACAAGGGCGACTTGACGGGGGAGAGACGGGTCGTGGAGAGGGTGATGGTCGAATGCACGGCGAACATCGACTGGAACAACGGATACGTGGAGACGTCGGCCAAGGACAATGTGAACATCGTTGACATCTTTGAAGAGCTGATGGTGCAGGCCGGTTTGAATGTAAATCTAAGTATGACTCTAGCACGCAACGTCTTCGATGCCGGCCACAAACACAGCGCTGGATGTTTGCCGAAGAGAAAGTGTTGTAATATCTTATGACCTGTTGGTCGATCTGGACACCCCAACGTTGGTATATATTTTCGATGTTTCTCATGTAACTGGTAACGATGAATAATGGACTATTAAATTATGTTTCTGATAATTCTGACCTACTGTGTTCCACTGTGTTTTCTAGTTATTTGTTTTGCATACATGTTTGCCAGTTTCATAACTCGACTAAGCACTCATGTACATTGTATTTTGATCGTCATCTTAACAACTCCAGCAAACGAACGCTGTAATTTGCCTCATTATTATATTCACTATCAAAATGTCCGTCAGCTGACATGATGCCTTGGTAGACGACAGTCTTGATAGTAACCAAAAATTAGAAAATACACAGCATTGTTACATAAACATAACGTTCTCGCATACTCGTTATGTTTTTCAAAATGACGAAGGTCAAAGTGAAGGTGATGTTCACGTCCATCGATAGGCTGTATTCATGATAGCGTAGAATTGTCAAATAATATTCGTATTTATGTTGGCATGAGGGTAGACATAAGCATTATTGTGTCTGCGTCTACTCGATGTTGCCAAGCCTATGACGCAGAGGTCGTTTCCCCCAAAGTATTTGCTGCGCGCGCGTGTTTCCCGCGATTGTTAGGTTACGTTTTACGTATTACGCGCACATTACGTTTTACGTTCAGAACAACTGATTCATCCCTAAAGTAGGTATAGGTCTAACGCGCTATTACATGGGGTGTAGATTACTCCCTGAAAGTTTGGCGATCGAGGTTCAAGCCGTCTAAGAGGAAAGCAACAACCTATCATTGTTTTGTCCTGTTCATATTTTCTATTGTCTCTGCTGCATTACCATAGTTTTAATATAATTTGATTCATTCACTGCATTTTACTATTAGTAATTTTATGTAAATATGTTTGTTCATTTTTGGGGTATTCAATAAGGTTTCACGTAATGTTCTTATGGTGCAATTGATGCACCACGAATCATCGTGTATATGATGACAGATGCAGTGGTGTGCATCATGACACTGTTATTATTATTATTATTTCTTTAACCATCAAGGTATTTGGGGAAGGAGAAAGCCACTCTCATAAAATTTGAGCTCATTGATATACAAACTAGCTTTGATATACAAGTCTGCATTCAAAGATTGTTATATTGCTTTTTTCGGAAAAAAGCAACAAATCGTGTGTATGTTGTGTGTCTGTGTGTGTCTGTGTGTGTCTGTGTGTGTCTGTGTATGTCTGTGTGTGGCTGTGTGTGGCTATGTGTGTGTGTGTGAGTGAGTGAGTGAGTGAGTGACTGTGTGCGTGTGCGCGTGTGTTTGCGCGTGTTTGCGCGTGTGCGCGTGTGCGCGTGTGCGCGTGTGCGCGTGAGTGAGTGAGTGAGTGAGTGAGTGTGTACGTGTGCGCGTGTGTTTGCGCGTGTTTGCGCGTGTGCGCGTGTGCGCGTGTGCGTCTACCGCTCGACCACCATTGTCCTCCTTGTCGTACCACAACACGATAGATAATTCTGAAAGGACGTATATAATATATACTCTTTCTTGGTTTCTTGCCAAATGCAGCAGACAGGAGACGTTGTCCAGGTGTGTAATCATATCGTTTCAGAACAAATAAAAAACCGTTGAATTTATTTAGGCGTACATCTATAATTTCCTGAGTGGCTAAATGTGTACTTTGTTTATGTGTTCACTGTGCTAATAAATCACAAGTCCAGACGCGTCATGATGCTATTTAAGTGAGGAGATGGCCAACATGGCCAAAACATGGGACGAGAATCAAGCGACATAGTGACTGAGATGAAATTCAGACTCACATAATACCACTAACAAAACAACCTAGGGTCACAGCAGACAACAAACATGTGTTTACGAGCACATCAGCCGAGAACTGGTGACGTCACAACGATCGTCGGGCCCGACCCTCTGCACACCCGAGTCGCCGAGTTGGGCGCAGCTGCGGTCGGCAAGACGTGCATCGTGTCGCAGTTCCTGCACAAGACGTGTCCCACGATGTACTGCCGAACGATCGTTGACTTCCACCTTCATGCAGGAACACGGCAGCTCGTTGCAACTGGACATCATCGACACGTCCGGTTGCTACGCTTTACCCACCATGCGACGGCAGGTGATATTCTTATCTGATTCCTTTATTCTCGTGTGCGCCATTGGTGATCCGATGTCTTTCGAAGATGTGAAGCGGCTATGGAGTCAGATCGTTGAAGAGAAGGGAGACGAGGCGTTGGTAACAAGTGTGACATGAAGGAGTACAGACAATTGAAAGCTAAAGGTCTGACTGACCTCCAAATTTTCAGCTAAGTTATAGAACACTGATGGCAATGATCAAACGACTGTAGGTTGAAGTTCAGAAACATTCTCAGGTCAAGCCCATCAACCCACCCACCCACCCAAACACCCACCTACCAACCAACCTAAGAAACTGCGTTCAGGCTTAGATCATGGTAATGGATTAATTAATTGCCAATACATTTAGCAATTATTACATATAAAAAACATTACATGTAAAACTTTACATTCATGTAAAGAACCTGGGTTCCCAGTTTGATAACCACTAAAGTAAGGCATTCCAAAGGTAAATAGTTCATGCAATTGTTGATTGCAAGTAGAATCTCTCTCGATACTTGTGACAACCATGGACACCAGATCGCGAAAAGACGTGTTATAAACATAAAGTGTAAATTGGTCATCTCATACTGCACATTTTTCTCTACGGAAACCTAGTTAACAACTGGACTGTTACTACGACATCCAATTCACACCAGCACAATAGTCCCAACAACTAAGCCATATTATTTCACTGTAGTCGTCTGTGTCAGCAGGTGTCGTAACGTTCATCGTATTGGTTAAACTATTGTAGTGTTGTGGGCAGGAAACATATAATTATAGAACATGTGTTATGCAGGTGATATAGTGAGATATAACTTTTCCTATAAGAAAATAACATACAGTGTAACTGTAGCGACCCAAATAATCGTTCCATTACACAGTAAATAAACATGTATAGTTGTTTAATGTAGCAGGTTTTGATAAATATGAAATTTATTTAAAGTTCAAAGGAAATCATAGAATATGAGCACTGTTTGTATGTAATAAACATCTACTAATTATGACCGAAACACTCTGCCTTTAAAAGGTTGAGTGGCGTTAGCAGAACACATTTAGGCAAATAGAGACAGTTATTAAGTTTGTTTGGTGGTTTTATTCAAACGAATTTAAATAAAATCTTTCTGTTAGCTTCAGATACGTTACCTCTACAACCTATTTAAACATGATAACTACGACTTAACTTTGTTGTTGCTTATATATTGGATCAATGTGACATACTAATTAGTTTTGAATAGATGGTTGACTGCATCATCCGTTAAAATAGTGGCAGAATAAACAAGTGCGTGGAAGAGAAGCAGTGGGAATTGCATTCTGAAAATCAATGAAGCGAAGAAAAAAGTAATAATTCTGAAAGAAGTAGGTAGGAGACAGGTTATTATGTTGATCAAAGTTGGAGTTGTTATTAGGATGACAATAATTATGACTATGAATTATGAATAGAACAAGCTATTAAATTCCAATAATTATTTAACGAAAATACATAAATATGTGTACACTTTAATTTTTAAATAAGTGGTAATTCATGTAATTTATTAACATTTCTTTTATTATGCTACAGTCGCTGACAAATAAATTATTTGTTACGTTTGAAAATATATTCTGAGAAAGGAAACGACATTTATAATTTTGATGACACCTTTTGTGGAATGTGCTAAAACATCCGCTGTCGGAAACGCTGCTGATAACCAGTGGACGCACGTGAATAGATTCGAAGCTACACGTAACTGCATATCAGTTCATGCAGAGCTACGCAGCATCGGATGGTTTCCGTGAGACGTATGTGTAGATTCCTAAAAACAAAGATATTGTTACATACAGACAACCGTAAAACCATACACAAGTGTTATAGACGTGGTATCTCGCTGTATACAACGATTATGTTGCGATCGCGGGCGTACCAGTTGTCGGGTGTGGTGAGCGCCAAACGTCATTACCGGGTCACGATTATGGGCGCTGCTGCCGTGGGCAAGACGAGCATCGTGTCGCAATTCCTGCAGAAGCCGTATCCTTCGCTCTACAAGCCGACGGTGGAAGACTTCTACCAACAACGGTTCGACATGGAAGACGGCAGCTCCTTCGAGCTAGACATCCTGGACACTGCAGGAGCCTTCTCCTTCCCTGCCATGCGACGACTAGCGATCGCATCGTCCAATGCCTTCATTCTTGTCTACGCCGTTAATGATTCGGCGTCTTTCGAGGAGGTGAAGGGGCTCCGGCACCAGGTCATCGATGAGAAACGAGACGAGGCGATTCCGATGGTCATCGTCGGCAACAAGTGTGACATATCGAAAGAGAGATGGGTCGTAGAGAGGGCGATGGTTCAGGCGATGATCACAAACAAGAGCTGGAACATCGGTTACGTGGAGACATCGGCGAAGGATAACGTGAACATCAGTGACGTGTTTGAGGAGCTGATGGTCCGGGCAGATTTGAAGGTAAACCTTCGACTGACTTTGCCGTGCAGCGCTTTTAAAGTTGATCGCATGCGCGAGGCTGGGTGTTTTTGGAAGAAACAGTGTTGTCAGATATTGTGAACGGCTTTCAAAGAATGATTACTTCCAATGTGTGACTATGTACGTGCTTACGTACGCCCAAACGAGAGACATTACGATATGTGGGCGCGTGCGTGAGAGACATTACGATAGCTATCACTATAATTGTCAATTTCATAATCATTTGGACATATTATATGTTAATGCTATGCAAACAGCATACACGTGAAGAGATTAGCGCAAATGTGCATAATGAATGAGTTGAATTGGGGCGTATATTTTGAACGGAACTTATATACGACTTGATAAAAATGAACTGCATAGATCTGTTTTATAAAAAAAATATTGTAGCATATTTAATAGCGAGAGATATGCACAACCTAGATAAAATCGATAAACGAAAACGGAGAGTTTTGTTTAGAAGCATCAACAGGGTAAATTGTCTAGAATACGTATTTACGCATCAGCCAACAACATGATGCAACATATTTGTTTACGAATATTTGTCTATAATTATTTGTTTTTTTTATAATTATGTCCGTATGACTATAGTTCGTCCATGTCAACCATATTGCCAATGCATAGTATAAATACATTGCAAAACACAGTATAAAAATGCAGGCATCTGTTGGCCATAAAACTAGCTTGCTGTTCCTTCATTGTTAATTTTGCAAAACAACGGTACGTTTTAAAAAGTTTACTAACATTGTTGTGTAATGGGTTCATTGTTTGCATATTAAAATGTCTTCATATACACTGAGTGTTCTTCTTTTCATACATTTTTAATTTATGTTTATTATAATCAATTGTTTTAGTTTCGAAACAAAAAAGGTGGTTGATGAATATCGTATAAAATGCACTATTGTTTTGTGACGGTACAAATAACGTTAAGCACATTATCGTTGCGTGTCGTAAATATTGCAGACACCACAATCGTTTATCAACAACATGTTTGCAAAAATGAACCAAATGAAAATATTATATTTTGCGATTTCAATTTAAACCAATTTTGAACCAACAACGGAACATACTTGAATCAATGATAACTGCATCGTTTTATTTACTAACAAAATAATGACACCTTTTTATTTACATGCCATTAGTTATAACACATTACATCGACAAGCAGAACAGAACGCGCACAATCTCAAACATTTATATCAGAAATCACGACTCAACTGTTATAAGAAACTATTTTTCAAGGAAACTATTCCTTCATTGATATAACATAAACGGAGAACTGGATCGAAATATCGTGGAACAGAATCACAAAAATGGCGCGTTTTGATGTATGTTGCACAAAATAATGTTATTGATATAATGTGGATACAACACATAAAGAACAACGATAAACACACTGACATTCGTGGCACGTGAATTTTAAAAATAAGCAATAAACAAATTATTCTTAACAACAACAAAATATAGACGAATGCTGTCTCATAAAGTCATGTTTTAATTGGAGGAGATACCCGGAGCTGAAGGTACATGTTGGTGTTGCTGCCAGACAAATAAGGCTTTCGTCATTGTCGGTGTTGTATCAGTCAGAGTGTGTTCGTCACCTAAAGAATAGCCACAGTTGATGTGGTTGTCACGTTGTTGTCATAATCGGTGAGTTTTTTAAATTCATCATCGCCGCGATAAATAGGTGTATTTGTGGGGATTGTATACACATGTGGGGATTGTATACACATGTGGAGATTGTATACACATGTGGGGATTGTATACACATGTGGGGATTGTATACACATGTGGGGATTGTATACACATGTGGGGATTGTATACACATGTGGGGATTGTATACACATGTGGGGATTGTATACACATGTGGGGATTGTATACACATGTGGAGATTGTATACACATGTGGGGATTGTATACACATGTGGGGATTGTATACACATGTGGGGATTGTATACACATGTGGGGATTGTATACACATGTGGGGATTGTATACACATGTGGGGATTGTATACACATGTGGAGATTGTATACACATGTGGGGATTGTATACACATGTGGGGATTGTATACACATGTGGGGATTGTACCAGTCAGCTTAGGGACCCATGAACCGGCTCATTGGACCCCACCGTTTCTGGATCACGGGTGCCTGATCACAACGTACACGTTCAACGAATGTTATGAAACAAATAGACTAGCATCCGCCACGAAGTGTTTCAGGACATGTACCGTTTGTTTTCAATATGCCATTTTGAGCAACTTTGCATTACATAATGCAGCAGATGTACATAAAAAACACGAAATGTTTACACAAACATATTTTATTGGTAAAACACATATAATCTTGATTTTTCCCGCCGTCAGTCGTCCGCCATTGGTAAAATAGGCGTGAAGTTGTAATTAGCATGACCTGCTTCTAGATAACTCGAAAAATGAAGCATCTGGTCACTATTAACAACGCTACAGGGGTTGGCTAAAAATTATCCACAGACCATGTGTCCCCACCTTCCACTACGTTATGCGTTCAACATTGGTTCAACCCTGCACTATCAATGAGATGTTTTTTCTTTCTAAAATGGCTAATAACGTCGGTATGCATGGCATATGCAAATGAGTTCTTCTAAACATATGCAATACGTGAATGTTTACGTTGTAGAAGCTTTCGTTGGTGTGACTCTTCTGTATATGTGACGTATGACGTCATCATACGTGTGAGGTATGTTTCTCTCACTAGCGGTTGTAGTATGTTGGCCAAGTCTCTGGACACTCTGTATGCTATGGTCTGTGTGTAATCCACTATTGGTCGGAGTGATACGTCCTCCTTGTGGATTTTGGCGAGCCGTACATGCGTGGTGCTTTTTCATGCGTTGGGTACAAGGTAAATTCACGTATTGGATGGATATGTCTAAAAGAACTAATTTGCATAGAAATGAACTATCCTCAAGGATGTTCAGCAATCCTGTTGCAGATAATTGTGTGATTTTTGTATTTCATATTTGCAAATACTACCCGGCTCTGCTCCTAGTAGTAAATCATGATTCTATCAATAAGAAATGTGTAGAACACGACGACGTAGATCAACTGTGACCAGACTTCAGCAGCAGTCAATGACACATACTAATAATGTTGGCATGAAGAAATTTCAGCAGCGGTTCATTATATTAATGAAACGTTGAATATAGGGTTATGCAAACTTAACAGTAAACGGTATATATATATATATATATATAATAATTATATATATTATTTCATTGAGGGAAACAGGATATAACGAATTTCGGATATAACCAATAAATTGGTTGGTCTCGAGCAATAAATCTTTATATCTGATGTTTACTGTTGGCCTCTGATATGGCCGGACATCCCCCAGTGTTGAGAGTCCAGCAGAATTGCGCATGAGATATTTATTTACCTCTTGTGGCTATGTGAGACCGTTAGAGGACAACGAGTCGCTGCGGCCAGCACCACTTCGCTGACGCCATTCGAAAGACGAGGGGAGGCTGTTGTTACTTGCACATTTCTCGCAGCAAAATTCAGTCTAGGGGGACGTAATGGGGGCACATCCAAAAGGTCTGTGGTCAGGCATAGCGCGGATAACGTCCACAGGTATAGGGACAACAGGCACCCTGAATCCGCCTATGGTTGCCCTGAGGTATAAGGTTCAATTTAGGTAATATTTCGTTCTGGCGTAAAACCGGGAGACTTGCCATCAATATGTAAAAACTTTGATCCCAATATCTAAGTCTACTAGCTTACAAGCGATCGTGAAAGAGCAACGTTAGGGCATCAGTCGTTAACACTACATTGGTTTCAATCTAGAGGCTGTGATCATAACTAACTCCAACCAATCGCTGGGAGTCGCTGACGGAAATGCCGCAGTCAATCGGAAGCAGTTACAACGCATGTTGCGTTCACAGAGGTTTGCTCCTGGCAGGCGGCCTCGAGGAAGGATGTTGGATGTATGACTTGGGCACAAAGAAGTGGGAGGCAATGCCCCCATTGATAACTGCACGGTATGTCCATCGCAGTGTCTCGCTGGGCGACTGCGCCTATGTGATTGAAGGGTTGGGTAGCAAAGTGCTTGCTTCTGTTGAGTGTCTGAACCGTAAACGACGGCGGTGGTCGTCCTTGCCCGACATGCCACGGGCGGTGTTTTTCTCCATGGTTGTCACGAACAGAAACAACATGTTCGTTTTTGGAGGTCGTGACAAGTAGTGGACGTACTTGTGTTGCAAGCAGATGTTTGACACGACACGGGGCAGCTGGAGCTCTAAGTCGAAAAATTGCATCGTCGTAGCTGCCGTCACATTGAACGACTGTATTTATGCGGTGGGAGGCCTTGACAGCGCATGTCTCAAATATGACCCGGCCACAGTTAGCTGGACAGGACTGAACAGGCCACTCCGTAGCCACAGCTATGCCCCAGCAGTCGTGTGGCGCGGCTCGATATTGGGGGCCGGGGGTGACAATGATGAATATGAGCCGTTCTCTGTCATTGGACAGTCGATCACCTGAGAAACACCTGGTCTACCTTCATAAGGGGCCGACAGTCTGCTCTAGCATTTCACACACATGTACATACTTCTGAACATATATGTGAAACCTTCATAATAAAGTTTACGTAAATGCTTCTTACGCTGTAATTGTGAGATCACATAAAACAAGTATCTTGTGTTATCAGACAATACTGGTTTGTGTCATTGGTATCATGTGTACAGTTTCTAAGATAAATTATCGTACACCTTGAAGGGTCTTTCATTTTATTTCAGGAATATAATGTGTCTGAAGTTATCTAATCGCTTCCTGCTATTTAGAGCCTACGCTACCAACATAGGACTAATCATTCAAGCAGGTTAACCAAACCGTTTCTCCGTTTTATACTATATTTTCACAGTGTATATGTCACAAATACATACGGATCAGATGTTGGGTCGGCAAGTGACCGGTCTGCGCAAGCATTTCATATATAGGCTTTTGAACGTGCTATTTCCTTAAGATATTCGACCTTTTGCTTCCATTTACATTGCAAACATAGGCAAATCATTCACGCATAGGATGTTAACAAACAAATTTATCCGATTTTGACGATTTTTTCACAATGTAAGCAGAAGGTACCCACGGATCAGATATGGGGTCGGCAAATGTGGTGGGTTGCTTTCCCGGCATGCCATGCGCGTTTGTCTTGGGCGCGTAATGCAAATTAATATCACTGCCGCGAGCGGGAAGAGTGCAACGGTGACGCTTGCGTAATTGATTTGTCTCGGTATTTCTGGTAACGAATTTCAAGATTTAGTTCAATAGAAGACTATGATTATACTTTATAAAGCATACAACCACTCTTTACGTGGTCGTGTTCAAGCATTATTTGAACCAACCGCAGTTATACACATGCATGATACAAAGCAAAGCAAACTGTTCTATGTTAAAAAGACAAACACCGCCCTCACTCACCATCAAGGGAATAAAAACGTGAAACAATTTAGCAAATAATTGACTCAGCTTCCACATTTCCCCACACAATTTAAAATAGCATTTAAGTTGTCATTGCTTTCTACATATTTGTGAATTGTTAATTGAAGATGATGTTTACTTAAACCCATATATTAGTAACACAAGCACTATGGTAACAAGTTTATGAATGAGTTATGAATATCATTTTGTAATTTATTTATAATTCGTGTGGTATATTTTCATTGTTTTTTTAGTTTGAGAAGGGCATAGCACCATGTAAGTCCACCACTGTCTATAGCCAGGTATTCATTCATACATCTGCGTGAACATGGAGCAAATTAGAGTGAACGAAATTGCCCAATGTTCGACACCGCAGCACAGGATTCGAGTCCGGGTTGTCTCGGTGGAGAGGCCGAACCTCAAGCTGCCGCACTAAGGCGCACCGCAAAATATTGACCGCAAAATATTGGCCGCGCAATTGGCTATTGTAAGCTACTTGATGGAACGGCCAAAGGAATTTATTTCGACACTTAAAAACAAGTACTCACTGTTTTTATTAAACAGACTGCGCAGTTATATGAATTATTCACACACTACACATTTGGTCACGAAAAAGCCGGATTCGCAATGGGCAAACGAGCCTAGGAAGCAGCCTTAAACGCTTACGACTTTAAAGGACAAGGAAACCGGTATTCAAAAAATAGTATAGTGATAAATAGGTTTAATTAAAAAATCGTTTTAGTACTTAAAACACTTTAAGTATGTGCAGACAGCTAACATCGCGAAATCGAGTGAGCGAATGTTTATGCAAGGCGCGCAAGAAAGACGACTCCGCGGCCCATGCGAACATTTGACGTGACGTCATTAACTACAATTGACCTACACATCACGTGACATGTTGCCTAGCACAAAGTTCCCTCTACCAGCAAAATAGTTGCTGAAAACAGTTGCTTAGGAGCTGGAGCGTTTAGACATGCCAGTCATTTTAATTATACTAAACAGCTGCTACTACCATTGTGTAACACTGAATCCTCAGTCCAACCTTTGAAACAAACAGCACAAACTGTGAGCTTCAAAATGAGTTCACTGTGCCCGGTTGTAGTAATGTAGTTGCCAACAACTAATACATTTGTATAGCGTTTTGGTTGGTTGGAGTGCTCCCCCACTACGTCAAACCGTAACATGTTAAATTGTTACGTTCTGTGATAAAAATAAGTCCACGTGTGTATTTAAGGAATGACTTTATTTGCCAAGAAAAGCGGACGCTGGGTCAATCACGTGTGCATTTGAGGAATGACTTTATTTACTAAGAAAAGCCGACGCCGGGTCAATCTTGTTACTTCTGCCCCTTGGTTCTTCCGTTTGACAGTCATCATGTGACGTCATGCCCACCCATGCGCAGTAGGAGGCTGCAGGCAGACACCATACGCACAGCAACATCCGCAGGATGGCGCCTCCTGCGGCGTGCAGGAAAGTGCGTGTTTTTTCGAGTAAGCGAACAAACGTAGAGTTAGAACCCGCTAATACGTCAAAGTCCACGCATTGGGGGACACCGGGACAAGACAAAGCGCCACTAACGAGTCTCTTCGACCTCTCTGTATCTGGCAGTGTCGTTACTGCGATTTCCATGGTTACGCTGGCGTCTTACTGCGTGTGTCCCCCTAATAGCCCCATGCTTCGATAGAGATTGTGATGTGTATAGAAATGTTAAAGTAATTGTTCAAACGCATTGCAACACAACTATTTGCTTCGTGTTTCGTTAATGATCCAGCAAATATGTTGTATAGTACGGGCATATTTACATAAACGTTCCAATAACCGTCAAATAGGTCACAACAGGTGGCCAAAGATCTGCTTCGTCATTGGACGTGTTGACATCGTAACCCGGACACGCACGTCACTGTAGACCGGAGAAACTTATCGGGCTGTTTGTCGCGGTTGACGGCAGCTAGTTAGCTGACGGATATCTAGCATTGGATTGACGTGCGAGTGTCGTGTATTGTTATCAACTGACCTGAGTCGTTTGGCTTTGTGTGATTGTGAGACCCGGCGGTTATAGCACTCGCACGCAGCCAAACAACTCACTACTTTGTCGCAATCTGTAGTCGTTTTGCGGAAATGACTAACGCTGGTTTGTGACGTTAAGTCAACTTCTGTGACGTTATGTTTTGTTCGGGCAACAGTGACGCGTTTCTAGTGCGTGTGTGTGAGTGCGTACGTGCGTATGCAATCGCCCAGTCGTGTGCACAATCATTCATTTAATAAAGCACACATCCACGTACAAACACGCACGTATAAACAAGCACACACACACACACACATGGACACACGCACGCACACACATGGACAAACATACGCACACACACGTACACTTACATGCACGCACCCACACACACGCACGCATGCATACATTCTCTGAAAATTAATGAAAATGAAAGAAATGATTTGCCAATGAAACATATCATCTCAGAACGTCAATCTCCGTTATCAGATTAAATAACTTTCAATTGGAGGAAGGGTCAGAGGCAGTTTCGTCTGGCGTCGGATATCGATATGTTACGCTTCGGACCGATACTGTTTATATATCATCATATCTATGTTTAAACATTTCCGTCTAAAGGGATGGTTTGGGGGCTGACGCTAGATGAAAGTAGTTTCGTTTGATATTGGACATCGACGTTCTGAGATGATCCCTTAGTCGTCATCCATATAGTACGTAATGCTTGGGGGATGGGGGTCTCTGTGCAAGCGTTACGTCACAGAAGCGTGAACCTGTCAATACAAACGTAGCTCCCAATGGCTTCAGTATTTAAGGTCTTAATAGTTATGACGTGTTGTCCTGTATTGCGCTAGTATACAGTCTACACAAAGCGCTCGTAACGGTTCATTCACGATCAGGACAAGGGTACAGGCAACAGCTAATGAAGCGCTCGTGGGGGTTTCTCCATTTATCTGTATACATTTTAGTTCATATTTCAGAAAGAGCTTGACTTCCGAAAGAATCAGGCAACGTAGGGTGAACGAGATTGCCCAAACTGCAACAGGTCGAGGACCTAGATGGACTCGAACTCCGACTGATTGCACGGCGCATCTACCCGCGGAGCAAATGCACACTCCTATCAATCACTGAACTTATTAAAAGTATATAAATCTAAATGTGGAACGTTGATGTTATTGTTTATTATTAGTTATACGTGTACCTTTATTCCACCTGCGAATTACGAATCGACACAGACATGCGATGAGTGAAAGAAATCGATGTGTCCCTAATGTATAGGGGTCTCTCTCAAAACGAACATATTTCGGGGGGTAGGGTGCGGTGGGGTGGGGTGGCAGTCCTACATTAGGAAGCATTACAAGAGGGTGAGAGGGGGTGACGTACTGTATGGATGGCCCCTTACAGTTAATGTCGGAGCCAAACTGGATCTGATCGCTCTGGAAGATTGACTGAACAGAAGTTATAATAATAACAATTGAGTGTATGAGATGTAAAAAAAGTATTGGTACACGACGCACACGTAATGTGCGTTTGTTTGTGAGTAACGAAGCGAAAAGAAGGCACGCGGTGGTTGATTTTGTGTGCTACTTTCCGGGAGCCAGTGTTGGGTAGCTACGCGAGTGATGGTGGCACTCTGCACGCGTCAGCACGAGATTCTTAGTGATAATGTGTGATATGTGGGCGCGGGAATGGATTGTGTGTTTGTGTGTGTGCGTGTGTGTTTGTGCGTGTGCGTGTGTTCATGTGTGTGTGCGTGTGTGTCTGTGTGTCTGTGTGTGTGTGTGTGTGTGTGCGTGCGTGCGCGTGTGCACGCGAGTATGTGTGTGTGCGCGTGTACGTGAGTGTGCTTGTGTGTGTGCGTGTGTGTGTGATTAAATAAAAAAGTGCTTGAGCATGACATCGCGTTAACCATGACTTTGTTCTTGGCACATCTCTTCCACAACAAGGTTTGCCTCAAAAAGGTTGTCATTAACCACCAATGCATAATCCAAAACCGCGTCGTGCAAACTCAAGTTATCGATGAGTATTGTTTTATAAGCAACACTACAGAGGTGCGTTGGAAGAAAAGGCTATTTGCGTATAATAATAATAATAATAGCACTTCGTGGTCCTCTGTAAGGACTGCGGTGGTAGCGATCAGCGTTCAGCGCTCCGGGCTTTGTCGCGGGACAATGTCTTGTGACGTCATGGTCGCTCAACCGTGTGGCGCCTCCACTTGCAAAAAGATCCCGGGGTCGAGCAATTCACCCGGGGGTTGGTGAACTATTCGCCGCTATATATAAAATAACAATACAATCACAAGGAAGTCCGCCACACCATTTATCGCAATCATTAAATTACACGCTTTCTATTTATGTGACACCGTGACAGTTCATTGTTTACGGATTCTAAGGTTTATTAATTTGCACATTGTGATTTGTATTTTTGCTTTGTAAATGTGTACAATGCGTTGTTTCGGGATCACAATTTACCTGGTGAAGAGTGAATTGATCACAGATCTACAACTAGTTCCCCCAATCCCACATTCCCATCCAACTATCCAGGTAGCAAAATTTATTGGTCCAGTGATGGCTGAAAAACTCATTATTGTGTCAATGATGGCTGTCATTGGGTTAACAGGCATTGGCTTTCCTTTAATAATAATAATAATAATAATAACAGCAATAATAATAATAACACTAATAATAATAAAATGCTATATTTATATAGTGCCATAATCACATAGTGCTCTATGGCGTTTTATAATGCAATAATTATACCACTAAATGTGTATGCTTAGTTAGATACTTTGAATAGTAAGTTATTAAAATTAGGAACTATACAACTAAGAACGGTACATAGAATTAAACACTTGACATATTATTTATATATAAGCTCACTAGGCATAAAACGTGTATATGGAATAAAATATTTGAAATAATACATTTGTAAACATGATTGGGCCAATGATGGTTGTCAGCGGCTTAACTGACATTGGAATACCATTAACAAAAACACGATTGGCCAAAAAAGTACTGCCCCTAGCTCAACCGCCATTTGCCATTTGTTTGCCATTAAAACACCACTGGTCCAACCGTGGATGTCATTGGCTCAACCATAATTGGTTTGTCATTGAAAAATGAGATTGGCCCAACAATGGCTGCCATTTTCATGTGTAAATGTTTATGTATTGCATATTGCGTGTAGTTTTCTTTGTCATGTTTTAACTTCACTGATCCAATGAGGTTTTTTACTACCAAGGTACACTGTATTCCCACTAGGGGCATACGATACATTGAACTATCGATGCATCGCGATAGGCGATGTGATGATCGATCGTCAATTTAAGTACATCATGTATACATCGTTATTGCCGATGGTTGAACTATTGATAGTAAAGACAGAGGCCAAAACGAACAGCTCGGCTACTTGTGCTATATGAAAACAGTGTAAGTATTTTAAATTTAATTGTGTAATTTCACTCATTGTCCGACATAACATGAACACTCGTGACAATGACAGCGTCAATCTGCGATTCGCCATTTTGGGTATATATCTACCAACTTTTTTTTTTAAATCCGGGTGATTCATCAGCGGTTCAATACGCTTCCCGTGTCTCGTTGCGCTCTCTCGGATCTTGACATCAGAAGACCGGGGGGGGGGGCTGTTGGAGATTTTTCGCCGAGAATTCAGCAGTTCTGCAATTCTTCCGTGGTGTCGCGCTGTCTCGAAGGCGGGGGGGTGCTGTTGGAGATTTTCAGAGAAAATCCTGGAAATTTGCCTGTATTCCGGGAGACTGGGGTATACATTCAAAATCCAGGAAACTCACGGATTCCACGAGATAGTTAGTATCATCTACCTCCAAGGCCACGCAATGGCACTATCACTATATTGTAACTGGGGACTTCGCTTTAGGATACTGCTTTCTTAATACTATCGCGATATTATCACAGTACTATTGCAATTGTTACGCATTTATCACAATACTATCACAATAGCAAAACTCTCCCCAGTACCCCCCCCCCCCCAAACTTCTTGTACAGACAGCTCCGGCCCGTCGACTGAGTTAGGTTGAGCTCGCGAGGTCTAAGCCAGTAATATAAATTGCATGCCTTCAAATTAAAAAGGTATTTGTATACATGTTTTGTCATTTCTTATGTTCTACTGAGAAATATCTTTAGTGGAGGTACGCATTTAAGTATTGTCGTGGTCTGTTTTGTTGTTGCGTAGATATCACCCATAATTGCTCAGACAATGAGACAAACATTATGTTTTTTGGGCGACTAGATGTTGAAACTAGGTGCTTGGTGATTTTTGTATGCATGGTTTTACAAATGGTCGCAAATAATAATAAAGTAACTTCTTGTTGCGCCTAAATCTTCGTAAACCAAAGTCAGAGGTGCGTCAAGAGATAGAGGTTGGTCAATCTCAAAATCGATAAGCAGTATTCACGTTGTCATCAAATGGATGGACACGTCAGGGAGCTGTGGCGGATAAGCAAGGCTATTAAGGTAAGTTTTTAAATGACGGCGGATTTTTAAAAATATTTACAACTGACCTAACTCTAAGTAAAAGGGAGCATATTCCAAAGAGTTTGTGTAGACACAGAAAAAGCCCTAAATTACGTGTTTTCCTTGTCACGTTGAAAGAACTTTTAGCGTTGGCAACAGGTAGCAACAATATCATTCTGAAATACCTATGCCGTGTGCAGATCAAGCGAACAGGCGATGTCTTGTTTCTGCTTTTCATTCCAGTAGGCACGAAGATAATTTAGAACGTTATGTCCTTATGCTTGTCCAAATTGATATAATAGAATCAATCCGCTATATAATACATACAACTTTGTAATCTTTATTTAGAAAGTTAACACTGATCACTTTATCCACAGTATCCGCAATGCTTCGTGCTGATAAGTGTATATGGGTGTATCCGTGTATTTCCGCATTCAATGTGACCAGGACGTAATATCATGACAAATGACGGGCCCGCTACATCACGACGCCAGGTCTGGCCGGAGTCGCCATTGTCATGTCGTTCACGGTTGGCCGCGCTCCGTACATAGAGGCATAGCGCAAAGTCTTGCTTCGGTGAGTTTGTGTGAATCACGCCATGACGCACCGGCCAAGTTTAGCGGCAACTCGCTGGATATATAGACCAAGACACTGTCGATGGTCGCCATTGAAGGTTCACTTACGCTCGTTGGCTTAGCTTCTGATCGCCAACAATACTGCATTGGAATTATAACGAGGAAGCACATTGTTGGCGCCAGTAGTTGATATTGGCTTCGTGTTCTGGATACTGGAAAGATACTTTTTGATAGTGTCTAACAACTGGGAAAGTGTTAACTGGGAAATTCCGTAACTAGGCTTACTTGGGAGCTAACATTGAAAAAAAATGGCGACGTCAACATTGGTGCTGGTGGTGTCACTGTGCGTTCTTACGATGCGGACGACGAAAGGAGGTGAGTTGATTGTTTCGTGTAATCGTGGCATGTCTACATGGCTTAGTTAGGTTAACGTTAACAGTTAACAAATAGCAATTAAGATTAGCGTTCGGACACCGCCCCAATCAACGCTGGATAAGCTCAAGTTGGTATACGCCCATTTAGTCTACTCAATTATTCCCTTGTCGTCTACAGGCATTTTCATTCACTTTGATAAAAGCTCAGGAATAATGTAGAATACGTTGTAGCAACAAAAAGTAAACGACAGAGGAAGTCAAAATACTACTGAGTCATTTTTTGTAATCAACTGTGACATTCCTTGCGGTTGATCACAGTTAGATCCTAAGTAGTTCTGTTGGTAACCGACCCCTTCATCACGTGCAACAACCAACTTGGGTAACGTTGCAAACAAGATTAAACCAGCCGTGGTGTACGTGTATGGGCTGTAGACGAAGGGAGAGACGTAAAGGAACGTGTGGGCGACGAAGGTCGCGCAGTGTCGCGTTGTGTAAAGCTGGCTGCGTGTCGCTCCTCCATCGTGACCCGTAATGAGATCAGTGTTATATATTACTGGATTCTCACGTCACCATTCGACATCGTGTTCCTTAACCGTTGTTCGTATTATGGCCTACTCGTATGGCTTTTCGTGTTTCGCAATTGTAAAGACGTGTCAATAAAACAAAATAGTGCATAACATGAATCGAGTGGTCGCTCAGTCCAGATCACATGACAAATGTAGCTAACAGCGATTGTAAAACTTACTTACTAGCAAAGCTACCAGGTATATGAGAGGACTAGCTTGTCAAACGTACTCGCTAGCAACGCTACCAAGTACAGTTACTGCTTGAGTGGACAAGCTTATTAAATTTACTTACTAGTAATGCGACCAGCTACGGTTACTGAATGATATGTCTAGCTTGTCAAAGTTACTTAATATTTACTGGCAACAGTATCAGCCACATTTACTACCTGCGAGGACTAGCTTGTTAAGCTTACCTACTAGTAACGCTACAGCTATAGACTGGTATGTCTAGCTCGACACGACGACTATAAACGCCACCTATTCTCTCCGAAATAAATAATACTGGAGCTCGCTGCCACACCCAATAACCAGCATTACAGGACCACAGCAATTCAAGCTAACAATCGCAAACACATTCAGTACCAAGCGAACAAAACGGAAGTGCAATCACCCCTTGCTCACTCAACACACACCGTTTGACACCATAAGAGAGTTGAACAGTACTGAAGACATCACCGCATTGGCTGCGAGTTGCAGCTACCCGTAATCACCGACCGAGACGTCGACATAGTCTTAGTTACTGACTGCGGTCGCTGGCTAGCCATTGCTAATGTATAAGAGCGATCGTATCAGCGAGAACAAAACGTTGGCTGCTGTATATTCACAAAAGGAAATGTTTGACTGTGTTATTTAAGTGGCCGGGGGCGCGCAATGAGGGGTCTACTCGCTCGGTGAACTGGTTTTCGCGTAACGCGTTCCGGTTGTCTGCACATAGGCTCAACTGTTGGTTATGACACAAGATACCACATAGTGGGTAATTGATGACGCGTGTTAAAAACAGGAAGTCGGTAAAATGAGACGCCCGGGACCGTACATAATAAAGAAATTGAGACGTCGGGATCACGAACTCTCGTGTCGTCTACTCCGACTCATTATTTTCTATAATAATGGTGATGACAATAATAATTTTAATAATAATACTAATCAAATATGATACCATCTGGCCTAACTGCAATGTCACCCTCATGTGTGTTTATGTCCAAGTTCCGACCGAGTTATGTGTGTCTGTGTATCTCCGTCACTTTCCAGGTCACCCTTGGGACTGGAACAACTTGTGAGATAGCGAGGTGACCGTATCTGCGAGACTAATTGTCTGTCTTTACTGTTGCCAAAATCATTTGGGACTATCCTAGTGACCTTAATTGTGAGGTGGCTGTATTACCGAGGTGACCGTAAAGCGGGGTTCGACTGCATTCCAGTGAAATAAGGACATTTAGCAAGTATGCATCAAGTCAAAAATTACGAAAACTATCACACACCCATCCATGGAGCAAGAAACTGAGAACATTGTGGTATCTTGATTTGAAATTCGTTTACATGCTGACATCTAAAGAGCTGACCATAAATCAATTCTCTCAGGCACGAGAAAGATCATCTAAAAAGCATATTATATAACAACGACGTAAGTAAAACTTCACTGTTACACTGTTCCAGCTTTGGCATATTGATTTGTAGATACACACGTGTCATGGACTTTGTGATTGCTTGATTTCTTTGGACTAAATATTATCGTAGACATAGTTTTGTGTCAACAGTAAATAAATAGTCAGTAGACAATGCAGTGTAATTGTGGTGTCAAATATTACACTGTAATTACAGTTAAATCCGATATGAGTTTTATCGTATATTCTATATCCTGTTTCAGAATGCGTGGAAAACTGTAAGGAAGAAAACGGAGTGTTCAAATCTTGCAGGGGCCCAGCATACTACGTGCAGTGCAGTGGCGGGACACCAACTGTGAAAGAGTGCGCCAACGATACACAGTTCTATTCATCAGTTAAGGGATGCGGTGAGTCAGTGGTAACTAACCAACACGCACCCATGGAGTCACACACCAAGAACATCAGTTATCACCATTATAGTACTTTAGTTCACAAGGCGGCATCAAGAGAGTTGGTCATCAATAAATGTTCGCAGAGAAGCGAGAGAGGCCCTCTAGGAACAATAGCGTAATGTACCACAGACATATACATGATTAACTCTGAATAACCATCATTGTATTTTAATAAGAATAACCGCGCCCATTAATAGCTTGGAGGACATTACAAATGTGACTACACTAAAGATGACATGCCTTTGGCAGCAATGAAAGCGTGTTGAACTCGCATACAAACTATAATAACATGAAACCTATGCAAAATTGATGCGCACATACAGCGACATATTTGTATATGGAATTGTTATGTTGGTGACGTAGAAAAATATGTTGAACACGCCAAGATCGCCATCCCTCCGGGGCTCCCAGGTAAAATTCGAAAACAAGTTTACGAACCGTCCCCGCTGGCACGCCAACACGGTGTCAGCTACATGCGAAACTGATTGTCATGTGTTCGGACACACAAGCAGGCGTCGACTTTCGGTGCCTGCAATCCCGTCACAATTTGAGATAACCGCCATCCCCTCACAACTTGATAAGGCTTAGAGCTCGTACCTATTCACGAGGTATTTGTAAATAACCTGGAGGTTTATACGACCTGTTATATTGTGTTGCAGATAAACCATGTCATGTGGCGTACACGTACAAGGATGCAAATGATGTTTTTTACGGTAAGCGTTATTCGTTTCGTTCGCTGTACACTTCTTCTTCATCTTCTTCTTCTTCATCTTCTCCTTCTTCCTGTTCTCCATCTTCTTTTTCTGGTATTTTTCTTCTCCAAACAGTTATTAACAATACATTGTGCTCATTTTGTGTCAATTCTTCACACTTTGGTAGAGGAATGTATTAAATGACCAACATATTGAAGAAAAGAGCAGAAAGGTAAAGCTAATGTGTTTTCGATGCAAGTTCACAACGAATGGCCTCCTGATGTGTAGTATTTTTTTGGCCATTTTTTCTGTTGCAAAATAACCATCACATGCAAACAACAGCATGAACTATCTATTTTTATCTCTGTTTTAAGTTATAGCCATTAGACCGAAGGCGCTTATTGTATTTCATTCCCTTTCAAATGTTAAAGCATCTTAAAGATGTGATGTGCTGAAAGACGACCTTTTAAGAATTGCTCAGTAAACGTGAACTAACGACACTTGTGTGGCAATCTTACTCTTGCCATGGTTCGTTTCAGTCATTCACGTGTTTTTGTTTATTTGTAGGATCGTGCGAGCCTATCCCGTATCAGAAACACCCACATGTCACGAATCTCGCATTTCCTGGTGATTGCGAGTTCTACTATAGGCTAGACGGAGAGAGAATACACAAATGTCACTCTGGACCAGGCACAGGTTTCAACCTCGAGGATCGCACGTTCATTTCAATTTTCAATGCGAACTGTACCTGTGAAAACGGCTTCATCCCAACCACCGTAGCGATCACAACAGCTGGAGCAGCGACTACTTCTACTACAACAACAACAGCGACTGCAACAACAACGACAACCAGTGAGTATTTGTGGAATTGAGTCCATTAGTCGTACGTCATTGCCCTTATTTGGTGTCCAGTCGTCAAGGTGATCAGCCATATTGGCTATACACGATTGAATGGTGTGTATTGCTTACCATGGAACCGAAACGATGCAGCAGTATTTTGATGGATAGTGTCATCTCTAAAGCCTGACAGTAATATACAAGTTCTTAAGGTGACCAGCCAAAGATGTACAGCAGAGAAACTAGTGGGTTGTTTCCCTCGTTTGATTGAAATAGACGCTGACGCGCCTGGCAGTTGTGTGTAGCTAGGATACGCGGCCGGATGTCACGCAATCGCTAATGGACTCAATATTATGTGTTTGGTTTGTTTATAAACATCGTTATCACCTGTGTTGCTTCCAGGAAATTTAAAATAATAAATTTTGTTTGTTTGTCGCTGCTACACCGAGCCCATGACACGGTGTTTGAATATTGACCATAAACAAAATAAGCCCTTACCATATTAAATGGTGCAATTAATCGATGATTTCAGAGATGGGGGAGTCTACCGGTGCCAATTCAAACACAGGCGTGATCGCCGGCAGTCTCATAGCTGTGCTGTTGATCGTTATCGGCGGCCTCGGTCTCGCTGTCTTCCTGAGGAGGAGAAACAAAGCCAGGTTAGTGCCTCCACCTCGTCGTCTTCTCCCGTCCTTCTACTCTGTAAAACCAACAAACAGTCGGAGATTGTCACATATTCGTGTCACATATTCTCTCCTTGTTCTGCTTTACTTGTCACATTTTTTCTCTTTGTTTTATTTTACTTGGCACATTTTTGGTTTTGTTCTACTTTATTTGTCACATCTTCTCTCTTAGTTCTACTTTACTTGTCACATCTTCTCTCTTTGTTCTACTTTACTTGTCACATCTTCTCTCTTTGTTCTACTTTACTTGTCACATCTTCTCCCTTAGTTCTACTTTACTTGTCACATCTTCTCCCTTAGTTCTACTTTACTTGTCACATCTTCTCTCTTAGTTCTACTTTACTTGTCACATCTTCTCTCTTAGTTCTACTTTACTTGTCGCATCTTCTCTCTTAGTTCTACTTTACTTGTCGCATCTTCTCTCTTAGTTCTACTTTACTTGTCACATCTTCTCTCTTAGTTCTACTTTACTTGTCACATCTTCTCTCTTAGTTCAACTTTACTTGTCACATCTTCTCTCTTAGGTCTGCTTTACTTGTCAGTTTGTTCTCTTTGTTATATTTTACTAGTCACACGTTCTTTCTTTTTGTTCTGCTTTACCTGTCACATTTTTGTTCTACTTTACATGCCACCTTGTCTCTCTCTCTTTCTACTTTATCTGTCACATCTTCTCTCTTTGTTCTACTGTATTTGTCACATCTTCTCTCGTTGTTCTACTCTACTTTTCACATCTTCTCTCTTTGTTCTACTGTACTTGTCACATCTTCTCTTTTTTTTTACGTGCAACATACAGGTGGATATTACCACATAGTATCTATTCGTTCTACCTTACTTGTAACAAACAGTCCGACATTGTCAAGTTTTCACCAGTTGTTCTACTTTACATGAAATATTAAGTCAGACATTGTAACACAACTTTCCATTTATTCTACTTTATCTGCAAGCTGCAATATACAGTCAGCAATTATTTTACTCTACTTACAGCTAACATTGATGTATTAAGTAATTCCGAGTTATCTCCGTCTTTTACCAACAAAGATAATATGCGACTAATCCCAATGAATTGAGAGACAGGAGATATGTTCAGCACATGATTGTATGCATTTATAAAGCGTGTATTTATCGTCGAACAGCGTTGAATGGTTTAGTGAATTGGCGTGTTGTCTGGTGTGTTTAGAGCACCGCGCGTCGAGGAAGCCAAGCCCGGCGTCTACCGCGTCAGTTCCATTCAGTCAGATACGTACGACGAACTAAGAGAGGTAAGGTCATCTCAAATGTTACCTCCTATTACTAAATTGATACGAATTAGCTAGCTTGAGGTATGTACACACGGACTAATTTCGGGCATACGTTTCTTCAGTTGTAAACTAGATTCGCAGGGGGGATTCACAGAGAAGCCTGAAACTGGAGGCATAGATAAAGACAGCAGAAATAAATCGGCAAAGAACAGCCTGGAAAACTGTTCTGAATCAGGATATAAATGCATTTGTTTAAATGCAAGGAGCATAGTAAACAAAAGAAGTGAACTAAACATTATGGTAGAAGATATTGACCCTCACATAATAGGTATAACCGAATCGTGGGCCACCACTGATATATCAGATGCCGAATTGGGACTAACAGGATATGTAATGTTTAGGAAAGATAGAATAGGAAGAAAGGGAGGTGGAGTTATTTTATATATTAAAGAATCTATCCAGGCTTATGAAATAAAATTAGAAAGAGAAGCAGATTGCGAAGAAGCTGTTTGGTGTAACATAGTTACAGGAAACTCAACGTTAACAGTTGGGTTAGTTTATCGAAGTCCAAACATAAGCATAGAAGAGAATGAAAAAATACAAAACGCTATAAAGGAAGTAAGCAAACGGAACTGTATTATTATGGGGGACTTTAACCATGGGCATATACAATGGAAATCTCTACAGAGTATGGGGAGTGAGGACCACAAGTTTTTAGTTTTAGTACAAGATAGTTTCCTTTCTCAACATGTGCTAGAACCAACCAGGGGAGAGAATGTGTTAGACTTAGTTTTGTCCTCACAGAAAGAATTAGTTGACAATGTCAAGATATGTGAGCCACTGGGGAGTAGTGATCACAACCAGATACATTTTACCATCAAAGTAAAATCAGAAAGGAATAGTAAAAAGCAGTATAGGAGAAATTTCCACAAAGGAAGGTATAAGGACATGAGGAAATATTTAGCAAAGATAGACTGGAATAACACACTGAAGAATAAGACAGCAACGAATGCTGGAATATCTTAAATAGTGAAATTAAGTGCATAGTCGATAAATTTGTACCTTTCAAAAAACAAGGGAAACGGTCTAAAAAGAAACACTTATCGAAAGAAGCCATTAGAAAAATTAAGTATAAACAAATGATGTGGAAGTCATATAGATGTACTGGAAATGATGAAGACTACAACAGTTATAAAGAAGCACTTAACCAAGCTACAGCTGAAATTAGAAATTCAAAGAGAAGCTATGAAAAAAAATTAGCTAGTAATATAAAACATGACAGTAAGAGTTTTTATGCGTATATTCGAAGCAAACAGAAAGTTCAGGATAATGTCGGTCCTCTAGAAGATAGTGCTGGAAATACAATATCAGAGGGATTCTTAATGGCAGAAGACCTGAATGAGTATTTTAGTTCAGTGTTTACCAGGGAAGATATTAGTTCACTGCCAGTACCAGAGGCTAAGTTCAAGGGGGCAGATTCAGACTATTTAGGACAGTTAGTTGTAACCTCGGAAATGGTAACTAAGAAAATAAGGGCTATGAAGGATAATAAATCACCTGGAGTGGACGGGATTCCGCCCAAACTACTATTGGAAATTGTAGAACAAATTAGCGTACCGCTTGCAACAGTTTTCAATTTGTCATTAGAAGAGGGAGTGGTTCCTTTAGAATGGAAAGAGGCAAACATTATACCGTTATTTAAAAAAGGTTCGAGAAACAAGTCAGAGAACTATAGACCAGTGAGTTTAACATCAGTGATTTGCAAATTATTAGAAAGACTAATTAAAGATCACATGGTGGATTTTCTTGTTAAACATAACTTGATAAACCCATCTCAACATGGGTTTTTAAAAGCGAGGTCATGATTAACAAATATGTTATGTTTTTTGGAAGACATCACTAGGTGGGTAGATGAGGGATCACCAGTAGATATCATCTATTTAGATTTTCAAAAAGCTTTCGACAAAGTACCACATCAAAGATTACTCCTTAAGCTAAAGGCCCATGGCATAGGAAATGGTATAATAAACTGGATAGAAAATGGCTGATTGACAGAAGACAACGTGTAGTAGTTGATGGGGAGGCTTCAAACTGGAAATCGGTATTGAGTGGGGTACCACAGGGATCAGTACTAGGACCTATATTATTCTTAATATATATAAACGATTTGGACGATGATATAACAAGCAAGGTGTTAAAATTTGCGGATGATACAAAAGTGTTTAGAAGGATTAAAAGTGATGGAGACAGACAGCATTTACAAGATGATCTTGATAGGTTGATCAAATAGTCTGAAAAGTGGCAAATGCTGTTCAATTTTGGGAAATGTAAATGCCTCCACACAGGTCATGGGAATGAAGAGGTAAAATATAAAATGGGGGGTACTGTTCTAAGTACTACTGTAAAAGAAAGGACTTAGGGTTAACCATTAGTGCTGATATGAAGGTTTCAGAGCAGTGCGGAATTGCAGCGTCAAAGGGAAATCAAATCCTTGGATTAATTAGGCGAAATATAGCGTATAAGAAAAAAGAATTAATAGTACCGCTATACAAAACAATAGTGAGGCCTCATTTAGAATATTGTATACAAGCATGGAGGCCATATCGCAAGAAGGACATAGATATGCTAGAAAGAGTACAGAGGAGAGCGACTAAAATGATACCAAATCTGAGGGATCTTAGTTACGAAATACGCCTAAAAGAATGTGGTTTAACAACACTAGAGACCAGGAGATTGAGAGGAGATCACATAGAAGTGTTTAAAATATTGAATGGTTATGAAAATATTGATAGAAACATTTTTTTCTCAGTTAAGAAAGATAGAAGGACCAGAGGACATGAAGCTACATTAGTAAAGGAGCAGTGTAGATTAGATATAAGAAAGTTCTCATTCTCACAAAGGACTGTAAATGAATGGAACAGATTATCTCCTGTTTTTGTTGGTGCTAGTAGCGTGAATATGTTTAAAAATAAAATCGACACACACCTAAAAAAGGCGGGATACATGTAGATAAAAAGTATTGGACTCTCGATAAGCCAAAAGGCTTCCTTGTCCACCTGCCATCCAGAGTAATTTTCTGGATGGCAATCTTGTTAAATCTTGTTAAATCTTGTAAGCGAATGACATGGTTAGATTTCTTAAGGTCAGGTAAGTTATTATATAGCGAGTTACCTAGTCCTTCGACTGCTCAACATTATTTATTCTTCACCCCTTGGCGGATCTATTTATTCTCAAACACCATCTCGTGTTTTCTGGAACGCATCTAAGCGGCAATCACTGCGCGAACATTATTCGATGAAATTGTCATTATATCCACCACCATCTAAATAAACCAAGTATGCAAGTTGTACAGCTGAGAGAACTGAAGCAACGTGAAGTGTTTGAAATGATCCCATAATTAATATTGAAAACTAAAAGAAGAGAGAGAGAAAGAGAGAGAGAGAGAGAGAGAGAGAGAGAGAGAGAGAGAGAGAGAGAGAGAGAGAGAGAGAGAGAGAGAGAGAGAGAGAGAGAGAGAGAGCGCGCAACGTTTTAAGTTGTCCCAGTGATAACACGAAGCAGTGACATATGCTGATGATGTCAAGGAAGGTGTGTCACATCTTGACGCCTCTTGTAAATGGAACATTTTGCGACTCAACTCATAACCTCATACACACAGGTTCGTCTTGTTTTCCTACGAAACCGGTTATTTGGCTGCCAGAAAGGGTATGATGTTGCTGACATGTATAATTGTTTTCCTTGAATAGATAACATTTTAGTGCAATTGTAGACAATTGTCGACACGCATCAGTTGATTAATACTCTATCTAAACACATGTGTATAACAAAGACGTGCGTGGCGCTATAGTGTTGTGGGTGGAACTTTGAACTAGGATATGCCCTATTTTCGTTCACTCCACGTTGCTTCAGTTTACTTAACTGTTTGAATAAGAAAGTGACTTCTAGCGGAACTCTTTTCCGTCGAGCGGCAAAATCTTTGACCTCAGTTGGAGGTGGGGTGTGTTCGCACCCATCACACTCTTAGCCTACGCTCCACATTACGATAGTTGACCGACTGGCTCACGTTGTATTACTGCTTCAGGTTGATCCGCCATACGACAACAACGTCAGTGTGGTGATGAGTAGAACCAACGCCAGCACTCTCAACCGCGGGCCGCTGCCTGATGCCCCTGGTGGTACGTATGAAAGCAGCGCGTACAAGGCAGACGACATTCCGGAAGGAGTGTACCAAGACCCCTCCAATGCATACGACAACACGTACCTCCAGCCGGGACAACTGACGGACAAGCGCTCGACGGGAGATGCTGAGAGCACGACCCCGGACGAAGGCGAAGAAAACAAGATGGACGTCAACGACAACTCCGTGCTCCCGCCACAGGAAGTAGCTCCGTTGAAACCAGACGGTGCTGACGTCACCGATGACGCTTCACAAGATAACGAAAACAAGAGAGGGTGATTTTCCGGTGGAACTTGGCGACATTTACCCAGCAAAGCTCCATTGGTCGTGTATTTGTGATTCGGTGGATTCACGACGCATTACGAATGGTGTGATTTCTAAATCCCTCGCCGTGTTACTGCCGTGAAGAGCATGACCGTGACTGGCATTTGTACTTGAGCGTTTGCTATCGGAGAATGAAGAACTCTAAGCAGTTATACTCCTTAACACAAAGACGTACACATGCGTGTGGACAGTTGCACTTCTGCTGCGCACAGATATTGGCGTTTTTGGTTGACTGACAACTTAGTAGTGTGTCGATACGAGAAGAATGGTAAGTAGTTAAGTAGGTGGGAACTTGGATATGCAATGGTGGTGAGGTATTCACACGTGCATTATTATGCATGCATACACCCACACAAGTGTGTGTGTGTGTGTGTGTGTTGCGTGCGTGTGTGTGTCTGTGCGCGCACGCATTGTGTGTATATATATCCGTGCATGCATGCTGAGTATACCTAATATATGCATCATTATTCAGCTTGATCGCGTTCACCAGATGACGTGATCGAACCACCTTACAGTACCAAATCTTTGTAAATAGTTCACCGTCGTCTTTCTATTTCGTTTTTATAGTTAGAATATGGACACTGCCGTAAATCTCTACTAAATTAAATGATCAAAGTTATAAACACTGTTCGTGTCGCCAGCTTCGTTCACGTGTCTCTTCGTGTGAATTACCGACGAGTTACCAAAGTAATAAACCTAATGGAATGTAGTTTCTCTACCATGAACTCCCCACTACCTCGATAGCTAAGTGTGTGTAACGCCATACAATTAAATAGGATGTCTTCAGCGTGTTCTTGTCTCAGCGAGCACGTGTAAACGCAACGATGTAACGTCGAAAGGGTCATGCTGTTAATTTATAATTTGCGTTCAACGTCAATCAAATACCGCAGCGTATGTAATGGACCCGGTGATCAACATCATGTAACAATAATAGTTTGTTACGCTACTATAGCTAATGATATAATGTACAATGTTTTACATGCACCCTCAAAGAAACGTGTTAAAGTGCATTTCGAATGTTAGAATGTATCGCTAGTATGAATAAATACGTATGTGTGTTTGCAAGAATGTATGCGTCAGTGTACGTATGTATTGTATGCATGTTTCCAAACCTTTGTTTACGTTTATTTGAATACAGTTTTGTAAAATTGCTCTATTTCTAGATATCATGGAAACTAATGTGTATTTAAAATAACATACATAGTAGTATATGCGCTGAATTGTTTTATAAGGGCATAGTTATGTGTTTAAATATGGTATTTTTGAGATTGTATTTAATTCAATCTGAAGTAACATTAAACGGTGTATCAGTTACATTTGTGTTGAAATCTGGCGGAAGTGA
>CM034534.1:7497862-7507862 GCA_020002185.1 Paraescarpia echinospica | reverse complement strand
CGAATCAGGCGGGGCGACCGACGAAGCATGACGGCCGCATTGCAGCAGCTCCACTGGTTGCCCGTGAAGTACAGCGGGGCCAACTCTGTGGAACGCGCTACCTGAGGATCTGCGTCTGACCGAGTGCATGTACACATTTAAAGCGCGTCTTAAGACTCATTATTTCAAGCTCGCTTTTAATGTCTAAGTCTCTCTACCATTCACTCTCCACATCGTAGTATTTATTAATTACTACTATTATTTTGTACTATTATACTAGCCTATTATTTTGATTACTTCCTCATTAATATTTTACTATCTACTGATTTATTTATTATTATTTTTTATCTGTTATGTAGGTCTTGATATTTTTAGCTTAGGTTTGTTTAGTACATTTTATATTTTAAAGCAGTTCTAGCCTTTTTTATACGTTTAATTAGCAGAATTAGCCTAGTATCGTAAATAATTTATTCATTAATATTGTATTGTCTATTTGTTTATTTATTATTATTATTTTTATGCATGTCTTGATACATTTAGCTTAGATATGGTTAGTACATTTGTTATTTAATGCAGTTCTACTAGTCTTGTTATGCGTTTAATTATATTATCTACATTTTAGTAGCTATTAGTTGTCAACACCTCTGGATATGAGTGTATAAATAAAGTATATTATTATTATTTTATACTGTCGTTTTAAAATGTGGACAATTCCATTTACTTGTAAATCTCTTTCAGAAGAGATAATAAAGGCCGTTTGTTTGTTTCATCAAATGTGTGCGTGTGCGCGCGTGTGTGTGTGTGTGTGTGTGTGCGTGTGTGTGTCCGTGCGTGAGTGCGTGCGTGTATGTGGTCATTCTCACAAAGAAATATACATGAATGTTACGTATTATCTGCTGATTGTGTGGGTGCTAGCAGCGTGATTATGTTTTAAAACAAAACTGACATGTACAGTGGTACCACAGAAGGGCGGACTGTATACTTATGTAAAAAAATGGACTCTCGATAAGCCAAAGGCTTTCTAGTCTACGTACCACCAAGAGTTATTTCTCTGGCTGGAAATATTGCTAAATGTTGTTACAACTTTTTAATTGTCGTTATTTCTAGAGTCGTGCGAGCCTATCACTTTCCCATGCAGCGGCACGTCTGGCGCCGGCTACTACGCCGTTCCCGACAACTGCGCCTTCTACTTCCGATGCGTCATCCAATCAGTGCTCAGGTGTCCTTCTCCCGGCGATACGGGCTTCGACATCGCCAGGAACACGTTCATTCACACGTTTGATGCCAACTGCACTTGCCCAAATCGCGTCAAGTCAAAGACATCAACAGCAAGTAGAACAACCACGGTTACACCCGGTGAGTAGTCAGTGTTGTTCTTCTTTCTTCTGCTAATCTTAACCATATCCCCGCAACGAGAAAACGACACCAACTACACAGAGTGATTCATCATCGGTGATCGTCTTTCTTCTGCTAACTGTAAGAAAATCAACCACGATTACACTGAGTGACTGAGTAGTTGTTTTTCTTCGCCTTCCTGATTCATTCGCGTCCTGCCTATTGTACACGTTCTTGGAATAGCAAATGGTTTAATTTAATTTATTTCCGGCATATTCATTTCCGGGAAACGTTTAACCGCTCCTAATGAGTGTACCTTAACTTACAATATGACGGCGTATTTCACAACGCCAAATTTTGTGATTCATTATAACTGACACATCATTTTGTCGACCAACCATTTCTGTTAAACGGTAAACATGAATACACTATGAACATGATCAATAACAATAATTTAGGCTTCCTCCTTAAAAGAAATTCCAATGACATATGTGTTGAAAGATTCAGCACCCAAACATGCTTTATTATTTTCGCTTTGAATAAGTTACAATGCAAATCCCGTATACCGTATTCAAGTTTGCCATTAATGTAAAATCATTATAAAAACTCCACATATAAACATGGCATAGTATGCAACAGTATTACACACAGACGCGCACACGCCCACGCACGCTCGCACACCCCACACACACGCACACACACACGCACACACATACACACACGGAATTCATTGTATGCCTACTTCTTTTTACGCACTATAGGAGGCAACAGTGTTAACCTACTGAACTTATATGACAAAATTTGCGTTGGTGCACTGACTGATTTTGAGAGATGACGCGACGAGGTTAAGGAACAGATTATATTAAAATATGTTCAACCTAATAATTAACACAAGGTTAATTGATTCAAAGTGAAACATCTAAATGTTATGAAAAACAGTCGAAATAAATAAAAGAATGTTGCTACATTTGAATGAATAAGCCCCAAAACATCGCCATATACTAAAATAGAAGCCTCCCGAAACGCAACATGCGACTGTCAATTTATCTTCGCAACTACATTAAGGCAAGCCCAATTCCGCGTAAAAGCGCGGACACATTTTAATATAAAGTGAACCCCCACCTATGGTGAGAGGAATGTGAATCATCACCTAGTGGGTGCAAAATAAACCATCACCTAGTGAGAGCAAAGTGAATCATAACCTAGTGGGTGCAAAGTGAACCATCACCTAGTGGGTGCAAAGTGAACCATTTCCTAGTGGGTGCAAAGTGAAACATAACCTAGTGGGTGCAAAGTGAACCCCCATTTAGAGAGTGCAAAGTAAACCGTCAGTTAGTGATAGCAAAGTGGGTCGCCACCTAGCAATTGCCGTAGTAAACAACTTGAGAAATTGACGATTTCAGCGCCAAAGGGCGAGACGGGCGGCATTGTGGGAGGTGCGGTCGCTCTGGTTGTGGTGGTCATCGTCGTCGTTGTCCTCGTCGTCGTGCTGAGGAGGAGAAACAATGCCAGGTGAGGGACTTATTGTGACTTCTTCCTCCAGCCACGTCGCTACAGTTAGTCCGTGTACTTGAACAGCTTCGCGGTCTGTCTTCTGTACTAACAGCAAACACTCGGACATATAGTAGTATCGCGACTTCTTCCACTTTCCGTTTTCCATTTAAATCAGCCTGATATTCAGCAGTATCATGTTAAATAGCCAAACATTGGTGAATCGTCCTGTTCCTCTTTTAGAGGAACAATTTATAATGCATTTACGCAAATGTAACCATACCACCAGAGATAGTCTCGGAGTGTAGACTGATTGCACGATTACCCGCAGGTCTTCATTAGGTGGGCTGGTTTGGGCGGTGCAACACACAAATGACGTATGATCATTGCGCGATTACCAGCACGTCTTCATTAGGTGGGCTGGTTTGGGCGGTGCAACAAACACATGACATATGATCATTGCGCGATTACCCGCAGGTCTTCATTAGGTGGGCTGGTTTGGGCGGTGCAACAAACAAATGACGTATTATAATCATTGCGCGATTACCCGCAGGTCTTCATTGGGTGGGCTGGTTTGGGCGGTGCAACACACAAATGACGTATGATCATTGCGCGATTACCAGCACGTCTTCATTAGGTGGGCTGGTTTGGGCGGTGCAACAAACACATGACGTATGATCATTGCGCGATTACCCGCAGGTCTTCATTAGGTGGGCTGGTTTGGGCGGTGCAACAAACAGATGACGTATGCTCATTGCACGATTACCCGCAGGTCTTCATTAGGTGGGCGGTGCAACAACAACAACAACAACAAAAACCGGTATCGTTGAGTGTTGCACGTCATACGCAATCATTCAAGTTTGACACTGTAGGTCGCCGGTGTATTGTATGAAGTTGATGGTGGCTTTCTTCAATGAACGTGTTGTCTTCTTTTGTGTTAAGGATGTCACAGGAAAACAAGAATGACGTATGTCATGTCGACTCTAAACAAGACAAGAGTGACATGTGTCGTGTCAACTCTATTCAGTCGGACACATACGATGAATTGAAAGAGGTAAGAACACCAAAAAATTCAAAATATTAACATATACAAACATAATAATATATATATATATATACATATATATATATATATATATATATATGAAGTAACTTGTTGAAGCGCTGTATAACTGTGTAACTTCTGATCTACATGTCCGACGAAACGGCATTGCGGCTGTCCTGGCTAAGTTAATAAAACAGACGATTCTTAAGGACTAAAATACACTGCTTTTATCAATGCATGCAATATTAATATAGGATTTTGACTAATGGCCTCAAATCGGAGCTCCTCTATATTTAGTATATAAACAGCTTTATTCAAGTGACCGATATTTTGGTGGAACAGTGCAATTTTTGCAGTTTTCCTATGTGGTGCTATGGCTATTAGTTTGATCAAGCCTTTATGTTGCCCCCAATGTGTGGACTGCAAAGACCCAAGTTTATAATGGTTGTCAAGCATCTAGCCTCGATATGATGAAAACACACATAGGAAACTAGGAGACGTTTAATGTTGTTTAGTATTATATTTTACAGCTGTTCTGAAAAAATAGTTTTGCACTATTTATTTCCATGTTCAAACACAAAAGTTAGACTACCTATGTATTCCCAAATGGATTAGTATTAATATTTCTAAAGTTGGCGGAAAATAAACGTCATTAGCTGCATGTCAGAACCATGATATACACCAACCACCAACAATCTGGCGACTACTGTTGGTGACTGGTGTACATCGCGATGTTGCATGCGGCACCACCTGGTCAGTTTTGTTTACTCTGCTTCAGATCGACCCGCAGTACGACAACAAAGCTACTGCGGTGGCGAGTAGAACTAACTTGAGCACTCTCAACCGCGGCCCGCTACCTGAAGTCCCGGAGATTCACGTCACGACGGACGACATGTACCTGCAGCTGCGAAGACACACGGATGAGAACCCTGCGGAGGAGGTCGAAAACACAACCCTGGCTGACAGCGAACGGAACAATACCAACACCACCGATAGCGGGTATTTGACGCCGGGAGAACAAGTAAACCAGACTGTGGGGGCGGGTATGACTCTGTTGGGAGCTTCAACAATGGGCGGCGATTATCATGCCGAAGATGCCCCGTCCTGTACGGACTGAGAGTGACAAGACCCCACGTCATGTATGTGTTCCAAGTGACACGATGTCCCGCCATGTATGTGTTCCAAGTGACACGATGCCCCGTCAAGTATGTGCTTCAAGTGACACGATGCCTCGTCATGTATGTGCTTCAAGTGACACGATGCCTCGTCTTGTATGTGCTTCAAGTAACACGATGCCCCGTCATGTACGGGCTCCGAGTGACACGATGCCCCGTCATATACGGGCTCCGAATGACACGATGCCCCGTCATGTACGGGCTCCGAGTGACACGATGCCCCGTCATGCAAATATTCCAAGTGACACGATGCCCCGTCATGTACGGGCTTCGAGTGACACGATGCCACGTCATGTATCATGTATGAGCTCCAAGTGACACGATGCCCCGTCATGTATGTGCTCCAAGTGATACGATGCCATGTCATGTATATGCTCCAAGTGACACGATGCTCCGTCATGTACGGGTTAACCCCCGAGTGACACGATGCCTAGTCATGTATGTGCTCCAAGTGACACGATGCCCCGTCAAGTATGTGCTTCAAGTGACACGATGCCTCGTCATGTATGTGCTTCAAGTGACACGATGCCTCGTCTTGTATGTGCTTCAAGTAACACGATGCCCCGTCATGTACGGGCTCCGAGTGACACGATGCCCCGTCATATACGGGCTCCGAATGACACGATGCCCCGTCATGTACGGGCTCCGAGTGACACGATGCCCCGTCATGCAAATATTCCAAGTGACACGATGCCCCGTCATGTACGGGCTTCGAGTGACACGATGCCACGTCATGTATCATGTATGAGCTCCAAGTGACACGATGCCATGTCATGTATATGCTCCAAGTGACACGATGCTCCGTCATGTACGGGTTCCGAGTGACACGATGCCCAGTCATGTATGTGCTCCAAGTGACACGATCCCTCGTCATGTCCGGGCTACGACTAACAGGATGTCCCATCATGTACAATGTCGGAATATGGCAACATTCTGACTATATGTCGATGATGGTAGCGAAACAATAGCTATTTTAATTGTCATTTTTTTATAATGTTACCAAAAATTGCTAGCGATTCGTCTCGTGATATAATAAGTATATTATATTAGCATATTATATCAGCCATGATGGATCGTATACAATTACATACGTGTCAACTTTTCGTCATTCGTACGGAGTGTCCGATAATTTGACACAGCCAATAAATCTCCGTCCAGAAGTTTGAACTCTTCCACATGTGGTAAAGAACGAACAATTTGCGAACAATTGTTTTTGTTGTTGGTATGTTATTAATGTATATTATGTTTTATATAAAATGCTATATAAAATCGTTCGGTCACTTAATCATCCAGTACCAGAAGCATTCAGTTAGTTTTGGCAAATTTCGACCATGAGCAGGAAGTGAAATTCGGGAACTCGACAAAGAAATCTGATTGTATTTCATCGAGTTTGGTTATAAAATGGCGACGGAAAGTTGGTAGAAGTCGTGATGGTGAACGTGTAACGATGACGCGTTCTACTGTTGACAAGTGAAACCATTGCTAACATTCTCTTAAATGTGGACTGCAACTTAGACTCGCAGAGCGATAAATCATCACGACAGATCTTGTGGAACACATTTTGGTCACGACTAGTACCGAATGTACCGACCTTCGGCATAATGGTTATTTTGTTTGTGTAAATAAATACATTAATTTTTATATTCTTGTGTTGTTACTTGCGACTCAGTTATAGAGTAGTGTGGGGCAAAGCGAGCCCACGGGGCTAAGTGAAACCCCAAATATATAGGAAGATGCTACTTTTATAGGAGACACCCACCAAGTCAAATTGTGCAAGATGATGCGAAATCAATTTGGTTACGTTAGAGTTTAGCAGAAACACTTGAACCTATAACTTCCTTTTTGTAATTAACTATGGGGAGGGGGCGCTGTATGGAAGTCTTTAATTAAATGGAATCCTTTATTAAAGTTAACAATTTAAAAAAATAAAAAACCGCCGCCGAATCAACGAGAACAATATTTCGTGACACACAGGCGGAAATGTCCGGGTGGCGTGTCCTGGTGTTGACAGGTTACAATACATAACGTAACTTTTAAAGATTAAAATTGATTTTAAAGAGCAAAACCGAGCTAGTTAAGGTATGTTGCTCTGACGTCAACATCCGAAACCCAGTAGGCCTACCATTTCTTATCAAATCAAAATACCTCTCTCAAAGGCTTTTGTCTCTTCCGTTGTGTATTATAACTTGCCAATGATACTGGCTATAACCGGGTTCTCTCTCCCAGTTTACATTGGCGACGTGTACGTATGGGGGCTGGAACGATAGTAGACAGTTGAGTCTGCCCTGCAGGTTAGGCATAACTGTACATATATTAACATAACAAGCAAGGCGTCTGTATATGGGTACTTTTGACATGATGCTTCAGAAACATTCATGTAATCAACTCGATCTGGCTGAAACTGTAATTGTTTGAAATCGTAACAAACGGGGTAGTATTGGAAAAAACATCATTTTTCGTCATTGCAGAATTGTGGTATAATTGTGCTACTCATTTTCAAAAAACACACGCACGCTCACGTACTGTTATTATATGATCGCGTAATACTAGTAAAGAATCGTTGATCACTAGTCAGTGACATTTTATACACAATTATATACGTTTTATTGCTAAATGACCGATCGTCCACATATAATATACCCTATCATGCTTTGCTTGTAGAGAACAAACTTAAAATAGTGCATGTTATTTACTGGGTTGTCTATTGAACTTGTGCTGTTTTATTTACTATGAACCTATTTATACAATTAAGCATTCTGTGCCATGGAGTTAAACAAAATAACGGTTCTCGGAAGAAATCGTTACTATCGCTCAAGCATTCTAGTCGCCGAAGTTTCGGCGACACAGTCCCGTAAGGTGGCGCCATCTTTTGGCTCCATGCACAGCTAATGTTTCGTTAGTTCCGAACTCGCCGCATGTGTGCTCCGAGATATCTGCTGTAGCCTCAGACTTCGCAGTAAAACGACACTGTTTGTATTTTTACAGAGCCTGTTGTCATGTGCTAATCTCACTCGATTGGTTTTCCAGAATCAGATAGCCAATGAAGTAATACAATAGGAGCTTTTTTCAGTTTATGTTTGTTCAAAACATTCGAACCAACTCATAACACCGAATGTAAAGTTGACACACGTTGCAGTAACATACAACAACTAAATTGCAATCTATAACGTTTTGTTCGCATAATGCTTAATTAATATTCGCATATATACCATTTTTTGCGAACACTTATTTTTGGGTGGTTTCTAATTTCCGTAAAACTACTAGAAACTTAATATCATTTCAGAAAGCACTTATAGAGTCTAACATCACATTAAATATAGTTTAGTTATACAATATACAGACGTCTTGTTCAGTTGTCAGAATGATGTGCTGCAATCTGACGGTAACAATCATACAGACTATCTTTCTCGGCGAAGTCACGCAGCCGGATGAAAGTCGGTTAAGTGAGATTACATCTCCAGTTGTTCTACCCCAGCTTTATGTAGTATAGTAGTTTGGAGGCAGCGTCACAAATGGATCGATTCTGTGATACAATAATTGACACATGTTCCATAAACATAATTATCCTGAGAGATGTGTAGTCTCGCTTAACCAACTCTCGCCCGGCTGCGTGACATCGCCAGGAAGAGAGTCAAGTTTTCAATGACGTATTTTGACTGTTCACTGCCATCAGATTGCATCACTGTTTTGGATTAATTCACATATCTAAGTGTATAATAATTTCGATTGATTTATATTTTATATATGTTTTCGATAACGAAATTAAGTTACTAAATAGCTATATACAAAATAAAAAGTTGAACATGAACATCTGTTAACTGTGCGATGCACCACACAGTAACTAAACGTTTGATATGGTAGACAAACTAATAATGACACTTTTTCATTTTGGTTTATTTTATTGTTTGACTTGTTTCAATATAAGTTAAATATTGAATAATTTAGAAAGCATAGTATTACCTGATAAGATTTATTCGCATTTAATTTTTGTTTCATAGTTGGCATCCGAGCCAATCATGATCTCTACCCAGATTTGCTGTAAAGCCGCCGTATAGGACTACATTGCAAAACTATTAATGCTATAGGCCGTAGTGAGAGGAGTGCTGCCACCTCCCGGCGCCTGGATAATCGAGGGGATACAACCAAACAGGACACTGGATCGGATTTCGGCTGAGGGGGTAACGCTCCTCGTTTGTACTGTGGAACGTCACTATCAAGGTCACAGACACAAGTGACCTGAATAATAAAGAGACGGTATTAGCGAAACTAATGTCCTATTATTTCCTGTTACGAACATCATTTCTACTGTCCTATGGTGACCTAAATTGCGAGATATGTTACCGAGGCGACCGTAAAACGAGACTCAACTGCATATTAAAATTAACATGGGGGTGTTTTGGCGCCACCTCGAGGTGTCTAGACAACTAGTTCTGATTTGCGTGTTTGTGTTAAATGCCTTAATTTCTCGCACATCGGACCACAATGGAACCATACATGCGTATTTAGCAATAATATCCGCAGAACGTCAATCGTCACCTTGGGTGATGAATCTCATCCAACGAATCTCATGGAAGCGCATCAGCTCGGTGTATGCCAGAACAGAGATATACAGAAGGAATTTCTTACATAATGCCATTTCTCATTAAAACAGTCAGTGATTCCTTAGACACTTGTGATACCAGCCAGAATACACAGCCTCAATATGTCCTGCCTGTTGTAGCACTTCAATGTTCCATCACTCGTCCATTTGCCGCTCACACCCTCATGTCTCATATTTCATTCATCCGCCCATCACTTGTTCACCAACATCATCTCTCTGAAATGCTTATGCTTACCTGTATTCAAATCAAATCAAATAAAATCGTGACATTTATATTGCGCCGTTCCAACAATCGTTGCTCACGGAGCCGTACAGAATGTTCGGGAAAACAGATAAGTCTTAAGGTTTGATTTAAAATCAGTGTTTGTACTGATA
>CM034534.1:7276667-7496862 GCA_020002185.1 Paraescarpia echinospica | reverse complement strand
ATCTGCTCCTCTTTCTAATTTTATTTCATAAGCCTGGATAGATTCTTTAATATATAAAATAACTCCACCTCCTTTCTTCCTATTCTATCTTTCCTAAACATGACATATCCTGTCAGTCCCAATTCGGCATCTGATATATCTGTGGTGGTCCAGGATTCGGTTATACCTATTATGTGAGGGTCAATATCTTCTACCATAATGTTTAGTTCATTTCTTTTGTTTACTGTACTCCTTGCATTTAAACAAACACATTTATATCCAGCTTCAGAAGAGTTTTCCACACTGTTATTTGCTGATTTATTTGTGCTGTCTTTATCTATGCCTCCATTTTCAGGCTTTTCTGTGAGTCCCCCTGCGAATCTAGTTTAAATAGATGCAACCTGTCCCACTGTCAACAGATCGCAGCAGGTTCTCTGAGAAAACTGCTGCCCCTTTTCCACTAAGATGGAGGCCATCTCTCATGTACATATCTTCCCTCCCAACAAAGTATCCCCATAAATTTGTGAATCCCACCCCCTCTTCTTCACACATCTGCTCAACTAGTGCGTTGATCGCCATCCTCTTGCAGTTTCTATACGTTGCCCCCTTCCTCCCATTACTGGCAAAATTCCTGACAGAATTACATACCAACATTCGTTAAAGCCATTAGCTATTTCTGATTTATCAGTAAGGATTTTATTGTCACGGACAAATGAATCTGGAATAGATTTATAGGTATTTCCCTTTTTGATTATTGAATTTAATACTTTCCAAGTTCCTTTAATATCATGTTGATTTTTTTGCAATAATTTAGAATAGTGATCTTTTTCGGCTTGTCTTAGAATATTAATTAGTTTATTTTTATATATTTTGTATCTTTTTTCTGTGCTTTTTGATTTACTTGCAAGATATTTTTTGTAGAGATTGTTTTTCTTTTTACATGCATTTGCTAATCCTTTTGTAAACCATGGCTTATATGAGTTGTGACTCTTATTATACACCTTTCTTAACGAACAATGGGTATTGTACAGATCGGAGACAATTTTAACAAATTCACTATATGCCGTGTTAATATCCTCCGGTTGCATAATCAAGTCCCAATTACAGTTGGCCAATGCCGTGCTAAATGACTGTATACAATGCTCGTTTCTACACCTGACATATTTAAAACTTTGTCCTTTAGGTCTATCAATGTTACTTCTACTCAATGCGAAAACAGGTAAATGGTCACTAACATCTGTAATTAATAACCCACTGCAAACCTCCTTTGTCAATTCGTGAGTGTAAGAATAAAGATTGTTCGAGTTTTCAGGCAGTGTAATCAAGAAAGATGTCGGCACGATTGATAGTAAGATGTCGGTGACTAGCAAGAAACTTCCGCCAAGAAACTTTAACATACGAAAGTTGTCAAATTGTGTGTGCTACTGAGATCAATTTGCCACTTCACCCATTATCGCTCACCAGCGGCATGGGCAGGATGTTGCCGCCAACACGAGAGATGCTGGCGATCTCACCGATGATGCCAGTTGCCCTGACCATGAGACGCATACGCCGGTAGTGTGCAATGAGCTGTTGTGCTATGTATTTAACAAAATGGACTTGCTCGTACATGACACTCTAGTGAAGTTATGTACAGACTTTTACGGGTCAAGGAAAATTGAAGCTGCGAAGATGAAGATCTTTAGCTGCTCTGCAATCAGTGAAACTGGGGTAAGGATGATCAAGCGTCAAGGGCCCAGCAAAGACAAAGCAAACATGGAAGACATCCTTCACATACTACATAAATGTGTCCCGCAGTCCAGCATGCTACCTAAGTTTGTGGCTGGTGACTTGTCCCGCCTGCCCCCACTAGATGTGTGTAACATTGACTTTGCATTCCTGGTACACGAGTTTCAGGGAATGCGTGCCGAAATGTCCTCAATGAGAGAGGAGATCAAGCTTTGTAAGCAAAGCAACATCTCACAGTCTGTGTGGGCCAACCGCAGCACCAATGTGACAAAGCCAGTGCCGTTGGTGGTAGATTTGCCTCCAGTGCCGACTGATGAAGCCGTGAAACCGGCTCTCCCACACAGAAGGAAGAAGGTCCTATCACCTAAGGCGCCATCTGCAGGGGCGACAGTAACCACATCGATGAATAGTGTAACTGGTGATGCTCCATGTGGTGCTGAAGAGAGCAAGACCAGTGGTTCCTTTCTTGTCGCAACGTCGACAGCTGTCAGCAAACTGAATGAAGGCTTCACGGTGGTGGAGAAGAAGAAACGGTCAGCTCGGAACAAACACAGTACCGTGATTGGCACCAGAAATGACTCTACGTTGAAAGCAAGACCCGGTCGATTCCTGACCATGTTCGTATCGAGGTTGGATCCATGCACGTCACCTAGTGAGCTTGAACAATACATTAAGTGCACTTTTAATGTAACAGCAAAATGCACCCAGCTGGAAACCAAACATGACACCTATGCCTCCTTTAAGGTGGAAGCAATGTGTGATAACACTTCTAACTTCTACGACCCCCAAAGATGGCCTGCTGGTGTATACATTAGGAAATTCTTCTTTCGCAAATCGTAAACAATGGCTATCCAACTGGCAAGTTTTAACTGTAATGGGTTCAAGAGCTTTGAACCAAATCTTCACGAACTTCTCAACAAGTGTGATATACTGTGTTTACAGGAGTTGATGCTATTGAAACAGGAATGCATATTATTGAATAGTTGTCATCCAGAATTCTATGGACATGGTGTGTCTCCTGTGGATGCCACTAGGGGTGTCATAACAGGTCGCCCTTATGGTGGAGTAGGTTTTCTATGGAAAAAATCGTTAGATTCCAGTATAACAATGATTGATTCGGTTTATGACTGGCTATGTTGTATAAAAATCAGTGATGGTATGAAAGAATACTTTCTTATCAATGTATATTTACCATTTGAAAGCTATGAAAATAGGGATAACTTTAATGACTGTTTAGCTAAACTTAATGTTTTCATTGACAGTATCAATAGTACCTGTATTACTGTTGTGGGGGACTTCAATGCTAATCTTGTTAAACAAACTATGTTTGGTGAAATTCTACAGAGCTACTGCACTGACAATAGCCTCATAATTGTGGATGTGGAGCACCTCCCCGGAGATACATGTACATATGTAAGTCCAGCGTGGAGCACTACCTCTTGGTTAGATCATAGTATATGTACTTATGATGCAAAAGACTGCATTACTGATATAAAAGTTATGTATGCATGTATTCTGTCTGATCATCATCCAGTGTTATATACAATTACACTCAGTAAGCTGCCTGAAAATGAGGGTAGTACGATAAATGAATCAAATCAGCGTATACAGTGGGATAATCTCTCATCCAGTGAAATAGAATACTATGCAAGATGTACGTGTGAGGGTTTGTGTAATATTGCCTTCCCTGAAGGGATTAAATGTTCTAACGCGAACTGTCATAATCATAGCCATACTGCTGACATCGACACATTTTATGATGAGATCATTACTGCATTATCCAAATCAGGTGAAAAAATGTTAAAGCAAGTATCTGGAAAGAGGAAACCGTTTACACCTGGTTGGAACGACCATGTAAAGGATTTACACATGGCAGCTAGAGATGCATATCTTTTGTGGAAGGACATTGGCAAACCCAGAACGGGTGCTGTTTATGACGTTATGCGGCGGGCTAGGTCCAAATTCAAACATGCACTTAGAGTTTGCAAGAACAAAAAGAATTCCATTATTGCGGATAAAATTGCTGAGAAAATGAGTGGAAAAAACGATAGAGATTTCTGGAGGGAAATCAAAAACTCCACAAACAGTAATGTTAAATTACCAAACACTGTGGGTGATGTACATGGCAGCCAAAACATAAGTGGAATGTGGCAAGAACACTACAGTCAAATTTTTAATGTAGTTAGAGGAAGTTGCAGCAAGGAATTTCTTGCTGATCTGTGTCAGGAGCATGCTGTCTTTGACCAAGGTATGAGGGTGACTGTTAATGAAATTAGTGAAATTATCAAAGATTTATCTTACAATAAGTCACCTGGTTTAGACGGCATTACTAGCGAGCACATGAAGTGGGCAGATCGACAGCTGCCAGTTTTATTGGCTATATTGATGTCGGCTATACTTACACATGGTTACGTACCGGGAAATATGCAAAAATCTGTCATTGTTCCCATTATTAAGGATAAAAATAAACGTGTCAGCGACAGAGATAACTATAGACCGATATGTCTGTCTAATGTATTCACAAAAATAGTGGAAAAAATACTGTATAATAGGATGCAAAGTCATCTACGAACTACAAGTAACCAATTTGGGTTCAAACCCAAACATGGGACAGAAATGTGTGTATTTGTGTTGAAGGAGCTCCTTCGATATTACACTAATCATGGGTCATGCATGTATGTTGCCTTCCTTGATGCCTCCAAGGCATTTGACAGGGTGAATCACACAACATTATTTAGGAAGCTACTTAAGCTTGGAGTGTCTAAATATTTAATTAAAGTGATATGTCAGTGGTACTGTAATCAGACTATGTGTGTTAAATGGGGTTCGGTATTTTCCAACTTCTTCTCTGTGACTAATGGAGTTAAACAAGGGGGTATGCTATCTCCTTTCTTATTTAATTTATACATGAATGATTTGAGTTTGCTACTGATGAAACTACCCATCGGATGCTATTGTGGTGATACAACTGTTAATCATCTCATGTATGCTGATGACATTGTACTACTGGCTCCATCGGCTAAGGGGTTGCAAAGACTGCTAGATGTTTCATACAATTATGGATGTGACAACGACATATTGTTTAACAGAGTAAAGTCGCAGATAATGTTTTTTGACACAAGACAAACCGGTTTTGAAGTAGCTATTAAGCTTGGTGATGCAGTTCTGAATACAACGAAGGCATACAAATATCTTGGCCATATAATCTGTAATGATCTGTCAGATGAAACGGATATGAAATCCAAAGAAAGGAGTTTGTACGGCAGAAGCAATATTCTACTCAGGAATTTTCACTTTTGTTCAGTGAAGGTGAAGAACAAACTGTTCACATCCTATTGTAGTAATGTGTATTTATGTTCCTTATGGGCTAATTATAGAAAAGCCGCTATGCAGCACTTTATTGTTTCCTATAACAATGCATTTAGAATTATGCACAGCCTATCTATGAGGTGTAGTGCTAGCCTAATGTTTGTTAGTTCTGACACGGACTGTTGCAATACTAGATTTAGAAAATGCATGTACAGTCTTATGAGCAGAATATCTGCATCGACGAACAACATTGTTGAGAGTATTATACACAGTGATGTTTATACGACCTCTGTATTGCGCAGGAAGTGGATTAGTGCAATTTATACACTATAATATACTTTTTATTTTACTTTTTTACTATGGACATAGTGCATATTACACGTATGCTTTTTTGTCTGAAATAAAGATTGATTGATTGATTGATTGATTGTTAGTGAAAATATTATCAATCAAAGTGGCGCTGAATTCAGAGATTCTACTTGGCTTTGTAATCAATGGGTATAATCCGTAACTGTACATGACGTCTAGAAACTGTTTAGTTCCGTAGTGAGTATCATGTTTTAAAAGATCAAGATTATAATCACCACACCAGTACATAGTCTTATTGGTGTTTCTTGTCTTCTCAAACATATGCTGTAAAGTTTCATTAAATGTGTCCACATTTGATCCAGGAGTTCTGTATATACATCCTATGATAATATTCTTCCTACTATTTAGTTGTAATTCTACTGTGACACATTCCATGATGTTGTCTACTGCCAATGACATACAACTGATTTCCTTAAAGTCAATGCATTTTCTAACGTAAATTACTACACCATCTCCTTTTTTATTTTTGCGACTGACTTGTACGGATTCAAACCCTTGTAAAATAAAACTGTTTTCATTCCCTTCGTGACTCCACGATTCACTTATAACAACTACATCAAAGGGGTCATGCAATGTATATAAAAAATCTTTGATATTCTGAAAGTTTGCATTTAAGCTTCTTGCGTTAAAGTGTATTATTGATAAATCATTGCTGTGTTTTGTTTCATGTTCAAATTTAGCTTCTGTATAATACGAACAGTCTACTATTAAGCCGTTGTACAAGTTATTATCTGGATCGATATAGTCGCCATAATTATGATGTAAATAGTCGGTGTATTCATAACCTTTAAAATCAAACTTGGAAGTTTTATCATAAATGTTAAAAAATGATTCATTTATGTCACTTTCGCTTGTAATATATCTAAATTCTTCGTCACTTATATTGTGATAAGGAAAACAAATGACAGCCATCAACCTTCAATCACGTCGACGAGGACTCGACAAGCCGAGCGCAGTCAGTTTCGTCATACAACACATATGTGACCCCAGTGTTCTTATGAATACTTTTCCATTCCTCACCCACGTTGAGGCGATCTTGAGGTTTTTCTTCAACTTCCTGGCTTCCCAGGCGATGCTGTTGTTTTTCTTTGTCAAATGTTCGTTGATGTACTCATTGCTTTTTCTGAGTTTGTAGGCATTGTGATGTACAACTTCCCAGTAGATGTCGCACAAAACAGAATGGGGCAGAACAAAGTCAGGCACCATCTTATGTCACGTGACCCATTGTCCAATTAATGGCACTGCTGAGTAGAGCTCTTCATTTTCCTCTTTCCATCAGCTCGGCTATTTCCAATGTTCCTGCAAATAAAAAAACTCAATTTAGGAAGCTAAGCCTAAATATGAGTTAACTAATTCAACATTGTGCAGATGAATTCAGTTTAGATATTAGGTTATGGGACTCATCACCAGGTGTGCAGCTGTCTAAATGGAAAAGAAATACAAGAGAACCTTGCTATGCTGATTCAGTCAAACTACAATCCCAATCCCTTACTTTGGCCAACTTTTAATTTGCTTCTACAAAATTACCTGTATGCATTGGTCAAATACAGTGCACTCCAGATAACTCGAACTCACATAAGTTAATTTTCATAAGTTAAGTCAATCTCGTCCTCGGTCCTGAGCAAAGGTCCCAATAAGGGGACCTTCTGATAACTTTCTAGTTATCAGAAATTCCCCTTATCTGTATTGTCGTGGATCCCTGTAGGTTCGACTTTATCCAGATTGCACTGTATGTTTTCCTTTATTCTTGCTCTAATAATTAATGTTGTATATAATTATACATATGGGCCATTCTCGCGAAAAGTGTACAGTTACGGTAAAATAACATGTCAAAAATACATGTTTAATTTTTATGTTTTTAGCGAGTAGAATTAATATCAAATGTGCTATTCACACGAAGCAACGCAACGTGATCTGATCTATTATTAGATTAAAAAATATATATTCATGGATAAAAACTTATATATTCTAGAGTGCAGATCTGCTGGTGTCCAAAATTCGTGCATCGCAAAATTCCGTGGCAACACGGTATTGTGTACTTTTTAACAAACCTAAAACTTTTACATTGAATGATGACAATCATGCCTGCGAAGTTTATTAACAATCGTAGCTGTAGCATTAGAAACATTCTGTGAATGTACTGTTCTCACATTTTTATGTTTCGGTTCAAACAAGTGGGGAAACGGGAACTTTTCAAAAACGGCTGACTGAAATACGGAAAGACCCGTAGACACACAGACCCAATCCGAAATATGCCTCAAGTCACAGATTTAGGCAAAAAAACATCCACCGACCTGTGCTAAGGTTGCATGTACTTATATTTTAGTGTGCATTTTCGTTCACTGCATGTCAAATACTGGGCAATGCAGTTTTACTAACTAGAAAAGCGAGACCGAGTAGAGCCTCTACTACTTTGCCTAGTAGTAGAGGTTCGACAGACCCAGTCCCAGCTGACACCGACTGTAGCCGTCGGCATCGGCGGACGTTATAATTCTACATAATCGAAACGTTACTCGGCTGACGGCACTGGGAAGCAGGATAAATAAACAATGCATACGCTTTCTACACTTATAACAATAGCTGTCAATATACATATATCTACAAATTGCTTATTTACAATGCCATTGCTTGGATCAGCTCAACTCGGAATCTGACATATGTGTGTGTGTGTGTGCGTGCGTGTGCATGTGTGCGTGTGTGCGTGTGTGCGTGTGTGCGTGTGTGCGTGTGTGCGTGTGTGCGTGTGTGCGTGTGTGCGTGTGTGCGTGTGTGTGTGACGTCAACGGTCTTTGTGTGGGTCACTGCGCGTCCATGAATATTCATTATATTTGGGCTGCATAATTAATCATCGACGTGGAAGCAAGCTCAACATTATTCGCGTAAACACAATTGTTTATCGGCTTTTTGCGCAGATAATACCTAAATTATGCATAGACATGCAAGACTAAGTAGCAGAGAAAGTATTTATGGGAAATTATCATTTGATACAGTATATCTCGAATGTATATTAGCTTACAAAGAATCACTCTAAATATGTTTCTTTGATATCCAAATACAAAGTGTGTGCGTGCGTGTGCGTGCGTGTGTGTGAGTGTGTGTGCGTGTGTGAGTTTGTGTGTGTGCGTGTGAGTGAGTGTGTATGTGTGTGCGTGTGTGTGTGTGTGTGTGTGCGTGTATATGTGTGTGTGTGTGTGTGTGTGTGTGTGTGTGTGTGTGTGTGTGTGTGTGTGTGTGTGTGTGTGTGTGTGTGTGTGTGTGTGTGTGTGGTAATGTGTATATGTGCGTTTGTGTATGTGTGTGTGTGTGTGTGTGTGTGTGTGTGTGTGTGTGTGTGTGTGTGTGTGTGTGTGTGTGTGTGTAGTTTAAATAATATGCGCAGTCAGTTTAATACAAGTAAATGTATTTGTTCAAATGGTTAAAATAATACCATTTTATCAATACATCTTGTAACTTGTTAACACCTATTCCCGTACCGACGTGTATCGTTCAACCCGTTGAATGTATGTCGTATTTAGAAAGTTTTTTTCTCTAAAAGCAAGAACCTTCGATCAAATCAACACGTAAACACGTGAACAATCATATCACGAGAATAGCTCAACGTTGATAATCATATGAACTAATTCGTGGTGTGGTAATGTGTATATGTGCGTTTGTGTATGTGTGTGTGTGTGTGTGTGTGTGTGTGTGTGTGTGTGTGTGTGTGTGTGTGTGTGTGTGTGTGTGTGTGTGTGTGTGTGTGTGTGTGTGTGTGTTTGTGTAGTTTAAATAATATGCGCAGTCAGTTTAATACAAGTAAATGTATTTGTTCAAATGGTTAAAATAATACCATTTTATCAATACATCTTGTAACTTGTTAACACCTATTCCCGTACCGACGTGTATCGTTCAACCCGTTGAATGTATGTCGTATTTAGAAAGTTTTTTCTCTAAAAGCAAGAACCTTCGATCAAATCAACACGTAAACACGTGAACAATCATATCACGAGAATAGCTCAACGTTGATAATCATATGAACTAATTCGTGGTTCGTAATTAGATAAGTTAATAGTTTGTCTGGTGGTGTTACCAAACGCACACACAAAAGGTTGAACAAACACGCTAGCGTGTTGTAATAGATAGTATACAGATTAGCTACTTCGACAGAAATTCATGGAAGTAAGTCGAGCGAAGAAATTAATTGACATTTAATTTAATTGCTTCGTTAATATTAATTAATAATTAAGTTGTATCGCAGCATGAAAGCAATAATTACTATGGGTACTTAACATGTCGTCTCTAGCTGAATAGTAGCCAATTGGCATAGACTGGCTGACAACTGTAGCAACCAACGTACAGTATGCTGTCTTCATGCATTTGCTGCAATGCATTTGTTGCAATGCGGCATCATGTCATGGTTTTGATCTAGCAGAACAAAGCAATTTATTAAAGCAAAACCACATATAATAAAAAAGGATCGATACTCACAGTCAACATGGCTTCGGGACATATACCCAAATATATTATCTACTGTCATAACATGTAAAGAATTTTGCGAATTTCTAAATTATCATATTTGTCGAAATACATTGTAATATTCACTCCTATATGTTTGTTTTGCACATGCTCTAGTATCGGTGCACAAAACAATTTGTTCGGACTAGTGATGTTATAGTATTTAATAGGGCAAATGTTGTTGGGCTATGCATATCAAAAGGTGCTAAATAAATAAATGTAAGTTGGCTCCAACGATAGCGTGATCTTAGTTGTAGTCTTCCGCGATAGGTGTCTCAGTTGATGTTTACTTTAAATTGTGTACTGCTGAAGTATTATTTGTTCAGTGATTTGTTTTAAATTTATGGTAGATCGAAGAATTTTGTGTCTTGTCCACATTGATTCTGTACAATTTATGACAATTAAAGGGAATAAAAACATCTATTGCTCGAATTCATGTTATATTACATCCTGCTATCTATTTCCACGTCCACCAAGCCAAAAAAATGAAAAAATTCAATGAATTATAAATTCCACATTTTATGGTGTGCAATGTTAAAGCCCTGCGCGGGTTTTGGCCCGCAGCCCGCGGGTTTTGGCCCGCAACCCGCGGGCCCCCGCGGGCTGGATTTTTGTTGTTGTTGCGGTGCGGTGCGGATTAAGTTTCAATTTGTGAGGGGCGGGGCGGTTTGCGGGTCAGGTCACTGCGGGGCGGTTTGCGGGTCAGGTTTGCGGGTCAACACTGCGGGCGGGGCGGGCGGGCGGGCGGGCGGGCGGGCGGGCGGGCGGGCGGGCGTAAGGTGGGCGGGCGGGCGGGCGGGCGGGCGGGCGGGCGGGCGGGCGGGCGGGCGGGCGGGGCGGGCGGGGCGGGGCGGGGCGGGGCGGGGCGGGGCGGGGCGGGGCGGGGCGGGGCGGGGCGGGGCGGGGCGGTCTGCGGGCTAGTAATTTCTACATGCGGGTTACTGCGGGCTGATTTTTTAAACTCATTTTGTAAATCATTTTGTAACTCATTTTGTAACTCATTAATGGTCACCAGTTACTCAAAGGTGGGACATTCTTTGAGCTAGTTAATTGGGGATTACCCGATTGCCCTTTTGTTTGTGTTTAAACAGTGTTATGATAACATGTGCTGGCCTGCCTTGGCAGCTTCAGTCAGGTGTGATTAGTGGCTTCTTCCAGGTGGAAGTATCAGTTCAGGCCATCAATCTGTGTGTAATTAAGCCACCAGGATGTCCACAAAGAGCAGTTACCCCACCAATTAGATAGGAAAAGCCTTTGATGTGTGGAGACTGGAGACCATGCCACTTGGCACTGGCTGACAGTGCTAACTGCTAAGAACAAGAACTGTCAGTCTTCCTCTGTACAAGTAAGATGGCTCAAGACAAACTGCCTTCTACACTAGTATAATCTGGTGCCAGTAGCCTGGTCCAGAGGGGATTTTGAAAATATAAATTGCAACTTCTAACATCAGCAAATTGCAAATTGCAACTCTGCCTTTGTGCATCAAATTCAACCTTTGAACAACTCGTGTTCATGCAGTACAATGGCAAATAGATTATAAGATCATAGGATGCCACTGAAATTAATGCCAGCGGTGTGAATTTCATTGTTCTTCATAAAAAAAAGATCAACTGCCATTGCATATTCACTTGTGCTGAGTTATATCAATTATATTAATTAATAATTTTAAAGTACGTTAAAATTGTACTCGTACCTTTACTTTGTTCCAGGTCTGTTTATCACCTTCAGGCATTTACATTATAATGACAATGTTTCTATTTGTCTTATAGATGGAATTCCAAGTACGACATTGGTTCTATTTTTCTTAAAGATGGAATTCCAAGTACGACATGGTTGTCAGCCAGCGCCGTGCATTTGTTAATATTGTAAACAACAACGATTAATAAAGATGATATATTTTTAATGATTCCATGTCATCTGTTGTGGGCTGCGGGGCGGGTGCGGGCTGACTTTTGACTAATTACTGCGGGGCGGGGCGAGTTGCGGGCCAAGTTACTGCGGGGTGGAGCGGGCTGCGAGCCAGAATGTGGCAAAATATGCGGGGGCGGGGCGGCTGCGGGCTGAGTTGTAATATGCGGGGCGGGCTGCGGGTCAAATGACAAAGTTACGGGGCGGGTGCGGGCTCAGATTTCCAGTCCGCGCAGGGCTTTAGTGTGCATCCGGACATTTTCGAATATGCATATTTTTGGCGCGCTTTTCGGGATGCCGAGATGTGACGTCACCTATGACTCAAACTCGCATCAGGCCGACCCTTTCCATGCATTCAGAGCATGTTTACAAGTATAGCTTTTGGGTCGAAACGACGTTGGTTACTTGTCATTTATTTTACAATCGGGCGACGCCGGTTCAATCCTGACAGCATGCAAACCTTTTATTTTCTATACATTTTTTTGTTTATATTTTCACGAAGTAATATAAACAAAATCATTTTATAGTATGATGCACTGTTTGTAAATAATATTTATTTTTGTAGTAACTATTTATTCGCCACAAAAATGAAAATATGGTCATTATATAACGATGTTTCTAAATTTTATTTATCCAAACAAATATAATGTAATGGATATATAATTTATTAATTGTAAATATATTGTACGCTAATATATTGTAATTATATATGTGAAAACAGATTGAGATCTGTCTGGATAAATACAATTTAGAAACATCGTTATATATAATGACCATATTAAAATTTTTGTGGCGAATAAATAATTACAAAAAAATAAATAAATATTTACAAACAGTGCATTATAGTATAAAATTATTTGTTTATATTACTTCGTGAAAACATAAACAAAAATAGTGAAAATCAAATCAAAGGTTTGCATGCTGTCAGGATTGAACCGGCGTCGCCCGATTGTAAAATGAACGACAAGTATCCAACGCGCCTACCCACTGAGATAGCAGGACCAACGGAGACTCTCTGGCTGATTTAAGTTGTTATGATAAATTGTACAACTCCTTCATATATCGATATTCTAGTGCTATTATGAGATTATACACGTTACTTTATGTAGCTGGATACAATATTTGTTTGCTATGTATGTTTATTGGTGTAGATTCGATATAATTATTCTAAAAACGAGCCCGAGCACGGCGAAACCTAGTCGACTTGTAGGCCCATTCGCATTCGTTGTTTTGAATAAAATTCGATTCATGTGGAACCGTAAGATAACTGCTTGTTCCTCTATGATGACTAGTGTTTGTATTACGTCGGAATATTGCACAATAACTCGTTCTGACGCTCGTTTCGACCCAAAAGCTATCCTTGTAAACATGCTCTGAATGCATGGAAAGGGTCGGCCTGATGCGAGTGTGTGTCATAAGTGACGTCACGATACCACGTGATCGCCTAGCTCATTAAAATTTCATTTTCCGCGGGAATCGCTTCACGGACGGGCTTAAAATCGAATTTATGCTACAAATGTATTTTTCTGTATTTGTTTAATGTTGTCAAATGTTACATACGATGTTAAACTTTGTGTACACATGGAAAAAGGATTTTAGCTAATGCCTTATTTTTTATTTTCTTTAAATGTTTCTTGGTTCCTGAATAGATGGTTCAACATCAATCTACCGAAGTAGACTAACTGTTGATTATGGATAGCTTCACAACCTCTCAGCCGACAACCAAACCTGTACACGTACCCTGTTGTATGGGTGAGACTCAGCCTTTGTATTATTGCACATATATTTCCGTTCTTGCCTTCCTCTGCTTCCTAACAACACCGCCGTCTTTCATCTTCTCCCGACTTTCACAAAACCGTTTTCATGCTCTCATCTCAGCTGTGGTCTCTCCTTTTCCAGCAATCTTGATATGTCTTCGCCTCTGCTTACTTCGGTAGACGTCCTGCATCAACTTATATAAACGATGATCCACAATGCGACATGATTGTCACACTCTTTAACCTAATTACTCAGTTTTCTAAGACGGCGCTAATCCATCAGAAAGGTGCGGATGATCACCCAGTGGCCGCCGTCCATCGCTAGGCACCAGCGATCTCCCACAGCGAAGCTAATCACAACCACCGCAGCCATCAGGTGTGGAGAGACAGCCGGCTTGACGACCACGCCGTGGACGTCATCCTTACGAGAGCAGCGGCAGCAGCAACAACACCCGATCACCGTCGTATATATATCGACATCTATCGACCGCGTAATGATGCAAAGCCGTCGGGAGAACCACGTGAGCTAGGTATTTACTGAACAGACACAACGACCTGTTGTCTAGTGTCCATCGTGAAACGGCAGTATCTCGCGTGTCGCCATCGTTGTGACGATAAATAGCAAAACACACCGAGCTCAAATCAGACGAGCCGATCTGGTAGTGACAGATTGAGTGCAGGGAATAGTCCTCGCGACTTTCGCTGTGTAATTACCAACCGCATTTCAGTCGGCGTCGAGTGGCAGTCGGTTGTGAGTTCTGACGGATTTAGCTCCGGTTGTGTCTGACGAAGAACGCTTGAACGGGATCACCGCGGCCAGGTAGGTTAGCCTTAGGACTGGTGTATGTCTAGATCCGTCGTCCTATACATGTCTTGTAGCCGACACCGTGCACTTGGCCAGTTAGCTATTAAGCACTAGATTGGGTTACAGTTTCTATGGCTACACTGTCTACGTTTATCGGACTAACGTCCACCTCGTTACTTACAGGTTCACTCTTATCATCGGCGTTCTTCCACTGCTCTAATCGATTACCCAGCTTGTTGCGTTATACTGATACCCTTACGTTTGCAGGCTATATTGGATTATCCAGCACGGAGTCATTCAACTAATCTCGTAGGATTTTCCACAGTATCCAGCTAACGGGGAAAATCTGTAATGTTTTAGCACCCACTTCCCATGTCAGCGGCGCATACAATCCAAACGAACTCCCAAATACCACACAACACAAACACATACATTTATCACTGCAGGCTAATTCATCAGCTTACGTGTTGCGCATCGAGGAATGCGCGTTGGAATTCAAAATAATGCCTTCGGAAAGAACGATCAAACTGTTGACACATCGGTGCAATAAGTCTATGCGTTCTTGGGTGGGTTGTCGGGTGAACGAGTCAAAGTGCACGGAAGTACTAGGCGGATCAGCCGCGTACGATCGTCGTAATGAGTGCACACATCCGCTTAACCCTTAGCCACGCGGACACCGCGTGTGTCGGTCGCTGCGCGGACAATCGATTTTCCAAATGTAATTAACTTTGTGTTCTGCTTTCATCCGGCCTTTTTGTGTTTTCGTGAAAATCACCGCACTGATTACCTTAACATTTGGCATAACCTAGTTATGACGGCTAGCCGCAAAAGACGCGTTGCAAAACAGCGCTATTCATTGTTAGATCCTAAATCATAACACGGATCATTGCAACAGGTGTTCCTCCATGATTTGCTAATAAAACATTAAATGCTTGTGATGTTTGACGTCCTTACATCCAGCCGGATGTTGCGCACTCAACCAAAGACACGTCTGCACGTTTCAATACTGGGCAACTTGTTTAGTGTTTCCGCTTAACTTACGCAATTATACACGAATGCACAAAAAAACATAGCTCTGTGAATAATGGTCATGTTGATAAGGAAGGTACAAATGTGTGAACATGAAACAGTAGGAAATGATATATGTGTTTTACTCAGTGGAGTTGATATTTGATACAGTTTGCGCAAATTATAGTTTTCACCAAACATTTTCCATCCTTTCTAAAAATCTTTTTTCACACAGTAACTGTGCTCGAAGTCACGACCCACCAAAACAAATTTCAACAGCTTCAGTAATTTTAGTTAAAAGTAAATTATGTTTAATGGAAACCATGTAATCTATTTAATCAAGTGGAATCCGATAACAAAATAATTGGTGTTATTAATTCATTAATAGGACAAATGCTTTAAGGTATAAGCTTTTCTAGGAAACATCTTTTAAGCGTCGTCCTGCACTTTTATTTATTGTTCCTGATTTCCAGTTTTTACGATCCTGTATTGAAGACGTGCATATATAATAACTTACACGACACTACGGCTGATATAACGTACGTAGTGCGCATTTCAGTAGTATATAAGTCATGGTACTTAAAGCTGAGACAAAGAAATAATACCTTTTGAGAAAGGGATGTTCTCTCTGCAATATAACGGTGGCATGTTAACAAGATTTAACAACATTGCCACCCGGATAATTACCTCAAAATGGCAAGTAGATAAGGAAGCCATAAACTTATCAAGAGTCTAACTTTAATTAATTATTTAATTGTATACATGTATACCACCTTTCGGAGGTATAGGTCAATTTTATTGTTAAACACATTCACCCTTCTAACATCCACGCAATCAGCAGGTTGGTGCAATTCAGGTATCCTGCGAACGAAGTACATCAAGTCTGACTGAAACGTGTCACAGCCTCTCTATTTTATAGTTGCTGTCGTTGTTGCTCTGGCTGTTGTTGCTCTGGCTGTTGTTGCTCTGGCTGTTGTTGCTCTGGCTGTTGTTGCTCTGGCTGTTGTTGCTCTGGCTTGTTGCTCTGGCTGTTGTTGCTCTGGCTGTTGTTGCTCTGGCTGTTGTTGCTCTGGCTGTTGTTGCTCTGGCTGTTGTTGCTGTTTCTGCTGCTGCAGCAGAAACAGCTGCTGTGGCTGATGGTAGTTCACCGCTGCTGCAGCAAAAACAGCTGCTGTGGCTGATGGTAGTTCACCGCGGCTGCAGCAGAAACAGCTGCTGTGGCTGATGGTAGTTCACCGCTGCTGCAGCAAAAACAGCTGCTATGGCTGATGGTAGTTCACCGCTGCTGCAGCAGAAACAGCTGCTGTGGCTTATAGTAGTTCATTGCTGCTGCAGCAGAAACAGCTGCTGTGGCTGATGGTAGTTCACCGCTGCTGCAGCAGAAACAGCTGCTGTGGCTTATGATATTCACCGCTGCTGCAGCAGAAACAGCTGCTGTGGCTTATAGTAGTTCATTGCTGCTGCAGCAGAAACAGCTGCTGTGGCTTATGGTATTCACCGCTGCCGCAGCAGAAACAGCTGCTGTGGCTTATGGTAGTGCACTATTGTTGTTTGTGATGACGGTACACACTACTCCAACTGTTATTGCTCAATGGCTAAACTTGAATGGTCCAACTGGAGTCAGTGTAGAAATAAAACGTGTTGATAGACAACCGCGACATATTGCCGAAGAATAGGATTAGTCCAGCAGATTAATAACAAAATCGTTACATGCTGGACTGCTGCGCAGATAAATTGATATCCTTGATGTTTCGGCCACACCGGAACTGTAAGGTGTGGTTGAGCAAAGTCACATTAAGCTGATCCAATATGACTGCCAGTTAGCGACCAGCTCGTTTTTTAAATGTATAATTTATTTATTCGCTCATAACAGTAGTTAGTACATATATACAAGCATAGATCGGCATTATTCAATAATAATAATACGAAACGATTGGTTTATAATAAAATAAATATTAAAAAGTAGACAATAAGGAATTACAAATTGAATGAATAATTTCCAAGGAATACATCCCGCAAACTCGTTTGGACATGTTATTTATAACATTATCACTGAATATTGTTCCCCTAATTGGCATAGTGCTGTACACTGAAACTCCGTTCTCGTGCGTGCGCATCTGTGTGAGTTCAGTGGTGCACGTGTACTTACAAACTTGAGCAGTTACTGGCAGCTTTTTTGGTAGGTAGGGTTGGCTAAAGATGCATAACCTCCTGTTCTTCTTGGTCCACCGTCAAATACATCTAAACCTGGTACTCTGGTCCGGTTGCTAGGTTGTTGTACAGACGACGGTATAGATCCGTGGAAATTTGCCTCAGATTTGAACTAGTTTTATAACAGATTCGACAGCCAAGATTGCTCCACTGAGTCTGAGTCGCTTCCGGCTTCTGGCCCTTTGTCCCACGCCAGTGATATTGAAATTTCTTCAGTTGATGTCACAAATCTACTTAAAAAGTCAAAGTCCAATAAATTCCCTGGCCCAGACGTTATTCCCGGCCGCTTCCTTAAATAGTCTGCAGTTGAGTTAGGTACCATACTGCAGCCTCTGTTTCATAAGTCTGTGGACACAGGTGTCATTCGTACAATCTGGAAAACGTCTACAGTTGTACCTGTCCCCAAAATTTAATCTCCATCCGAGCCAAACCATTTAAGACCTGTGGCCCTTACGTCCCTCGTCACGAAATGTTTTGAAATATTGATTCTGTTCCATCGTCTTTCCCATGTTCAATCTCAACTTGATCCATACCAGTTCGCTTACCGTTTCAGAAGAGACCCTGGTGACGCAGTAGCCTGCCTTCTTTAAAAACTGTTAGAGCACTTGCAGACAGCTGGTAACTATGTTAGAATCCGATTCATTCATTTCAGTTCAGCGTTTAATACAATACAGGGACATGTCATGACTGATAAATTACAGAAACTGGAAGTTCCTGCTGCGCCTGTCCACTGGGTTTTCAATTTCCTGAGCAATCGCCCACAGTGTGTTCGAGTGGGCGACAGAAAGTGCTGGTTATCAACTCAGGTGCGCCTTAGGGCTGTGTTCTCAGTCCATTTTTGTACATTTTGTATACTAACGATTGTCGGAGTGTTGATCCATCTACTTTGTCTCTGATGTTTTCTGACGATGCAACCATACTCGCTCTTTTGAGTGATTCAGCCTCATACCAAGTATATCTGTCTTCGGTGGTACATTTCTCTAGTTGGTGCAGTGCCAACTTTCTGCATCTTACGGTCTCCAAAACGAAAGAAATGTGCATTGACTTCCGTTATAATGCTACTACCGTTAGTCATTAAAACCTGGTCGGTCGATTCATTCAGGTACTTTGGTGTTGTGTTAAATAATAAGTTGTCCTTCATAGAGCACGTTACAGCCGTGCAAAAGAAGTCTCAATAGCGATTGCACGTTCTTCGCAGGTTGCGCGCTTTCGAAGTTGGCCTAACATTTATTCTCCTTCTCTACCGCAGAATAAGTTAGCCTCTCTTAACTTATTGCAGTATTTGTTATTACCCTACTCTTTCGGCGTGCAACCGAGACAGGCTTCTAAAGATCTCACACACTGCCGCCAAGATCATTGGTTTACCTAATCCTAATCCAATGCTGTCCGAAAAGATTGACCGTGCAACTTTGCGAAAAACTTGTGTTGTCGCTGTTGATTCGGACCACCCGCTCCAGTCTTACTTTGATATTCTTCCATCTGGTAGGAGGTATCGGTGCTTGAAATGTAAGAAAGGTCGGTACAACAACAGCTTTATGCCTACGGTAATCAGAATGTTGAACCAGTTATATTGACAACTGTGCTCTGCTTTGATTATATTTATACTTTACAGACGTGCATATACACATCTAACATGCATGTCTCTCACATTATATTTTTATGAGATTTATGAGATCATGAGCTGTAAGACAAATATCCTTCCTAGGACAATAAAGTGAATTGATTGACTGATTGATTGATTGATGTTACTCCATTGGAAGTTCTTATAAAGCCCGGTATCCACTCCTTAGGACTGCTCAAAGCTCGCAACGCTTCATACTGTAGCAGACCTGCTAACACCATCTTAACTTTTTACGGGGAGCATTCAGCTAAGCTGTTGTTACTACACAAAGGCAATTCGTTCATATACATCCATCAATGTATGTAACCATATAGCCCAACCCACTTATACAACGCCGTGGAGTGGAATACATGAAATCTCCTAGGCTTCAAAACGACAGCAAGGAGCTTCGAACACGGATTCTCTCGATTAACAGTCTCATGTTCCACTTACGCCGCTCCCACGCCACGTACACGTACACTCAATCAAACCCAGCTGCGATGGTGGAATGATTTGCGATGAAGTTTATAGTAACGCACTCACCAAATGTTAAATAATCACTCTTAGAAAAAGGGCATTCCCGGTTCTTTAAATACGTTAACATGGAAATGCACTGCATTTTCTGGCTGGAAGGAATGTCCTACGATGTGTTTCATGTTGATTCAGTGACGGCGGCCTACAGTGATTTTCATGCATGAAGACTGACACCTTTACACTTTTGACCGAACTTAAACTGATGGCACTGCAATCGTTCTTCCTATATTTCTTATGTTGCTTCCTGGTCTTTTGGAATAGGGCGTTTGGTGGTGTCACGGGGATATTATAAACATGTATGCAGCATTTGATGCACTCATCCAGTGTTGTTTTAACTAATCAAAATTGGATGTTAGCGGCCAGACTGGTTAACCAAATCAAGTTAACGCTCGTGTATAGAAATTGTGTAAGGATTGTGCTGCGTATAGTGTAACTGTGTACCCGATCTACTGTGTACCCAATGAAGCTTGTTTTGAAACTAGATTTTTGTTTACCACTTGGACATGTTGCGGGTGGAAACTTTCAAATTGCAAATATTGTTACGAGCTTACTGAACACAATTTGGCTGGCAGGATACCTTCGTCATATTAATTATAGTGTGAAGCACATTAAATCAATTAATACATAAAAACGAGTATCCGACTGCCTCTTTTAAAACTGTGCCATCCGTGGCTTCAGCCGATTGTAGGCCCACATTAAGTAGTACCAATATATACACGACTGGCGCAACGGCAATAACAAGTTTCATCTTCACCGTATCTGAAATGTCAAGCCTGTGCTGTGCCACATTATGTTGACGGCGTGTACTTGTAACATTCACCGCACGACCTCATGGGACGCGGCCTGCGCTGACTTTGAAGTGTCGTTCATTTGTTTAAGACATGCATGGTGGGGTCGATTTTATTTATTTGACGAGCTATAAATGTAGGCGATACGTGCAGTGTTCATCAACACATTTAATGACAAGAAGGTAGTCAGACTGCCCACACAAAATCCACTATTTCGGAGGCCGTTTTGGGAGACACGACACGTAACGATATCTACAAATTAGATGTGATTACAGTATATGTGTATGGCAGTGTATTATATAATGTCTGTGTGACACCGAATGGATACGTGTATATGTCAACTGTGGTCGGCACTTCGTATTAAATTTGGGTGAGAAGCAACGTGCTGGTGAGGCCTAAAGTGATTACCTGCTCATATTTTATGCACGCCTACAAGAGGACTGATGCCGGTGTCATTAGCTGCCGCGAGGTCCGTCGCTATGTATTACAGTGATGATCGAATGCAGCCGCCACGCCAAGCACTGTTTAAGATACAGAAACTCATACACTATTGTTTTCACCAACGTAGCAGCTCCGCGTTATGCTGTTACCGGTGAGAGCTGGCGATCGTGTTTTATAACAAAAACAAGTAGTAATTACCAGCTTTATTTCCAAAATACTAGAAAAGATTGTAGCAAGTCGTTTAAGGTGTCACGTTAGCACATATGTCTTAACTAATGTGTCACAATCGGCATATAGACAGTTTCATTCAACAGAGACTGCCCTCTTAAAGGTTCATAATAACATCAACTTGAACATTAATAATGGTAAAGTGACTGCATTTACCTTACTAGATCTCTCTGCCGCGTTTGACACGATTGATCACAGCATTCTCATTGAACGCCTATTAAAGTGGTACGGCATATCTGGCACAGCTCTAAGCTGGTTTTCTTCGTATCTAACTGATAGATACCAAACTATAAAGATTGGGAACTGCTTTTCAGCTGCACTGCCGGCTTTATTTGGTGTTCCCCAGGGTTCTGTTCTTGGGCCTTTGCTTTTTACTCTTTACACCACGCCACTAAGCTCTGTTATACAAAGACATAACTTAGATCATCATCTTTATGCTGATGATACTCAGATCTACATTTCGTTGGCTACCCCGGATACAAATCGCTCCCTTAACCAACTTAGTGATTGCCTTCAAGATATCTTCCACTGGATGACTGACAGCAAGTTGAAATTAAATGCAAATAAAACTGAATTGATCATTATTGGTACTCCAATGCAGCGTTGTAAACTGGATGTTTTTTTTCCTACGCATATTTTGAATCAGTATATCACGCCAGCAACCTCGGTGCGGAATCTAGGAGTGATCTTTGATAGTAACTTCAATTTCCGACAACACATCTCAAACATGTCGCTGCTGTTTTTATCATATTCGTGATCTTCGCCGTATTCGTCGGTATATGTGATTTTCTGTTGCTAAGACTATTGCAACAGCGCTTATTAACAGCAGACTTGACTATTACAATTCCCTCCTTTATAATATCGCTAGCAAGGATATTACAAAACTTCAGCGTGTCCAAAATTGTCTAGCAAGAGTAGTTACAAGATAGCCTCGTTTTTCTCGCTCTGTACCACTTTTGAAGTGTTTGCATTGGATTCCTGTACGATATCGTATAATATTTAAGATCTGTACCATTAAATACCAGGCACTGTCCAGAAAGCAACCGTCTTATTTACAGTCATTGCTTACTCCTGTAAGAAAACCTATCAAGCTTCGATCATCTAGTTCTGGCCTATTTTTTCTTCCTAGAGTCAACACTAACATTGGAACTAGAGCTTTTTCTGTTGCTGCACCAACTCTTTGGAATATGCTCCCTCTTAGTGTTAGATCAGTTGAAAATATTACAAAATTCTGTCGTCATTTAAAAACTTATCTTTACAACCTAGCTTATCCACCGTAGCTCCCTAGCGCCTTGACCCATCTGTTGACAATTGGAATACTGCTTATGGATTTTGAGAGTGAACAATCCTTTTGTTTTGATGCGCCTCTGAGCTTGGTTTCCAAGGATTTAGGCGCAATAGAAGTTATCTTATTATTATTATTACTATTATGTGGACGCATACGTTTGCAAAGTTTCAAAAAATATATAGCATTACGTATGCATGGGGGGTGGTTTAGAATCACCACGTAAAACGGGGAAATAAAAATTGCTATTGTTGCGCCACCTACCGTGTGGAAAATGTATTAATGCACATTGACACTACTATATTTTTTTCTCAAAAATACATATTGTTTGGGATGGAGGGTGGTTTGAACCAATTCGAAACCCAATACGTTTTTGGACCATCCCTAAGTTGGTGCTAAGAAATAAATATTGCTGTGACGCGATCGCTCTTGTGGTCGTCATACAGTTCACTCATTCACACATATTCATCTTTCAAAATGTCCCGCGGCGATGAGCGTGTGACAGAACGATATGTCGACACGGGTTGTAGCCATCAACCTAAACGTAGGCTATCTGGAGTATTAATCCATCACCTTTGATCCAGGGGAGTATAGTGGTTCGACGGCATCTCGACGAGCAACATTTCTGAGATTAGCACTACGGCCCTTTTAATATAATAATAATAATGACAAACTTCTATAGCGCCTAAATCCCCAAGAATCTGAACTCAGAGGCGCAACATACAAAAAATCATTGGGCAAAATCGTTAACAGAGACAAGCAAGAGTCGTCATTAAAGCAAGGGACCGCCGAAGGTTAGGGTGGGAATGCAATTTCAAATAAATAAGTTTTTTACGGAAGGTATTTATAGTCTCAGATGATTTTAAAGCGATATGGAGTTGATTCCAGATTGTGGGTGCAGCTACAGAAAAAGCATTTGCCGATATTAAGCTTGGTTTTCGGAACAAGAAGTCGTTGTGAAACAGATGATCTGAAATTCCTAGGGATATCGGAAAAACGAAGGAGACTAAACAAATAGGATGGGTGTTGCGTAGAAAGGGTACGATATGTGATAGTGGCTAATTTGAATTGTATTCGATATATAACTGGAAGCCAATGCAACTGTCTAAGTAGGGGCAGAGATGGTGAGAAACGAGGTGCTTTCAGTAATACACGTGCTAAACAATTCTGTACACGTTGGAGTTTAGCCAAGTCCTTTTTAGCAATATCATTTAGGAGAGAGTTGCAGTAGTCAAGACGACTGCTAATTAGAGATACTGATATTATTTTAGCAGTAAATAAAGACAAATGACGCCGAGTTCGGCGGAAATCACGTATATGGTAGAAACAGGATTTACATACTTGAGAAATGGATGGATACTATTTATCTGCGAAGAGAAAGCGTACGAAGATAGAGAGAACTTAAACACATCGAAAACGCAAATCAGTTCCTACTCTAAGACATTTCAGTAGCAACAGTACATCAAATTTAAGGATGCCCGTTTCATTGGTTAGAAGTAAAACTAATTCAAAGACGAACAGAGAGACAATACGCCAAAGTAAACCATTGGCTCAAACAGACCACCCACCAAGATTAATGTGACGAGACTAGTGCAAAATATCCAAGACTATCCAAGAAAATAATATATAGACAACGATTCGCAAAATTACGGACAAAACGTACTTATGAGAAGAAAAGACTTAAATGTTTTCGAAACAAAGTGCAGGCCTGGATGTTCTCGATGCAATCTTAGCTATGGTCACCAAGAACAACATTGCACACGCACCCGTTTGCAGACAGTAACATCATCAAGATATCCTGTGATTTTTTGGAAGTTTGGAAGGACATTTTAGCAACTTGTCCAACACTTCAGCAGCGGCCGGTCAGCAAGCTCTTGAAAGCAAACCTCAAGAACTACTCAATGGAGAATTCAGCGTTCCTAAACAAAATAGATTAATGAAAATAATCCTAAAAGCCGTTCGTAAAAGAAGCTGCGAAATCCCTAATGAAATATGGGATCCAAGTTGCGGGCTGCATACGTCATCCCAGGAATGTGGGAGAGTGAATCGGTGCCGCGACATTTCAACGATGTAACCATCGTTTCTGTGTACAAGATCAATAGTTGTAAACATTTTGATTGTTCAAACAGGCATGGGGAGAGGAGAAGATTAAGGATCATCACAATTGGCCATCGAAATCAGAATTCTGCAGATCCTGCACCGATGCAGGTCACTATCGTCACCTGTAGCAAGAACTGTGGACGACAATAAATGTGACGTCAGAGTGGAGCTATTTTGCAACAGCAGGCGATGCGTATCACTGTGTTGACGACCATCAAAGCGAAGACAATTGTTTATTCAAGATAGACCGATGCCAACGACGGCGGTATAAGTCTATTACCACCGCAGGCGACATATTTTCCGTGTGATCATATTCCACTTGAGTTGATCACATCAATGTAATATCACACTCAACGACGCTGCCTAGTAGACGCGATACGTGTTGTCAGAGACGTGCAGGAAAAAGTGTATTGACGAGAACATGAGCCTGAATGCTACGTTCATTTCACTTCAACAAAGCGTTCCACTCAGGGATAGCATGTAATAAATGCTACACATACGCCGAACATGTTTTCACCAGATACGTCTAAATGGCAATAACATGATAGGCTAAATGCTTTAAAATCGCAATTTTCCGACACGTTGCGATAGTACACTGATTCCAAGGAGTCTCCTGTTCGATATGTTAACCCGTCATTTTGGTTTACATTAAATACAGTGCGTTGTATACATTTTGTTCAACTTGATTATTTGTTTGTTGATATGATTTATCAATTAAAGCTGTACTATATGGTGGGATGTACGCGGGACAAATATGTATTATTCTGTTTCTAATTCTGATTGTAGCCAAAACTACAATGTGCGTTTTAATCAATGCACACCAGCGTGATGGGGGGAACTCTTTCAGGCAACTAGGTTGTTTAATCTAACCATCAGATGCGGTACGACTTCCACATCGGCGCTACAATGATAATAATAATAATAAGGTAACTTATTTTGTTTTAAATCCTCGGACACCAAACTTAGATACGCATCAAGCAAAAGTATACGTCAATCTCAAATCTTGTCTACTGATGGATGAATATACCAAAGATCTAAGGTGGACAAGCAAGATTACGAAGGTGAGTTTTTAAATGACGGCAGAATTATGTGGATATCTTCAACCGATCTAACAAAAAGAGGAAAGAAATTCCAAAGAGTCTGTGCAAAGATCGTAAATATAGTGATTACTTACAGGAAACTGTCTCGTAGATAATTGTACAAATGAAATAGATGGAGCGCACTTGAAGAAAGTCAACGACATCAACGTGCAAACACAATACAATAAAAATAGTGTTAAATTAAAAGCATTAAATTGCATATCACTGATAAATGAATAACACACAAAGTAGTAAATGAAGAATATTAAATTGTGTATGCGTAAGTAAATCATATTAACGATAATTACAAGTACAACGTAAACGATTATAATATAAATATATGTCGTTTGGTTTGCTGTCAAGTCCACATGGTATGCAAGAGTAGTTCTTTAACCTTGCAGTTATGAACGGTACAGATTGCACATTGTGGTATGTACAGTGCAGATTGCACATTGTGGTATGTACAGTGCAGATTGCACATTGTGGTATGTACGGTGCTGATTGCACATTGTGGTATGTACGGTGCAGACTGCACATTGTGGTATGTACGGTGCAGATTGCACATTGTGGTATGTACGGTGCAGACTGCACATTGTGGTATGTACGGTACAGATTGCACATTGTGGTATGTACAGTGCAGATTGCACATTGTGGTATGTACAGTGCTTATTGCACATTGTGGTATGTACGGTGCAGACTGCACATTGTGGTATGTACAGTGCAGATTGCACATTGTGGTATGTGTGTGCACATTGTGGTGTACTGATTGCACATTGTGGTATGTACGGTGCAGACTGCACATTGTGGTATGTACGGTGCAGATTGCACATTGTGGTATGTACGGTGCTGATTGCACATTGTGGTATGTACGGTGCAGACTGCACATTGAGGTATGTACAGTGCAGATTGCACATTGTGGTATGTACGGTGCTGATTGCACATTGTGGTATGTACGGTGCTGATTGCACATTGTGGTATGTACGGTGCAGATTGCACATTGTGGTATGTACGGTGCAGATTGCACATTGTGGTATGTACGGTGCAGACTGCACATTGTGGTATGTACGGTGCAGACTGCACATTGTGGTATGTACAGTGCTTATTGCACATTGTGGTATGTACGGTGCAGACTGCACATTGTGGTATGTACAGTGCTTATTGCACATTGTGGTATGTACGGTGCAGACTGCACATTGTGGTATGTACGGTGCTGATTGCACATTGTGGTATGTACGGTGCAGACTGCACATTGTGGTATGTATGTGCACAGTGCTGATTGCACATTGTGGTATGTACGGTGCAGATTGCACATTGTGGTATGTACGGTGCTGATTGCACATTGTGGTATGTACGGTGCTGATTGCACATTGTGGTATGTACGGTGCAGACTGCACATTGTGGTATGTACGGTGCAGACTGCACATTGTGGTATGTACAGTGCTTATTGCACATTGTGGTATGTACAGTGCTTATTGCACATTGTGGTATGTACGATGCAGATTGCACATTGTGGTATGTACGGTGCAGACTGCACATTGTGGTATGTACGGTGCAGACTGCACATTGTGGTATGTACAGTGCTGATTGCACATTGTGGTATGTACGGTGCAGATTGCATATTGTGGTATGTACGGTGCTGATTGCACATTGTGGTATGTACGGTGCTGATTGCACATTGTGGTATGTACGGTGCAGACTGCACATTGTGGTATGTACGGTGCAGACTGCACATTGTGGTATGTACGGTGCAGATTGCACATTGTGGTATGTACGGTGCAGATTGCACATTGTGGTATGTACGGTGCTGATTGCACATTGTGGTATGTACGGTGCAGACTGCACATTGTGGTATGTACGGTGCTGATTGCACATTGTGGTATGTACGGTGCAGATTGCATATTGTGTTTCGTGTTGGCTTCATGTGTAATTCCCCTTGGCGATCCGGGAGACAGTGGACAGCGCAGTGTGTCATCCAAGCAGCGGCTGCTAGACCGCCATGGAAACAAATTACAAGAGAAGCCTATGATAACTAGTTGCGAGCAACGTATGCATCCGTTTATAGGCTTCCAGTGAAAGTCGTTGCATGGTTGCTTTTGCCGTCACAACAACAATTGATTATCCGCGTCACCTCGGTGTCAGTCGCTTTCTGCATGGCAAGGCGTGAAGCGCGGTTGCGCAGGGTTTAGGACATCGGACTCCCAGTCGAGAGATCCCGGATTCGAATCCTCCTGTTGCCGTTTCGAACCTCTGGCAATTCGTTTACTCAACGTATGGATGCGTGAATGAGTGCCTGGCTACCGACTGTGGTGGATATTTGTGTACCAATAATCTTCGCGCAGTAACTGCAACGTGGCTGAATACTTCGCACAGACGTCTATGTCGAATCTATACGTCTGCACCGTAGCTACGTGTAAAGTGCAAGTATTTAAAAAGACTGGATATCACAGATTTATATTGGCATGTTGATTTACGTCGAATGAACAATCCGTGAAAGAATACATATTTCCTCGTGTCTACCACACAAATACAACATAATTTACAATAAATCATACGTGTATATACGGGCATACTTTGCAAGTCAGTATGAATTGCCATACACTTTTAAATAGATACGAAACTATGCATCAATGTATACATTGTCGCACACAACCATCCCGTATGCCAGTTGCCAGTTACCAACCGTACTCATTTGGATTGTGTTTCAAATATCTACACAAAACATGAAACCAACGCAAATTTGTATACAGTCGCCGTATACAAATCCCTGGTATTGGCCTTAATTGGAACATACACAATCATCCAACCACTTCAACAGAATATGCATTACAGTGTATCGCGAACGTCAATATCGCCTAACCCATAGTGCTTTTAACTAAATTAAAATGTCCTATAAGAAGCGAACGGGCTAATTAAGCGTAACGTCCCTTATAATTTACTCCATTGGTAGAAGTTCCGACAAAGCAAATGCTGAAGCCTGAGTTGCTCCTACCCTCCAGCATTCATAAATTCAATTTGCGTTGCATTACTGTGTAAGCCGATGGGCAGACCGGTGCTGATGAAGTGCTCCCCGTATATTACATACAATTGCTCGCATTCTGACTGAGTATAGAATCGAATTATCAACATAACCGAGCAGCGAAGCATTGTTGTAATTACCCGCGTAAAATGCATGCGGAAAATAATGCATTTACAGGCGTGCCATTTACGTTGTCGTAAAGCAACGTGGGCATGTCCTAGTTGTGCAGTTACTGATGGTACAGAAATGTAGGTTTCTAGTTATCAACACAGAGTACTTATATATATGTAGAGTACTTCAATTCCCCGGGGACATTTTAAGCTAAAGCAGAGTTTGCAATTGCACAACTATGTTAAGGAGTCATATAATCTGAAACATGTGAATCGTACAATTAAGCGTTACACATAGAACTCCCAGTATGCATTCTCTTGTACGGAAGCGAAAGTTGGACTTTGGGAGCAGAAACAGAGAGAGACGAGTCCAAATATTTGACACAAGTGCTTCAGAAGAAAACGCTTTATTTCATACACAGATCATAATTATAATGAATTACTCTGCCAGGCAGCACAGCAAGTCGACTCCTTCGCTGGAAAACAAGTGCTGATGCTGTCAACAGTGTCACTACACGAGCTCAACAAGTGCTGATGCTGTCAACAGTGTCACTACACGAGCTCAACAAGTGTTGATGCTGTCAACAGTGTCACTACACGAGCTCAACAAGTGCTGATGCTGTCAACAGTGTCACTACACGAGCTCAACAAGTGCTGATGCTGTCAACAGTGTCACTACACGAGCTCAACAAGTGTTGATGCTGTCAACAGTGTCACTACACGAGCTCTCGTGTCAAGTCACCAATCACAAAACCATTTAGACAAAAACTACCGACCGTGTGATGCACCATAGAGAGAAAGAGAAACGGGGACGTCAGAAGAAAAATTAGCACCCTACGTCGATCAAGGAATGAGTGAGTGAGAGCGTGAGTTACACGAAAGGTACACTTGGAAGAGTCTAAGCCTTCTCAGCTAGTTACGTCGAAGGCCAGCTGGTGTTACTCAATGAAATCACAGCATCCTATGGAACCAGGGCGAGCACAGCGCCGTTTACAACGAATACCCGATCTTCCTCTCCTTCCGCGTCGTAAACTCAGCCAAACCTATGAAAACACCATTGCGGCTATTCAAACAAATTATGTCATATCAAATCCTTGGAATTACCAAGAGCGCTTCTAGTTTCACCTTCTGCTGAATCTGTTAATTCCAGAATGAACACCGTATTCGGCTAGGCGATAATCACTCGGAGGAAGTGGTCAACTGACTTAACATGTTCATCGCATTCTAGCCTGGAAACAGTGATATGGACGTGATGCAGTGCGGCTCAATGCTAATACGATACTTTCATTGTCGGAGAACCGTATTTGTAGAAACAAATAACTTTTAACTGTAGTAGTACCATACATTATACGGACGTAAATTCATTGTTCATAACGTCACTCGTGTGTTCTGCAGTTGTCTGAGGACTGCCGATCAATTGCGGACTTTTCAACACGAAAAACTGTTCAAATCTACATTATAACAAAAGTTTACGAATTCTACGGGAAACCGTCTCAGCGTTTATGCGTATTTAGCGTCATCTGGCGACAAGCAAAGTACTTTTGCTAGAAATAAATAATAACCTTTATGAAACAATTATGCAATTTTGGTACATGCTGTGGAAACAACAAAATGACACCGACAAGTTTCCAACTGCCCGGTTTATCAACCGCGGAATATCGACTAGTTGTACTCATAAATGGGTTGACGCACGTCGTCATCACCCTGGTTTCGATACTTGTCTATTTATAATTGTTATACCTATCCATCCACTTTAAATTAAATTTTATCTGCTGCTATATAATTGCTGTACAACCTATGCATTTGGCAGATATACGTTACTGAGAACAGTATATTATTAGAAGTATTCAATATATGCCTTTGAAGTAAAGCACCTTCACGCAAACACGTGAATACTCACACCTATAGAGCATGATTTCTCTGAACTGCTTTTTCTATATACACCATGTTAACAACTATATAACTCTGCACATGATGATGGTGACACCATAATTATTTTTGCCTTCAGCGCATTTCTCCCCTTTTCACGTTATATCAATAACATGAAAGATGATGCAATGACACTCTTGTCGTCATGGAAGGTTGTATATTTTGGAAAGCGAAAACACGTCACGGCAGTAATACAATCAGGTCTCGTGGCGTGATTTCCTCTGTTACCCGCCGTGCTCAGCTGGTGGTGGCTGCAAGTGGCACTCACTACACGGATGCCGGACGCTGGCAAAGTGCTTCTAGTATGGAAACGTCCAAGACACGCAATTCGATGACTCAACGCTACTTCCACTTATCGTAAGACGATCTAATGTGTAGACGTTTCCCGAGAATGTTCTCTCAAAAACTCACCATGACCATGTGCCAACTTTTAAATCGGCCCGTCCGTTTGATTACCAGGAATGATCCCCTCGAGCTAGCGGTGGCAATAGTATTGCAGGGTGGTAATGATATTACACTACCGGTATATTGCAAAACCAAAAGTACTGAAGTTCGCTGAATCAATCATATTTCGTCCCACCTGTTGTCTTCGTCGGCCGTAATTGTAGGAACCAGATAACACCAAGGAGCAATTTCATGACCTAGCGGTTAGTCATACCTGCCTCTGTCTGCGTTATAGGCAATATAGCTGGTGTTTGGTATCTGGTTGATTTGAATTAAATGTTAACGTTCCGTGGGGGCAACACACAGTTGTGAACAATGGTTCGGAGTTATGAAATGCAATTTTGCGGGCAGTATACGTTCAGAATATTTACGCTGTAGCACTAAGACTATGACAAGATCATCTTAAGCATATTTATCGCTGTCAATATCCAAGATGCAGATCAGTAAATGGGCACCAGAGGCGTAGATTTGTGGAGTGTGGTGGTTGTGCGGTATAGCGCTGCATTGCCAATGGAGATGACGGTGGTTCGAAACCAATCTCCGATCTCCATTTTGAAATTTGCGCAATTTCGTTCAGCTCACTTTGCCTGTGTCTTTCGGAAGATACACATGCAGAGTATAACATATACGGGCGCAGTTTTAGCTGCTTCTAAAGCATACTCAAATAACGGAGGAAGCCCCATGAGCGCCTTGCTGGCGGCTATCGGCGCTAAATTATATGAGCAAATTATGATGGCAACTGTTACTGCTAGGAGGCTTAGCCATGGTATTACACTGAGACATGTATATATACATGTTACATTATAATTATATATAGGTAAATATAAATATATATATTATATACACACATATATATTATATATATGTATATATATATATATATATATAAAATAATATAATATATATGTTTAACTACAACTACGTTTGTGTCTACAAAATTACATTTTATATGTAATGTGAGTATACCTATTATTGTTGACATACGTTCGGTGTTAAGCCCATTATTACCTATGCATTAACATTCAATGGCAATGCTACATTAATTAAGTTTTGTATAGTAGCTATATGGATTAATCACCAGTTTCCCTTGAATATTTGTCTATGTTATTCTTTTTCAGTCACCACCAGAAACACGCGAGTAGAGCTAAAACGGTAAAACATAACAAAATATCAGTGATCGTAACCGTTGAAACGCAAACAAAACCTCGCTATATTATATGAGCAAATTATGATGGCAACTGTTACTGCTAGGAGGCTTAGCCATGGTATTACACTGAGACATGTATATATACATGTTACATTATAATTATATATAGGTAAATATAAGTATATATACTATATACACACATATATATTATATATATGTATATATATATATATATATATATATATATATATAATAATATAATATATATGTTTAACTACAACTACGTTTGTGTCTACAAAATTACATTTTATATGTAATGTGAATATACCTATTATTGTTGACATACGTTCGGTGTTAAGCCCATTATTACCTATGCATTAACATTCAATGGCAATGCTACATTAATTAAGTTTTGTATAGTAGCTATATGGATTAATCACCAGTTTCCCTTGAATATTTGTCTATGTTATTCTTTTTCAGTCACCACCAGAAACACGCGAGTAGAGCTAAAACGGTAAAACATAACAAAATATCAGTGATCGTAACCGTTGAAACGCAAACAAAACCTCGCTATATTATATGAGCAAATTATGATGGCAACTGTTACTGCTAGGAGGCTTAGCCATGGTATTACACTGAGACATGTATATATACATGTTACATTATAATTATATATAGGTAAATATAAGTATATATACTATATACACACATATATATTATATATATATGTATATATATATATATATATATATATATAAAATAATATAATATATATGTTTAACTACAACTACGTTTGTGTCTACAAAATTACATTTTATATGTAATGTGAGTATACCTATTATTGTTGACATACGTTCGGTGTTAAGCCCATTATTACCTATGCATTAACATTCAATGGCAATGCTACATTAATTAAGTTTTGTATAGTAGCTATATGGATTAATCACCAGTTTCCCTTGAATATTTGTCTATGTTATTCTTTTTCAGTCACCACCAGAAACACGCGAGTAGAGCTAAAATGGTAAAACATAACAAAATATCAGTGATCGTAACCGTTGAAACGCAAACAGAACCTCGCGAGATTTTTCGTATGCAAATTTTCTAGTTGCGAAAATTCGCATGCGTTTTGAGAATACCAACTTGCGAAATTTCGCAGCTAAGTAATTATCCTCCATATTTGCGAAACTTCGTACGTACGAAATCTGTTTCTTCGAGAACACGGGCCTCTCAGTTGGAGGGCTTTCTTGAATTCAATATTACCAGCACTAAACTGTTGGATCAGGCAGCAGCAGGTATGACACATTCACTTAAACGCCATGGACTCTTTCCCCACAGTTGACTGATGCTCTGTTATGGAGAAAATTAATCAATGGAAATCAGAAGAATTAACACACTGCTAATAGGATAATGGTTGCTCTTGGCTCATCTAATCAGGCAAATCTGAGTGCGCCTAGTTGAGTAGCGGGATACAATAACAACGCGTAACTTTGCGCGATTTCGTCAGCGGTGTGGGCAGCTCACTGGACTGCACTGTGTTAAGGGGCCTTATATAGGTTGCCCTATTCCACGGCAGTAGTATTTTGTCGGCCGACACTTGGCGTCTGCGGCTATTAATAGAATAGTCTCGTGCAGGCGATATGTTTGCCGTCGTTAGTTCTCGGGAACACAAGACAAGCGTGCGCTGCATCTAGTGATTGTGTTGTCGATACGGATTTATTTATGACATATACTGACAACAATAAATAAATAAATCCCTATCAACAACACTAGATGCAGCGCACGCTTGTCTTGTGTTCCCGAGAACTAGCGACGGCAAACTTATCGCCTGCACCACACTGTTTACATAAATAGCCGCAGACGCCAAGCGCCGGCCGACAAAATATTTCTGCCGTGGAAAAGCGCAATCTATACAGTGTCCCTTTAAACCAGCAACCGTGTGCACATTGTTTCAGAGACACGATTCGTTGGTTATATCAATGACGTTGAGTTAAACACTATAATATTATAATTAGCCTTTCTAATGAAACGCAAATTAGATTTATGATAAGCAAATTTGTGAGATGCAAAAATAACATCTCAGACAATCTGTTTTAAGTACCTGTTGACGATGTTTACGTATATATATATATATAATGCAAGTCCATTTCGAGTGGTGTGTAAATGATCTGCTATTGAAAATGATGCAAGAGCAAATAAGGCCCGTGCTATACAAGAATATTATGTCATCAAGGCTACCAGCCCCATTTCTCGTCTCGCAAACTCACGCTCTGAAACCACGTCTCGCGCCGCTCGCAACAACCTTGTCAGCACAGTTCCCCTTATTTAATACGATTATACCTTACCTTCACGTACCTTACTTTACCTTATCTAACCAAATCTAACGTAATCTACCATAACCAGATGTCACTATCCACCGGTGACCCTGTCTGTAGCCACCCGTTTGGCTTCAGTCCAAGTCTTCCACCCAGTTCCCTTTCATTTTTTTGAACGGCTCCTTGCCACGCTGTTCTTTGCGACACATTTTCCACATCACGTTCACGTTTTGGCCGTTATGCAATGACAATCTTCTTGCTTTCCATACACATGTCCAATTATAATCCATATTCTTGTCCGTTAATATTACAAACGATGTGATTCATTCAAGGGTTGTTAGTGGATTTCAACTGTGGCTGACATCCTAAAATATTACTATTGGAGATCGCAAAGGCACAGCAAGGTCGACATGTGGCGGTGGATTCACATATGGCAATAGTGTCTGTCATAAAAGATAAATTGCTTGTAAATAGGAATAGCTTAGTGAGTTGAGAGTACCAGGGTCCTGTGCTCATGGTGCTGTTTAAAATCACCGAAAGCTAATATTAATGAAATGTTGGAATACAAGGGGTAGCGTAGATTCAAGACTGCCCTCTGTCCATTGGTCGAAGTTAGATGAACAGATGCAACAGATCACCTTTCAGAGGAAATGTACCGTAATATTGTCGCTTTTGGAAGGGGTCATCTGTAGTCTGTAAGTCAAGACCAAGCTGCATCTGATGCCGCGAGCCAGAGACAAACGGGAAGATCCACACGTTGTGGTTGATTACAACTGACAGAGAACACGTTGAACATCGGCAGGAGAACATTGATTATATGTCTGTTTTCGTGTAAATGATTACCCGAGTGCATGTTAATAGCGGCCATTAAAGACATCTCGGCACGGCAGTGGGCGCGCGCACACAGACGCGGTCTCGAAATGTACGGCCTTCCGTTGAAGTCTCGGGGCGTAGTGTTGACAAAGGAGACGCAGCCGCGGCGTAAGAGGTGCCGGGCAGACCGCGGACTACAGTCGTGCACGCGATCGATACGTGTGCGTGAAGCGCTGCCAGGTTATTGGAGTAGCCGGCTGTCAGCTCTGAGCACGGGTCGCACATCATGCGTGGTTTCCGTCGTCGCAGTTGATCGATGCGGGCATAAGTGCGCGTGTGTGTGTGTGTGTGTGTGTGTGTGTGTGTGTGTGTGTGTGTGCGTGTGCGTTCGTGCGTGGATGCATGTGTGTTTACGTGTTTGCGTGTTTGCGTGCGTGTACGTGTGTGTATGTATACGTGTTAGTGTATGTGCGTGTGTATGTTCGAGTGATAGTATGCGTGGGTGGGTGTGCATGTGTGCGTGTATGCGTGTATGCTTTTGTGCGTGTGTGCGTGTGTGCGCGTGTGCGCGTGTGCGTGTGTGCGCGTGTGCGTGTGTGCGCGTGTGTCCGTTGTATGTTAATTTGCAGAAACAAATCACAGAAAACATGCGCACTGTCACGTAAAACTACCCTCTAAATTACGTTGTAATTGTTGCATGTTACGGATACTTCGGGAAACTATCTCCTGCATCTGTGTATCGCTACCCGACGTTTTTTAGCAGCATCGTGATAAACGTTTCCACCGGAGAATGAGCGACGCAGCCGAAATAAAAAGCACCTTTCTTGAGAGATAGACGACACCAAAACAAACAAAGAAACCCGAATATCGCTACATGCAGGGATCACAACTACAGTAACAGTCGTCGTGAAAACACCTTCATCAGCCCCGGGGATGCTAGGCGTGGGTGAATGAGCTCATAAGAAAAACATTTGTAAAATGTCGGGAGCGTTTTGAAAATGCAAACGCCGTCGCCGTACCACAGAGGACACTATTTCCGTGACACACCAGTGAGAGTGTCCCGGTGGCGCGCCCTGCTGTTGAAAATTTTCAATATGCAATATCCTTGTTAATGGAAGGAATCGACTTTAAAGAACAAAATCAGGCTTACGACTCACAAGAATGTTAGTGAAACTGTCTTTCTCCCTGACAGCCTGTCGTTGATATGTCAACCGTGTGCTGCCGGTATGAGCTTATAAATGGACAATTGTAATTTTTTTGCAAAATTGTGTCCAAAGTTTACTTGTATAAATCAGCAATAGCCATTTCAATATCTTGTACGGTTATTCACTTTGTTTTGACCTTTTTTTGCAGAATATTGCATGTTGCATATTTTATTGTCTAAACATAAGTAAGCCGTCTCTATAATTTTTAAATCACTAAACATAAACAATTCCAGTTTTCTTGATGCGGCCCATATATAACCCCGTGGTAAATGTAACTCTTCTCCATTTACGAGGAGGTCCATTTACAAACTGACACCGACCGTGCCCACTGCTCTCTCCCGCGTAGGCTGTTAGTGGGTTTCGAGAACTGTTTAGCTACTCTCAGCCCATCACCTGGCCGTGCTGACATAATGAACCACCGCAGACCTCCGGCAATTTGTGAACATAGCGTTCCTGTTTATAAAACGTACCACCTGTCTATAACATCAGGTGGAAGTAATGGCCAGTGCGGCGAGAGTTGTGAGCTAGCCGGCAGTTGTCTATTATCGCACACGGAACAAGAGCGGACCATAAGCCATGCTCTCCCTCGGTTCGTCGTTCGCCTTCATTCAATTTACTTTTTGTTCCTGGAGTCAAAATATTGCAGCCATGGCTTTCTCTCTTGCTGGGCCGACCATTCGGAAGTTACTCTCTCCCTGTGTTAAATCAGTGAAAATGTGTTTTGTTAAATGTCTATCACAGTTTTTCGGATACATCAATATTGGAGCGCAGTAGCGCAGCGGTAAGACCTCCGGACTCTCGACTGAGAGAACGCGGGTTCAAATCCTGTGTGACCGTGTCGAACCTTGGGCAAGTTCGTTTACTCTACATTGCTTCAGTTCACTCAGCTGCATGAATGAGTACCTGGCTATATATAGTGGTGGACATTTGTGTACGAATAGTCTCCGCGCATTAATTGCAGCGTGGCTGAATGCTTCCCAGAGAAGTCGAGATAATGTTCGACTGAACAGGTCTGCCTGGGAGTAAAGTGTAAAGCGCTTTGAGCATTCACGAGGACTGGATACTGCGCTATATAAGAACTTACCTTTTTTAATATTGATGTAACCGAATTAATACCGCTTATCGATTTTGAGATTGACCAACTATTGGCATGTCATGGCACCGCATATATTAAAACAAACAATGCACATGACATACCACGATCAAACCACTCTATGCGTTTGACGTCAAGAAAGAAATACTTATCGAAAGAAGCCATTAGAAAAATTAAGTACAAACAAACAAACATTTATAAAGAAGCACTAAACCAAGCTACAATTGAAATGCGAAGAGAAGCTACGAAAACAAATTAGCTTGTAATATAAAACAAGACAGCAAGGGGCAGAATCAGACTATTTAGGACAGTTACTTGTAACCCCGGAAATGGTAGCTAAGAAAATAAGGGCTATGAAGGATAATAAATCACCTCGAGTGGATGGGATTCCGCCCAAACTACTATTGGAAATTGTAGAACAAATTAGCATACCACTTGCAACAATTTTAAACTTGCCTTTAGAAGAGGGAGTGGTTCCTTTAGAATGGACAGAAGGAAACATTATACCGTTATTTAAGAAAGGTTCCAGAAACAAGTCAGAGAACTACAGACCAGTGAGTTTAACGTCGGTGATTTGCGAATTACTAGAAAGACTAATTAAAGATCACATGGAGGATTTTCTTGTTAAACATAATTTGTTAAACCGATCTCAACATGGGTTTCTAAAAGCGAGGTCATGCTTAACAAATATGTTATGTTTTTGGAAGATAACACTAAGTGGGTAGACGAGGGATCACAAGTTGATATCATCTACTTAGATTTTCAGAAAGCTTTCGACAAAGTGCCACATCAGAGATTACTGCTTAAACTAAAGGCCCATGGCATAGGAAATGGTTTAATTAACTGGATAGAAAAATGGCTAATTGACAGAAGACAACGGGTAGTAGTTGATGGGGAGGCTTCAATCTAGAAATCAGTTTTGAGTGGGGTACCACAGGGATCAGTACTGGGACCTATATTATTCTTAATATATATGAACGATTTGGACGATGATATAACAAACAAGGTATTGAAATTTGCGGATGATACAAAAGTGTTTAGAAGGATTAAACGTGATGAAGATAGACTGAATTTACAAGATGATCTTGACAGATTGATAATATGGTCTGAAAAATGGCAAATGTTGTTCAATTTTGGGAAATGTAAATGCCTCCACACAGGACATGGGAACGAAGATGTACAATATACAATGGGAGGTTCTGTACTAAGTACTACTGTAAAAGAAAGGGACTTAGGGTTAACCATTAGTGCTGATATGAAGGTTTCAGAGCAGTGCGGTATTGCCGCTTCAAAGGGAAATCAAATCTGTTGTGATTTCATACCACTTTGGCTCTCTATACAACGCCCATACTTGGTGCATGCGCAGTGGCGAGTATCCTCCATCTTGGAATAAATTCTCGTCTTCAATTTCACAAGGCTCGTTACGTCAACATGTTAGTTCTATAATTAAGTAACGTACTATTGAATATATTGACAACATAACACATCAAAATCCTTGGTTTAATTAGGCGAAACAAGATTTAACAAGACAAGATTTAACAAGATTGCCACCCAGAGAATTAACTCTAGGTGGCAGGTGGACAAGGAAGCCCTTTGGCTTATCGAGAGTCCGACCCTTTTATCTACGTGTATCCCGCCCTTCTAATGTATGTGTTGATTTTACTTTTAAACATATTCACGTTACTAGCACCCACACAATCAGCAGATAATCTGTTCCATTCATTTACAGTCCTTTGTGAAAATGATAACTTTCTTATATTTAATCTACACTGCTCCTTTGCTAATGTAACTTCCTGTCCTCTAGTTAATTGACAAACAAAATATTTATATCAATATTTTCATAACCATTCATTATTTTAAACACTTCTATATTATCTCAATCTCCTGTTCTCTAGTGTTGTTAAGCCGCATTTTTTAGTAACTAAGATCTCTCAGTTTTGGTATCATTTTAGTTACTCTTCTCTGTACTCTTTCTAGCATATCTATGTTCTTCCTGCGATATGGCCTCCACGCTTGAATACAATATTCTAAATGAGGCCTAACTATTGTTTTGTACAGCGGTATTATTAGCTCTTTTTCCTTATACGTTATGTTTCGCCTAATTAATCCAAAGATTTGATTTCCCTTTGAAGCTGCAATACCGCACTGCTCTGAAACCTTCATATCAGCACTAATGGTTAACCCTAAGTCCTTTTCTTTTACAGTAGTACTTAGTACAGTACCCTCCATTGTATATTTTACCTCTTCGTTCCCATGACCTGTGTGGAGGCATTTACATTTCCAAAAATTGAACAGCATTTGCCACTTTTCAGACCATTTGATCAACTTGTCAAGATCATCTTGTAAATGTTGTCTATCTCCATCACTTTTAATCCTTCTAAACACTTTTGTATCATCCGCAAATTTCAACACCTTGCTTGTTATTTCATCAACCAAATCGTTGATATATATTAAGAACAATATAGGTCCTAGTACTGATCCCTGTGGTACCCCACTCAATACCGATTTCCAGTTTGAAGCCTCCCCATCAACTACTACACGTTGTCTTCTGTCAATCAGCCATTGTTCTATCCAGTTTATTGTACCATTTCCTATGCCATTGGCCTTTAGTTTAAGCAGTAATCTTTGATGTGGTACTTTGTCGAAAGAAAATCTAAGTAGACGATATCTACTGGTGATCCCTCATCTACCCACTTAGTGATGTCTTCAAAAAAACATAACATATTTGGTAAGCATGACCTCGCTTTAAAAAACCATGTTGAGATGGGTTTATCAAGTTATGTTTAACATGAAAATCCACCATGTGATCTCTAATTAGTCTTTCTAATAATTTGCAAATCACTGATGTTAAACTCACTGGTCTATAGTTCTCTGACTTGTTTCTCGAACCTTTTTTAAATAACGGTATAATGTTTGCCTCTTTCCATTCTAAAGGAACCACTCCCTCTTCTAATGACAAATTGAAAACTGTTGCAAGCGGTACGCTCAATTTCTAGTAGTAGTTTGGGCGGAATCCCATCCACTCCAGGTGATTTATTATCCTTCATAGCCCTTATTTTCTTAGCTACCATTTCCGGGGTTACAATTAATTGTCCTAAATTGTCTGAATCTGCCCCCTTGAACCTAGCCTCTGGTACTGGCAGTGAACTAATATCTTCCCTGGTAAAAACTGAACTAAAGTACTCATTCAGGTCTTCTGCCATTAAGAATCCCTCTGAGATTATATTTCCAGCACTATCTTCTAGAGGACCGACCTTATCTTGAACTTTCTGTTTGCTTCGAACATACGCATACAAACTCTTGCTGTCATGGTTTATATTACTAGCTAATTGTTGTTCATAGCTTCTCTTTGTATTTCTATTTTCAGCTGTAGCTTGGTTAAGTGTTTCTTTATAACTGTTGTAGTCTTCATCATTTCCAGTACATCTATATGACTTCCACATCATTTGTTTATGCTTAATTTTTCTAATGGCTTCTTTCGATAAATGTTTCTTTTTGGATCGTTTCCTTTGTTTTTTGAACGGTACAAATGTATTGACTATGCAGTTAATTTCACTCTTTAATATATTCCAGCATTCTGTTGCTGTCTTATTTTTCAGTGCGTTAATCCAATATTTCCTCATGTCCTTATACCTTCCTTTGTGGACATTTCTCCTATACTGCTTTGTACTTTCCCTTTCTGATTTTATTTTGATGGTAAAATGTATCTGGTTGTGATCGCTACTCCCAGTGGTTCACATATCTTGACATTGTCCACCAATTCATTCTGTGAGGACAAAACTATGTCTAACACATTATCACCCCTGGTTGGTTCTAGCACACGTTGATAAAGGAAAGTATCTTGAACTAAAACTGAAAACTTGTGATCCTCACTCCCCATACTCTGTAGAGATTTCCATTGTATATGCCCGTAGTTATAATCCCCCAACATAATACAGTCCCGTTTGTTTACTTCCCTTACAGCGTTTTGTATTTTTTCATTCTCTTCTATGCTTACGTTTGGACTTCGATAAACTAACCCAACTGGTCCAGGATTCGGTTATACCTATTATGTGAGGGTCAATATCTTCTACCATACTGTTTAGTTCATTTCTTTTGTTTACTATACTCCTTGCGTTTAAATAAACACATTTATATCCAGCTTCAGAAGAGTTTTCCAGACTGTTCTTTGCTGATTTATTTGTGCTGTCTTTATCTATGCATCCAGTTTCAGGCTTTTCTGTGAGTTCCTCTGCGAATCTAGTTTAAATAGATGCAACCTGTCCCACTGTCAACAGATCGCAGCAGGTTCTCTGAGAAAACTCCTGCCCCCTTTCCACAAAGTGGAGGCCATCTCTCATGTACATATCTTCCCTCCCAACAAAGTATCCCCATAAATCTGTGAATTCCACCCCATCTTCTTCACACATCTGCTCAACTAGTGTGTTGATCGACATCCTCTTGCAGTTTCTATACGTTGCCCCCCTTCCTCCCATTACTGGCAACATTCCTGACATAATTATCTGTTCAACTTTTGTCTTCTTTAGCTTCCTCACTAACTGTCTATACTTCTGTACTATCCCAATTGTTCCCTCCCTGTCAGCATTATTTGTTCCTACATGTACCAGTATAGACCCCCCTTGCAATGTCCCAATACCTTCTCTACCCTGTCAGTCACATGTTCAATCCTAGCCCCCGGTAGACAAACAACAACGTCCTTCCCCTCGCTCAGTGTCTTGTCCGTCTTTCTCATAATGGAGTCGCCCATAAGCCCCCTATCTTTCCTCATTGCCCCCTCAATCACTGCCTTAGAGTAGCTCCTTCTTCGGTTTGCATCTGTCTGGTTGCTGTCTTTCCCCCTGTCGTCTTCTCTCCTGACACATTCTCTTCCGATCCATTCTTTCCTTTCGCTTTTTCTCTTGTCACATTTCCTCCTGTCAGCGTCCCTTTTATCGACTTCTCTTCTATCACATTTGCTCTCACTTCCTTTCGTCCCTTCATCTTTCCTCCCATCTCATTTTCTTCTGTCCTCTTCCGTCCCATCTTCCCTCTCTCCTTCTCTACGGTCACTTTCTCCCCTGTCGCCTTCACGCTTTTCACGTTTTCTGTCGTCGATTTTCCAATTTCTTCCCCTCTACTCACCTTCCCTCCTCTCAATCTCCTTTCCTCAGTTTTCTTACCACTGCAATTCTCCTTCAGTCATGCAGTATTCTCACCTTTCTCCCTGTCGTCTCTCTCCATTCGACCTGTCTCCTTTCTAATTCCCATCTCCATTTCTTTCACAATATCTGCCAACCTAACTACCTCCTTCTGCAGACACTCCACCTTCCAACACCCAATGCACTGAAAGCTGCCATATCCCTATCATAATTTATTTAATAACTTAACTAATTTAGTCTTTATAAAGTCTGTTTCCTGTGTACTACAGCACACTTAATGTTACAGATTTCAGTTACACAGCCGATTATTTATTGTATCACGAACGCTAACAATACCGGTAGTGACCTAATTTAAATACAATCAATTACGTTACGTTAGGCTGCTTTATTTATTTACGTTACGCCGCCCGACTATCGCCCTTGCTTAGTTTTAACAACAATGCTACCTAATCAAAATATCGATGGCTAAGTTACCCGACTAAGGTGTTCTAAAATACTTTAACTAACTAACTTTAAGCACAACTGCTACTCATATGTTTACTGCAACTTTATGAATGACATTAAGGCAAGAATAATACTTATTAATCAGTAATTCCACTTGTTTATCAACTTTTCTGCACCACCAATTTCTACAATCTATCTCCGCCAAATATAGCCTCGAACCACATAAACATAACGTATAAGGAAAAAGAGCTAATAATACCGCTGTACAAAACAATAGTTAGGCCTCATTTAGAATATTGTATTCAAGCGTGGAGACCATATCGCAGGAAGGACATAGATATGCTAGATAGAGTGCAGAGGAGAGCAATTAAAATGATACAAAAACTGAGGGATCTTAGTTACGAAATACGTCTAAAAATGTGGTTTAACAACACTAGAGATTGAGAGGAGATCAGATAGAAGAGTTTAAAATATTGAATGGTTATGCGAATATTGACAGAAATATTTTTCTCAGTTAAGAAAGATAGAAGGACCAGAGGACATGAAGTTACATTAGTAAAGGAGCAGTGTAGATTGTATATAAGAAAGTTCTCATTCTCACAAAGGACTATAAATGATTGGAACAGATTATCTCCTGATTGTGTTGGTGCTAGTTGCGTGAATATGTTTAACAATGAAATCGACACATACCTTAAAAGGGCGGGATACATGTAAATAAAACAAACGTATTGGACTCTCGATAAGCCAAAAGGCTTCATTGTCCACCTCCCATCTAGAGTTAATTTTCTGGATGGCAATCTTGTGGTTTTTGTTGTTGTTAAACATCCACTGCACACAACGGTCTGTGCACACAATAACATAATTATTATGTTGTGGAAATAACAGTGTACGGACAAAACAACTTATGTAGTTGACATTCTATGCCCTCAATCAGAGATTATTGTAGAACCGGAACGGGTCACCATTACAATTAGTACCCGTGTAAACATAAAGAGTAACCATTGTTTTTTTGTCAGTAAAATATCGAAACCTAGATAGAAGGACCAGAGGACATGAAGTTATCTACGACGCGATGTATTGACGATTGACGTGTGATTTCATGGAACCACCAATTAAGAAAAAAATTCTAAGTACATTTTAGTAAGACATGGATATTCGAATTTATTATCACAGATTGTTATTCACTACCTGAACTTTTGTTTTCATGAGACATAAATAATATATTCCGGTGTGATTTACTTTGTCGAACGCGTGTTTGACATTCTCTTAAAGATGGTGTGTTTTGTATTCTTAGCAAAATGTGTCTGCAAATCTATGCACAGTATGACTTTTCTTACTACCGATAGGCCTATTTGTTTTTACGGACATACATGTTCACTGTAATTATTCGTACAGGATCGATCGTTATATTATTAGAAGTTCACCAATATACACGACTGAACTGAACGCGTGGGAGAAGTCGCTATTTGTGTATCAACGATAGATTAGCTAGCCCAGCAGAGCGAAACATTGCTGATGATCTATACACACAATCAATCGAAACGAGTTTTCCAATGCATTGACAGAGCAATAATACTGCAGGGACGATGATTGCCTGTCAATGAGATCATTAACATGTCACTGGTTTTACACAAATCGTTTAGTTTGACGTTGTTTTTGACTACAATGAGCGATTGATTTTTCAATGGGCTGCGACGTGTATCGTCCGTGTAGATCACTCACAATACGTGACGTGTGTTGTAAACCGGACCAGTTATCCCCTCTTAGGTCGAACGAGTCCCATAGGTGCCGTAACCGTATAACGTTACAATCGGAGAGAGCACAAACACCGCCAAAACCTGGAGCAGCGGACACATTTTAACACGCAAGGAAACTGATATGCTGTCACCGAGGCAAGTACACGGGTGAATGTATACGTGTATGTGCGTGTGTGTGTGCGCGTGTGCGTGAGCGTGTATGCATGTGCGTGTGTATGTCGTTTCTGTAGGTTTGACGGCCGCTGACCTATTTTAGGGTCATAAATACATTTTATTGCGTACTATTTGTGCACGTCACTGATTTTGGATGTTATGGCCATCTTCGCATATATCGACTGGGTGTGTCGATAGATCACATCTGCTACTTGGTCAAGCACGGTTACTGCAGCACACGTTCCTTCCATCATACCTCCCATAATCCTTCAACCTTTGGGTCGGTTCACCACTAAAGTCATCTTTCAACGTATTTTATGCCAACAACAAATGCATCTTGTTTCTTGGCTTCTACGTGATTCCACGATTGTTCGGTTGTTGTTGAAATAGCAGCCAGGTGAGTTATGTCCGTGAGATCATGTGGTAAAAGGAGACGACGCAAGTTGAGACGTGCGTTTATATTGCCTTCCGAGAATACTGATGAATTACGCCTGTAATGTAAGATCCCCGGTGCGTGGTTTATCCTGTGGCATAGTACGAAAACATCCACCCGAAATAACAGTCACACGCATGTATAATTATATACAGTGCCAGTGAACGCACGAGCACGCACGCACTAACACATAAACACCTTCACGTGCGCACGCACACACTCACACATTATGCATATGCATGCACGCAATTATATTACATACTTATTTATGTATGTGTGTGTGTGTGTGCGTGCGTGCGTGCGTGTGTGCGTTCTTCTTATTATTATCCTTCTTCTTTGCCTCATCCTTCTCCTTCTTATCCTTCTTCTGTGTCTTCTTCCTCCTCTTCTCATCCTTCTTCTTTGTTTTCTTCTTCTCCTTATCCTTGTTTTTTTTTCTTCTTCTTCTTATCATTCTTCTTTGTCTTCTTCTTCCTCCTCTTCTCATCCTTCTTCTTTGTTTTCTTCTTCTCCTTATCCTTGTTTTTTTTTCTTCTTCTTCTTATCATTCTTCTTTGTCTTCTTCTTCTTCTTATCCTTCTTATTTGTCTTCTTCTTATCCTTCTTCTTTGCCTCATCCTTCTCCTTCTTCTGTGTCTTCTTCTTCTTCCTCCTCTTCTCATCCTTCTTCTTTGTCTTCTTCTTCTTATCATTCTTCTTCTTTTTATTATTATTATTATTATTAAAGTAGTAGTATTAGTGTTATAATCAGCGTCATTATAGTTAGATAATTATATGTAAAGTTGTTTTTATTTATATGCTGTTTTCTTCGACACAAAACCGCGAGATGTACAAAGTATACCAAATAATAAGTCATCATCTAATTGCCATTTTCTCATTTTATTTATCACTAAACTTAAATAACATTGTAGAAGATTAGGCAGCACAATTTATGGGATCCACAACAACACAATCTAAGACAAAATTAATTCCAAAATATAATATCAAACGGAATATATACATTTTACATCCATCACATTTTATTTGTGATAAAACATACCATTGTTGACGAACAATGACTCTCCATAGAAGCCAGGTTGATTTATTGGACAGGAGCAGTCATTTCCAAGCTACGCCTCAACGATCGCGACCTTCCCGGAAATAGCCAAATTATTCACACTAATGACTTTTGTTTACATCGAACAGACGGCATACATTAAAGGAAATAAAAACAAGGCATTAGCTAAAATCCGTTTTCCATGTGTACAGAAAGTTTAATATTGCATGTAACATTCGAGAACATTAAAAAATACAGAAAAATACATTTGTAGCATAAATTCGATTTTAAACCTGTCTGTGTAGCGATTCCCGCGGAAAATAAAATTTTAATGAGCTAGGCGATCACGAGGTATCTTAACGTCACACATGACTCACACTCGCAGCAGGCCGACCCTTTCTATGCATTCAGAGCATATTTACATGGATAATGTTGGGGTCGAAACGAGCGTCAGAATGAGTTGTTATGCAATAATCCGATGTAATACAAACACTAGTCATCATAGAGGAACAAGCAGTTATCTTACGGTTCCACATGAATTCAATTTTATTCAAAACAATGAATGCGAATGAGCCTACAACTTGTAGTACAAGTCGACTAGGTTTCGCCGAGCTTGGGCTCGTTTGCAGAATAATTATATCGAATGCAATCAACGGGAGATAATGTACACCAATATACATACATAGCAAACATATATCGTATCCAGCTACAGAAAGTAACGTGTAAAATCTCATAATATCACTAGAATATTGATGTATGAAGGAGGAGTTGTACAAGTTATCATAACAACTGAAATCAGTCAGCAACTTTCTGCCGGCCCTGATAGCTCACTTGGTAAACGCGTTGGTTCATTGGCGTTTGTTTTACAATCGGGCGACGCCGGTTCAATCCTGACAGCATGCAAATTATTTTAATTGATTTTCTTTACACCTTTTTTGTTTATGTTTTCACGAAGTAATATAAACCAAATCATTTAGTATACTATGATGCACTGTTTGTAATTTGTTTTTTTGTAGTAATTATTTATTCGCCACAAATGAAAATATGGTCATTATATATAACGATGTTTCTAAATTGTATTTATCCAGACAGATCACAATCTTTTTCACATATATAATTACAATATATTACTGTACAATATATTTACAATTAATAAATTATATATCCATTACATTATATTTGTTTGGATAAATAAAATTTAGAAACATCGTTATATAATGACCATATTTTCATTTTTGGGCGAATAAATAATTACTAAAAAATAAAATTATTTAAAACAGTGCATCATAATATACTAAATGATTTAGTTTATATTACTTCGTGAAAAATAAACAAAAAAGGTATCAACAATTGCAATGCTGTCAATGAACAACATCATATTCAAATAAACATAACTTTTGATAATAATATCAACCGTAAAAAACTTGATTTCAATTCTTTCATTTAACAAGATTGCCATCCAGAAAATTACTCTGGATGGCGGGTGGACAAGGAAGCCTTTTGGCTTATCGAGAGTCCAATAGTTTTTATCTACATGTATCCCGCCCTTTTTAAGGTGTGTGTCGATTTTATTTTTAAACATATTCACGCTACTAGCACCAACACAATCAGGAGATAATCTGTTCCATTCATTTACAGTCCTTTGTGAGAATGAGAACTTTCTTATATCTAATCTACACTGCTCCTTTACTAATGTAGCTTCATGTCCTCTGGTCCTTCTATCTTTCTTAACTGAGAAAAAAATGTTTCTATCAATATTTTCATAACCATTCAATATTTTAAACACTTCTATCTGATCTCCTCTCAATCTCCTGGTCTCTAGTGTTGTTAAACCACATTCTTTTAGGCGTATTTCGTAACTAAGATCCCTCAGTTTTGGTATCATTTTAGTCGCTCTCCTCTGTACTCTTTCTAGCATATCTATGTCCTTCTTGCGATATGGCCTCCATGCTTGTATACAATATTCTAAATGAGGCCTCACTATTGTTTTGTACAGCGGTACTATTAATTCTTTTTTCTTATACTCTATATTTCGCCTAATTAATCCAAGGATTTGATTTCCCTTTGAAGCTGCAATTCCGCACTGCTCTGACACCTTCATATCAGCACTAATGGTTAACCCTAAGTCCTTTTCTTTTACAGTAGTACTTAGAACAGTATCCCCCATTTTATATTTTACCTCTTCATTCCCATGACCTGTGTGGAGGCATTTACATTTCCCCAAATTGAACAGCATTTGCCACTTTTCAGACCATTTGATCAACCTGTCAAGATCATCTTGTAAATGCTGTCTGTCTACATCACTTTTAATCCTTCTAAACACTTTTGTATCATCCGCAAATTTCAATACCTTGCTTGTTATATCATCGTCCAAATCGTTGATATATATTAAGAATAATATAGGTCCTAGTACTGATCCCTGTGGTACCCCACTCAATACCGATTTCCAGTTTGAAGCCTCCCCATCAACTACTACACGTTGTCTTCTGTCATTCAGCCATTTTTCTATCCAGTTTATTATACCATTTCCTATGCCATGGGCCTTTAGCTTAAGGAGTAATCTTTGATGTGGTACTTTGTCGAAAGCTTTTTGAAAATCTAAATAGATGATATCTACTGGTGATCCCTCATCTACCCACCTAGTGATGTCTTCCAAAAAACATAACATATTTGTTAAGCATGACCTCGCTTTTAAAAAGCCATGTTGAGATGGGTTTATCAAGTTATGTTTAACAAGAAAATCCACCATGTGATCTTTAATTAGTCTTTCTAATAATTTGCAAATCACTGATGTTAAACTCACTGGTCTATAGTTCTCCGACTTGTTTCTCGAACCTTTTTTAAATAACGGTATAATGTTTGCCTCTTTCCATTCTAAAGGAACCACTCCCTCTTCTAATGACAAATTGAAAACTGTTGCAAGCGGTACGCTAATTTGTTCTACAATTTCCAATAGTAGTTTGGGCGGAATCCCGTCCACTCCAGGTGATTTATTATCCTTCATAGCCCTTATTTTCTTAGCTACCATTTCCGAGGTTACAACTAACTGTCCTAAATAGTCTGAATCTGCCCCCTTGAACTTAGCCTCTGGTACTGGCAGTGAACTAATATCTTCCCTGGTAAACACTGAACTAAAATACTCATTCAGGTCTTCTGCCATTAAGAATCCCTCTGATATTGTATTTCCAGCACTATCTTCTAGAGGACCGACCTTATCCTGAACTTTCTGTTTGCTTCGAATATACGCATAAAAACTCTTACTGTCATGTTTTATATTACTAGCTAATTTTTTTTCATAGCTTCTCTTTGAATTTCTAATTTCAGCTGTAGCTTGATTAAGTGCTTCTTTATAACTGTTGTAGTCTTCATCATTTCCAGTACATCTATATAACTTCCACATCTTTTGTTTATACTTAATTTTTCTAATGGCTTCTTTCGATAAGTGCTTCTTTTTAGACCGTTTCCCTTGTTTTTTGAAAGGTACAAATTTATCGACTATGCACTTAATTTCACTATTTAAGATATTCCAGCATTCGGTTGCTGTTGAGTTGTTATGATAACTTGTACAACTCCTTCATATATCAATATTCCAGTGATATTATGAGATTATACACGTTACTTTATGTAGCTGGATACACTATATGTTTGCTATGTATGTTTATTGATGTAGATTATCTCCCGTTGGTTGCATTCGATATAATTATTCTGAAAACGAGCCCAAGCTCGGCGAAACTTAGTCGACTTGTAAGCCCATTCGCATACGTTGTTTTGAATAAAATTCGATTCATGTGGAACCGTAAGATAACTGCTTGTTCCTCTATGATGACTAGTGTTTGTATTACGTCGGAAAATTGCATAATAACTCATTCTGACGCTCGTTTCGACCCAAAAACTATACTTGTAAACATGCTCTGAATGCATGGAAAGGGTCGGCCTGATGCGAGTTTGAGTCATAAGTGACGTCACATCTCGGCATCCCGAAAAGCGCGTCAAAAATATGCATATTCGAAAATGTCCGGATGTACAGCATAAAATGTGGAATTTCTAATTCATTGAATTTTTTTAATTTTTTTTGCTTGGTGGACGTGGAAATAGATAGCAGGATGTAATGTAACATGAATTCAAGCAATAGATGTTTTTATTCCCTTTAAGAGACGCGAAATGTAGGTCAGTTTTCTTTTTAAAATGTTCACACCATCATACAACCTTCAAACTATCCGTTTCACAAATCCACGCAAATTTGTTAACTAAATATTATAGGAGATCCTTACAAATTTCATACCTTCACACAACCTTCAAATTAAAATATTTCAATAGACTTTTACATTAATTAGTTATGTTGTTTGCTATTGACTATTACTACATCCAGGCAACATTCATACACTATAATGAAGGACGTCGGTGCAAGTTCCACATTCTGAAACATCAGTGTCATAGCCGGCTGTTTCCAATCAGATCGCTTAATGCAGTTATGCAGAATACAGTATCCGAGAGCCTGCCCAAGGCTTAGCAGCCGAGCAGCATGATGGGCTAATTAGTGTAATCCCACCATGTAAGAATACCCCGCGAGCCAATTAGTAGCCATGGTGAAGAGGTTCAGTAGACGCAGTAAGGCTTTCGGCCACTGTACTTGCTCATAGCAAGTTCGGGCGATTTCGCACTTTAGTGTTATAGCCATATCACCGTAACAATGGGCAATGTGAAAGTAAACGTTTCACCGGTTGTACATTGGCGAGGAAAGAGACGACGTCATTGGCAGTGAGGTAGGCTTAAATGCAATGTTCCTCAGATGATACAACTGGATTATGGCCATTTAGTGATTTAACTTACACGAAGAGAAGGACATACTACATTTCGTCTTCTTCATCATCATTTTCTTCTTCTTCTTTTTATCCTTCTTATTTGTTTTCTTCTTCTTCTTATCCTTCTTCTTTGTTTTCTTCTTCTTATCCTTCTTCTTTTTATTGTCCTTCTTCTTTGTCTTTTTCTTCTTCCTCTGATCCTTCTTCTTTGTTTTCTTCTTCTTTGTGTTGTTATTATTATTATTATTAAAGTAGTAGATTAGCGTTATCATTAGCATCATCACAGTTAGATAGTTATATGTAAATATGTTTTTATTTATATGCTGTTTTCTTCGACACAAAACCGCTGGATATGCAACTTATACCGTAATAATAAGTCATAATCTAATTGCCATTTTCCCATTTTATTGATCAGTAAACTGAAATGAAATATTATTTGTGATAAAACACACCACTGTTAACGAACAATCACTCCATAGAAGCCACGTTGATTTAGTGGACAGGAGCAGTCATTTCCAAGCTTCGTAGAAATTGGTGGTGCAGAAAAGTTGATAAACAAGTGGAATTACAGATTGATAAGTATTATTCTTGCCTTAATATCATTCATAAAGTTGCAATAAACATATATTGAGTAGCAGTTGTGCTTAAAGTTAGTTAGTTAAAGTATTTTAGAACACCTTAGTATAGTGAGTGATAATAGGGTAACTCATTTAGCCTTTAGCCTTCGATAAGTTGTAAACAAGATTTAACAAACCTGATTATGTGGTAGAATATATAGGAGATAAAGTAACAACCATCAAACTACTTACATATGATAATATCTGTGTAAGCCAGTACTTGCTAGATATTTTGATTAGGTAGCATTGTTGTTAAAACTAAGCAAGGGCGATAGTCGGGCGGCGTAACGTAAATAAATAAAGCAGCCTAACGTAACGTAATTGATTGTATTTAAATTAGGTCACTACCGGTAATGTTAGCGTTCGTGACAGGATAAATAGTCGGCTGTGTAATTTAAATTTGTAACCTAAAGTGTGCTGTAGTACACAGGAAACAACCTTTATAAAGACTCAGTTAGTTAAATTATTGAATAAATTCTAATCGGGATATGGCGCCTTGCAAGCGGCAAGTCAAGGCAAAGCGACACTTGGTGTGCGATCAATGCCACAGCTGGGTAGATTTTGCATTGTCCGGCTGTGGGAAGTCATGGGCAGAAACCATGGAGGATGGATTCACCTTTCAGTGCATTGGGTGTTGGAAGGTGGAGTGTCTGCAGAAGGAGATAGTTAGGTTGGCAGATTTTGTGAAAGAAATGGAGATGGGAATTAGAAAGGAGACAGGTCGAATGGAGTGAGACGACAGGGAGTGAGGTGAAAATACTGCAAGACTGAAGGAGAATTGCAGTGGCAAGAAAACTGAGGAAAGGAGATTGAGAGGAAGGAAGGTGATTGGAGGGGAAGACATTGGAAAATCGACAACAGAAAACGTGACAAGCGTGAAGGTGACAGGGAAGAAAGTGACCGTAGAGAAGGAGGGAGGGAAGATGGGACGGGAGAGGAGAGAAGAAAATGAGATGGGACGAAAGATGAAGGGACGAAAGGAAGTGAGAGAAAATGTAATAGAAGAGAAGTCGTTAAAAGGGACGCTGACAGGAGGAAAGGTGACAAGAGAAAAAGCGACAGGAAAGAATGGACCGGAAGAGAATGTGACAGGAGAGAAGACGACAGGGGGGCAAGACAACAACCATACATATGCAAACCGGAGGAGCTACTCCGAGACAGTGATTGAGAAGGCAAGGAAAAAAGAGAGAGTGTTTATGGGCGATTCAATATGAGAAAAACAAACAAGACTATATGCGATGGGAAGGACGTTGTTGTATGTCTACCGGGGGCTAAGATAGAGCATGTGACCGAAAGGGTAGAGAACGTATTGGGGCATGGCAAGGGAGGGTCTATACTAGTACACGTAGGGACAAACAATGCAGACAAGGAGGGAACAACTGGGGTAGTTCAGAAATACAGACATCTAGTAAGGAAGCTAAAGAAGACAAGAGTGGAACAGGTTGTTCTCTTAGGAATTTTGCCAGTAATGGGAGGAAGGGGGGCAACATACAGAAACTGTAAGAGGATGGCGATCAATGCACTTGTTAAGCAGATGTGTGAAGATGAGGGCGTAGGATTCACAGATTTATGGGGATATTTTGTTGGGAGGGAAGATATGTACATGAGAGATGGCCTCCATCTTAGTGGAAAGGGGCAGCAGTTTTCTCAGAGAACCTGCTGCGATCTGTTGACAGTGGGACAGGTTGCATCTATTTAAACTAGATTCGCAGAGGGACTCTCAGAAAAGCCTGAAACTGGATGCATAGATAAAGACAGCACAAATAAATCAGCAAATAACAGTCTGGAAAACTCTTCTGAAGCTGGATATAAATGTGTTTGTTTAAATGCAAGGAGTATAGTAAACAAAATAAATGAACTAAACATAATGGTAGAAGATATTGACCCTCATATAATAGGTATAACCGAATCCTGGACTACCACCGATATATCAGATGCTGAAATGGGACTGACAGGATATGTAATGTTTAGAAAAGATAGAATAGGAAGAAAGGGAGGTGGAGTTATTTTATATATTAAAGAAGCTATCCAGGCTCATGAAATAAATTTGAAAGAGAAGCAGATTGCGAAGAAGCTGTTTGGTGTAACATAGTTACAGGAAACTCAACGTTAACAGTTGGGTTAGTTTATCGAAGTCCAAACATAAGCATAGAAGAGAATGAAAAAATACAAAACGCTATAAGGGAAGTAAGCAAACGGGACTGTATTATTATGGGGGATTTTAACCACATACATATACAATGGAAATCTCTTCAGAGTATGGGGAGTGAGGACCACATGTTTTTAGTTTTAGTACAATATACTTTCCTTTCTCAACATGTGCTAGAACCAACCAGGGGTGAGAATGTGTTAGACATAGTTTTGTCCTCACATAATGAATTAGTTGACAATGTCAAGATATGTGAGCCACTGGGGAGTAGCGATCACAACCAGATACATTTTACCATCAAAGTAAAATCAGAAAGGAATAGTAAAAAGAGGTATGGGAGAAATTTCCACAAAGGAAGGTATAAGGACATAAGGAAATATTTAGCAAAGATAGACTGGAATAACACATTAAAAAATAAGACATCAACAGAATGCTGGAATATATTAAAGAGTGAAATTAAGTGCATAGTCGATAAATTTGTACCCTTAAAAAAACAAGGAAACGGTCCAAAAAGAAACACTTATCGAAAGAAGCCATTAGAAAAATTAAGTATAAACAAATGATGTGGAAGTCATATAGATGTACTGGAAATGATGAAGACTACAACAGTTATAAAGAAGCACTTAACCAAGCTACAGCTGAAATTATAAATTAAAAGAGAAGCTATGAACAACAATTAGCTAGTAATATAAAACATGACAGCAAGAGTTTTTATGCGTATGTTCGAAGCAAACAGAAAGTTCAAGATAAGGTCGGTCCTCTAGAAGATAGTGCTGGAAATATGATATCAGAGGGATTCTTAATGGCAGAAGACCTGAATGAGTACTTTAGTTCAGTGTTTACCAGATAAGATATTAGTTCACTGCCAGTACCAGAGGCTAAGTTCAAGGGGGCAGATTCAGACTATTTAGGACAATTAATTGTAATCCCGGAAATGGTAGCTAAGAAAATAAGGGCTATGAAGGATAATAAATCACCTGGAGTGGATGGGATTCCGCTCAAACTACTATTGGAAATTGTAGAACAAATTAGCGTACCACTTGCAACAGTTTTCAATTTGTCATTAGAAGAGGGAGTGGTTCCTTTAGAATGGAAAGAGGCAAACATTATACCGTTATTTAAAAAAGGTTCGAGAAACAAGTCAGAGAACTATAGACCAGTGAGTTTAACATCAGTGATTTACAAATTATTAGAAAGACTAATTAAAGATCACATGGTGGATTTTCTTGTTAAACAAAACTTGATAAACCCATCTCAACATGGTTTTATTAAAGCGAGGTCATGCTTAAGAAATATGTTCTGTTTTTTGGAAGACATCACTAAGTGGGTAGATGAGGGATCACCAGTAGATATCGTCTACTTAGATTTTCAAAAAGCTTTCGACAAAGTACCAAATCAAAGATTACTGCTGAAACTAAAGGCCCATGGCATAGGAAATGGTATCATAAACTGGATAGAACAATGGCTGATTGACAGAAGACAACGTGCAGTAGTTGATGGGGAGGCTTCAAACTGGAAATCGGTATTGAGTGGGGTACCACAGGGATCAGTATTAGGACCTATATTATTCTTAATATATATCAACGATTTGAATGATGAAATAACAAACAGGTGTTGAAATTTGCGGATGATACAAAAGTGTTTAGAAGGATTAAAAGTGATGGAGATAGACAGCATTTACAAGATGATCTTGACAGGTTGATCAAATGGTCTGAAAAGTGGCAAATGCTGTTCAATTTTGGGAAATGTAAATGCCTCCACACAGGACATGGGAACGAAGAGGTAGAATATACTATGGGGGGTACTGTACTAAGTACTACTGTAAAAGAAAAGGACTTAGGGTTAACCATTAGTGCTGATATGAAGGTTTCAGAGCAGTGCGGAATTGCAGCTTCAAAGGGAAATCAAATCCTTGGTTTAATTAGGCGAAACATAACGTATAAGGAAAAGAGCTAATAATACCGCTGTACAAAACAATAGTTAGGCCTCATTTAGAATATTGTGTTCAAGCATGGAGGCCATATCGCAGGAAGGACATAGATATGCTAGAAAGAGTGCAGAGGAGAGCAACTAAAATGATACCAAAACTGAGGGATCTTAGTTCCGAAATACGCCTAAAAAATGCGGATTAACAACACTAGAGACCAGGAGATTGAGAGGAGATCACGAGATCACGTGTTTAAAATATTGAATGGTTATAAAAATATTGATAGAAATATTTTTTTTCAGTTAAGAAAGATAGAAGGACTAGAGGACATGAAGTTACATTAGCAAAGGAGCAGAGTAGATTAGATATAAGAAAGTTTTCATTTTCACAAAGGACTGTAAATGAATGGAACAGATTATCTGCTGATTGTGTGGGTGCTAGTAGCGTAAATATGTTTAAAAATAAAATCGACACATACCTCAGACGGGCAGGATACACATAGATAAAAGGGTCGGACTCTCGATAAGCCAAAGGGCTTCCTTGTCCACCTGCACCTAGAGTTAATTCTCTGGGTGGCAATCTTGTTAAATCTTGTTAAATCAAGCTATGCGTCAATGATCGCGACCTTCCCGGAAATAGCCACATTAATCACGTTATCATCAATATTGACTTTTGTTTACAGCGAACAGACGGCATGCAATAAGAGATGCGAAATTTAGATCAGTTTTCGAGACTAAATACAATTTAGTATAACGATACTAGAAGTAGACAACTATCATCCTATTTGGCAAGTTTTCTGCCTTTTTCATATCACCTCAGGAACCTCGGATCATATGTTTCACAACAGATTTTCGATCCTAAAATATTAAACTTAATATGAACTCATCACTACTTCTGAAGATGCAGGCACCTTTCGAAAAAAAAACCTCAAGATTTATGTGTTTGTAACTGGATTCGCACCATAAATCCTTGGCGGACCATTGCTCTAATAATGACTCTTGCACGTTTCTGGTCGTGATTTTCCCTAATTTGTGTTTGTTGCGCCTCTGAGCTAATATTTCTGAGGAAATAGGCATTGTAGAAGTATATACTACTACTACTACTACTACTACTACTACTACTACTACTACTACTACTACTGCTACTACTAATACTACTACTACTAATTATTATTATTATTTTATCATAAATATAACCACAAAGACATAACAGTACTGTATTATATAACATTATTATGATAATATTACATCAAACACCCATATATCAACATTCCATACTGTTGACTAACAACATTAAGAATACGAGACTACTGACAGCGCATCAAAGCTTCAAATAATATTATTCTTGAATTGGTTGTAACTTAATCAGCAACATTAATTGTTCGACATAATTTATGCTAGAGTAGATAAGGAACTAATGAACACTTACTCAAATTCAACATGCATTATGAGACCTGCACTATTCACAAACTGGTGCAGAAGATGAAGAAAACAGTGGCGCCTCATTACGGGGTCTGAGTAATCGAGACATGGATACGTGCAAGGCACGACTAGTAAATGCGTGACGTCCCAGCACATTAAATTGTCGCCGTATGCGTTTCGTGTACTCTGAGACCGTGAAGGATTACATCTAGTGCAGACTAGCGACATTAAACTCGCGTGGTAGCACTGACAATTGCAAACGTGTACTCGTGAAATGTTAGCACCAATGCAAGCATGTATATGTTTACTCATGTAAGAACACAAAGCAATCACACGCAAACACACACACACGAACAGGCGCGCGCGCACGCACACAAGCACACGCATGCAATCACACGCATGCAATCACACACACACACGCACACGCACACGCACACGCACACGCACGCGCACGCGCACGCGCACGCGCACACGCACACACAAACGCACACACATACATAAATTACACAAATGCATCTGGTTATATTTAAAATATAACTAAATATAGCTGTCGCTCACTCGCCCACCCGTTGCCCGCTTATTAGGCCGCCCACTATCTTGTTAGTAGCAAATGTTGATCTGCAACTCGCTGTTTTGGTCACAAGCGAGTGGCCAGATCACAATAGCCGCTGTTGTTGTAGTTTTTTTAACCGTCCTTATCAATACTGCCACAGTTGTCGTCGTCTTTATTGTGATCATCGTTTGTGTCAATGCTGTTTCTTCATTACGGTTAGTATCGTCATCACAACGGGCCCGTCCTTATGTAGATTGTGTCACACACGTTTGGTATTTATTGTTGGGGTATTGGCTCTTAAGAATCTCTATTAGAATGTGATCGCTGTTTGATATATTGGTGTTACCGTTTATATATATGCCTGGCCAGTGAGTGTTAGTGATGCTATAACCGGTATATACCACGCCAAAATCTGCTGTCTTGTAGGGAATTTGCCTAGAATGAAACGCGTTTTCTCTTCGTCTGCTATATGTTTTTCACTAGATTTTACATTCGTGTAGTCAGTACAAAGAAAGAAATATTATGCATTATAATAGAGTATTTACTTTGACGCAAATCCGAATCACACTGGAATACCGTCATATTTCTCCAAGAATCTAAAACGCCAATATGCACTCTTAATACACTAACGTTTGTCTTTTATTACTTAAACATTTGCGCAGCTAATTATTATGTAATACACATTTTACAAATTCCTCGATGCAGATTATGTAATAATCTACACACCACTCGATAATGATTGTGCCTTTATAACTCTCGTTCGTCAAACTTTCCTACATTGAGGCGCTATAGAGTTCTATATTGAGGCAGTATAGGGGCCTACGTTGCAGCAGTAGGCTTTTGGTAATCAGGCCGTCTCTGTACACAAACCCACGTATTGACTTCGCCATGCATGATTTCTGATAGCTGATGACGCTTCACGGAGAATTAACGAGCTTGGAGATTAATCGAGAGGATGGCTATATCAGGTCCACAAACATGAATGCAAATTCGGCTAATCAGTTCCCTCTCCGGTGCAGCAATTCATGATACCGTATTAGCGTGCCTGCTTCAGCTAACTTCTACAATGTCGCAGTATGATATCAAGTAGTTAATTATGTCCAGATTCAGGCAGCAGACCCAGAATATCTTTATAAATTTAACTGACGTCATATACATGTGTATATGGTGCGTATTTGTGTGTGCATGTGTGATGGTGGTGGTCGTGGTGGTGGTGGTGGTGGTCGTGGTGGTGGTGGTGGTGGTGGTGGTGGTGGTGGTGGTGTGTGTGTGTGTGTGTGTGTGTGTGTGTGTGTGTGTGTGTGTGTGTGTGTGTGTGTGTGTGTGTGTGCGTGCGTGCGTGCGTGCGTGTGTTTATGAATGGGAGTGTTCGCGTCCGCGCGCCTGTGTGTGCACTCCATAAATATTATGGATTCGTATCACACTGGCACAATTTCCCGTCAATCTCGACGGTAATTTTCATGACACGCGATATGCTGCCTTTGTTTTCGCGACATTGACTGTATTAATTACCACACATACTAGCCGTTCTTTGCTGCCGGATATGCGTGTCATGTAAATACGTCTCCCGCTCACGGCTCGGTCCCCAGACGCCGACCCGACGGCGTAACGACTGCTCGACACGTCGGGCTCATGACAATAATTATACGAGAATAGCTAACTACAGTAATGGTTGCGTTGCCGACCGATGAACGAGGCGAGAAATAGCGGCTAGGGCGAGTCTAGGTGCAGGATATTTCGCGGCGTAACACCGACTAGCACTACTCATGGCAGAGGAGTCGGTGTGTCGGCATTCGCCGCTGTGTAGTGCTTTGTGCCTCACGCACCGAATACCGACCATACTCCACATCTCACACTAACACCAACCACACTCCACATCTCACACTAACACCGACCACACTCCATGTATCATATTAACACCGACCACACTCCATGTCTCACACTAACACCGACCTCACTCCACATCTCACACTAACACCAACCACACTCCATGTATCATATTAACACCGACCATACTCCACATCTCACACTAACACCGACCACACTCCACATCTCACACTAACACCGACCACACTCCATGTATCATATTAACACCAACCACACTCCACATCTCACACTAACACCGACCACACTCCATGTATCATATTAACACCGACCATACTCCACATCTCACACTAACACCGACCACACACCACATCTCACACTAACACCGACCACACTCCATGTATTATATAAACACCGACCACACTCCATGTCTCACACTAACACCGACCACACTCCATGTATCATATTAACACCGACCATACTCCACATCTCACACTAACACCGACCACACTCCATGTATCACATTAACACCGACCACACTCCATGTCTCACACTACCACCGACCACACTCCATGTATCATATTAACACTGACCATACTCCACATCTCACACTAACACCGACCACACTGCACATCTCACACTAACAACGATCACATTCCATGCCTCACATTAACACCGACCACACTCTATGTATCACACTAACTCCGACCACACTCCATGTGTCACACTAACACCGACTACATATGGATATATCTCACCCTAACACCGACCACACTCCATATTCACACTAACACCGACCACGCTCCATGTCTAACACTAACACCGACCACTTTTTATGCCTCGCACTAACACTGACCACACTCCATGTCTAACACTAACACCGACCACACTTAACGTATCGCACTAACACCGTCCACACACCTTGTTTCACAATAACACCGAACACACTCCATGTCTCACCTACCATAACACAGATCACACTCCATTTGTCTAACCCTCCCAAACACAGACACCAGATATGAGCGTTTGCATCTCCCTATCTTATTCTTTACACATTAAACCCTTTAATCCGTCAGCAATTACAGAGCCTCTGTTGCCGATGCGTGGTTTGAGGGCGTACTGCACTAACCGATGTCTTCTGCGTCTCTTGTAATCAACTATTTTTCGCTGGCTTTCTGCTTCATCAACACGTTCGCAACACTTGTTATTGCTAATGCCTTGCCACAATTCCTTCGTTTAATGTCGCATTGTCAAGAAATATATGGCGCTGCTCTCCTGGTCGTCATCACGCCCACGTCAATTGGCAATAAACGAAGCTTTTTTCGGAACGTCTGCTATGTGGACTGGAAACAATGGCTGTTTAGGCGGAATGTTTTATTGTGCTTACGTCACCACTTCCACTGTGTCGTCGTGTGTGTCGGAAAGACAACGTGGACAACCACCAAAATGCGAAATAGTTTATTTCTAGGAAACGGGCTGGGATTCAAGGAACCGTGTATAGTGAAATAATGACTGCTGATCTACGACAATCTTGCTGTATAACCCACAGACAACATCGACATGTGTCCAACGTTCAATTGTTGTCGTTCTTTTGATTGTGACCTGCGGAAGATTTAACTATCATTTTCATGAACATGAATTGGCTTTAAAATCGACTTCGCTCGTGATCTTTTATGCTGTTAACTGTGAACACCAGGAGCCGCCACCTGGACGTCGTCGGTGTGTCACGGAAATAGTCTCCTTGGTGATACTGCGGCGGCGCAATGTTGAAAAGGCTCATTACATTGAATAACCGATTCTGTATGATGATGGATTTTACTGATGAGCTCGCTGTCCTAGCGAAACGGTCCCCAGGACTCGTAATAGAATCGTATTGACGGTCCTGTTATGACAACGCCCGGCTGGTGCAGCTGCCACACCACGGCACTTTTGATTTATGCAGAGCCGAGGACAGGTCTTGTTCCTGTCAACGAACAGCCGCCGTTGAGCACTTTTAGAGAGGTTGTCGCTCTCTAAGACTTGTCGTCTGACATTGTTCTACCTGCACACCAAACACTAATACAGACATTCATCAAAATTTGCTTTGCGCCTGAAAGTACTTAAAATGATCTCGGGCGCATTATTCAAAAACTCGGTGTTATATTAGGTTTGGTCGCTCCAACTCTTCCGTGGCCTGCCTCTTGTTCTTTGTCTTCTAAAGGCTTGCTTGAAAGCTAGATTAACGAGATTGTCTCTTAGTATATGGCAAGCATGCCAACACCCACCTGAGTCCTTTACGTTTGATGGCATCTGATGGATTCAGGGGTGAATGTCACTTCTCACACGTGCCTAATTGTGTACCTGTCTGTCCTAGTAACGTCTCTGACATTCCGCAGTCAACGCATTTACATAAGGAAAGTTACCAACATCATAAACGTTTAAAAATGCATTCTAAATTCGTACCAACAATTCACGTACACATACCATAACAGGGCATTTCAAAAATAAATTACATGATCATTGAAATTATATGATTTAATATCAAAGGAATTTGATATTAAGCGCTCTAGTCGCTGTTGCATTGTCTGTTACTGACAATGATTGAGGCTGACAGGGATCTCCGAGAAACATGCGCCATTGGACCTCAATGACAGGAGACAAACCTCGGGTCATATTTTATTTAGTGAGAACAGCATTAATGCCACGGAGGAGGTTGGAACAAACATCCCGAGGCTGCCGTAATGCTTTAACCTTAGACATGTAATACTCGGATAACCAGATGGTAACACATGAATAACATTGTTGATGGGATGACCTCATAATTACCAGTTAAGTATTTAGAAGATACCGGTAACGTGAGTTATTCTGTGGGGGGGGGGTGTTCGAAAGAAAGTCAGCTCAAGGGATATGTTCCTGCTGGTAGTGTTGATTGATATTTACGTGTTTATATTATTATTATATATATGTGTGTGTGTGTGTGTGTGTGTGTGTGTGTGTGTGTGTGTGTGTGTGTGTGTGTGTGTGTGTGTGTGTGTGTGTGTGTGTGTGTGTGTGTGTGTATGTTGTGATAGCGACTCTCATTAACTTTTTTGAATGTACAACGTAATGTTTGCTGGTAAATATTGTTATCTGCCTTGTACATATATACCGTGCTGGCAAAAGTCAGCATCTCCGGTACAATATTAAAGTTCTCAACCTAAACGATTTTAAGACAACCTTTTGACAGATTCGAATACAAATAAACAGGTAAAGGTATGTTCTTGCACAGCGCGGTATCCAATCCTTAGGACTGCTCAAAGCTCTTTACTTCTCATCCCCTGGAAGATCTATTCAATCAAACACCAATCTTGACTCTCAGAGAATAGCTCTTTTCTTAATAATTTGCTCTGGTTCTATTCGACACTTACATGTATTGCTCAAAATGTCGCAACAATAATTAATATATGACACAATGATAGTTCGATATAAAAGTAACAAGCAACGTTAATCAATAGTCATATGCAAGTTGGCAAGCCACAGATCTGTAAGCACAACTCAGCATTGATATTTACATGTATGAATCTGATTAAATAACTATCCACATTGCAGTTATGCATAATATGTCCGTTAGCACACATCAGTGGCATCCAGCAAGATAATGTTTACAACAAGCTTCATTGATTCTGGACAAAAATGTGTTCTTACCTGTGATTACAATATTAACACTTAATGTGACATACAAGTTGTTTGATCGAAAACAATGCTGGGACGCATATTGCCTATCATGAGTAGGCCCTGAATATATGTATCTACAACATCCATATGAACAGAAGAACATGGCCAAAGAATAATGCATTATGTTTAACTACCGCACGAAACTGATGATATAATTATTATTCACATATTGCAAAACATCTTGCATGTTTCTGTTAATACTTTACAGTATGCAACATTACGCTGTATGCTACACAAGTAGCTAACAATATGCTAGCAATAAACAGAATGCCACCCGAAGCTGTATCTTAAAGAAGTATCGCTTTTCTTCCACGCGTCAACAGTGTGCCCCGGAAAGCTGTACGCTAAATAAGTGGCATGTTTCTGCTAAAAAATTACAATATCCTACGCGACAGAACAGTGGACAAGTCATTAATAATCATAATAATAAGATAACTTCTATTGCGCCTAAATCCTTGGAAACGAAGCTGAGAGTCGCATCAAAACAAAAATATTGGTCAATCTCAAAATCCATAAGTGGTATTTCAATTGTCAACATATGGGTCAAGGCGCTAGGGTGCTACGGTGGATAAGCAAGTTGGTAAAGATAATTTTTTAAATGACGTGGAATTTTGTAATATTGAACTGATCTGACACTAAGAGGGAGCATATTCCAAAGAGTTGGTGCAGCAACAAAAAAAGCCCTAGTTCCAATGTTAGTGTTAACTCTAGGAACAAAAGGTAGGTCACAATTAGATGATCGAAGCTGGATAGGTTTTCTTACAGGAGTAAGCAATGAATGCAAATAAGATGGTTGCTTACTGGACAGTGCCTGGCATGTAATGGTACATATCTTAAATAGTATACGATATCGTACAGGAAGCCAATGCAACGACTTCAAAAGTGGTACAGAGCGAGAAAAACGAGGAGATCCTGTAACTATTCTTGCTAGACAATTTTGGACACGCTGAAGTTTTGTGATATCCTTGCTAGCGATATTATAAAGGAGGGAATTGCAATAGTCAAGTCTGCTGCTAATAAGCGCTGTTGCAATAGGTTTAGCTACAAAAAATGACATACCGGCGAATACGGCGAAGATCACGAATATGATAAAAACAGCAGCGACATGTTTGAGATGTGTTGTCGGAAATTGAAATTACTATCAAAGATCACACCTAGATTCCGCACCGAGTTTGTTGGCGTGATATGCTGATTCGAAATACGCGTAGGGAAAAAAACCCATCCAATTTACTACGCTGCATTGGAGTACCAATAATGATCAATTCAGTTTTATTTGCATTTAATTTCAACTTGCTGTCAATCATCCTGTGGAAGATATCTTGAAGACAATCACTAAATTGGTTAAGGGAACGATTTGTATCCGGGGTACCTAACGAAATGTAGATCTGAGTATCACCAGCATAAAGATGATGATCCAAGTTATGTCTTTGTATAACATAGCTTAGTGGCGTGGTGTAAAGAGTACAAAGCAAAGGCCCAATAATAAAAACTCTGGGGAACACCAAATAAAGCTGGCAGTACAGCTGAAAATTAGTTCCCATCTTTATACTTTGGTATCTATCAGTTAGATATGAAGAAAACCAGCTTAGAACTATGCCAGATATGCCGTACCGCTTTACTAAGCGTTCAATGAGAATGTGTTGATCAATCGTGTCAAAAGCGGCTGATAGATCTAGTAAGGTAAATGCAGTCACTTTACCATTATTAGTGTTCACCAGTTAATGTCATTATGAACCTTTAAGAGGGCAGTCTCTGTTGAATGAAACTCTCTATATGCCGATTGTGACACATTAGTTAAGATATTTGTGCTAATGTGAGACCTTAGACGACTCGCTACAACCTTTTCTAGTATTGCCAAGTAAATGTAAGACCATTACGTACTTGACAGGGTATAGTATTTTTATTTAACACAAGCTAAACAAAATGTTATTCCAAACTCGTTGTGAATGCAACATCAACCAACCTCAAACGTGTCGCCACCTACCGATCAACACAAATACTATAATAACCAATATTATTGGCCGCACATTAATCAATTGAGTTAGTGTTGCGCATTTTATTGGGGAAATGTGTGTCACATTTTGGAAGTGATGACATTTTGAAGTTGTCAACTACTCCATGAATGTTTAATCAATTCATATGTGCATTTACACGTAGACGTAATGTTCTGTAGAACGCCATCTAGTGACTATTGTACCAAGCTACGTTCCACATTACTATTTCATGATCAATACAACGCTGGGTAGATCCTAGACTTCGAAAAGATATACGACAAATAGAATATATAATACATTGCTTAACTCTTTATTTTATCTCTTTAGAATATCAAGCCTTACGAATGTTCTAAATCACCAACTTTAAAGAAACATCATATTATTTTTAAAAAACATTTGAATAAAACATATTCTAGAAAATTAAGGGTAAGAGTAGATAAGTAGGCCTACCACTCTAAACAGTGTTGGATACAATTTTATGGTACCCACCAGCAATGGTCATCTATATACTGATACTTTAACCTTAGAGCATCCTTTTATCAGGCGGCGTGACCCTCTCACCTCGATCTATGACCACTCTCTTCCTTCGACCTCTGATCTATCAATTGAAGATGCATTTGAAGAACCACAGCTGTTTTGTTTTGCGTTACACCTTGTCGAGTGGGTTGTCGATCATTCCGCAGATGATTCCACAGATGATTCCACAGATGATTCCACTGGAGGTACTTTCGAATTGTTATCTGCTTCATGCAATGACGTCATTGACAACAGCAGAAATTAAATGGTCACGGGAACGACTTTAAGTTCAAAATACTAGTTGCTGCCTTTGATTGCTCCAAGGATGGGTGTAAGCCAATGTACATATGTTTCCTGTAGTCATTTCACAGGCATAACTTGTCGCCTAAGAATATGTTGATGCTGTCGGATAGAAAACAGTTTCACACAATCTTGATGACGATGACGATTCCCGCGAAATGGCATAATGAGTATACGTTTTGTTCGAGGGTTTTATGAGCTTCTGAGGGGGTGCATTTGGAGGCTACCGGTGAGTCTCGATTGGGTGCAGTTTGAAACGTTTGATGAGTCCCAAAGGGGTGACGGGTGGCATCATCCCTATTGGTCAAATCATAGGTCCGCCCCTTGTAACCAAACTGCAGAGTAAAACAGAATAACAGTCTGTCTCATTGTGGGTTAATACGATTGGAAGTACTGGCTAAGTGGTAACCTTTGTTAGATTTTGGTTTTGCACCGTAAGGCATTAACTTGCATTGCCCTATCATAGACATAATTATACCCCGTGGAATAGTGTCGCTTAGAAGAGCCACTGTCCCCATATACCGTAGTTGCACAGGGGGGAATATTACATCAGAAACGTGGTTTAGCCTGCAGTATGCGATTATGTAGATGTGATGTGAACGCACTAGGCCCAGACATTTACGTCAAGTGTTGATGTGATTTACACTTGAATCTCCAGAATGACACGTTCATCGTGTCAATGGGTACCGATCCTCCGCGAATGTAAACACACGCACGCTCGCACACAATCGTGCAAACACGCATAATTACAAACGCTATGAATTAGTGATAACATCCGTACGACCATTAATTTCCCATTTTCATAGTGGTTCAGATCAGCATGTAAACATTGGGAGATGTGATTGTAATTAGGAGCAATCTTGCGAGTGGGGGCCACGTGCAATAGTAACCAGACTAAAGCGTGGGCATTCTCTTGTAACGGAGATAGACAGTTCATTAAAGGTGACCAACATTGGACATTTACTTAAGAATAAGTTGCAGCAATAACTGTCTTCTTGACTTCACTGTCCTCGAACCGGAACCTGACTAGAAAGAAGGACGCCAGCGGGTTTAGATCTATATCACTAATGGAGCGCGTTGGGACAGTGATGGGAGCGGCAGACTCTCAGTCTAGAGATCCCGTGTTGGAATCATCTTGTTGCTTTGAACAATCCTAAGGACCAGACACCGCGCTATGTAAGAACTTACGCTTCACCTGTATCCAAACATCGACCCGTGACGGTGGCTACTACTTACGGATTATCCGTGATACACGTCCCGCTATGTTCGGACATTTGTAAGACTCCAACCTCTAATCACTATTCGTAACGCTGACGTACACACCATCCGATAATTACGTTCGTTTTGACAATGACTCACCACCCCGTATGATATATACATCTATAATAATTATTATAGTCGTTGCACGTTTTGGTTCGTTGTTTACTCGTAAACCTCTCTTATAAGTATGTACAGGAAAAATAAACAGTGCATTGCTGGTGTGTCGTTGGAATACTGTTTTGGCTGAGCAGGTAATGCTCTATCGGTCTGATAGCAACGGTTCGATAAATTGACATTTCAAAAATGTCGTAACGTAATTCTCACCAAAGACCCGACCACCCCGATTAGGGGTGTAGCGATAAATCGAACTGTCAGTGCATCGCTATAGTCGATGTGGCGAAACGATACTATCGATTGTAAATTTAACTATCGATAGTTATCGGCGATAGTACAATGAACTATTGATATCAAATAAATCAGCAGGTTTATTTATGTCAGTGTAATACTGTTCGCGGACGTGCTTGTTAAACCTTTATTACGTAATTTTTACTTATTTACCGAGTCTACCGACCCAACATCAACATTTGTTGATCAAATCAGCACCACTCACGGATCACCACTGTGAAACAACTGACTCCAACTCTTCGTGGCGACGCCACCAGTCAATTTTGGTCTGGGATTGTTTCCTCGAGTATTCGCTAGGAGAAACTATGTTCGATGTTTAATATGGCGGACGCCAACGATTTCGAGATTGTCACTAACAAAAATGCGAAGTCAGGTGTGTGGAAGCGAAATCGGTAGTTGACATAGTATCGGCGGAGATGAGCCAGTTTATGACAATCAAACCAATCGAACTGTGCGACGACCCACCGGCCTGGTGGAAAGGGCACCAGTGTCAGTTTCCTGTGCTTGCTCGCCTAGCAAAAAAGTACCTGTGCATTCCAACCACCTCAGTGTCTTCGGAGAGGGTGTTTTCTACAGCCGGGGATATCGTAACAGCCCAGCGGTCAACACTGCTTTCCCAGCATGTGGACAAGCAAGGCGTCCGTAATACCCTTGACACTTCGTATCTAAACGGGACTTCTGAACTGGCAAGGCAGTGGCCAACGGGACACGTACTTTATAGTGGGTCTTCTAAAAGTTAGAATGACGCATTGGCACTATTGAATGGTATGGAAATAAAAACAAATAAATATATAATATCTTCAGTGTATTCATCGTAGCATACATTTGTTGGGTCCATGTGATATGTTGGTTATTTGACATCAATTAAAAGTGGACCAATCACGTTAAGCTTCCATGACACCATCGCGATAGTATAGCAATAGTAGTTACAGCTATCGCGATAGTAAAACTATTCCCGACAGTCACCCCTAACCCCGATGTAATGCTTCGTCACACTTGTACATAGTTCCCTCCACCCCATAAACGTGGCGAACTTTACATTTGGCCCCCTTGTGGTGCTAAATGTAGGGAGCTAGTAAAGACATTTGTCGGAAATTTGACCGAGGTTTCTAGCTCAAAATCACTTGAGTTGCACTAACCATTGCGCTTTGCAATACAGTCAGTGCAATGTTCACACAAAAACACGAAGTCATCAGATGCAACGTTCCAGGCGATTACAACACTTGGTTTCCCTCGATTCCGATGCTTGTTTGTTTGTGAATGCTTGACTAATAACCAGCTGGTCCTTTGCCAATATTTCATGTTCTGCTCTTCGTGGTGTATCCGCATGGTTTGTAAAGACGCAACATCAGTCTGGATGCACGTTCGGTTTTCATCGTAACTTTACCCGTACGTGATGGAATCAATCTGGATGCACGTTCGGTTTTCATCGTGACTTTACCCGTACGTGGTGGATCAATCTGGATGCACGTTCGGTTTTCATCGTACCTTTACTCGTACGTAGTGGAATCAATCTGGATGCACGTTCGGTTTTCATCGTAACTTTACCCGTACGTGGTGGAATCAATCTGGATGCACGTTCGGTTTTCATCGTGACTTTACTCGTACGTGGTGGAATCAATCTGGATGCACGTTCGGTTTTCATCGTACCTTTACTCGTACGTGGTGGAATCAATCTGGATGCACGTTCGGTTTTCATCGTAACTTTACCCGTACGTGGTGGAATCAATCTGGATGCACGTTCGGTTTTCATCGTAACTTTACCCGTACGTGATGGTATCAATCTGGATGCACGTTCGGTTTTCATCGTAACTTTACCCGTACGTGATGGAATCAATCTGGATGCACGTTCGGTTTTCATCGTAACTTTACCCGTACGTGATGGAATCAATCTGGATTCACGTTCGGTTTTCATCATAACTTTACCCGTACGTGGTGGATCAATCTGGGTGCACGTTCGGTTTTCATCGTAACTTTACCCGTACGTGGTGGAATCAATCTGGATGCACGTTCGGTTTTTATTGTAACTTTACTCGTACGTGGTGGAATCAATCTGGATGCACGTTCGGTTTTCATCGTAATTTTACCCGTACGTGATGGTATCAATCTGGATGCACGTTCGGTTTTCATCGTAACTGTACCCGTACGTGGTGGAATCAATCTGGATGCACGTACGGTTTTTATCGTAACTTTACTCGTACGTGGTGGAATCAATCTGGATGCACGTACGGTTTTTATCGTAACTTTACTCGTACGTGGTGGAATCAATCTGGATGCACGTTCGGTTTTCATCGTAACTTTACCCATACGTGGTGAAATCAATCTGGATGCACGTTCGGTTTTCATCGTAACTTTACCCGTACGTGATGGAATCAATCTGGATGCACGTTCGGTTTTCATCATAACTTTACCCGTACGTGGTGGATCAATCTGGATGCACGTTCGGTTTTCATCGTAACTTTACCTGTACGTGGTGGAATCAATCTGGATGCACGTTCGGTTTTCATCGTAACTTTACCCGTACGTGGTGGAATCAATCTGGATGCACGTTCGGTTTTCATCGTGACTTTACTCGTACGTGGTGGAATCAATCTGGATGCACGTTCGGTTTTCATCGTACCTTTACTCGTACGTGGTGGAATCAATCTGGATGCACGTTCGGTTTTCATCGTAACTTTACCCGTACGTGGTGGAATCAATCTGGATGCACGTTCGGTTTTCATCGTAACTTTACCCGTACTGGAATCAATCTGGATGCACGTTCGGTTTTCATCGTAACTTTACCCGTACGTGGTGGAATCAATCTGGATGCACGTTCGGTTTTCATCGTAACTTTACCCGTACGTGGTGGAATCAATCTGGATGCACGTTCGGTTTTCATCGTAACTTTACCCGTACGTGATGGAATCAATCTGGATGCACGTTCGGTTTTCATCGTAACTTTACCCGTACGTGATGGAATCAATTGGATGCACGTTCGGTTTTCATCGTAACTTTACCCGTACGTGATGGAATCAATCTGGATGCACGTTCGGTTTTCATCGTAACTTTACCCGTACGTGGTGGAATCAATATGGATGCACGTTCGGTTTTCATCGTACCTTTACCCGTACGTGATGGAATCAATCTGGATGCACTTTCGGTTTTCATCGTAACTTTACCCGTACGTGATGGAATTAGTCTGGATTTTGATGTTGTATGTATGACGCCATACTCTTTTGAACTATATCGCTTCAGAGAAGTTGCTATCATCAGCCATTTGAACGTCTCGAACAACTTCACGAGAAAGAAGCATTCATAGTCGTGTATTAGCGTATATAATTCTCCCGCATAGACACAATATGTTGTTGGAATGGACATGGACTCCTAGACCAGGCACATCCACCTATCACACATCCAGATGTATTAAGCGAGTTAATTTGACGAAGACGCCTTTGATGATGATCAGGTCGATAGGACAATCATTGCAAGGAAATTTGGTGGTGGTTAATTACTTCCAATGAACAGTTTCCTGATTAACTTAACAACATTCGTCAAGACTGAATCACGTTGCCACCCAACGAAACACGATCGGATGATAACAATACCGAGAAGGCGTTCGGTAATCCGGAGTCTAACAATAATTATTGTATATCGATTTGTCACTGTGTGTATACGTGGGTGGGTGCGTGTGTGCGTGCGTGCGTTTCACTCAAGTCGGCTACTTGTTCGCTCGTTATCATTCTTCGGTGTCGGTAATCAGCCTATGCCTTAAGCAATATTCTGCATTTATTTATATTCTTCTTTTCACATGCGTGTACATGGTTTCGTATAGTTAGTTAATTGATTCAAACCGGGCTGACGCAAGTCTTTTGTCTTCGCATTTGCATTTCCTAAACCTTAAAGATATATTTAGTTGATAGCCAAGTTGATATATGCACTAGTCCGGCATCTATAACAAGTCAATAATACCACCGTAAGATGCATTATGAAAACAAACTATTAGTGTGAGCAAAACTTGGTAAGTAGTTGCAATATCAAAATAGAAACATTAAAATGTTGTGTGCGCATTTTTTTAAACGCTTGTTGCAATATCTTAATTATATATTGTCACGCACGCACGCATACGCACACACAAATGCGCGCGCACGTACGCACATATACGTAAGTAATTTCGATGAAACACAAAACGACGATCAGCCAACCACAGCCAGTGTTGATTGCAACTCAATACAGTCGGCCCTTCTTTCATGTCGCATTCTGATTGTTCGCGAAATGTCGTAGCTCGTCTGTCAATTGTCGCTTTGCGTACACGTGGAACTGTTCACTGTTTTGTGGTGGCGTCTTTCTCATATTTCTTTTTGTCGTCGTTCACTGGCTGCTAATTGCAGGAATTGAGAGATTGCTGCTCGGCAAAGGGGGGATAGAATTGCATCACCATATCAATATAGTGTTTAATCACAAAGACGCTCCTTGTTTCGAAGTGCCATTACGCTTCATGTAGCATAATGTCAGGAATTCGGTATACGCGTACAAAATACACGTACGTATATACGTCAACATGCTGGAACCGGAACTTACTCTCAGACCCGAACCTCCTTCCAGACCGGTACAGGTGTATACAAGGTTTGTTTGTCTTTTTAGGCCATTTCAGTTTGTGCCGGCTTTTCATCTGAGGTTCGATCATTTGATGGGTAACTTTGTGTTAATTAAAGAGAAAACGATTTTGCCTAGTACAGTTTATATAACATACTATTTGTACCACATGGCCACCACTAGTATGCTGGACACTACTGTCCACGTACAACGTAAGTTGCAGGCTGTAGTATAAACAAAAATAAGCGGTAATGCCCAGCATGTGTAGAACATAACAATAATACCGCAGCGTTTTGAACCGGGATTGAAACCACTCTTGCTTTGTCAAAACACTCCTGTATTTTGATAATTGATCGGGACTCTCGCATTCGAACATGATATTAACATACGTTGTGCGATCGGCGTATTAGAATGGATTTTATTTGAAACATGATTGTATGTTAGAAACTACCAATTTCTAAATACTACAGTAGTGTTTTCTAGGCTGAATGCTTTGTACTTATTGCACCGGTGTTCGAAATGACTACGGGTCCATAGGCTATAATTGGATGAGCTATGATCAATGCGGCATGCTGGGAAACGTCTTAGGAGCTATGTCACTTCAGTTGAATCCAGCGATTGTTGGCTGTGGAAGCCATTTTGCATCATTTAACAATCTGAAGTCCTAAATGCACGTATAGATGGGTGGTTGTTGGAACCAATGTAACACATCATACGTTTTCAGATCTGATGGTTTTCAGATATGATGGTAAAGGGATTATGCAAGTCGTTTGTACTGAAAATGGGGTCCTCTAGATTATTCAAACGGTGGAACTGGAGACGTCGTCTGTGTATTCATTGCCTTTAATCAAGCATTGTTTTTTGGGTGATGTCTTCAAAATGGAATATGCCGTCGCGATATACAAGCTATTATGTGAAACAGCACGTTTGGCATTACTATTTGGTGACTATTTGCAGAGATGAATGCATTTGATACAACTACATATTTGCTTTGTGTGGGCGGCACGGTGATTCGTCAATCGCCGTGCATTTTCGGATTCAGTCGTCAACGATTCTGATGTTGAGATAACATTTAAGCGAAATCCGAGTTGTGTTGTGTTGCTGCGTACGAACTTCGATCAAGATTGTTATTGATTCTAACAAATAATCGAGTTTCCGTAGATACTAGGTACGTGTATAGGTATATGCACGGTTAATGTTTCTTACCGGTTTTATAGTCCGTACCAGACGTTAGAAGATTGCTAACAATGTTATGCGTGCATCTTCACTTGTGTAAAATTGACAGATCCGGTACGTCATTGTTTGCCTACGTCACAATCATAAATATGCGTTTGATCTCCACCAAGCTTTGCGGCCATCCAGACAATGGCGTTTTTACCAATAAACATAATGCTAATTACCAATAAACACGTTTACCATATGACGTGGTAAAACTGAAACTCAATATTAATTAGGGGTACGGACATATAGCTCGCTTTGCATTATTCTAAGACAGTTGCAACTAAATTGTTCATCGGTGTGATTGTCCTAGTCAGTTTTCCATTTTGACATGAGCACTGTTGACTGAGGTGCGGGTATCGCTCTTCCGGCTGGTCTGGCATTTGCACACCTCGTTAGTCGAGTGCGAAAGGGGTGTCTTATCTTCGTGGATTCTCAGACTTAAGCCCGAATTCCAAAGACCAATCTATCAGTTCCGCCGGAAATGCAACGGAAGCAGTCGTGCGCAGCCCGGACGTGGTGAGAGGGTCTCCGCGGGAGATCGGCTGGCTTTAATGGTCGTCTTCTATCGCTGATTAATGGAACACTTATGTTGCGCTTTTGCGACGGCCGTGCCATTAGCAAGATAAATGGTTAAACCGGAAGAGTTAATGATTCAATGAACGCTTCTTTAGATGGGGAGACGGGAAACAGCGGGCAGACAATGCACGCAGGCGTGGTCTGCGCATCAGCAGTGTGGCGTGGCATTCCACCGTCAACAGACGCAACAGTGAGACCGTGGATGCGAATAATATAAAACACTAAACTTATTTATGAATAATACATCTACAAATATAAAACTAAATTTAGTTTAGCTGAAAGTGAAATCGATACACACATATATGCATGCATTCGCACCCATGCAGCACACGGAAGCATACACACACGCACGCATGCGCATCGCATGCACACAGAGGCCATCATGCATACACATTATTATATAATGATTTTAAAATAGTGGTTCGAATACTTGATACTCAACAATTGTATCCCCAGTCTAGATATATGTAATATATTAACAGTACAATTCACATACTTCTCTGTGAAGTGTTGTTTTATTAACAAGAACACATTCCTATTTATAACCCATACTTACGCATCCTGTTCGACGTAAGCAGTAAGTTCGATAGACATACTATTGTGATGGCCACCAATGATTAATATCGACAGAAACCGTCGACAAGAATAGGTTTGAGACAAATAGTTTGTTTGGCAGCGGTTCCTCCTTCGCTGATCGTATCCGTTTACCTCCGGGGCGACGTTGTCTGTGTTTGTCTTCCTGTGATGTCATCATCCATTTCTTTGCTTGACTATTTTTATTCGTTCAGAATATTCCCAAACCGCTAGCCTCTGTAATTACTAATGTCGATGTTTATGTCTTACGTTTCCGTTTGATGAACAATTGATTTGTTTCTATTTATATTATGCCGATAATGCACGGCATAATTTTATTTTAGCGCTTTTGATCCCTTCTGCGGTGTTCGTAATTCATGTCTTTGATTGGCGTGACTGTTTTATTGATTCTCAATATTCCTAGTCTCAATAATGTCGCTGCATATGTCTTCCACTCTGTTGTTGGGCATACTTGTAGTTGTTGTAGTTATTATGTTTTTAACGATATTATGCGAAACGTATTTATTCGATAGGCTGTTTTGCAGTCCCAACCTGTTTGGTACAACAACTGAGATTACTTTCAATCTGTTTGTTTATTGCCGTAGAATAATAATCACAACCTTACATGCAGTACACGTATTAGTTGGTTAATCGCGTTTACTAATAATTTATATTGTCGAATCCACTTGTGTTTATTTATGCGATGATGAGGTACACTCTCTGCTTAATTGTTCTGACATGTGTGTTTTAATTGAATGCATATTGAACCGTTAATCTAGTTGTTAACATACAAAACTAACGGATATGTGGGTGCACAGACAAACAGAGAACGAACTGTTTTATAATATAGATATGTCGGATTCCTAGTTACCCAATATAACTTTTTACACTCGCTTTTTGTAATACACTAAATTGACGGGCGATAATTTCGACGCTAAAAGACACGTAGCTCAATCTGTAGGAAATGTATGAAATACGAAAGAGGGCGTTACTTGTAAGCGTGCGGATGTGAACAACGACAGGTAGACACGGTGTATGTTAAGCGCTGAGGATTTTCAAACATCAATAACTTTAAAACTATTCCAAATGTCTGCATACATCCAGCGACATATTTGTAGGTAGCATAATAATATTTACGATGATATAGAAAGACATTAAATTCCGCGGCTAGAACTCCGCGTAGAGCCTTTCGAAATATTGAGCCCCCCAAGTTATTTACCCCCCGGATGAATTTCAATTTTTTTTAAATCTACGAACCGTCTCAATGGGCCCACTAGATCACATGCAAAAGTTCAGTCCTGTACATGCATTTCAGCCCTATATAATATATAGGGCTGAAATGCATGCTACTTACTGTTCAATAAGTATATATTATATAGTTATTGAACAGTAAATAGCTGTTCTGCAATGACCGATTTTGGGCCACATAGTTTTTCTGCTTGGCGATTGGAGTATTTTGTTTAATGCTCTGGTTTCTTTTTCACTACATTGTTCGTTCAAACATCTTCTATTTCTATATCTAGTAAGTCAGCAGTAAGTTGTCACCACGGCTCATTACAAGCTCTTTTTACATTATTATAAGTAAGCTACCCACTGTAATAATCGTACATATAATTTAACACATATGGTTTACACTATGTTGTTGTTTAACGTTTCAGACAGTACTTCAGTGGTTAGTTTGCCATATTCTGCTAACACGGTTTTCAACACATCTTCCCTTTATGTCTTATCCACCTATTTATAGTTTAGTAATTTTAAGTATTACGTATGTTTCTTCCTTGGTCCTGGTTACGTTAGTTACTTTCGTGAACGTTTTTGTAATTCTCATTTGCGACGCCTAGTGTTGTTTTAGTCTAGACAAACACTTTATGTGCTTCTGTAATCTAGCAACGTCGGAAATGAGTCCATCCAGGACCAAGTTGTTGCCCTCTCCAATAAAATGTTCCTGCTGCCTGGTTAGAATGATTGCGCCCAGTCTACAGCTGCGACTCTACTGACCATCAAGTCTAATAAGCATCGCGTCCACTCGACATTTATCAGGACGGGTTTACGGTTAGGAATCTTATGTCCGATAGTTCTAAGTAAAGGCACATGTTAGGCATCCTTTACATTCTTTTGGGCGACACTTGAAAATTCGCCATAAGTAGACAAACTATGGAACAGTTAAAAGAAGTCAGTCTGTTACTAGATTTTCATTTGTTAATTAATAGTAATGTTCTTAAGACGATACTAGTTATGTTGAAGATGTACTGCCCACCAATTTATGTTTAGTAAGCCCGCAACAAAGGTTGCAATTAGAAGGTACGACCACCGGTGCATGTTCAAATAGTATACAAAACATCCACTTTCAAAACAAGGTTTATTGGCAATACGGCCGAGTCGGACTGAATTAACTGCTATACCCTTTGACGTTCAACAATGTCCCATTTTCTTACGTTCAACACAGAAGATTTATTGCTACAAGTAACTACTCTACTAACGGCTCCCGTTAATGGTCAATGGATTAAAGGTGAATAAATAAATGTCTTAACAGCATGATATGAAATCAAGTTATACTTTTATCAATGCGGGTCCAGCAAGTTCATCCGACAACAAACGTAGGGGAATACACTATAAATGTATATGCAGTGTTAAAAAAATATTATTATGAAGACGAAGACATCATAGTTACTCTCCGCGACAACGTAGCAACTGGAACTACATCATAACACCATAACTGCGCAAGAGGAATGACAACAAAACAGCTATGTTCCTTGATGAAATAGCTACTGGAAATAACAACAACATAGCTGTGCTCCTTGATGTATAAGATTATAGTCTAACTGTGCTCCTTGATGTATAAGATTATAGTCTAACTGTGTAAGTGGAATGGAAATCGCCAAATCTGCGACAATCACCGGGGAATATCACTTCACTCAGTTGCAGGTAAAATCTTTGCCATAGTTCTTCTGAAGCGCCTAGTGGAGATCCTTGATCAGGATTTGCGGACAGAAAGTCAGAGCCGATTCAGGAAAGGACGTTGATGGAGTTTGCAGCCAGGCAACTTCAAGGGAAATGATATGAAGAAAATATGGATCTCCACACTACCTTCATTGACCTCACCATGGCCTTCGATACAGTCAGCCGTGATGGCCTTTGAAAGATAATGCCGTCCAGAAAAAAAATTATCACGTAGTTTTGATTCCATAATGTCATGGACGGTGGTGAGTAATTTGACAAGTTCTCACTCACCAATGGAGTCAAGCAAGGATGTGTGGTGGCGTCAACATCTTTAGCATGAGGTTTTTAGCTACGCTTACTGACGCCTGTTAAGATGATGCTGCTGGTATCAAAATCATATATCGCACACATGGTAAACTGTTCAATCTTAAACGCCAAAACCAAGCTTCAGATAAACATTATCCGTGTCTTCTTGTTTGCTGATGGTTGTGCACCGAATTCCGGATCACAGTTTGACATGCAGCGAAGTGTAGAATTCTTCTCGTCTGTGTGCGAAACTTTTTTTATAATCAGCACATAGAAGACAGAGGTAATGTATTAGTCTGCTTCTGAACTAACGTGGCGCAGCGTAACACAACATGCTATGTATCATTTGAACAACACAAACGCTCTGCAGATGCCAAAAAGAGACGCCATAAGATAAGTACTCCACTCAATAACGCGAGCATCCACGTCTAATCTTAAAAAATGTGTTGTCTAGTCTGCGGCAGAACATTTTGGACCCAGGTTGGACTGACCAACCACCTTCGAACCCACCAAATCAATAAAACCAACCAAAGACAACGGTGACAGATATGGTCTTTTCGCTATGCGAAGGAAGAACGACGCCTGGGCATGGTCACACCACAGCAATGCAGCTTTTTAATATCGCTACGGGAATTGAGAGCACCACAGCTATGCTACTTCAAAATGCACCTGTGCGAAATGTTAAAAAAGCCGTGGACGGCACTCCAATGAACAAAACTTCTTGCAATGTCAATACATAACACTTTTGCATTTCCTGAAATAGTTTGAGAATACGCAAATACGTCACGACTTAACTATCGTTATATATGTTGGTGCATCCGCATTAAAAATACATTATTATGATATTTTATAAACAAAAAAAAACATGTACACTTGTATTTTATGAACACGCAAATACGTCACGATTCTAATAACATTCACTCTTGTGCTTAAACAAAACTAATGCTTTAGACTTTTGTGGTGGTTGTGGAAAAGCTTATCTTTCTGTTGTTCCTTGTTTTATTAGCTGGATAATATGACGTCTGACGTTATTTTTAACCTTCTTTAATTGCATGTCTTAACTATCTGAGTATCAGATCTACGAAAGCTTGCTCAGCGATCGTCCCATGTGGTTCGTGCGGTGTGTCATTCGTCCACAGGCACACACGTTAATGTTCTTGCTGTGCCTTTACGCAAGTCGTGATGAGAGTTCTTTTAATTTCATTGAAAATCGTAAGCAACAGATCAGCATGGGCCGGATTTGAAATATGTCATTGGTACGACATTAGGCGTAGAATAAGGTGTGGGCAAATAACGTAGATGTGACGTGGACTCGTTTTGCATATCCGTCTTTGTTGTTTATTTTTTGCTATATAACTGACCAACCAGGACAATATTTATGATACTGATTAATAAACTGCATTCAATCAAAAACGGAAAATATCCTGCAAATGAGATGCATGGATACATTCACATATCTACCGTGCACACGCGTATGGATCATTCCCCAAATAGCATCCCTTTTCGAAGTAGCATTTTGGCCAGACGCGACGCAGTGGGGAAATATCCTGCTATAGCTAGGATGCCTACTCACCTGTTATAGGAAGCTATCCCGAGTGGATACAACTGAATCTGACATGTGTATATCAATTCAGGCATATGGGTACCATGGCGGCATCTTAGTTTAGTCACTACATACATAAGATGATGTACAATACTAAATATTATGATCAGTGTTTCGTAGCGTTAATTTTTTCAATCCTTCGGACGCTGGAAAGCCCGTGTTGGTATCACTACCATGGCAGCACACGAATAACGAACACACAGAATATTAACAAACAGTCCTATATTGGAGATCCCTGAACCCATTATAATGATCAGAATCACTCTTGATTTTACTGAAGCTTCGAACGAATTCTTACGCAGTAACATTAGGGACCAAAACGTCGACGATACTGATTGTTGACAAACTATCTCCTGTAATTAAGTTGACGAATCGTGCATTATCATATACTGGACAATGTTCCCGATGTTGGAAGTATTAGTTTGATTTTCACTTACATACCAAAATACATGCTTTACTTGGTGTAAGATGAGAAGCCGGTTGCTAGACATATTTCGCCAGTGACATTTCGATCGTTCGGCTCCAAGCCGACGAAATAATTGCGCAAGCTTACATATCGTCACAGCTGTATCAGTTGAACAAGACCTACTGTTATGAGTCGAACCACAAAGATATTGCATATATGTATGCAATATATAAAACAATAGCCAGGATTAATATTGCGATATTTGGAGAGCGACCCAAACACAAACATACACGCTACATTCGTCGATGCGAACATACATACATACGTACATGCATACATATTATGTATACATACATACGTACGTACATACATACATACATACATACATGCATACATTCATACATGCATACATGCATACATGCATACATGCATACATGCATACATGCATACATGCACACACATGCACACACATACGCACATACGCACATACGCACATACGCACATACGCACATACGCACATACGCACATACGCACATACGCACATACACACACACACACATACACACATACTAGCATATATGCATACATGCATATATTCATACGTGCATACGTACATACGTACATACGTACATACGTACATACGTACATACGTACATACGTACATACGTACATACGTGCACACGTACCAGCCATATATAAATACATGTCAGCCCTATTCTCGCGAAAATGACGGAGATATGCTCGGATAAACAAAGAAACAAAGAAACAAGCAGACAGGCAAACAATCGAACACATAAACAAACCAACATACATACATCCAAACAGACAAACAAACAAACAAACAAACAAATAAACATATAAACCGACATATAAACCGACATATAAACCGACCAACCAACCGACCAACCAACCAACCAACCAACCAACCAACCAAAAAAAAAAACAGAAAGCAAACAAATAAATAAAAAGAGAGCCACACTCTGTTTTATAATACAGATGATATGTGACGATTTCAAAGTACTTTTGCAGTTCTTGTAACAAGTTCGGCAGATATGCTACGAAAAATCTTACAAACATAACACGATCAGAGAGGCGATCTGCTTCCACATGTATCGGTAGTGACAACCAGGCCTTTTATCAAATGCATATCAACGCAGTTGAATGCAAGTGCGAATGTTTCACTTGATTTAAATGCAAATGCAAATGCCATTTTCCAAGAACGCATTCAAATGCAAATGCAAATGTTTTGGAGAGGCATTCAAATGCAAATGCAAATGTTTTGGCTACACATTTGCAAATGCATTTCAATTAATTTCAAATGTTAATATAGATTTAATGTTACACTAAACAAATTACACGTGGACAAGTAAACTAAAATGTTTGTGGTTTTATAGGTATGGTAGAAAGAAGAAACAAATCGAATAATCTGATTTCTAACTAGGCATATGCGTTCACGGGGAACCCGCGGCCGCAAGCGCAGTTTACGGTTCTCATCTTATCAGTCGTGTAAAACTTATATGCAATGTCAACTACAGGCCAGACCCAAGATTAGTTAGGCAGTTGTTGTTGTCTAGTCGGCGTGATTTAAACAACCCTTTTTTTGTCCGAGCGGCCTTGGCCCGGTGTCCCCGTTCATGAGAATTAGTTCAGGCTCAGACCGATTGCAATTAACTGGCTTTATTGGGCCACACAGGATTTCTTTTGTTTCATTGACATATAAATCTAGTTCTAGCAAACATATGCTAAATTCTACTTTAATGTAATTTTGTCATGTTAAGATGTACCCGGTGTTCAGTGTTACGGTACTCGTATAATGCTTTATTAAATAATTAGTTAGTTTATTATGAAAATGTTTATGTTTATGTATTTTTTTTATTTTTTTACACGAATTATAGTTTTCATTTCAAATATGACATGAATAAGGAACACAAGCAATGTGTTGCTTTGTTCCAATTGTTACGTAATGTATTTACATGTTTCATATTACTGTTACATCTGTGCTATACTGAACATTATGTATCAATACAGATTATTATTAAATCTGGGAGATTGCTTCTCCCGTCCGGAGATCGGGAGATGTGGGAGATTTCCGGGAGACCTCAAAAGCCACGTGCAGCTGCTTCATCGCTGTAGTTGTAATATAAAAAGTAACTAAAATATTGAAGAAGAAAGTAAAAAATGTGCAGATAAATATACTTCGTTACAAGTAAAAGTAATTCCAGAAAAATCAGCAGCAAACCTTACTGTGCATGTGTTATGTTGTTGTTATTGTTGTTGAATAAACGTTCCTTCATTCATTCACTAAAATATTGAAGAAGAAAGTACAAAAAGTGCAGATAAATATACTTCGTTACAAGTAAAAGTAATTCCAGAAAAATGTACTTCGTTACAAGTAAAAGTAATTCCAGATAAATATACTTCGTTACAAGTAAAAGTAATTCCAGATAAATATACTTCGTTACAAGTAAAAATAATTCCAGATAAATATACTTCGTTACAAGTAAAAGTAATTCCAGAAAAATGTACTTCGTTACAAGTAAAAGTATACTTCGTTACAAGTAAAAGTAATTCCAGATAAATATACTTCGTTACAAGTAAAAGTAATTCCAGATAAATATACTTCGTTACAAGTAAAAGTAATTCCAGATAAATATACTTCGTTACAAGTAAAAGTAATTCCAGATAAATATACTTCGTTACAAGTAAAAGTAATTCCAGAAAAATGTACTTCGTTACAAGTAAAAGTAATTCCAGAAAAATGTACTTCGTTACAAGTAAAAGTAATTCCAGATAAATATACTTCGTTACAAGTAAAAGTAATTCCAGATAAATATACTTCGTTACAAGTAAAAGTAATTCCAGATAAATATACTTCGTTACAAGTAAAAGTAATTCCAGAAAAATGTACTTCGTTACAAGTAAAAGTAATTCCAGAAAAATGTACTTCGTTACAAGTAAAAGTAATTCCAGATAAATACACTTCGTTACAAGTAAAAGTAATTCCAGATAAATATACTTCGTTACAAGTAAAAGTAATTCCAGATAAATATACTTCGTTACAAGTAAAAGTAATTCCAGATAAATATACTTCGTTACAAGTAAAAGTAATTCCAGATAAATATACTTCGTTACAAGTAAAAGTAATTCCAGATAAATATACTTCGTTACAAGTAAAAGTAATTCCAGAAAAATGTACTTCGTTACAAGTAAAAGTAATTCCAGAAAAATGTACTTCGTTACAAGTACATATAAACCAATCTACTTAAGACATGTACTTCATTACATATGAGCAATGAACCTGGTGGATAATTACAGCTGCCAGTGGACCACTAAGCTCTCGTTTCCAAAGATCATGTTGTGAAAGTGGATTCACAGGTCAGACAGTGATTCCATAGTCTGTTGAGGAGACTGCTCACTACATATCACGTGTTTCCAATGGAATGCTGTGAACTTGTGAATGTGAATATAACAATAATAATTATTCAAAGAATTATGCATGTATTTGATTCGCATTTGATTGCGCATTGGACAAATAAAATGTTTGTGGATCGCATTCATATACAAATGCAAATGTTTAAGGTATTCATTGAAATGCAAATGCAAATGCATTTACAATTTCAAATGTGCATTCAAATACATGTGCATTTGTTAACAAGCACGGTGACAAGTACTATAAAGGGAACACATTCACTTTTGAGAAAAGATGCTCCGTGGTTGCTTTTGCAACGGGAACTGATCTTGTGTAGTCTGTTACCGGGGAATCACCTCAACGGGTAACAGTATTAGAAGGAATTTCACAGAAACAATTGTTCATTGTTGTCCCGACTGCTAATATCAGATGTTTACTAGTCGAATGTTTGTTTACAATTATAAATTTACATTTTGAATGTCTGTCTACAATTCTGAGTAATGTTTCTGGCTCGCTAAACGCAACTAGGCCTTCACTATAATACCTACAACGTGGTTGGCGTAATATTAAGAACAGTATATTTACAAATGAGGAACAGTGTATAGGATTTGTGGTTTTCTGCAGGAAGATGTGATGAGTATGCCTAACAGGGTTAGCTTTTGGCATGAAAAACACTTTCCTATCAAAATGAATGAGCTTGGAACTGAAGATAAATCAAAATAATTCCAACCAAACACTTTTGTTTTGTGGAGTTTAGCAAGTATGCTGCTGCAGACATACGATAATAAAAAAACAGCGACATCAAACACTTTTACAGCCTCGTATTTTACATGTGAATGAGGATGTAAGGAACAAAATGGAGATAAAAGATATTAACGGCGAGTCACTAAATAAAGATCCTGGTGTAGACTATGGGGAATGATACCAATTATCATTGTGTGTGTGTGTGTGTATGTGTGTGTGTGTGTGCGTGCGTGCGTGCGTGTGTATGTGTAAATATGTGGATGAGTGTGTGTATGTGTAAGTGTGTGAATGAGTGTGTGTGTGTGTGTGTGTGTGTGTGTGTGTGCGTGTGTGTGTGTGCGTGAGAGAAAGAGAGAGATAGATAGATAGATAGATTGTGTGTGTGTGTGTGTGTGCGTGTGCGTGTGTGTGTGTGTGCGTGTGTGTGTGTGTGCGTGAGAGAAAGAGAGAGATAGATAGATAGATAGATTGTGTGTGTGTGTGTGTGTGTGTGTGTGTGTGTGTGTGTGTGTGTGTGTGTGCACGCGCGTGTGTGTATGTGTTATGAATATAAAGGTACTGCGAGGGACGGAGCATAAAGTATAAATAATTGTTGGCCCGAAAGACTAAAAGAGAAGAAGCATAAAGAAGTTGTTAGGTAAGGTGAATACATATGAGATAACACAAGTGACTTTCTTGACAAGTTGAAAGAAGGGGTGGAATGGACTAGTTGGTTAGGGTAAATTAAAATACATTGTACAAAAAGAAAAAAGTAACTGAATCAAGTATTAGCTAATTACCAAAACTGCGGCAAAGGACATAATGCAGTGTTGGCAAGAATAATATATGAAACATGAAGGGTTTGTTGACCAGTCTAAAACGAAACATGTTGGACTTGTTGGCCAGACTAAAGACGAAAAACGCACGATCTATTGGCCAGACTAATGACGGAACACGAAAGGTTCGTTGACCAAAATAAAGACTGGAGTACGAAAAGCGTGATGACCTGACGTACGACGGAACATGGGGGTTTGTAGGCCAGGCTAAGCGTAGAACATGAAATTCTAGTTATCCACATTAAATATGAAACATGAAAGACTTGTTGACTAAATTAAAGACTGAATTTGAAAGAACTGTTGGCCAGACTAAAGACCCAACTTCCTGGGCCTGACTGTCAAACTAAAAATAGAACACAAAGGGTTTGAATTCCAGACTAACGGGTGCAAATACAATATATAGAATACTTAGAATACGTAAGCGACGAAATCTCCGGGAGACAAAAAATCAGTTACCTGGAAGCATACTCAGAAGAATAATGCAAGACGACACTGGTGGTTTGGGGAGAAGCACAAAAGAAGCACAGAGATTGTTCTGGAGAAATGTTCAAGCGGATGAGCCTGAGATAAGGGGCCACATGTCAAGAAACAAACCGACATAGAGGCTCCGGTTGCATTCCCAGAGACAGTATTAGTTTTGCGGTGGGCGAACCAATTTGAGAAGTGGTGGTCGTGAGAATGTCAGATGGTTGGGAAGATAGCTTCTCGCATGCTATGTGATCCCAAGTGTTACATTTCCACGTCCAAGCCTGATGTCTCTTTAACAATTAATGGCAGCGCTGATGGCTAGTTTATTCCAAGACTGTTAAGCCGGGATGGGTGTGAGGATAAGCCCTCACTACCTATTATTTTCCTAACGGTGTGCGCCTCGTAAAGCCACTGAAAGCCGAGTCCAGTTCCTGGCATTCACGTGGCGGAATTGTTCTTTATTGGCAGGAAAAAGGGCAAAAGCGGATATCTGGCGCCTTAAAACCAGACGCTTAGGGCAGATGGGGCTCGTTAACCTCCACTGTTCGTCTGTCTAGGAGAAGATAAACTCTCATTCCAAACCTCCGCTCCCTTGCGGCTATACCTACACATGGGAAAGGTTAAGGGAGAAAACTCTGACAGCAAATCCGGAGTCGGGGTCCCGAAACCAGTCCGATGTTATGTTCAACGTCCTTCTGGCAGCTCCTGCGACGGCACTGCTGCCAAACTGTATCAGCTCTGGCTGTTACTTTGGATCCACCAGTGATGTGGAGAGGAGGACCTGCTGCATGGGCAACATCTGGCCCGCCATATCAACTTGCCCAGTCTTGTGCCCTGGATAGGACACTCCAGCTTCACCTCACGGTGTAGATGGTCAAATATCCTGTTTTTGCACAATACATCCGTGTTTAATTACGGCTCGACCGATATTCCAAAGGTAAGCATCTTAACGTGGATTCATTACCGCTACGACTCAAATTAACTAAGAAAAGAGACTAGAGAAAAGAATAGTTGCCTGCACTTAACCTATCGGATCCGAGTGGTTGGTGTCCCATTGTAAGTTGCTTACTTACTGCCCATTGTCCCTCCGGGGTCATAGCCCGTCGACAACAGCTCTCCAGAGTCCTCTGTCCTGGGCTCTTGTTTCACGCTGTCTCGAAGTGTCTTCTTTGTGTCCGCCTGGAGGTACCTTCGCCGCTTGTTTTTTTCTCCTACCTTGAGGGTTCCATGTCAGAGCCTGTCTGGTGATATTTGATGCTGGTTTCCGGAGCATGTGACCAATCCATCCCCATCGTCTTCTTCTTATTTCATCTTTGGCAGACAGTTGGTGTGTCCTCCTCCACATGATCGTGTCTGGCCAGTGGATCTGGAGGAATCTTATTAGACAGTTGTTGATAAAAGTCTGTACTTTCTTGATGGTTGTTTTGGTTGGCTTCAATGTCTCTGCTCCGTACAGTAGGACTGACGTCACGTTAGAGTTAAACTGTCGGATCTTCGTGTGTAATGACAACAATTGGAGCTCCAGATGTTCTTGAGCACCTCTCGCCAACCCTTGCTGTAAAACCCGCGTCTGTGCCACCGTGCTTGTCAGTGACACTACCCAGGTATGTGAAGGCATCTACCTCTTCAGTGCACTCCCGTCCAATGTCACTAGCTCAGTGATGGCTGTATTAACCTTGAGGACCTTTGTCTTTCCTTTATGTATGTTGAGACCCACAGGTGAGGAGATGGTTGCCAGTTTTGTGGTCTTCTCCTGCATCTGCTGGTGGCTGTGGGACAACAGTGCCAGATCGTCGGCAAAGTCCAAGTCCACCAGTTGCGTCCACAATGTCCACTGAGTTCCATTTCTTCTCTGGGTTGTGCCTGTCTTCAGTATCCAAATGATGGCAAGGAGAAAGAGGAACGGGGTCAGCAGGCAGCCTTGTCTAACTCCGGTCTTCACTTCGAAACAGTTCGCTTGCTGTCCTCCATGGATGGATTACTCTGCAGCCTGTTCCTTCATAACTGTTCTTAATCAGGCTGACCAGTTTGGTTGGTATGCCATAATGTCGTAGTAGTTTCCAGAGGGTGTTCCTCTCAGCTCGCTAATAACATTAATATAAAGGACATCGCTGTAACAGGGCTATGCTGACGAAGCTCTGGCGAAGCTACTTTTTTCTTTTAAACGCGGGCACGCAATCATGCACGCAAGCACGCAGATACACAATAGAGGGCGCTGCCATGGCGACCTGGAGTGTCTGCATTTAGTATATGTCTTGTTTATTGATTTTAGTCAGTTTTAATACAAGGATGTTATATATACAAACCTACGAGTCAGCGGAAAAGGGTCGCAAGTTCGCTGTGGACTTGAATTGCTTCTTTTGGCGTTTCGACCGGGATGACTTCTCACGTGAGCGGAACACTCTGGCACGAACCGTCAGGATTAGTGGCAAGGTGGTGGGGGGAAAGTAGACCAGTCTAGAGGAACTGTACTGGCACCGGGCAGAAAGAAAGGGAAGGAAGGTCTCCTTAGAACCCGAACACCCCATGTTTCCACGCTATTAACAGTTTTCTTCTGGCCGGCGCTTTCAATTCACTCAGTGTAAACTGTATCGCAGTCAAAACTCATTTGTTCCCTCGTCAATTAGACTGATGAATGAATAACTGTCCTTCGTTACCTCCATAACTGCCACTGGGTGAGCCTGATATGATTTGTGAGATGATTGAACTTTTGTAACTTATTTAAATTATTTAACATATTTCACTTATTTTAACTTATTTAAGCGATATACGTTTTATTACTTTTTCCTTTTTTATTGCATGTACATTTGTTTTATTTGTTTTAATATGCTGACACACTCCAAATGAATGTACTTCCAAGGGACAATAAAGTATTGTGATTGTGACTGATACACAAGACATACGAGCACATAAGCACACAAGCACACAAACCCACAAGTACACACGCACACACGCACACAAGCACTCACGCACACACGCACACACGCACACACGCACACACGCACACACGCACACAAGCACACAAGCACACACACACATACGCTAGCATGCGCACACGCATACGTACACGCACACACACACACACACACACACACACACACACACACACACACACACACACACACACACACACACACACACACACACACACACACACACACACACACAACCATACACACACGCACGCACACACATAGACACGTCGCACACACATACCAACACACACACACACTACACACACACACACACACACACACACACACACACACACACACACACACACACACACACACACACACACACACACACACACACACACACACACACACACACACACACACACACACACATACACACACACACACTACGCAATGTACAAAACATGAGACAAACAAAGACATTTGGACGGAATAACGGTAGCCGTGTTCGAATACGATCAAACGGAATATGTTGTAATGGATATAAATATATGCCTACTTTGGTTGCCTTGTGTGATTAATAGAGAGTAAATATCCTTGATAATAGAAATCAAGGTGCGTGACAGAAACGTAATCTACCTTCTTAGGCGTAATTGTGTGTTTCCTGTTACGAGATGCGCATAGCAGTTTTGCGTGTTTATCAAATCGAGCTGATACTGGGTATAGTTGTGAATATGACGCTTATCGTTTGCCCGGTATACATAAATAAAGGACGGATGATGGTAAAACGAAAGTAAAAAAACTAACGTAAAAAAATAGCGACGAATGTCATCGTTAGTAATCTGCATTTCTCCACTGACGATGACAAATAGGCACTATTAAACAGGACCATCGTAATGATAATTGCCCTATAACTAATTTATTATATAGGGCAGTGGTTCTCAGAATGGGGGTCGTGGGCATCTGGTGGCCGTTTGGCAATTTCAGGAGGCCGTAGGACGACGCTTCGTAACAATAATTCGTGAATTATTAAAACGTGCCATTACTCGCGCTTGATATCCACAAAACGCGCAAATCAAATCGTTATGCCGCTATAGCGTTAAGAACCTCACACTATCGGAGAACAGTTGATGGCCCAATGTGCCAAGACCATGGTCACACTTGTTCTGGGGGATAATAGTGCTAAAAACGTGGTGTCATTTCTCCTTCCAGTGATACTGTCCGCCGCAGAATATGTGGTCTTTCTTTGGACATCAAAGAACAGGTGATCCAGGAAATCAAAAGTTCTGGTTTGTTTAGCATCCAATTTGATGAATCGGCCGATGTTCGATCCTGCTCCCAAAGGATGGTGTTCGCTAGGTACGTTCACAATGGAGACCTAAAAGAAGAATTCTTTGTTCTGTGATGACATCAAGTTAACATCCAAAGGGGAAGACGTGATGGACAAACTGACTGAATTCTTTGAAGCTGAATGTCTTGACCGGAACAATCTCTGTGATGTGTGTACCGACGGGGCCCCTGCGATGCTTGGATTTTGATCAGGATTTATGACCCTCGTCAATATGATATCAATTAAAGGTGTATTCATATCTAGTTGTCTATTGACCTTTAGAGTAAACATTGGTTCAAAGATATTGATTGTATGGACCGCAAGATAGGCTGCTGAAATGTTTTATGTTTGCAACGTGGGCCTAAGGCTTCTTGTGATAGCTTATTCTGCTTCTGATTTTACAGTCTATGCAACGAGGCCTAAGGCTTCTTGTGATGGCTTATTCTACTTCTGATTTTACAGTCTATGCAACGAGGCCTAAGGCTTCTTGTGATGGCTTATTCTACTTCTGATTTTACAGTCTATGTAACGAGGCCTAAGGCTTCTTGTGATGGCTTATTCTACTTCTGATTTTACAGTCTATGCAACGAGGCCTAAGGCTTCTTGTGATGGCTTATTCTACTTCTGATTTTACAGTCTATGCAACGAGGCCTAAAGGCTTCTTGTGATGGCTTATTCTACTTCTGATTTTACAGTCTATGCAACGAGGCCTAAGGCTTCTTGTGATGGCTTATTCTACTTCTGATTTTACAGTCTATGCAACGAGGCCTAAGGCTTCTTGTGATGGCTTATTCTACTTCTGATTTTACAGTCTATGCAACGAGGCCTAAGCTTCTTGTGATGGCTTATTCTACTTCTGATTTTACAGTCTATGCAACGAGGCCTAAGGCTTCTTGTGATGGCTTATTCTACTTCTGATTTTACAGTCTATGCAACGAGGCCTAAGGCTTCTTGTGATGGCTTATTCTACTTCTGATTTTACAGTCTTCTGACTTCTTGTGATGGCTTATTCTACTTCTGATTTTCTATGCAACGAGGCCTAAGGCTTCTTGTGATGGCTTATTCTACTTCTGATTTTACAGTCTATGCAACGAGGCCTAAAGCTTCTTGTGATGGCTTATTCTACTTCTGATTTTACAGTCTTGCAACGAGGCCTAAGGCTTCTATGCTTATTCTACTTCTGATTTTACAGTCTATGCAACGAGGCCTAAGGCTTCTTGTGATGGCTTATTCTACTTCTGATTTTACAGTCTATGCAACGAGGCCTAAGACTTCTTGTGATGGCTTATTCTACTTCTGATTTTACAGACTATGCAACGAGGCCTAAGGCTTCTTGTGATGGCTTATTCTACTTCTGATTTTACAGTCTATGCAACGAGGCCTAAGGCTTCTTGTGATGGCTTATTCTACTTCTGATTTTACAGTCTATGCAACGAGGCCTAAGGCTTCTTGTGATGGCTTATTCTACTTCTGATTTTACAGTCTATGCAACGAGGCCTAAGGCTTCTTGTGATGGCTTATTCTACTTCTGATTTTACAGTCTATGAATTATTCAATTTATCAGTGTTTGCTACAGTTACCATTTATAATGCGCCCGATGTTAATGGCTGATAACAGTTGAGCGAAATTTCGATTATATAGTCCAATACGTGTATAGGTTTAGTGTACGTTTTGAGGCCGACGAAATATTATAGTACTTGGAAAGCAGATTAAACTGATTGTGATCTGATCTGAAGAAGACTTGCGGGTCGTGGAAACATTCATGCACGAGCCTTCCACAAGCTGTATCGGTAAAACCGCTGTTTCAAAATATAGCTTCACATGGACTGCGTAATTTATAGTGAATATAATTGTTTATCTCCGCGAAGTCCGCCGCTAATAGTGCGCACGAGTGGACATAGCGATGGACAGTGGTTGAGCAAAGTGTTAATATCAGGAGTCCGGTTTCATGATTGATTTGGTCGGTATATATATATCTATATAGATTGACATACATACATATATATATATATATATATATACATATATATATATATATATATCTGCTGATGTGCCCTACCCAGGTCCACTTCTTTCTTCTGATTTGTTCCATCAAGTATATGACCTTTGTCCTCTCTTTTACCAAGATGTTTGTTTTTCTCTCCCGATATGTGACGTTTAACATACTTCTTTCCATCTTTGTATGTGCGGCTGCTGGCCTGTTCATTGCCTGGATGGGGAGTGTTTCTGTGCCGTATGTCATCGTTGGTGGTACGCATGAGATGTGGACGTGTCTCTTCATGCAGGTTCCAAAGTTACCCTTGAAGTTGTTTGGCGAATGCTGTCCAGCGGTGATTCTTCTTTGAATCTCCTTGTCTTGGTTTTTGTCTCTGATACTGTATCACTATATATATATATATATATATATATATATATATATATATATATGTATATATGTATGCCTGTCTTTATAGATATAATCAATCATGAAACCGTACTTCTGATATTAACAGCAGAGCGATGTGCTTTGAACGATATATCATCATCATCATCATCATCATTCATCACTGTGCAGCCGTAGTGCTCCGTGGTTGGGCGGAGGCCTCAGGCATGTCGTTTCCAAATCTGCCTGCCATGAGCTATCCTCTGCCAGATGGTGCCCTTCCAGTACTCGTCTAGTTCATCTCTCCACCGTCTCGCCGGACTTCTTCTAGATCGGTTCCTTCGTAAGGCCTGTAGGTAGTCATACTTTATGTCCATCGGTTATCTCGTAGTCTGCTGATGTGCCCTACCCAGGTCTACTTCTTTCTTCTGATTTGTTCTATCACGTCTATGACCTTTGTCCTCTCTTTTACCAAGATGTTTGTTTTTCTCTCCCGATATGTGATGCTTAACATACTTCTTTCCATCTTGATTTGTGCGGCTGCTAGCCTGTTCATTGCCTGGATGGAGAGTGCCCATGTTTCTGCGCCGTATGTCATCGCTGGTGGTACGCATGAGATGTGGACGTGTCTCTTCATGCAGGTTCCAAAGTTACCCTTGAAGTTGTTTTGCGAATGCTGTCCAGCGGTGATTCTTCTTTGAATCTCCTTGTCTTGGTTTTTGTCTCTGATAGTGTATCGCTGTCCCAGATAGACGTAGCATTCAACCTTCTCTATCTGCGTCTTGTTGATATAAATATTGGTGGTCTTTTTCTAGCATCACCATTGTCTTCAAAATGTTCATCTTCAGTCCTTGTTTTTAACTTTCATCAGCTAGCTGTTGCAGCATTTTTGTGTAACTCTTGCGGTGTAGTAGCGCCTATGAGTATGTCGTCGGCGAAGTGAACCCGACTGAGATATTTTCCGCCTATCCTCAAGCCTCTGGTTTGCCAGGTCAGTCTTCGGAATATTCTTTCAAGTGTTGCCGTAAACAGCTTGCGCGACATGGTGTCACCCTGTCATACTCCTCTCTTGATGTTGATCTTGTTGTTTTTTGTGTAGGTGGATTGTCACCGAGCTGTTGGTGTAGATGTCTTTCATAAGTTCGATGTATACGTCTTCTATCCCCTGTTCTTGAAGGGAGGTCAGTATTGCATGAGTTTGTACTGAGTCGAAAGCCTTCTCGTAGTCGTCGAAAGCGATGCAGAGCGTGATATTATATTCTCGGCACTTCTCTTTCAGTTGGTTCACGACGTGTATGTGGTCTGTCGTTGAATACCTGCTTCTGAATCCTGCTTGCAATCGTGGTTGGTTTTTGTCGAGTGTCTTCTCTAGCCAATTCGTTGGTATCTTTGTGAGTAATTTGTAGATGTTTGATAACAGACATGTCGGTCTGTAGTTCTTTAAGTCTTTCTTGTTTCCCTTCTTGAAGTTTATCGCCATATTTGCGTTCTTCCATGTGGTAATTATTCGTCTTTCTAATGAGCATTTAGTATACAGCTTAGCCAGTGTCTTCGAGATGGTATCTTCTTCTGCTTTTAAAGTTTCAATATTTACATGGTCGTTGCCTGATGTCTTCCCATTCTTCTTATTTCTTAACGTTGTCTTCACCTCCCATGGTGTTATCTCTGGTACATCTTTCGCCATTATGTTTAACAGAAACATAATTTATTTAATTTGTTTAAAACACATCTACGAAACAATGTATCAATCAATCAGTATATGAGTTAATCAGTAAATCCATACATCAATCAATCAACCAACCGGCCGGTCGGTCGGCCGGTCTGTTGATTGATTGATCGATCGATGAATCAATTGATCGATGAATCAATGAATCAATAAATAATTCAGTCAATCAAACAATCAGTCAGTTAATCAGTCAATTAATCAATCAGACAATCAGTCAACCAATCAATCAACCAATCAAGCAGACAAACAAACAAATAAACAAAAAGTCAGGTAGTCACGACGCATCCTCTCAAGTGGCTTCGGTCTGTCATGATCTTTGCGATGTTACACCCGCTGAATCTGGTGTCCTTTTGGATGACTTCTCGCAGTCTTAAGTTTAGTTGTAATCTTCTAAGGGGGCTCTCTTGTTTCCAGAGTAATATCTTGTTGGCTCCCTCATAACGAAAATTGGGTTGTCTCGCGATTGTGCAAACCCGTGGGAGAGAGTCGTATAATTCCCGGTGCTCGCATTGTGACATTTTCATAATAATGACGTGAATACAGGCTGAACATTACAAACGGTACATTAACATATTTATAGAAAGCACAACTAATGAAAGTAGATTATTTCAGCTCCGTGAATTGAATATAAATCTAAATAAATAAAAGTTTATATAAATAAAACAAGTAAACTGCATATGCATAAGTAAATAATATTAAGTAAAAGTAGGACTACTGTTAATTACCATTAATTCGTAGGAAATTGTAAATTAGTTTGTAGTTATTGTCAGAGATAACGTCCTTAGATCATGAGAATTCTGAAAATGCATGGTTCGACATCGACTAACACTGTACACATATGCATTGCGGGTTTCATAAGGTGATACCTGGAGGGGAGGCATAAGATTTTGTAGTTTGTGATTAGGCTGTTGTATGTTCGTGAACAGAGGTCTGCATGAGGTACCCTTTCTTTCTGCCAACGTTGGTAATCTCGCTTTGGCTATGGCGATTACTCTTTGACTTGGAATAAGAGACCCTTTGAATATATTACCCATAACGTAGCACATAAATATGAGACATGATCAGCAGCAGTATTTCGCGAGCGAAGTTCTTGAATTTCTCCGTATCGGAGAGCCTGCGCCGTGCGTGACTCCACTGCTAAAGATGTCACTATTTACGGTTAATTGGGTTAGCCGTTCGCGTGATAGCCTTTCGATCAGCAATTATCCAACGGTTCCGCCGAATTGATTTCCCGGCGTTCTCGTCCGATTGTTTATCAGACGCGCGACATAGTCCACTTAATCCCGCGTCCGTCGGAAATACTGCCAAATTCAACTCTAATCTGACACAAACGACGCCTGCGGTTGACAGCTAAACGGGGATAATGTGCACCCGTAGCAGATACTTAGACAGTGCCCTGTCGAACAATTGTGGCACCGCTAAATGTGAAAATTCCGCTAAATATGACAGGTCCGCTAAACGTAAAAATTCCGCTATATGTGAAAAAAATTACACTAAATGTGAAAAAAGTACGCCCGGTAAACGTAAAAAAGTATCAACGCTAAATGTGAAACATAGGAAGGCCCACTAAAGGTGAAAAAACTTCCTACGCTAAATGTGAAAACAACATTCATATTCAGTTCTGTATAAGAATGGAGTGTGTGTGTGTGTGCGCGCGCGCGCATGCGTGCGTGCTTGCGTGCGCAGAGATTGAAACTGTGACCACCGGCTTGCCAGTCACAGACTATACCACTAGGCTACACGACCATCCATGCTGTGGACTGTGTGTGACAATGCCCTCCCTAGGCATGATAGAGACTACGGAACAGAATTGAATTAATTGTAATTTTTAATTGGTTGACTAAAGCCACGCAGTGGAGTTAATTTGAATTTAATTAAATAATTGCCCAAACTGATAGCATGGATTATTTTTAATTGTTTGAATCAACTTAAATAAGTTATTTGCAATTTAAGTAATTAACTTTTCTAGTTATAATTACCCATATCTGCTATGTAATTATATGAATCCTTGTTCGTAAAGAGGGTGGGCGAGTCCGTGGGTGTCTCAGTGGGTGGGTCAGTCGGTAGGTGGGTGTGTGCGTGGGTGAGAGGGTGACTGGGTCGATGCCCGCTGTTGCGATCCATTCGTACAGATAACTAACTACAAGAATTCTCGCTAATGAAATTAAGGCAGTTATTATTACTATTATGAAAATATATCATATGTAACCATATCATAAACGATTAAACATATCTTCCTTCAAATTCAATATGGTACAGAAAACAAAATAAGATATTCGAAGAAAATACAACATCGAAATGCACGTACAAATTAGTGGTCACATATTATTCTAAATATTACTTTTAAATATAATGTCGTAGATAAACCCATACGTTGACAATATATTGAAATTGCGTAACTACATAAACATTCTAGCCGTACATGAACGTGGCATTGTGTTGCCGTGTAAGTGCAGTATCACAACATCAGAATAACATTTTCACACAAATTGTCACATGTTATTGGGTTTACAAAATACTAATATAACCGGGTTTAATAATGTTTATAATTTAAAAATTATCCTAGACTGCATAAAACGAATTATCAGACATCACAAATCGACATATTGTGATAAAAATCAATCACAGAATACAAATAAAAGATGTATTACAAATAATGTCCATTATGTGATAAACAACTCCAATACCGGTCCAGCAGATAAAATAAACGTAAACAGTTAACTAAGCAAGTTTGGCGAATAAAAGTAGATACATATTTACTACCCATAAACGATTCAGTCGTACTTAATATGACACTCAAAGAAAACAATTATTCTAAGTAAACGTCGTCGAAATTCACACACCAAGTTTGAGGTTACAAATTACAGAATGTCCACATATATCTTGGCATAAATAAATATAAATGTTGACAACACGCATAGCTCTATATGCTTCTAGATAAATGTTGTTTTTCATAGAATCACGACATGAGCATAGGGTTTCAGACAAACATAAGCATATAGGATCTAGGCCTAGTGCTCTTAATTCACACTTAATTATTTTTTTCATTTTTAAAATCGTCTACACTATCAACAATTACTATCACAAATCGACACAATTAAATATCACTCGTAAAATAATAATATAAACGTCGCAAAAAATGTTGCCATTTATGTGGCTATGTTGCGCAAACATAAGTTCAGCACCTGACAAGAAGACAAATAATTGCATGGCGTTAATCGTGCCAGATATGAAAGACTCATAAACTCAACTGTTTCCCATTAATTTCCACATAAACTTCTTCTCATTCCGACAAATGACATACACACAATATCTTATCAGTATATGTGTACCGTTACTACCGCCCTTTTGATGGAATACAAACAAATATTTTGAAAGTACCTGGAAGTTGGGTTGCCATCAAAATAATGCTTGCGTAGTACCATTTTGGGTAACCGCAATGCAAGCCCGCTTCCTTTTCCCGCCAACCGTATTAGTTTACATATGGTGCATTTACATCGTATGCCTTAGCTAAAGTCCAACCTCCCTCCCTCAAAAGGTCCGGACGAACATGGATCGTGTGTTTCGAAACATACTCAACTATATTATGAATTCGTTGACTTTCACTCCAAGCACATCTAACTACACCGATATAGAAAACTCCATCATCCAACACAAAATCTTGTGAATCATTTCATCGGGCAGGTCACACAATGTTGACATGCCAATTGAATTTCGTCCAATTTCGATTGAATCTCCAACACCGTTCTCTTCGATTTGGATGTCCATCTCTTTCTCAAGATGCCTATTTGGTAACTCGTGTGAAAACTTGCGGTAGATTGAAATGTTGTTAGCCTCTAGATTATGCGCATAGCTAATTTTGCCATCTTCTGGTCCGGGTGCATGTCCGCTGTTGTCAAATTCTTGTCCGGGTGAACTACTCCACGTTATTTGATCACTAGCTACGACACCCTCTCCTACATCATCACTATTTGCGTCTAAGCATACGTAGTGCTCGCCGTTACCCCCATGGAGATGCCCTAAGATACCACAAGGTTGATCATTCGTCACCTGAGAAAGTTCATCAGGTCGAATGAGAGTCGTTCCATGATTCAGAGTAGATACTAAAACTATTTGGAGATTGAACAATTGAGACATTGCTTGCAAAGTTATTTGATCCCCAAATTCATGTTGTAAGTTCATACGATGTAAATACTGAAGTCTCCATTCGGTGAGATAACTGCTCCATGGTACACCCTGCTCGGAGCTACCCAATGCCCTGTGGGTATCCAGATAGTTCACTACTTCTCGTTGCAATGTATCTGCGCTTCTATGAATTCCCAGCTTTGCCAAATGATACGCCATTGCAGCGAACTGACAACTGCCGTCACCTGGCGGACAGTAGCTGATATGAAGACCGGATTCTGACACAAGATTCTGTCGATTACTATCCGTGGTCATAGATATGTATAGACTTGACTTGAGAGTATTGTTCGGTGTCGATGCCAATTCTGTCACGTGAAATTTTTTCTATAGCGTGCTTTGCACGTGGAGGAAAGAACCTCACTCTGTAGAAATGTTTCTCTTTTTTTTGCATTCTACTATACTACCATGCAGTGCTCTTATTTTCTTTGGTACCTTGTGTTTTTGCAATTTGTATCGAACTAACACCCGTGCTCCGGGTTCGTATACAGGGGTTTTCAGACTCCGCATCAACGCTTTATTTTTGCGCTCATTGCAATGACGAGTGGCTTTTTCAGCTAATTTTCGCACCGCGTTGCATATGTTTAATCGACTCTTGACATCACGAATTTGAACAGCAGCCACACGAGTATTGAAATTACGCTGTCGCTCAAAATAAACATGGAATGGGCTTTGCCATTTCAAACATTCATTAGGTCTGTCATGTATTTCTTTCTCACAAGAAGGCAGCTGGCATACCCAATTGATACCTATCTGATTGTATTTCACTAAGTCAAATGCAATTTTCTTGTTCAGTATTTGGTTCATTCTTTCAATATTGCCGACTTTGAGGATGATACGGTCTACTGGTTCTGACGGTTACGTGTTTGTTTTTTAGCCTTCTTTTCACATGTTTCCGGAATTCAGTACCACAATTGTGCTGAACGAGGCGGGGGTACCCATACAATTCTAATATGCCCTTGAGCTTGACCATTACTGTCGACCATTTTTTTTATTAGGTAAGGGTCTTAACCAAGTGTATCTACTGAACACGCCAAGAACGCACAGCACGTAAGAATACGCAGCGTCAGCATAGAGTATTTTACTCCTTGTTATGTCTACAAGATCTATTTGGAGTTTGTCCTGTACTCCTCTGCTTCGAATGCTTGCGTGAGGAACTTTATTCAGGAAGCGCGCCGTCATTATTTGGTGCGCGTGTCTTGGGAAAGCACATGACTTATTGCATGCATGCGCCGTTGTCCAATGCCTCTCCGGCGATCATATTACTCCTTGACCAACTTAGTGACATCGGACGTTTTAAAAAATTTCTTGTTGTCGCAATACGGGTATGTGCCGACTAACTTGTAGCTGAGCCTGTTCCTGTAGTATTTGGCCAACGCGCTCCTTTCAGCAGTCGTCCGTTCGCAAACAGAGGGCAAACGATTTCTACTCAACAGCTGTTGTATTATCTCGAAGTGAGTGTCGGGTATCACCGAACAAGTTGTTTTTACTCTCGCAGGGAAGTACCCACAAGCCAGAAGAAGAGACGAAATTAGCAGCCTGCGGAAAAAACGAGAACATGTACCAATCGCTTGAAATATAAACGTAGTTTCTATCCGAACTAATAATTATGCGCTAAACGCTCAGGGTGAAATTATGGTTAGTATACGGTTTTAGGTTAGGGTTTGGGTTAGGGCTAATATCAGGTAAGGTTTGGATTACATTCAGGTTAGGGTCCGGGTTAGGGTGTGTTACAACTCTTAATGTAATAATTAACTGATAACGTAATATGTGCACGATAATGTATTGAAATTAACCAAAAAGGTAATAAAATCAATCAATAATGTAATAAAATTGACCAATAACGTAAGTGTCTGATACCGTAATAACAACGACCCTTAATGTAATAAACCTTCTGTCCGATGTGTAATAATTTTTTATTTATAATGTAATACCTTTTTCCTGCCCATAATGCAATAACTATTGACTGATAATGTAATAACAGGGAAATTTAAAGTCCAAATCGTATAAAAGTCTCACTAAGTTCATTTTTAGGGTTAACTGTGTTAGCAACAACGACACACCAGAAAATAAAATAAATGAAACTACGTCAAGGTCAAGTTAAAGACAAAAACATATTGCGAAGTTCACACCGTTTTTGTCTAATAATGTTGCCACGACAATATCATACATTTTAAATAGGCCCCCTCCTCAACCTTCACAATCACGGCGTACTAACCATCATCTGTCATAGGGGTCACTGCCCTCCTTTCATCAGGGCCATCATGTGCCTCATTCGCATTCATGTGTGCGTGTGGGGGGGTGCGTGTATACATTGTATGCGTTGTGTGCGTGTGTGTATAAGTGACCGTGTGCGTGTCACTAGTAGACGCACATATCTACATATTTGATTCCTTAAAACTTCAGAACAACCTATCGCAAAATTTCAATTATCATAATTATTATAACTAATACAGCTCACCAAACACAAGCAAGCATCTTTATAACTAGAATGATCAAGTCGGTGCGTTACCGCTCTCTGTTCTATCTCGCACCTCACTTATATTCAATTATTTACCTACATCTATCAAGCCGTCGCCACCCTCTCCAATACTAAAAAAACCGTCTTTAAAATACATCCTCCAAACAGATAATGAACCAGCCGTGCACTTCGCAGTACAGTATGCTGTGTTACCATGATGCTATTCATAACATGAATAACATCACTGGTTTTATTTCAGTTGCACCCTACTAGATTAGAAATTGTATCAGGACTGTGTTATATACATGTAAACATACATGCCAAACGGACACATATTATTACACACAGTGCACACAAATATAGACTACAGGTAATCCGAGTATAATCAAAATCGATGCAAACATAAAACGCCTACATAGAACATGAATTGCATGCACGACCCAAAAAGATTATTAACTTAAGTTAATCGAAAAACCTTCATAGTCCTTTTAATTGTTAATCGCCTCATTCCAGTAAAAATCCCCTGTAGTTTACATTATCAGTCAAAAGTTATTACACTATCGGGCAGAAGGTTTATTAGATTATCTTTCGATATTATTGCATTATCTGGTATTTATGAGAGTATCGGTTTGTTTATCACATTATCGATCACGTATTGGCACGTATCGGGCACGTGAAAACTCTCTTGGGTTTCGATTCTTGCATTAGGCTATCAGTTAATGATCACATAATTTGTAACAGGGTTACGGTTATGGCAGTGCACTGTATCCTATTTCATGGGCATGTCTACTAGTTTCATTCAGCTCTTTTCAATGTAGAATGTCGGTTAGTGCAACCTCAGCGAAATAAGCCAATAAACGTTGTAAATGTTGACGCTAGTTAGAATAACTCGACCGTGACATGGCGTAGGCTACAGTCTGCTACTACACGGACTTCACAGCGACATCATGTTTTACCATGCCGAACACGACTCAATATTTTATGTCGTCTGCCCTGCACTGATTATCGCCCGCTAAAAATATATTAACTTGCATATGGTACAGTTGCTTCTAATTTTGCACAATTAATATATTACCAGCGAAGCATGACTGTTTAGTATTTCGCTCGCTAACACAACGGCAAGCGCGAATTACTAGAAACGGCAGCGCGGCTATTTGTTAGCGTGAATGCACGTGAACCATATGTTAGAATCAAAGCCGGAACTCCAATAATATCCCCGCTAGTTGCGCCAGTTGGCGCTAGTTGCACTAACTACCACCGCTAGATACTATAACATATTGTAAAAATCCTGAAAGGATACTTTATTTTTATTTCATATTTTAAAATATTGTTTAGTGATAGAGTATAGTCGGTGATGTCTGTGAATACGTCGTTCGTACGTAGTTAGTTAGAATAGTAAGACGAGCATTTCTCATCTAGCGAACTACCGCTGTCCAGTTGACTAATGTCCGACGCGAAACGTGATATGTCTAGTTGATAACAGTCAATTAATCTAACACCAATCGTCGACACCAGAGAGCAGTCAGCCGGATAGGAAACCGTTTAATAGCCAGTTTGCAGGTGATCACATTTTCAATATCTGCGCACGGACGCACGTACGCGCGCACACACTCCATTTTTATATGGAACTTAATATGAATGATGTTTTCACATTTAGCGTAGGAAGTTTTTCACCTTTAACGGGCCTCCCTATGTTTCATATTTAGCGTTGATACTTTTTTACCTTTACCGGGCGTACATTTAGTGTAATTTTTTCACGTATAGCTGAATTTTCACATTTAGCTGTTACATTTGCATTCGGCCACATCAAACCAAAGCCAACGAATACATACGATGCAATACATACACACACACGCACACGCACACGCACACGCACACGCACACGCACACGCACACGCACACGCACACGCAAACACACACACACACACACACCCACACACACCACACACACACACACACACACACACACACACACACACACACACACACACACACACACACACACAAACATACATGCGTATTCACAACGCAACTCACCGTCGTCTTCGGCGCCGAATTTAGCCTAGACGTCTCGCGTCTATTACTAGTGGAAGCGGCATCGCTTTGGAATAACCTTGACTTGATGCAGTTCAGTTACAAGCCGATGGGGTAGTTTATCGTCTTCTGCGCTATCGTATGACTTTCGATGAGTTTTTGATGAGAAACGCTGACAACCACTACATCGAAATGGAGCCTATTCGTTATCAAGTTTCCCCGGGAGTAGCGTGCGGATACAATGTTTTTGTTATTGCGATACACGATATAAGCGTGTCAGTATAATATCTAAGGTTTTGTAACACATAGATGACAACGTTCTGTGGCGACGAATTATTTCTTTATGAAGTTTTCTTCCGTAGCAGTATTGGTTACCTTGCAACAGTTTGACAATGATTTTTCACAGCAACTTCATTTGTTGAGTTACATATACCAAGTCACGCTGGTTATATCAGGTTAATTATATATATTATCACCCGGTATGGTTTGTATGCGTTTTGTCTTAAACAGACATGACAACAAACGGGGGCGCTGCTGTTGAAAATGTTCCGTGTGACTCCACCTGTTGCACACAATCATGCTACTCAAAAATCTAAAAAAATCCTAAAACATAGAGCCCCACCCGCATCAGTTGTCAGTGTTATATTATCGCTCGGTATTATTTGGCTTCCTACAATCAATCAATAATTCACAAATCGGATTACAAATTTCCTCGGCTGTTTTTATTATATTCATCTATTCAACGCTGACGATACAAATCATATTTCCATTTTAGCGAAGAAACGGTTCTAGTGCGTGCCACTAACGGTGTTTGTGTTCGAAAATTCAAAACTAGCATGACTGGTCGTGTTACTGATATTTGTGCCATGTATATCGTTTGTATTTATAATGTACATACTCAGTAGTTGAGTGACAAGAACCACATAAGCAGTATTGCGTTTACCTGAATGTCTATATGCCTGTATCTCTCTCTCTCTCTCTCTCTCTCTCTCTCTCTCTCTCTCTCTCTCTCTCTCTCTCTCTCTCTCTCTCTCTCTGTCTCTCTCTCTCTCTCTCTCTCTCTCTGTATCTCTCTCTCTCTCTCTCTCTCTCTCTCTCTCTCTCTCTCTCTCTCTCTCTCTCTCTCTCTCTCTCTCTCTCTCTCTCTCTCTCTCTCTCTCTCTCTCTCTCTCTCTCTCTCTCTCTCTCAAAATCAATGTGCCAAAATAGTCTTTCTATATGTCATGAAAATATAGCATCGTACGCTACGTTTTATATAGAGCAGAACCCCTCTAAAAATGACACCCAAGTTACTGATACAAACTAGCCTGATTAAAGAGGTGGCCGCATTAGACAAACGGAAACTCGTTTCCCGAGTTTCCGTTATTTAGCACCAAAGTCCCGTTTAGCGTCGTCAACCCTCGCAGAATACTGGCTCAGAGTTATTTGGACTTGTACAACATTTCCTGGATGCAACACAGTAAAGTGTCTAAAATAAAAACATATTAAAGTAATATTTTAAGTTGATTTGGGAAAATCATATTTGTTATGGGTTAATCGTTCATAACCATTAAACTGTCTTCGACAACTACGCTCATCGTTTTCGGCATTCGACATTACGTACGCTTGACACTCTAAAATGGAATATTTGTAGGAATGCCTGGCGAAATATCCGTATGTGCGGGAATGTTTTGTCATACCACTATAGCAGTGTAATGCATATACATTACTTTATATATATATCAAATAAAATTGACGGCTCCAGTACGTCGCGGATTGCAAGTTATTCCTTGCCAATATATATATATATATATATATGATGTTGTTTAATGTCTGGAGTTTCCTTGTAGTTTGATTTGATTGGTTTAATTTGTTTGGTGTTTCAGTGCCATAGAACCGCATTAATTTTTCGTCAGTGTTCGTTAGTCTGTGTTTGCTTCGTGTCAATATTTTTTCGCTTACCTCTTTGTAGAGGTCGGGTATGTTTAAACATACTAAAAAAATAAAATAACGAGAATAGAGTGATCTAAGAGGCTGTTCAGTGTAGCTCATAAATGGAAGCATACTCGATTAATCGATTCTACAGCGGCACGTGTCAATCTTAACTGGCTTATTTCCCATTATAATACTAGAATCCGATGGATATTCCCATTGATTTGTAACCCACATTACGTCACAGGTAATTAGATCAAAATCCAATTTCCATGACATCTTGATATTTTGACAGTATTAGGTAAGAGACATCGGTGGATCATGGTTTCGGAATGACGGTCCGAAAAGTTCTGATACGAAAACGATGGTATACGTCTTCAATGTTCAGATACTGTTAACATATTCGAACACGGTATAAAATGGAAATATAATGTTAATATGTTACCTTCTTTCAAATGAGTTCACCATTCTTAGGGTAAACTGTTACACCAACGAATGTAACCAGCGATTGTAAATGAATGGACTCATGTACATATTGTAGCAATATTATTATATCAGAGACATATATGTAAATAAAAAATGTAGTAGATCAATGTTAATGTAAGTACCAACATTAATAAATAGTAGTAATAATAATAATACAAATTCTAGCAAGGTTAGTGAGTGTTTATTACATAACTAAACTTAATTAACAATAATTGTAATTCAGTCTAAACATGAGTATCAATAGTAATACTACGATGGTCAAGAACAAAAATGTAATCTTGCCGCAGTCCTCGGAAACCGGAACTCAGGTGCGCATCAATGTTGGGAAACGTTAAGATGTTAACATATATGTACGCTATTAAATATTTAACAACTGGATGAAATTTGCTATGGAAGTAATGACGGCGTGTGCGGTTAAACAAGCAAAATTATATGTAGATGACGGCGAAATGATCTTACGTTTTTCACTCGCATTTCACACATGGGGAATGAATTCCCAATTGTTGGTGTGGCAAGCGGTGGATTGTTGGTGTGGCAAGCGGTGGTCTAAAACAACAAGGAATGTTCTTAAATAGCGTGGTATCCAGTACTCAAAGCGTTTTACATTTCACCCCGGTACAGTTGTAGAGACAGAGAACGTCCCTCTCAGTTCTTGCATGCTTCCTTCGTGACTTGTAACGTGCTATTGATCTCTCCTCATTATCCTCTCAGTTCGGGAAAAAGGTGGACATTCAAAGAGAACATTACAAGGGACGCGACGCAGCATCACATAACTGTCGCATGTACATCAGAATACATTCTGATTGAAAACTCTTCCCGCCGGACGGATTCCGACTGGAGGTATGGGGAGATTAATTTGAGAAGACGATCGGATCGGCTGGTGGACAGGAGCCAGAACATGTTATGTTCCTGCAAATAAGAGGAAATCACGCGTTCGCAATTAAATAAGGCCATCGCATCAATTTAGAACCATTATTGCAGCCGAAGAAGACAGCGTGCCATCATGATATATCATATATAATCCCGCCCGCTGCACACGGCTGATTGTTCGAGACAATCCAGATAGCTTAGATTTGAGAAAAGACGAAGGAAACTATTTTCACAATGCATTGAAAGTGGTTGTTGGATAACTTCTGTGACAAAGATTTAACAAGAATAAAGAGAATAAGTCCCAGACGGCGAGCGGACAATGAAGGTTTGACTTATGATGGGCCTACATGGCGTTATATCTGCTAGTATACGGCTACACAATGATATCCATCATCATCATCATACGACGACCCATCTCGATGCTGGACGGCTAAACGCCGGATGGGCAGAATGAGTCCCAAGATAATGCAAGCTACTGCGATAGCCTACCGACTGATGTAATCGCTTCTGTCTTATCGTCTACTTGCAATGTTTGGTCACGTCTGGCTCAGTATGTCATTCTAACACGGCATGTGATTGCATGGGTATGTCCTGGGAGGCGTGATTTCAGACGCTGGAGTCCAGCGGACTGCAGTCCATTGTTAGCATGCATACGCGATCTCTATAGATTATTGATTGTTTTTGCGTACGAAGTCAGAGCTATCATGTTTGTCCTCGAATAGAGTGGTATAGGAACGTACTGAACGCTAGTTGATCGTAGGAATCATGTAATGATTCATAAGAATTGATTGATGTTTAAGTGCACCGTTTGATGTCTGTGTGTGTACTCCCACATCACACTGGTGCCCAGCATTCTACAAGTACGCACACTGCACAGCAGCATTACCATCGTCATCATAGTAATCGTCGTTGTCGTTGTCGCCATCGTCATCATCGTCATCACCACCATCGTCATCATCTCCGTCATAATTATAATAATAATAATAATCATCATCATCATCATCATCATCGCCAACATCACCATCATCATCACGGCGGTCACTGACGAGCACTTCCTCTCCGACTCGTTTCTTTTCTCCCAGATGTTGTTTGTTTCGTTTAGTGATACACCCAGATCTCTTGGCTGTCCACTGTTGCCTGTATCTCATTGACATTCTCCAGCCTTTAGTGATACACCCAGATCTCTTGGCTGTCCATTGTGGCCTGTATCTCATTGACATTCTCCAGCCTTTAGTGATACACCCATATCTCTTGGCTGTCCATTGTTGCCTGTATCTCATTTACATTCTCCAGCCTTTAGTGATACACCCAGATCTCTTGGTTGTCCATTGTTGCCTGTATCTCATTGACATTCTCCAGTCTTTAGTGATACACCCATATCTCTTGGCTGTCCATTGTTGCCTGTATCTCATTGACATTATCCAGCCTTTAGTGATACACCCAGATCTCTTGGCTGTCCATTGTTGCTTGAATCTCATTGACATTCTCCAGCCTTTAGTGATACACCCAGATCTCTTGGCTGTCCATTGTTGCCTGTATCTCATTTACATTCTCCAGCCTTTAGTGATACACCTAGATCTCTTGGCTGTCCATTGTTGCCTGTATCTCATTTACATTCTCCAGCCTTTAGTGATACACAAAGATCTCTTGGCTGTCCATTGTGGCCTGTATCTCATTTACATTCTCCAGCCTTTAGTGATACACCCAGATCACTTGGCTGTCCATTGTTGCCTGTATCTCATTGACATTCTTCAGCCTTTAGTGATACACCCAGATCTCTTGGTTGTCCATTGTTGCCTGTATCTCATTGACATTTTCCAGTCTTTAGTGATACACCCAGATCTCTTGGCTGTCCATTGTTGCCAGTATCTCATTGACATTTTCCAGCCTTTAGTGATACACCCAGATCTCTTGGCTGTCCATTGTTGCTTGAATCTCATTGACATTCTCCAGCCTTTAGTGATACACCCAGATATCTTGGCTGTCCATTGTTGCCTGCATCTCATTGACATTCTCCAGCCTTTAGTGATACACCCAGATTTCTTGGCTGTCCATTGTTGCCTGCATCTCATTGACATTCTCCGGCCTTTAGTGATATACCCATATCTCCTGGCTGTCCATTGTTGCCTGCATCTCATTGACATTCTCCAGCCTTTAGTGATACACCCATATCTCTTGGCTGTCCATTGTTGCCTGCATCTCATTGACATTCTCCAGCCTTTAGTGATACACCCAGATCTCTTGGTTGTCCATTGTTGCCTGCATCTCATTGACATTCACCAGCCTTTAGTGATACACCCAGATCTCTTGGCTGTCCATTGTTGCCTGCATCTCATTGACATTCTCCAGCCTTTAGTGATACACCCATATCTCTTGGCTGTTCATTGTTGCCTGCATCTCATTAACATTCTCCAGCCTTTAGTGATACACCCAGATCTCTTGGCTGTCCATTGTTGCCTGCATCTCATTGACATTCTCCAGCCTTTAGTAATACACCCAGATCTCTTGGCTGTCCATTGTTGCCTGCATCTCATTGACATTATCCAGACTTTAGTGATACACCCAGATCTCTTGGCTGTCCATTTTTGCCTGCACCTCATTGACATTCTCCAGCCTTTAGTGATACAACCAGATCTCTTGGCTGTCCATTGTTGCCTGCATCTCATTGACATTCTCCAGCCTTTAGTGATACACCCAGATCTCTTGGCTGTCCATTGTTGCCTGCATCTCATTGACATTCTCCAGCCTATAGTGAAACACCCAGATCTCTTGGCTGTCCATTGTTGCCTGCATCTCATTGACATTCTCCAGCCTTTAGTGATACACCCATATCTCTTGGCTGTCCATTGTTGCCTGCATCTCATTGACATTCTCCAGCCTTTAGTGATACACCCATATCTCTTGGCTGTCCATTGTTGCCTGCATCTCATTGACATTCTCCAGCCTTTAGTGATACACCCATATCTATTGGCTGTCCATTGTTGTCTGCATCTCATTGACATTCTCCAGCCTTTAGTGATACACCCATATCTCTTGGCTGTCCATTGTTGCCTGCATCTCATTGACATTATCCAGCCTTTAGTGATACACCCAGATCTCTTGGCTGTCCATTGTTGCCTGCATCTCATTGACATTCACCAGCCTTTAGTGATACACCCAGATCTCTTGGCTGTCCATTGTTGCCTGCATCTCATTGACATTCTCCAGCCTTTAGTGATACACCCATATCTCTTGGCTGTTCATTGTTGCCTGCATCTTATTAACATTCTCCAGCCTTTAGTGATACACCCAGATCTCTTGGCTGTCCGTTGTTGCCTGCATCTCATTGACATTCTCCAGCCTTTAGTAATACACCCAGATCTCTTGGCTGTCCATTGTTGCCTGCATCTCATTGACATTATCCAGACTTTAGTGATACACCCAGATCTCTTGGCTGTCCATTTTTGCCTGCACCTCATTGACATTCTCCAGCCTTTAGTGATACACCCATATCTCTTGGCTGTCCATTGTTGCCTGCATCTCATTGACATTCTCCAGCCTTTAGTGATACACCCATATCTCTTGGCTGTCCATTGTTGCCTGCATCTCATTGACATTCTCCAGCCTATAGTGATACACCCAGATCTCTTGGCTGTCCATTGTTGCCTGCATCTCATTGACATTCTCCAGCCTTTAGTGATACACCCAGATCTCTTGGCTGTCCATTGTTGCCTGCATCTCATTGACATTCTCCAGCCTTTAGTGATACACCCAGATCTCTTGGCTGTCCATTGTTGCCTGCATCTCATTGACATTCTCCAGCCTTTAGTGATACACCCATATCTCTTGGCTGTACATTGTTGTCTGCATCTCATTGACATTCTCCAGCCTTTAGTCATACACCCATATCTCTTGGCTGTCCATTGTTGCCTGCATCTCATTGACATTCTCCAGCCTTTAGTGATACTCCCAGATCTCTTGGCTGTCCATTGTTGCCTGCATCTCATTGACATTTTCCAGCCTTTAGTGATACACCCAGATCTCTTGGCTGTCCATTGTTGCCTGCATCTCATTGACATTCTCCAGCCTTTAGTGATACACCCAGATCTCTTGGCTGTCCATTGTTGCCTGCATCTCATTGACATTCTCCAGCCTTTAGTGATACACCCAGATCTCTTGGCTGTCCATTGTTGCCTGCATCTCATTGACATTCTCCAGCCTTTAGTGATACACCCAGATCTCTTGGCTGTCCATTGTTGCCTGCATCTCATTGACATTCTCCAGCCTTTAGTGATACACCCAGATCTCTTGGCTGTCCATTGTTGCCTGCATCTCATTGACATTCTCCAGCCTTTAGTGATACACCCAGATCTCTTGGCTGTCCATTGTTGCCTGCATCTCATTGACATTCTCCAGCCTTTAGTGATACACCCAGATCTCTTGGCTGTCCATTGTTGCCTGTATCTCATTGACATTCTCCAGCCTTTAGTGATACACCCAGATCTCTTGGCTGTCCATTGTTGCCTGTATCTCATTGACATTCTCCAGCCTTTAGTGATACACCCAGATCTCTTGGCTGTCCATTGTTGCCTGTATCTCATTGACATTCTCCAGCCTTTAGTGATACACCCAGATCTCTTGGCTGTCCATTGTTGCCTGCATCTCATTGACATTCTCCAGCCTTTAGTGATACACCCAGATCTCTTGGCTGTCCATTGTTGCCTGCATCTCATTGACATTCTCCAGCCTTTAGTGATACACCCAGATCTCTTGGCTGTCCATTGTTGCCTGCATCTCATTGACATTCTCCAGCCTTTAGTGATACACCCAGATCTCTTGGCTGTCCATTGTTGCCTGCATCTCATTGACATTCTCCAGCCTTTAGTGATACACCCATATCTCTTGGCTGTCCATTGTTGCCTGCATCTCATTGACATTCTCCAGCCTTTAGTGATACACCCAGATCTCTTGGCTGTCCATTGTTGCCTGCATCTCATTGACATTCACCAGCCTTTAGTGATACACCCAGATCTCTTGGCTGTCCATTGTTGCCTGCATCTCATTGACATTCTCCAGCCTTTAGTGATACACCCATATCTCTTGGCTGTCCATTGTTGCCTGCATCTCATTGACATTCTCCAGCCTTTAGTGATACACCCAGATCTCTTGGCTGTCCATTGTTGCCTGCATCTCATTGACATTCACCAGCCTTTAGTGATACACCCAGATCTCTTGGCTGTCCGTTGTTGCCTGCATCTCATTGACATTCTCCAGCCTTTAGTGATACACCCAGATCTCTTGGCTGTCCATTGTTACCTGCATCTCATTGACATTCTCCAGCCTTTAGTGATACACCCATATCTCTTGGCTGTCCATTGTTGTCTGCATCTCATTGACATTATCCAGCCTTTAGTGATACACCCATATCTCTTGGCTGTCCATTGTTGCCTGCATCTCTTTGACATTCTCCAGCCTTTAGTGATACACCCAGATTTCTTGGCTGTCCTTTGTTGCCTGCATCTCATTGACATTCACCAGCCTTTAGTGATACACCCAGATCTCTTGGCTGTCCATTGTTGCCTGCATCTCATTGACATTCTCCAGCCTTTAGTGATACACCCAGATCTCTTGGCTGTTCATTGTTGCCTGCATCTCATTAACATTATCCAGCCTTTAGTGATACACCCAGATCTCTTGGCTGTCCATTGTTGCCTGCATCTCATTAACATTCTCCAGCCTTTAGTAATACACCCAGATCTCTTGGCTGTCCATTGTTGCCTGCATCTCATTGACATTATCCAGACTTTAGTGATACACCCATATCTCTTGGCTGTCCATTTTTGCCTGCACCTCATTGACATTCTCCAGCCTTTAGTGATACACCCAGATCTCTTGGCTGTCCATTGTTGCCTGCATCTCATTGACATTCTCCAGCCTTTAGTGATACACCCATATCTCTTGGCTGTCCATTGTTGCCTGCATCTCATTGACATTCTCCAGCCTATAGTGAAACACCCAGATCTCTTGGCTGTCCATTGTTGCCTGCATCTCATTGACATTCTCCAGCCTTTAGTGATACACCCAGATCTCTTGGCAGTCCATTGTTGCCTGCATCTCATTGACATTCTCCAGCATTTAGTGATACACCCAGATCTCTTGGCTGTCCATTGTTGCCTGCATCTCATTGACATTCTCCAGCCTTTAGTGATACATCCATATCTCTTGGCTGTCCATTGTTGTCTGCATCTCATTGACATTCTCCAGCCTTTAGTGATACACCCATATCTCTTGGCTGTCCATTGTTGCCTGCATCTCATTGACATTCTCCAGCCTTTAGTGATACTCCCAGATCTCTTGGCTGTCCATTGTTGCCTGCATCTCATTGATATTGTCCAGCCTTTAGTGATACACCCAGATCTCTTGGCTGTCCATTGTTGCCTGCATCTCATTGACATTCTCCAGCCTTTAGTGATACACCCAGATCTCTTGGCTGTCCATTGGTGCCTGCATCTCATTGACATTCTCCAGCCTTTAATGATACACCCAGATCTCTTGGCTGTCCATTGTTGCCTGCATCTCATTGACATTCTCCAGCCTTTAATGATACACCCAGATCTATTGGCTGTCCATTGTTGCCTGCATCTCATTGACATTCTCCAGCCTTTAGTGATACACCCAGATCTCTTGGCTGTCCATTGTTGCCTGCATCTCATTGACATTCTCCAGCCTTTAGTGATACACCCAGATCTCTTGGCTGTCCATTGTTGCCTGCATCTCATTGACGTTCTCCAGCCTTTAGTGATACACCCAGATCTCTTGGCTGTCCATTGGTGCCTGCATCTCATTGACATTCTCCAGCCTTTAATGATACACCCAGATCTCTTGGCTGTCCATTGTTGCCTGCATCTCATTGACATTCTCCAGCCTTTAATGATACACCCAGATCTATTGGCTGTCCATTGTTGCCTGCATCTCATTGACATTCTCCAGCCTTTAGTGATACACCCAGATCTCTTGGCTGTCCATTGTTGCCTGCATCTCATTGACATTCTCCAGCCTTTAGTGATACACCCAGATCTGTTGGCTGTCCATTGTTGCCTGCATCTCATTGACATTCACCAGCCTTTAGTGATACACCCAGATCTCTTGGCTGTCCATTGTTGCCTGCATCTCATTGACATTCTCCAGCCTTTAGTGATACACCCAGATCTCTTGGCTGTCCATTGTTGCCTGCATCTCATTGACATTCTCCAGCCTTTAGTGATACACCCAGATCTCTTGGCTGTCCATTGTTGCCTGTATCTCATTGACATTCTCCAGCCTTTAGTGATACACACAGATCTCTTGGCTGTCCATTGCTGCCTGTATCTCATTGACATTCTCCAGCCTTTAGTGATACACCCAGATCTCTTGGCTGTCCATTGTTGCCTGCATCTCATTGACATTCACCAGCCTTTAGTGATACACCGAGATCTCTTGGCTGTCCATTGTTGCCTGCATCTCATTGACATTCTCCAGCCTTTAGTGATACACGCGTATCTCTTGGCTGTCCATTGTTGCCTGCATCTCATTGACATTCTCCAGCCTTTAGTGATACACCCATATCTCTTGGCTGTCCATTGTTGTCTGCATCTCATTGACATTCTCCAGCCTTTAGTGATACACCCGTATCTCTTGGCTGTCCATTGTTGCCTGCATCTCATTGACATTCTCCAGCCTTTAGTGATACACCCAGATCTCTTGGCTGTCCATTGTTGCCTGCATCTCATTGACATTCTCCAGCCTTTAGTGATACACCCATATCTCTTGGCTGTACATTGTTGTTCATCTCATTGATATTCTCTCTCCCACTTTTTTAGTCATACATTCCATATTCTTGGCTGCCCACATGCATCTCATTGACATTCTCCAGCCTTTTAGTGATAATTCCCAGATCTCTGGCTGGCCCATTGTTGCCTGTATCTCATTGACATTTTCCCAGCCTGAAGTGATATAAATTCGTGATCTCTTTGGCTGTCCATTGTTGCCTGCATCTCATTGACATTCTCCAGCCTTTAGTGATACAATCTATCTCTTTAGCTGTCTGTTGCCTGCACCCCATTGATATCATTCTCCTTGCATCCTTTAGTGATACACCCAGATCTCTTGGCTGTCCATTGTTGCCTGCATCTCATTGACATTCACCAGCCTTTAGTGATACACCCAGATCTCTTGGCTGTCCATTGTTGCCTGCATCTCATTGACATTCTCCAGCCTTTAGTGATACACCCAGATCTCTTGGCTGTCCATTGTTGCCTGCATCTCATTGACATTCTCCAGCCTTTAGTGATACACCCAGATCTCTTGGCTCTCCATTGTTGCCTGAATCTCATTGACATTCTCCAGCCTTTAGTGATACACCCAGATCTCTTCGCTGTCCATTGTTGCCTGCATCTCATTGACATTCTCCAGACTTTAGTGATACACCCATATCTCTTGGCTGTCCATTGTTGCCTGCATCTCATTGACATTCTCCAGCCTTTAGTGATACACCTAGATCTCTTGGCTGTCCATTGTTGCCTGTATCTCATTGACATTCTCCAGCCTTTAGTGATACACAAAGATCTCTTGGCTGTCCATTGTGGCCTGTATCTCATTTACATTCTCCAGCCTTTAGTGATACACCCAGATCACTTGGCTGTCCATTGTTGCCTGTATCTCATTGACATTCTTCAGCCTTTAGTGATACACCCAGATCTCTTGGTTGTCCATTGTTGCCTGTATCTCATTGACATTCTCCAGTCTTTAGTGATACACCCAGATCTCTTGGCTGTCCATTGTTGCCAGTATCTCATTGACATTCTCCAGCCTTTAGTGATACACCCAGATCTCTTGGCTGTCCATTGTTGCTTGAATCTCATTGACATTCTCCAGCCTTTAGTGATACACCCAGATATCTTGGCTGTCCATTGTTGCCTGCATCTCATTGACATTCTCCAGCCTTTAGTGATACACCCAGATCTCTTGGCTGTCCATTGTTACCTGCATCTCATTGACATTCTCCAGCCTTTAGTGATACACCCATATCTCTTGGCTGTCCATTGTTGTCTGCATCTCATTGACATTCTCCAGCCTTTAGTGATACACCCATATCTCTTGGCTGTCCATTGTTGCCTGCATCTCATTGACATTCTCCAGCCTTTAGTGATACACCCAGATCTCTTGGTTGTCCATTGTTGCCTGCATCTCATTGACATTCACCAGCCTTTAGTGATACACCCAGATCTCTTGGCTGTCCATTGTTGCCTGCATCTCATTGACATTCTCCAGCCTTTAGTGATACACCCATATCTCTTGGCTGTTCATTGTTGCCTGCATCTCATTAACATTCTCCAGCCTTTAGTGATACACCCAGATCTCTTGGCTGTCCATTGTTGCCTGCATCTCATTGACATTCTCCAGCCTTTAGTAATACACCCAGATCTCTTGGCTGTCCATTGTTGCCTGCATCTCATTGACATTATCCAGACTTTAGTGATACACCCAGATCTCTTGGCTGTCCATTTTTGCCTGCACCTCATTGACATTCTCCAGCCTTTAGTGATACACCCAGATCTCTTGGCTGTCCATTGTTGCCTGCATCTCATTGACATTCTCCAGCCTTTAGTGATACACCCAGATCTCTTGGCTGTCCATTGTTGCCTGCATCTCATTGACATTCTCCAGCCTATAGTGAAACACCCAGATCTCTTGGCTGTCCATTGTTGCCTGCATCTCATTGACATTCTCCAGCCTTTAGTGATACACCCAGATCTCTTGGCTGTCCATTGTTGCCTGCATCTCATTGACATTCTCCAGCCTTTAGTGATACACCCAGATCTCTTGGCTGTCCATTGTTGCCTGCATCTCATTGACATTCTCCAGCCTTTAGTGATACACCCATATCTATTGGCTGTCCATTGTTGTCTGCATCTCATTGACATTCTCCAGCCTTTAGTGATACACCCATATCTCTTGGCTGTCCATTGTTGCCTGCATCTCATTGACATTCTCCAGCCTTTAGTGATACTCCCAGATCTCTTGGCTGTCCATTGTTGCCTGCATCTCATTGATATTTTCCAGCCTTTAGTGATACACCCAGATCTCTTGGCTGTCCATTGTTGCCTGCATCTCATTGACATTCTCCAGCCTTTAGTGATACACCCATATCTCTTGGCTGTTCATTGTTGCCTGCATCTTATTAACATTCTCCAGCCTTTAGTGATACACCCAGATCTCTTGGCTGTCCGTTGTTGCCTGCATCTCATTGACATTCTCCAGCCTTTAGTAATACACCCAGATCTCTTGGCTGTCCATTGTTGCCTGCATCTCATTGACATTATCCAGACTTTAGTGATACACCCAGATCTCTTGGCTGTCCATTTTTGCCTGCACCTCATTGACATTCTCCAGCCTTTAGTGATACACCCATATCTCTTGGCTGTCCATTGTTGCCTGCATCTCATTGACATTCTCCAGCCTTTAGTGATACACCCATATCTCTTGGCTGTCCATTGTTGCCTGCATCTCATTGACATTCTCCAGCCTATAGTGAAACACCCAGATCTCTTGGCTGTCCATTGTTGCCTGCATCTCATTGACATTCTCCAGCCTTTAGTGATACACCTGTGATCTCTCTTTGGCTGTCCATTGTTGCCTGCATCTCACTGACATTTCTCCCAGCCCCAGTGGCCAATCACATCTCTTTTGGCTGTCCATTGTTGCCTGTGTATCCCATTGACATTCTCTCCAGCTTCCCAAGTGATACACCCATATCTCTTGGCTGTATACATTGTTGTCTGTATCTCATTGACATTCTCCCACCCTTTTAGTCATACAATTCCATATCTCTTTGGCTGTCCATTGCCTTGCATCTCATTGGATATTCTCCAGCCTCCTTTAGTGATACTCCCAGATCTCTGCTGTCCATTGTTGCCTGCATCTCATTGACATTCTCCAGCCTTTAATGATACACCCAGATCTATTGGCTGTCCATTGTTGCCTGCATCTCATTGATATTCTCCAGCCTTTAGTGATACACCCAGATCTCTTGGCTGTCCATTGTTGCCTGCATCTCATTGACATTCTCCAGCCTTTAGTGATACACCCAGATCTCTTGGCTGTCCATTGTTGCCTGAATCTCATTGACATTCTCCAGCCTTTAGTGATACACCCAGATCTCTTCGCTGTCCATTGTTGCCTGCATCTCATTGACATTCTCCAGACTTTAGTGATACACCCATATCTCTTGGCTGTCCATTGTTGCCTGCATCTCATTGACATTCTCCAGCCTTTAGTGATACACCCAGATCTCTTGGCTGTCCATTGTTGCCTGTATCTCAATGACATTCTCCAGCCTTTAGTGATACACCCAGATCTCTTGGCTGTACATTGCTGCCTGTATCTCATTGACATTCTCCAGCCTTTAGTGATACACCCATATATCTTGGATGTCCATTGTTGCCTGCACATCATTGACATTCTCCAGCCTTTAGTGATACACTCAGATCTCTTGGCTGTCCATTGTTGCCTGCATCTCATTGACATTCTCCAGCCTTTAGTGATACACCCAGATCTCTTGGCTGTCCATTGTTGCCTGCATCTCATTGACATTCTCCAGCCTTTAGTGATACACCCAGATCTCTTGGCTGTCCATTGTTGCCTGCATCTCATTGACATTCTCCAGCCTTTAGTGATACACCCAGATCTCTTGGCTGTCCATTGTTGCCTGCATCTCATTGACATTCTCCAGCCTTTAGTGATACACCCATATCTCTTGGCTGTCCATTGTTGTCTGCATCTCATTGACATTCTCCAGCCTTTAGTGATACACCCGTATCTCTTGGCTGTCCATTGTTGCCTGCATCTCATTGACATTCACCAGCCTTTAGTGATACACCCAGATCTCTTGCTGTCCACAGCTACAAGTTGCATCTCATTGATATTCTCCAGCCTTTTAGTGATGTACACCTGTGATCTCTTGCTGTCCATTGTTACCTGTGCATCTCATTACTCTCCAGCCTTTTAGTGATACACTCCATATCTCTTGGCTGTCCATTGTTGTCTGCATCTAATTGACATTCTCCAGCCTTTAGTGATACACCCATATCTCTTGGCTGTCCATTGTTGCCTCCGCATCTCATTGACATTCTCCAGCCTTTAGTGATACACCCAGATTCCCTGGCTGTCCTTGTTGCCTGCATCTCATTGACATTCACCTCAGCCTTTTAGTGATACACCCAGATCTCTCTTGGCCGTCCATTTTCGCCCCTTGCATCTCATTGACATTCTCCAGCCTTTTAGTGCGGATACACTCCATATCTCTTTTGGCTGTTCATTGTTGCCCAGCATCTCATTAACATTCTCCAGCCTTTAGTGATACACCCAGATCTCTTGGCTGTCCATTGTTGCCTGCATCTCATTGACATTCTCCAGCCTTTAGTGATACACCCAGATCTCTTGGCTGTCCATTGTTGCCTGCATCTCATTGACATTATCCAGACTTTAGTGATACACCCAGATCTCTTGGCTGTCCATTTTTGCCTGCACCTCATTGACATTCTCCAGCCTTTAGTGATACACCCAGATCTCTTGGCTGTCCATTGTTGCCTGCATCTCATTGACATTCTCCAACCTTTAGTGATACACCCATATCTCTTGGCTGTCCATTGTTGCCTGCATCTCATTGACATTCTCCAGCCTATAGTGAAACACCCAGATCTCTTGGCTGTCCATTGTTGCCTGCATCTCATTGACATTCTCCAGCCTTTAGTGATACACCCAGATCTCTTGGCAGTCCATTGTTGCCTGCATCTCATTGACATTCTCCAGCATTTAGTGATACACCCAGATCTCTTGGCTGTCCATTGTTGCCTGCATCTCATTGACATTCTCCAGCCTTTAGTGATACACCCATATCTCTTGGCTGTCCATTGTTGTCTGCATCTCATTGACATTCTCCAGCCTTTAGTGATACACCCATATCTCTTGGCTGTCCATTGTTGCCTGCATCTCATTGACATTCTCCAGCCTTTAGTGATACTCCCAGATCTCTTGGCTGTCCATTGTTGCCTGCATCTCATTGATATTTTCCAGCCTTTAGTGATACACCCAGATCTCTTGGCTGTCCATTGTTGCCTGCATCTCATTGACATTCTCCAGCCTTTAGTGATACACCCAGATCTCTTGGCTGTCCATTGGTGCCTGCATCTCATTGACATTCTCCAGCCTTTAATGATACACCCAGATCTCTTGGCTGTCCATTGTTGCCTGCATCTCATTGACATTCTCCAGCCTTTAATGATACACCCAGATCTATTGGCTGTCCATTGTTGCCTGCATCTCATTGACATTCTCCAACCTTTAGTGATACACCCAGATCTCTTGGCTGTCCATTGTTGCCTGCATCTCATTGACATTCTCCAGCCTTTAGTGATACACCCAGATCTCTTGGCTGTCCATTGTTGCCTGCATCTCATTGACATTCTCCAGCCTTTAGTGATACACCCAGATCTCTTGGTTGTCCATTGTTGCCTGCATCTCATTGACATTCTCCAGACTTTAGTGATACACCCAGATCTCTTGGCTGTCCATTGTTGCCTGCATCTCATTGACATTCTCCAGCCTTTAGTGATACACCCAGATCTCTTGGCTGGCCATTGTTGCCTGTATCTCATTGACATTCTCCAGCCTTTAGTGATACACACAGATCTCTTGGCTGTCCATTGCTGCCTGTATCTCATTGACATTCTCCAGCCTTTAGTGATACACCCAGATCTCTTGGCTGTCCATTGTTGCCTGCATCTCATTGACATTCACCAGCCTTTAGTGATACACCCAGATCTCTTGGCTGTCCATTGTTGCCTGCATCTCATTGACATTCTCCAGCCTTTAGTGATACACCCAGATCTCTTGGCTGTCCATTGTTACCTGCATCTCATTGACATTCTCCAGCCTTTAGTGATACACCCATATCTCTTGGCTGTCCATTGTTGTCTGCATCTCATTGACATTATCCAGCCTTTAGTGATACACCCATATCTCTTGGCTGTCCATTGTTGCCTGCATCTCTTTGACATTCTCCAGCCTTTAGTGATACACCCAGATTTCTTGGCTGTCCTTTGTTGCCTGCATCTCATTGACATTCACCAGCCTTTAGTGATACACCCAGATCTCTTGGCTGTCCATTGTTGCCTGCATCTCATTGACATTCTCCAGCCTTTAGTGATACACCCAGATCTCTTGGCTGTTCATTGTTGCCTGCATCTCATTAACATTATCCAGCCTTTAGTGATACACCCAGATCTCTTGGCTGTCCATTGTTGCCTGCATCTCATTAACATTCTCCAGCCTTTAGTAATACACCCAGATCTCTTGGCTGTCCATTGTTGCCTGCATCTCATTGACATTATCCAGACTTTAGTGATACACCCAGATCTCTTGGCTGTCCATTTTTGCCTGCACCTCATTGACATTCTCCAGCCTTTAGTGATACACCCAGATCTCTTGGCTGTCCATTGTTGCCTGCATCTCATTGACATTCTCCAGCCTTTAGTGATACACCCATATCTCTTGGCTGTCCATTGTTGCCTGCATCTCATTGACATTCTCCAGCCTATAGTGAAACACCCAGATCTCTTGGCTGTCCATTGTTGCCTGCATCTCATTGACATTCTCCAGCCTTTAGTGATACACCCAGATCTCTTGGCAGTCCATTGTTGCCTGCATCTCATTGACATTCTCCAGCATTTAGTGATACACCCAGATCTCTTGGCTGTCCATTGTTGCCTGCATCTCATTGACATTCTCCAGCCTTTAGTGATACATCCATATCTCTTGGCTGTCCATTGTTGTCTGCATCTCATTGACATTCTCCAGCCTTTAGTGATACACCCATATCTCTTGGCTGTCCATTGTTGCCTGCATCTCATTGACATTCTCCAGCCTTTAGTGATACTCCCAGATCTCTTGGCTGTCCATTGTTGCCTGCATCTCATTGATATTTTCCAGCCTTTAGTGATACACCCAGATCTCTTGGCTGTCCATTGTTGCCTGCATCTCATTGACATTCTCCAGCCTTTAGTGATACACCCAGATCTCTTGGCTGTCCATTGGTGCCTGCATCTCATTGACATTCTCCAGCCTTTAATGATACACCCAGATCTCTTGGCTGTCCATTGTTGCCTGCATCTCATTGACATTCTCCAGCCTTTAGTGATACACCCAGATCTCTTGGCTGTCCATTGTTGCCTGCATCTCATTGACATTCTCCAGCCTTTAGTGATACACCCAGATCTCTTGGCTGTCCATTGTTGCCTGCATCTCATTGACATTCTCCAGCCTTTAGTGATACACCCAGATCTCTTGGCTGTCCATTGTTGCCTGCATCTCATTGACATTCTCCAGCCTTTAGTGATACACCCAGATCTCTTGGCTGTCCATTGTTGCCTGCATCTCATTGACATTCTCCAGCCTTTAGTGATACACCCAGATCTCTTGGCTGTCCATTGTTGCCTGCATCTCATTGACATTCTCCAGCCTTTAGTGATACACCCAGATCTCTTGGCTGTCCATTGTTGCCTGCATCTCATTGACATTCTCCAGCCTTTAGTGATACACCCAGATCTCTTGGCTGTCCATTGTTGCCTGCATCTCATTGACATTCTCCAGCCTTTAGTGATACACCCAGATCTCTTGGCTGTCCATTGTTGCCTGCATCTCATTGACATTCTCCAGCCTTTAGTGATACACCCAGATCTCTTGGCTGTCCATTGTTGCCTGCATCTCATTGACATTCTCCAGCCTTTAGTGATACACCCAGATCTCTTGGCTGTCCATTGTTGCCTGCATCTCATTGACATTCTCCAGCCTTTAGTGATACACCCATATCTCTTGGCTGTCCATTGTTGCCTGCATCTCATTGACATTCTCCAGCCTTTAGTGATACACCCAGATCTCTTGGCTGTCCATTGTTGCCTGCATCTCATTGACATTCTCCAGCCTTTAGTGATACACCCAGATCTCTTGGCTGTCCATTGTTGCCTGCATCTCATTGACATTCTCCAGCCTTTAGTGATACACCCAGATCTCTTGGCTGTCCATTGTTGCCTGCATCTCATTGACATTCTCCAGCCTTTAGTGATACACCCAGATCTCTTGGCTGTCCATTGTTGCCTGCATCTCATTGACATTCTCCAGCCTTTAGTGATACACCCAGATCTCTTGGCTGTCCATTGTTGCCTGCATCTCATTGACATTCTCCAGCCTTTAGTGATACACCCAGATCTCTTGGCTGTCCATTGTTGCCTGCATCTCATTGACATTCTCCAGCCTTTAGTAATACACCCAGATCTCTTGGCTGTCCATTGTTGCCTGCATCTCATTGACATTATCCAGACTTTAGTGATACACCCAGATCTCTTGGCTGTCCATTTTTGCCTGCACCTCATTGACATTCTCCAGCCTTTAGTGATACACCCAGATCTCTTGGCTGTCCATTGTTGCCTGCATCTCATTGACATTCTCCAGCCTTTAGTGATACACCCAGATCTCTTGGCTGTCCATTGTTGCCTGCATCTCATTGACATTCTCCAGCCTATAGTGAAACACCCAGATCTCTTGGCTGTCCATTGTTGCCTGCATCTCATTGACATTCTCCAGCCTTTAGTGATACACCCAGATCTCTTGGCTGTCCATTGTTGCCTGCATCTCATTGACATTCTCCAGCCTTTAGTGATACACCCAGATCTCTTGGCTGTCCATTGTTGCCTGCATCTCATTGACATTCTCCAGCCTTTAGTGATACACCCATATCTCTTGGCTGTCCATTGTTGTCTGCATCTCATTGACATTCTCCAGCCTTTAGTGATACACCCATATCTCTTGGCTGTCCATTGTTGCCTGCATCTCATTGACATTCTCCAGCCTTTAGTGATACACCCAGATCTCTTGGCTGTCCATTGTTGCCTGCATCTCATTGACATTCTCCAGCCTTTAGTGATACACCCAGATCTCTTGGCTGTCCATTGTTGCCTGCATCTCATTGACATTCTCCAGCCTTTAGTGATACACCCATATCTCTTGGCTGTCCATTGTTGCCTGCATCTCATTGACATTCTCCAGCCTTTAGTGATACACCCATATCTCTTGGCTGTCCATTGTTGCCTGCATCTCATTGACATTCTCCAGCCTTTAGTGATACTCCCAGATCTCTTGGCTGTCCATTGTTGCCTGCATCTCATTGACATTTTCCAGCCTTTAGTGATACACCCAGATCTCTTGGCTGTCCATTGTTGCCTGCATCTCATTGACATTCTCCAGCCTTTAGTGATACACCCAGATCTCTTGGCTGTCAATTGTTGCCTGCATCTCATTGACATTCTTCAGCCTTTAATGATACACCCAGATCTCTTGGCTGTCCATTGTTGCCTGCATCTCATTGACATTATCCAGCCTTTAGTGATACACCCAGATCTCTTGGCTGTCCATTGTTGCCTGCATCTCATTGACATTCTCCAGCCTTTAGTGATACACCCAGACCTCTTGGCTGTCCATTGTTGCCTGCATCTCATTGACATTCTCCATCCTTTAGTGATACACCCAGATCTCTTGGCTGTCCTTTGTTGCCTGCATCTCATTGACATTCTCCAGCCTTTAGTGATACACCCAGATCTCTTGGCTGTCCATTGTTGCCTGTATCTCATTGACATTCTCCAGCCTTTAGTGATACACCCAGATCTCTTAGCTGTCCATTGCTGCCTGTATCTCGTTGACATTCTCCAGCCTTTAGTGATACACCCATATCTCTTGGCTGTCCATTGTTGCCTGTATCTCATTGACATTCTCCGGCCTTTAGTGATACACCCAGATCTCTTGGCTGTCCATTGTTGCCTGCATCTCATTGACATTCTCCAGCCTTGCGTGTTCTTCAAGGAGATGCACGAATGTCTTGCGTCTTGCCATTCCGTGTCTTGGTTCCCGGAATAACAAATGTACAATTTATTCTTTGTGACGGCGGTAATGTCCTGTTGATTTCAGTCTTCTTTAACGAATTTTATTGAGGCTTTGAGGAGGTTGTCACACATTACACTCATTCGATGTGTGGCTCTGCCAACTTATATTCATAGTTGTTCTGAGAAATATTGTGTAGCATTCATAGAAATTAGCTTTTAGCTGTTTTATTGTATGTGTACACTAACGCCATGGTGGAGGTGCCGAGCGTCGTCTTGCCAATAAGTCAACGTTCTAGTGCTCCGCGTGACGCTCCCTTTACACTTTGTTTTCCAGACGCTGTCTTTACGAAAGTGATCTCTCCATTATAACGCCCACGTAGGTGAGCAATAAATGATAGACAACGCTGTTCCCGGAAATGTCCAGGTCGCATTTGTCTTCTCAGTTGTAAAGATAAACGACAACGGTGACTGTTTTCATATCGCTTAGTGTAAGTCACCGCTGTCGCACGCAGGGAGAGAGGACAGTTGTTTTGTGAAGACCAGCCTCGTCGTTTGAACGACCAAAACATTGGGAGCATCGTTCATTGGCCATCCAAAAGTAGCGGTGTGGTTAGAGCATTGGGAGCATCGTTCATTGGTCACCCTAAAGTAGCGGTGTGGTTAGAACATTGGGAGCATCGTTTATTGGTCATCCTAAAGTAGCGGTGTGGTTAGAGCATTGGGAGCATTGGGAGCATCGTTCATTGGTCATCCAAAGGTTGCGGTGTGGTTAGAGCATTGGGAGCTTCGTTCATTGGTCCTCCAAAAGTAGCGGTGTGGTTAGAGCATTGGGAGCATTTTTCATTGGTCATCCAAAAGTAGCGGTGTGGTTACAGCATTGGGAGCATCGTTCATTGGTCATCCAAAAGTCGCGGTGTGGTTAGAGCATCCCACTCTAAGTGGAGTGAATTTGGGTTTAAATCGTCTTGTTGTCTTTCCGAAGCATGGACAATTTGGTTCCCCCTACGTTGGTTATGTCAACCCAGTGCATTCATGATTACCTGTATATAGTTTGTTGTGAGTATGTGTGTACGAATAGTCCTCGCGAATTAACTGCAGCGTGGTTGATTGCTTCCAAGAGAAATGGAGGTTGTGTGTATTGAATATGTCTGCTATGGAGGAAAGTAAAAAGCGCTATGAACAGTCCTAAGGATTTTCCTTTAAGCTGTATTGTGTTTCTGGGGATAAAAGATTACTTGATATATGTGTAAATGTACGTTTTTGTTTTATTACTCCCTGGCAGACCTTCTTAATCTCAACTCCTCTGAGAAGCATTCGTTAATCTGTTGTCTGGAAAATGCTAGCTCAACGGCGCAACAAAACCAAAGTATTAAGTGTTCTCATAAACGTGGAATAAGCAAAAGTCGTCTGCAGGTAGATGGAACTGCTAAGAAGCTAAGGACGATATGCAGTATTAAAATACGTTTAAAGATGACGGCAAAATTAAACTATATTTCTGCCGACTTAATTAATCACGAAAAGTAGAGTGGTCGTCCGTAGACAGTGCAAATTTTACTAGCTTTGAAAACAAAACGTCGAACCAGCGTTACGTCGCCAATCGCCCACACGGAGAGGCACGTTCTTAGCCAGCGTAACGTCGCCAATCGCCCACACGGAGAGGCTCGTTCTTAGCCAGCGTAACGTCGCCAATCGCCCACATGGAGAGGCACGTTCTTAGCCAGCGTAACGTCGCCAATCGCCCACACGGAGAGGCACGTTCTTAACCAGCATAACGTCGCCAATCGCCCACACGGAGGCACGTTCTTAGCCAGGTGTTTGCCTTTTGGTCTTGCATTAATTATTAATTCTGGGTACAAACGACCGTTCGGTCCTTCAACCTTTCAGCTTTTGACTGCTAATGCCGTTTCCTCATCAGTGAAAATGTCTGTTCCATACACGGCAGAACTTTGCGATTTCTGTAACGCAGACATGACCTTGTGCACTTGACATATGACTTTCTGGACCATGTATGGTAATTACCTTTTGTGGATGAGTGGTAATGCGATATTGTGCGCGATATCGTAGTGGTCAGAGCGTTGGTGTGTGAACTGGGAGTTCGAACCCTTGTGTTGCCGTTCTGAACATTACACATATTCTTTCCCGCTAGGTTGCTACATTTCACTCAGCTGTATGAATAAGTTTCTGACAACAGACTGTAGTGAATATTAGTGTGCGAATAGTGTTTGCGCAATAATTGCAGCGTGGCGTGGTGCTTCCCAGAGAAGTCGAGTTATTGTTCGATGGAACAAGTCTGCCAGGGGGTGAAGTGTAAAGCGGTTTGGGGAGTCATTAGGGCTGAATACCGCGCTATACCTTTATTGCGCTAATTGCATGTCTGTAGTCTTTCTACCTGACGATTGGCTGACTGTAGAGCCTTTTGTCTAGAGTATGTAACGGCGATTGACTCGACAGTTTCTCTCCAGCGGGCCTTTCGTTCTTCATCCCGTCTCTCGATCACAGTGGTGGGTTCTTTTATGCTGATGACATGTGTTTGTCATAAGCACCACGCCGTTTTTTGGTCTCTATTTAAGATGGTCTATTATCCACAACTCCGAGTGATATCTTGCTTTTCTTTGTTGATGTCGATAGTAGTATAGTATACCACTAAAATCAAAATGCTATAAATGTGATGTCCTTTGGTGTGTTACTCCGTGTGAGCGTATAAACTAGTTCTATATAAATGCTATTTAATACATTTAGCAAATGGTATTTTCACATATAATCGTTTGATGAAAAAGGTATGTTTAATATGAATACTGTTGGAATATCCACCATTGGCTGATGTCGCTAGAAACCGTTGACAAGGCAAGAAGAGCTTGACGACAAGAAACTAAAAGTTGGCAATAGTGTAAATACGAGTCGCAGATAGTCAATTACATATTAAAGCGATATTTGCTATAGCCAATCAGTGACAGCAAATCCATGCCTGCTAATCCGCGGCTGCTGTCCATCTATTAAAACACAACGATTGACAATGCAGATGAAGTGCGTCAGGAAAGCGTAGATTCCTACTCAGCATTTGATAGCTTATTCTCATTAGTCGCCATTTATTTGCGACATAACAAATACCTGGTAGCAGTAGGAGCCGGTCCGGAGCCGGTCCGCGCGCGCACTGTCCGGACGTGCAACCGACCACCCCCACGCACGGCACAATGGACTCGTCCATCGTTTAACAGGAAACAGCGGAAGCAGAACGCCAGCCTGCCATTAGAGCGCACTCAGCTGACAGCAAGACGCCGGCAGCGACGTCAACTGTTGTATCCCATTTAATAGACCGTTGGAGAGACGCGCGCTGCAAGAGTAGAGAAACCGCCGTTGGTAACAAGAAAGGGGCAGCCGTGTGGCGTTCACTGTTGGTAAGATTGTTTTATTACTGTTACATATGTTCCTCGACTATTGTCCTTCACTCCACATTACCTTTTCTAAGTAAAGAAGCGCAGTGGCTTAGTGGTAGAGAGTCGTGGCGACCTGGAGTGTCAGTATCTAGCCTATGTGTTGTTTATTGTTTTTAGTCAGTTTTATTTCAAGGACTTCACACAAACCTCAGTGTCAGCGGAAGAGAGTCGCAAGTACGCTGAGGACTTGAATTCCTTCTTTGGGCGTTTTGACCTGCATGACTTCTCACGTGGGCGTCAGGAAGGCTGTGAGCGATTTGAGTCTCAGCTCACTGAGGGTGACACCCCGGAAACAACTCCTGATGACGTCAGTAAGACCTTCAAGCAGCACGTTAACCTTCACAATGTTCTGTGTTCAGCATCAGTTTCAACTGATTTCTGAAGCAGCACCGCCTACTCTTGGCTTGGAAATCGTCAGTCATCTGTCCTGTCCCCAAGAAACCTGTGCCATCTGTTCTCAACGACTATCGCAAAGTGGCGCTTACCTCAGTCGTCATGAAGTGGTTTGAGCGAATCGTACTTCGTCCTCTCCTGCTGCATGTTTGGGATTAACTGGATCCTCTCCAGTTTGCATATAAACGCAATCGAGGTGTGGAGGATGCAGACCTCACTCTGTGTCATAGTTTGTGTGCTCACCTAGAAAAGTGCAAGTCGTTTGCCAGGATAGTCCATATTGACGTTTCCTCGACTTTCAAAACCAATTGAGAAAGTCCGAGTTCTATTCCACCGGCCACCGTTTTGAACCTTGTGCAAGTTAGTTCATTTCATGTTTCTCTATTTTACTCAGCTGCACGAACCTGACAATTGGCTGTGGATGTTATTTGATGTATAAAAAGTATTCGCGCAATAATTGCAGAGGATATATGATGGTGCTCGATTGAACAGGTCTGCCAGAGAGTAAAATGTAAAGCGCTTTGGTTAGTATTATGGACTGGATACCGCGCTGTACAAGAACATAACATTTATAGCGTGTTAATGTTAAAGTGGCGTCATTGTACACTCGATATTACAACACGATTGCAACACAACTCGACAGTTGCTCGTCGATGTTTCTCTGGAACATTATCTCCACTGAGAGAAAGGCCTGCATGCTGTTGGCGTTGATAACACTACCTAAGCTATTAGCAGCAACGAAATTGTTTTCCACAACAATGACCACGTACAGTATTTCACACTAATGGAGCCTGGAAAATAGCCATGACATGGTCGTCGTCGTCTGCCGTAGCATTCGCTAAGCAAACGCCATAATCGTCGTCATCGTCATCATCATCATTAACTTCTTCTTCTTCATCATCATCCACGGTACATCGTTAGCAAGCATATGCCATACGTATTAGGGTATTTTTAGAGTGCTCGTGTCTTTTGGGAGAAACACTAAAAGGTAAGTTCTTGTATACTGCAGTATCTAGTCCTCAGGACTGCTCAAAGCGCTTTACATTTTACTCCCTGACTGACTTGTTCGATCGAACATCATCTCAACTTTTCTGGGAAACATTCAGCCACGCTACACTTAATGCGCGACGACTATACACAACCATCCACCCTGTCTATAAGTAGATACCAATTCATACAGCTGAATGAATTGGAACAACGTGGAGTGAACGAACTTGTCCAAGATTCGTAACGGCGGCAAGAGGATTCAAACCCGGGTTCTTTAAGACTGATTAAGACTACTACAAGCCGTTGATCCCCTTTACTCCTACCTGGTGGTTATGCCAAAATTTCCCACGGATATGAAAAAAGAACGTAGTCTTGGGTTCACAAGGTGGTGGCCTCTGCTTTTGGCCTTACTGTGAATGCCTCAGCCCTTCGATACAGTTGTTACAAAATAAATATATGATTAATGTACAGGTATGGCAGTAGAAGACAATTGCCTGTTGTACTTTCGTTCGGCAAGATGTTGCCGAGAAATTCGTTCGTTTGGACGCACTATAGACATCCAAGACACGGTAGGGTTTCAACGTATTAGGTTTAGCGGATCACCGTGGCTTCGTGGTTGCTTAGCTTGACACCAATTTAAAGCAGTGGGCTCTGCGGATAATAATGGGGTTTGAATTACCAATACCGAATACAATAATGAATACATGTTGGTTAAATAATAATAATAATAATACACACTAATATACTACGACTAAAGTATATTATCGGAAGAAAATATTTATCCACATGACGTTTCTATGAAAGGCATGTAAGACTAATTTCAATATGTGACATATACATCAGGTTTCTGTTATAAAAATATAAACCTTCCAACGACCATCTACGACGCCAGTGGATTCATCAGATGAGGGATACTGTCGAGTCACTAAGCTGCTGATATCTAGTTAACATCCAGCTACATTCCTGGTGAATAATTTTCGGAATATATATAAGGAAGGATGACATTTTTAACTTCGGCAAAAGACACACTGGCTCTATAAAGCATAGTTCCCTGCATACAGTATCCATACTTTAATAGGCATGTGAACGTTTGGAAATTTTTCGACCTTGTTTTATAGAACGTAGGTAGCCGGAAGTATAATATTTAGGCTAGCCGAGGACGCGTCTAACCAGTAGCGGGGATCGGGTCTCGTTAGGCCGTCACGTACAATTTCCATGCGTTGATGGAAATGCACTGACGTAACTGGGGGGCGCACGAGGCAGCTGTGTCTTTTTCACTCTAACTCGAACAGCACTTTGCTTCGTTATACCGCTAATTGTAGAAAGACTGACAAGTTGCAATGGCAAGACTGCGTGTGCCCACGCTCCTTGTACGAGCAGAAATACCAAGAAGGCCGTAAATTGCTGGTGTGTCCAGGAAAAAAGGTAATGTGAACCAGAGTCCCGTATCTGTCACGCTGCTGGACTATCAGGAATCAAATGACAGTCTCCAGTTTATAATAACAATGCAGCGCAGTTAATATCAATCACACGCGGGCACCGTTATATATTGGACGATTTGGTCAGACAACAATATGTCGAGTGAGAGAGAAAGTGAGAGAGAGAGAGAGAGAGAGAGAGAGAGAGAGAGAGAGAGAGAGAGAGAGAGAGAGGGTGGATTCAAACCCGGAGGGGAAGAGAGCGAGAGAGGGAGATAGGGAAAGAGGGAGAAATGGAAAAAGGGGGAGAGATTGGAGGGAAGTAGGGAAGAGGGAATGAGAGAGAAAGGGTGTGTACGTGTGTGTGTGTGTGTGTGTGTGTGTGTGCTTGCATGGGTGCGTGCGTGTGTGTATGCGTGTGCATGTGCGAGTGTGTATGCGTGCGTGTGTGTGTGTGTGTGTGTGTGCGCGAGAGAGAGAGAGAACTACAGACATACGTGCGAGTATGCGTGTGCCTGCATATGTGTCAGTGCGTGCGTACCTTCCTGCCTGCATGTACGCGTGCGTGTGCGTGTTTGTTTGTTTGTCAGTGTGTATGCGTGTGTGTGTGTGTGTGTGTGTGTGTGTGTGTGTGTGTGTGTGTGTGTGTGTGTGTGTGTGTGTGTGTGTGTGTGTGTGAGTGTGTGTGTGTGTGTGCGTGTGTTGGCGTGCGCTCACAAATGCTTGAACATTCATGAAAATGCCGCCGGTAGTGAATATGACATTATGATACACTTAGAAACGAAACGCGATATGCGTTTAGATAGACGTCGGCAGGGAAAACAAATATTAATTATCGTAAAATTACGGAACATTGGCGATTATCAAGGAGCAGTCATCTGTCTTGAAAATAACCGCATCCCGGAAAAACACAAGATCCTGGTGGCGAGGCTAGAACTCGTGTCCGGCAACGTCATTAATTTTTGTTCTTTCGCTGGCCAGTTATTGTCTCATCGCTATTCTATGACAGACAACGTAATTTTCCACACATTCCTGTCAGATGTCAGATCGCCGCTTTCCGCCAGTTAGTTCTTAGTAAGGTATGGATGCCATAGGCGTTGGTTCTGTCTTCCATTATGGGTGGCATCTCCGTACACCATCATACCCACCCGCGCGCACAACCGCACGCACGCATGATCGCACGCACGCACACCAACACAAGCACGCACACTCACGCACGCTTGTATATACGCACGCACACACACACAAACGCACACGCCGCGCAAACAAAAACAGGCATATTATCACGAACACGTATAAACACACACGCATTCACACACACACACACACACACACACACACACACACACACACACACACACACACACACACACACACACACACACACACACACACACACACACACACACACACACACACAAACACACACATACACACACATTATGCAATGCACAAAACATGAGTTTCACACACAAAAACACTTCCCGGGAATAAACACACACACATACACTCGGATTAAACATTAATACACAACCATATATCTACACCCACAACAATTTCTCGTTAGCATGCATGCATTCACGCACGCACGCACACAGACGTGCGAGCCATACGTGCACATAAGCACGTTTACTGGTAAGTGTCGAAGACACACTGGGTCACTCACGAGCCCCTGATGGCCGGAAAACACAGCCCGCCTAACAGGTTCATTTACTTGCTGGCCTCTGTCCGGGCTACTTACGCTAACTAATTCGTATTAATTCGTGAAAGCTTCTGGACTGTTAGGCAAACGTAACACGTACTCTGCCATTTTGCAGAGTTCACGTGCAAAGTGCGAAGTGCATTTTATCAATATCTCCTCAGTAATGTAATATGGGATTAGAGTAGAAATCCAAAATGCCGTGTTCACGAAGTTATCTTTGAAAACGTGCGGTAGTGATCGAAATCGTCGACCATACAGAGGTAGGATACGTTCATATTAAATGGAATAATTATTTTAGTAACACACATCTGCGTATCTTCTCGATCCCTTGTTGGGTGAGGAGGCACATATCGCGGTCCATCCCACCCTGCATTCATCCGAATTTTTATACCTGCCCACTAATGACATATTTACACTATTTCTCCATCTTATTTTGTTAGTCTCTATTCTTTTTTCTCAACGTGCGTCCTTCACATCTGAGTCAAGCCGTTCATAATCCCTGCGTTGCGAGCCAGAATTGCGTGATCAAGTCACGTTGATTGGGTTAGAGTCTTCGGTGACTGTCCGACCTTTCCTATATTATCGTTCCGCGTGCCGGTACCAGACGTATGCGAAACGAATAGTTTTCGTCAAATGTTGCAGGAATAAGTAGTACCACCCGTCACTTCAAATTCAGGCAAGATTTGACGAAACTGGTTCTCCACGCATCGGATACGGAAAAGTCATATTATGTATGATGTCGCCAAAATGCGTCAAAAGCGCGCATTCGACGAAAATCGGTGCTGTTTTCGATTTTTCAACCTTCACATTATAGTAAGACATCAGTCAATTTAACCAATGAAAATCCACGTAGGGGAGATTAGGACAAGGCGGTCACAGGAGCAAATTGAACAAATTTAGTTTTTGCTCGGAGCATTAATGGTTTCTACATTCGTATTTTGATGTCATACATACGTTAGGTAGATCGTATAATTATCGGTTGTTTTCAATGCAATCGCGCGCCAGCTCGGAGCTTTATATCACGATGGTGAAAATGTCACGTATTACATCGAGATTTTCAATGGACCATCACTCAAACATCCACATTTACACAGCTTTTGATGAAACATGTAATTCACAATAATAACAAAAATAAATAAACACATAAAACTACATATTTATAAAAAAAGTTGCCACAATCAGGATGCTATAAGCAATTTCCTGGAAATATCTGTATAATTACCGAGGAAGTGGCGGATTAAACACACGCGTATAATCAATTGATATTAGCGATCAGCCAGAAGATACCATCAGCAGGTAAGCAACGCTCGACTGGGACTTTTGTTTGTATCTTACTACTTATCCCCGTCCGCGTTCGTCTGCCTCGATTCAATCGGAAGGTTTTGTGAGGCGACAATCACAAGCGCATTGGAGTGGTAAACTGAATTACACTTGGTCAATTACATGGGCATTACGACAGTTTTGTGCAACTTTCATACGCATTACAATGTATCATAATTAAAAACTTCTAACATCAAACATTGTGTATACAAAACAACATGGCCCTTCACAACTATTATACTACGTTGCTAGTAAGCTTTTTTAATGACGTTTATTGTTTATCTGATCTAATAGCAAGTCAGTTCATTATTGCATTTCGTAGGTATTCATGAAAACTGTTCAATATAATTATGTTAACGTATTGCAGAAATTGTCATACGTCGAATTCCAGACATGTAATTTGTAAAAATTGAAAGATTTATTAGAGAGGGCTGGTCAAACATCAATCCATGATATGAGTGATGCCTGAGATAAGTTGTGCGATATAGTGTAGTGGTCATCTTCCGTCTCGCGAGGCCATGCTTGTCTTAGTTGAGTCATGCTTGTAAATTACCAGCACGCACCATCGCTCCATCTCCAGATTAGTCCGTACGCATCAGTTTTGATAGCTGGATAACAGGACAGTGATCTCATTTTCTTTTTTGATGACATCGTTACATCAAAATTAAGGTCGGCTAACTGGGTGATTGCCTTCAGTTCATTCCGTGTTGATAATAATGTTTTCGTGAGCGCTCCCTGGAATTCAGCAGTACAAATCCAAGCCATCACGTTTAAAATTGTTACTCAGTGGTGGCCATTTGGATCATACGCAGGCGACGGAGATGAAAGTTAGTTTTCATTCATGTTTGTGGCAGGTTATCCCAGTATCTAAACAATTTAATACGACGCTGATGTGATGATAGCTTGTGATTAACGATGCCCCTAAGCGTGCGCTATATGTGTCACCAAATATTATTTGAGAGTAATTGTAAAACTTTCCAGCGTTATATACCTACAGCAGTGGAGATGAACAAATGCAGCTCGGTGGAAATCGTAAACCTATTTCCAGCCCGCAGCTAAATATTGGGAGCTCAGCCTGCAAGTCTCATGATTCCGACGGTACGTTTTAACATGGCGGTGATATATCCTCTAGTGAACCAACGCGTCATTTCACTTACATTCTTAAAAGCTCATAAGCCACATTAAAAAAAAAAAATTCTGATTAGCTCCCTACACTCAACTAAGGCGTTGTATTCCATCGACATTGCTATTGGCTGCATTTCATGCAGTAATTGGCGACAACAAAAACGAAATAGTTAGCGAGAACGAGTTTAAGATCAATACATGGAAATTGTGAAAACACTTGTCTTTGGGTTGTCACTGCATTGGTTGGTTGGAAACAGAGTTAAGGAATTCTCGGTTGCCGCACCTGCTTTGTAAAACTCACTACAGCGTTAAGACAGCATTTAGTAGGAAATATAGTTTAATTTCGCCGTCATTTGAAAGCAATATCCGATAATATTGGCTATCCTCATTAGCTTCATAGCAATTGCTTCCATCTTTTGACGACTTTCGTTTTGAACATGATTATAAGAATGCATAATCCTTTCGTTTTCTTTCTTCCCTGAGCTTGGATTTTCCGAGGATATTGGCGGTAATGAAGTCATTTTATTATTAATCTAAACTAGTATTAATTGTTGTGGTGGTGCTCAGTCAAGCAGCGGGATGAGGTGATGACATTAGTCGGGACTCAACACTCTGCCTCTATTTGCACTTGTTAATTCACAGGGGAAACAATGGATGGGTTGGGGCAAGAAATAGTAGAATCGAGGAAAAAGTAAAAAAAAGTGCACATACTACTGTCAATATTGTTTACATAATAGATACATTCCAAACTTAATAACAGAAACATTATTTAAAAATATATAATAATTTGGATGTCGTTGTGAAGTGATTTTGTAGTGACTGACTGATACAATGAATAATAACTAAAACAGAAATGAAGCAAATCTAACATGAAATCGTGCTAACATGTAAACCTAGGGATTTCTAAGAAATCGTTCGAGGCGAAAAAACTGTTCATAAATAAATAACACAATGATTCATAGCCAATAACATTGTATCACTGCTACGTAATGGAAACGTATAGCAAAACACATCACAATTATGACTTTGTTACCTAAAACATTGATATATATATATATATATATATATTATACACATTTGAGTCGGCATTAACAAGTGAAACGTTTTATTGATAACGAACGAAGGCGTGCACTTCAGCTACACCAAAGGCATACATCAGAATAATTGCGTCAGAAAGAAAAGTTGCACGTCAAGTTCGTAAGAAATTAGATTTCAAAACGTGTTGATACATGAGGGAAAACTGAATGCTGCTTATAAATCATATTAGATAAGGTCAATGTATGACGAGGAGCAGCTGGCGCCTTTGCCTAAGTGCCATCCGATGGTCAACTGTTATCGTCATCGTTGATTGTAAAGTCACGTAGACGTACCGTGGTGATGCATATATATATATATGTATGTATGTATGTATGTATGTGTGTGTGTGTGTGTGTGTGTGTGTGTGTGTGTGTGTGTGTGTGTGTGTGTTTGTGTATGTATGTATGTATGTGCGTATGTATGTGTGTATGTATGTGTGTATGTATGTATGTGTGTGTGTGTAAGAATGTGTGTATGTATATACCTCTGTATGTACACATGTATATATATATATATACATGCACGCGTACATACCTACATACTTACATACATACATACATACGTACATACACACACATACATACATATATACATACAAACACGCACACATACACACATACATACATACATACATACATACATACATACATACATATATACATGCATACATGCATACATGCATACATGCACATATGCATACCAACGCACGTACACACGTACACACGTACACACGTACATGTGTACATTAGTACATTAGAACATACACATATACACACATACATACATGCATACATGCATACATACATACATACATACATACATACATACATACATACATACATACATACTTACATACATACATACATACATACATACATACATACATACATACATACAAACATACGTGCATACGTGCATACGTGCATACGTGCATACGTGCATACGTGCATACGTGCATACGTGCATACGTGCACACGTACACACGTACATGTGTACATTCGTACATACGTGCATACATGCATACGTGCATACGTACATACATACATACGTACATACTACATACATACATACATACGTTATTTATATAATTCATATACTGCCTACATGGCAGTCTGTTAGGCTGTCTCGGATATTAAGCATGTGATTTTATGTTTTACGGCTATTACTACTTGCCACTTTCTGTAGACTGCGCAGTGATCGAGATGGGAAGTTAATTTTGAGGAATAGTACGTCAATTTGTTTAGATTTTTAAACACTTTTATAAAAGAACGTATGTGTGATGTGACTTGTGTGCAGCTCAACGCGCGATGTGTGTGTAACAAACCCTTAACAGTTAAAGAATATATGTTTGGTCATAAATCCGATTTAATGTTTTTGACCGAAACATAGTGCAAATCAAACAAGAGTGCCATTTTCAACGAATTAACCCAACCAGGTTACAGCTACATTGGGGAATGCCGTTCGTCGAAGCGTGGAGGTGGTGTCGGAATGTTATAAAAGTGGGCATTTAAAAGTGGGCATTTAAATTCTAAAGACTTCAACCAAACGATATGACACATTTGAACATTTAGACGTTAAGACTTGTACATGTTGTTATCATCTATCACTCACCGACCACCATTTTAGCGGAAAACAACTTAAAAGAACATGCCACAGAACCATGGCATATGAGGGGACCCGTGTTGGACTTAGTAATAACACGTTCATCCAGTTCAATTGTGTCGTCAACTACAGCGTACCCCAGGAGCACATCGGATCACTAAATATAGTGTCATTTTCCTTCTATTGACTACTAAACCAGTGTCTGTTCGTGTCGTGAAGCAGCTGCGTGATTAAACTGATCTTTCTTTGCAACTTGCATCAGTGGACACTGAACTATAATACAATGGTTGACCAGTAAGAGCGTGCGGTCGTATCAACCATTAACCTGCATCCCCCCGTCATGTCGAGAATGAAAGCTTGCCGACGCTAGGAGCCCTGGTATAATGACGACATTCATCAAGCATTGAGACGTGCAAACGAGAAAAGATGGAGAACAACGAAGCTCGAGGTGCATCGCCAGATTTTTGTTGAGCATCGAACAGCAGTCAACAACATGATCAAGCGAGCTAAGCGTGCTATGAGTCAGTAGACCAGCGAACATGTTTTCGTGTAGCTAACACCCTGCTGAAGCCACCAGGTATGACTCTTCCACAATCCGCTACCACTGAAACACTATGCAATGACATCGCTACCTACTTTGGTGAGAAAAAACAAGGAATTAGAATGCAGATTCACGAAAAGCTGATCAATGATGACGAATACTCTGGTTCACTATCGATTCTGGCAGCCAACGAGTGTCAAACGAACTCAATCGACTGCTACATGCCAGTGGAGAAGAAACGAAGAACATCATCAGACTATCCCCCTCAAAGACATGCAGTCTGGATTCCTGCCCCACCGATCTCCTAAAGAAAACACTACGTATCCACATTCCGTAGCTCGTGGCAATGGTGAATAACACCTTTAAGCAAGGACTATTTCCAATCACTTTGAGAACAGCAATTGTCAAACCACCTCTAAAAATCGACACTCATAACAAAGACGTGCTGAAGAATTGCAGACCGGTCTGCAACATAGCATTCATCGTCAAAGTCCTAGAGAAAGTTGCAGTTCGTCGTCTGCTTGATCATCTCACTGTGAACGGGCTGCATGAAGAATACCAATCAGCATATAAGATGATTCACAGTACATAGACTGCCCTATTGCGTGTCCAGCGTGATATTGCTGGGGAGCTTGACAAGGATCGTGCAACGCTGTTTGTAACGATCATCATCATTTGAAACGATTGACCATAAACACTTGCTGACACTACTGCATGACGAGTACGGTGTGCGCGAAACGGCATTATCATGGTTCTGGACGTACTTGGAAGACCGCGCCCATCGTGTCCAGATTGACTCAATAACATCCGAGTGGTGTGCCACAGGGCTCGGTCCTTGGGCCAGTTATCTTCACCTTACACACCACACCAATGCAGCGCATATTCAGAAGACATGGAATAAAGTACCATAAATATGCTGGTGACATTCAACTATATGCATCGTACAATCCAGCTATACCAGGCGACCAATTGGAAACAATGAGGCGACTCACAGACTGCATTGGGGAAGTCAGGCGAAGGATGGCGCTGCGCATGCAGAAAATAAATGATGGAAAAAAACTAAGGTGACCCTCTTTACATCAAAACATCATCTCAAGACGTACGGAGGTTGCTCTATAACCATTGGAGACGATACAGTTTCACCAGTAGACCGCATAGGAATTCTTTTGGACTAAAATCCCAGAGGACATGAAGTTACATTAGTAAAGGAGAAGTGTAGATTAGATATAAGAAAGTTCTCATTCTCACTGAGTGTGTTGGTGCTAGTAGTGTGAATATGTTTAAAATAAAATCGACACATATCTTAAAAGGGCGGGATACACGTAGATAAAAAGTATTGGACTCTTGATAAGCCAAAAGACTTCTTTGTCCACCTGCCATCTAGAGTTAATTTTCTGGATTCTTGTTAAATATTGTTAAATTATGTCATCAGCTAGTGCATTACGAAGAGACGTTAATATTAAACGTAAGCGAATTATAAAATACCATTACTAAGGCTATATTACGATGTACAAATGCAAATGTTTTAAAAGTAACATGTATCTCTGCCAAAAATACCTATTTAGAAGTAGTTTTCGGTGACTTCCCAATTTGAAATTTCCAAATTCCCATTACAAATGAGTTTGTCGAAAACACCAACACGTTTACGTAATATCCACGACGACATCCTTGCTCTTTCGTGTGACTTCCTTTAGTAGTGCCATGCCCATTACAATTCCACGTTGGTGGTGTGATTGTGTCAGCATATATTGTGTTTGAATCTTCAAGTGTGTTCCTACGTATTTGTGTCAGTGTCTATGAATCACGTCCATGTATTATGTTCAATCGTCATCCTGATGATGACTACTTCGATGACACTGCATATTGGGATCACCAAACTGTTAAGAACGTTTACATCTGTAAGAAACAATGGCATGTTCTACTTTGAATATGACATTGTCAGTTATTGTTGGACATCTAGAATTCCCTCCCTTCATAATCTCCCACCTTGATCTCCTTCAAGCGGGAGCTCGCCTTCCGCTCCCTCTGAATTTTGTAGGCAGTACGGGGACAAGCAAAGTAGGATAGATGACAGGCAATGGCTGTATTGGTCCGATGATATCCTCTGGGGCCCGCGACGGTTGCCGAATTGGCCTGGCCAAGATATCCGAACACTTGTGCCCCTCCCCTCTTTTCCCTTGCATTACACTGTTTTCTCCCCGTTTTCATATTTCCTTTTCTTCCTGTTTCTTGCGCACGCCAATGTCATTTGATTGTCAACGTTGACAGCTCGACGTGCAGATTGAAAATTTAAAGGCATTTAAAGTCCTCTACTTTCTCGATTTCACTCCCGTCTCTAGTCTGCAGTGTAGGAGCATCTGCTTGTTTGATAGACACGTACCAGGCATTGTTTCGATCAATAACTATATACTAATTTAGTAACCTTATGAAGTAGGTGTTCTGCTTCGTGAACCGTGTGGGCGACAATGCAATGTCGTCAGCAAGGTCCAGATCAAACAGTTGACAGGCTTGATGTCTGTTGTTTTAGCGTTTTGTTGTTTTGGTTAGTTATTTTGTCTCGCCAATCGCAGTTCATAACCTTAGTCCAAAACAATGATGGACGGGTATGGCGAGACAGACTCGCTTTGGAGGATTCTTACATTAGTCTCACAATCTTTCTCTTCTGGAATGAGTGCGATACAGAGTTTTTTTTTAAATACACGGTATAGATTTGATCATCGTCTATGCGATACCATAAGCACATAACATCCGAAACAATATATTTCCATCTAGCGAGCCAAATTATTTTTTTGTCATTGAAGATAGTGGCTGCCTTTTTCTGGTGATTTATAATTTCCTCGACTAAACGACTAATAGTAATGCTTTAATGATGACATATCTTCTTCTAAATACTATTTACACCCGCCGACCCATAAATATGTACCTGAATGTCTTAAAATAATACATTTCAATGCAAGAAGTCTGAATGTAAATTTCAAGCATCCTGAAACATATATAGCTAACTTAAACATGGTGTTTGGTGTAATTGCAATCTCTGAAACATGGAATGAGCCTGCAGCATTCCAACAGTGTAATCTACCAATGTATAATTCTTTCAAAGTCAATAGAGAAAATGTAAGATGAGGTGGAGTTGCTATCAATGTGCTCAAGGAAATCTATTGTTCAAAAGTCCAAAGCAAACCTTCAGCTGTAAACGACATCTTTGAATGTGTCGAACTGAAAATAGAACACAAAAAAGCAAGCATAAGCTGTATGTATCGCAAACCTGTATCTAACAATGACACTTTCTGTGAAAATATGGAGCAAATCTTTGGCAATATACGAACAAATAAGACATTATTCCTATGTGGAGATTTTAATGTTGAAACATGAAAACCACGTAGGCACTTTTTCTTGACACTATGTATAGCCTAGGCGTATACCCTCTCATTAGTAAACCAACAAGAATAACTAAGGATACAGCCACTCTTATTGATAATATCTTTACAAATTGTAAAAACAAGCAAACCACGAATGGTATCTTAATAACCGACCATTTTCCAGTTTTACTTTATGTAAGCATGGTGTGATTAACAAGAATTCACAATCCCATAAATATGTAAGACATTTAAAGAATGAAAACGTAAATTCTCTAATAACCGACTTAAGTGGTGAAACATGGGTAAATGTTATTAATGCCAATTATGTTAATTTGGCTTATGACACATTTCTAAAAATATTTATGAAGAAATATGATAAAAACTGACCAGCTAATAAAATAAAAACAAAGGCATGTGAACCGTCAAAAACCATGATTAACAAATGGTTTGAAAAATGTTTGTTACAAGAAAACAATTTGTATCGAAAATTTCTCAAAAGTAGATCTGACGAAATAGAACAATGTTACAAAAAGCATACGAACAAACTAACCGGTATATATATATAAACGTATTACAAAGGAGGATTATTGTAAGAACAGAAACAAAATGTCAAGGAAACGTGGAAGATTTTAAATACAATTATTAATAAACGTCAATGTGAATCTTCTTTTCATGACTACTTTGTAAATGATGGCATAAGAACTATAGGTAAAAGCAGACGGTTTTAACACTTTCTTTGCAAATATTGTCCAGCAGCTAGCTGCTAAAATAGGTCCACCTGTAAATGGTGCATTGGTGCAGTGACGCAAAAGTCATTAACACTGTTGATGCATGCAAAAACAAAGCATCTATGGATAGCAATAATATAAACATTGTCATCATAAAACAATTATACAACCCATCACTAGATGACCGCTGTATTTAACAAATCATTTGAAACTGAAATGTTTCCTTCAAGCATGAAAGTAGCAAAAATTATTCCAATATTTAAAAACGGCTCAATAGCAGAATTCAATAAGTGTAGACCAATATCTCTGTTGTGCCAGTTTTCAGAAAGAGCCAATATGTTTCAATGTAAATTTCACATGCATTGCTGGATTTGGTGGAAGAAATTAGTGCATCATTAGATCAAAAGAAACACACATTAGGTGTCTTCATTGACTTAAAAAAGGCATTTGACACAATAAATAATTCTATACTAATAAAATGGTGTTCGTGGTATAGCAGGAAATGGGTTGAAAGTTATTTACATGACATAAAACAGTTTGTAAAAATAAATGAACACTGTTCTAGCCTCTTAGGCACTTCATGTGGTGTACCACAGGGGTCAATATTAAGGCCTAAACTAACTTTTATCTTGTATATAAATTATATATGCAATGTGTCTCAATTACTTAAATTTGTGCTGTTTGCTGATGGCACTAACATACTATACTCTATTGAAAATATACTCAATCTTACAAATGTTGTAAATCGTGAACTGGATAAACTGTATACATGGTTCACTATAAATAAGCTGTCACTCAATGTACCAAAAACAAACTACATAATCTTTGGTAACTGTAAATTAAATTGTGACCTAGATATTATAATTCACAATAATCAAATTGCCAGGGTTAGTAAGACAAAATTCCTTGGAGTCTTGACTGAAGAAAAGCTTGATTAGAAAAACCACATAATTGTGTGAAGACTAAACTCTCCAGAATAATTGGAGTAATGTACAGGGCAAGTCAAGTCCTAGAAACCAAAAGTCTATTTACACTATATTATTCAATGTATTTACTAATACTTAGTTATTGCTTTGAAATTTGGGGAACCACATATAGTACCACTGTATACTGTATTACTATACTACACAAAATGGTGGTTAGATTAATGTGTGGTGTCAACAGATTGTGTCACACTGATATGTTACTTCACCGATATAAAATATTGAAATTCACAGACTTGGTAGATTTGAAGATCCAATCAATTCTGTTTAAGACCTTTAACAATATGCCAATACTTGTCATTGTGTAAAGCCTGTTTACCAAAAATACCATATTATATTCTTCTCGATTAAAATGTCAATATGGATGTCAATGTGTGAGAATCACGGTGTCTGTGAATTTACGGTGTACAATTTTGAATTCATTACCTATAAATATTGCAAAAGTGCCAAATTTCGTTCATTTGTTAATCACTTAAAAATCAATATGAAATATGAAACTATTGTATGATTTTCTGGTATAACAGTTTACATACACAGCGCTATTCTGAAATAATTATATTGTGAAACTTCCATTATAAATAGCATACTTACTAATACTGTATTACTCAGTAGTATAGTTAAATCCCTTATGTTACATTTGACTGATATAAATACTAACAACTGTATATATGTTATCACAACGATTCGACTAGGACACAATGAATAGGGGTATATCTCTTACAAAAGATAATTCTTCAGTATACCCCTTTTTCTAAAACTAAACTATTTGTATTATCTGTGTTAGAAAATAAACATATTGATTGATTGTTTAATTAGGAGATAAGTAGACCGTAGGGGTTTAAATCCACTTTGATTCGAGCGCAATTAATATTCTTGCTCAGGACGAATTATAAGAAGAACAAGTCGATTGCACACCGCTGTAGCAGGTCTTAGGCATTCTTGACACCTATCTGTCTGTCTGTCTGTCTGTCTGTCGGTCGGTCGGTCGGTCGGTCGGTCGGTCGGTCGGTCGGCCTGTCTGTCTGTCTGTCTACCTATATGTCTATCTATCTATCTTTCTCTCGCGCTCTCTCTCTCTCTCTCTCTCTCTCTCTCTCTCTCTCTCTCTCTCTCTCTCTCTCTCTCTCTCTCTCTCTCTCTCTCTCTCTCTCTCTCTCTCTCTCTCAAAATCAATGTGCCAAAATAGTCCTTGGGATGAAGAGGAAGGGTCGGCCTGGTAATAGACGTTGACAAGTTACCAGCTCCGGAGAATACATTACATTTATTGGACACCGTGCAAGATATTTCACAAAGATATGACATAAACCGCAATTATTGAAAACGATACGACATGAGAAGTGTCATTAAAGCGATTAATGGAAACGATAAGTCAAACAGTTGTCATGTCTGAGATATATATCGAGAAAATGCCGGATTGAAAAACGTGAATAAATGAAAATTCGAAAGAGGCAGAACAGACAGAGATGGAATGCATTAATAATTTTAAAAGATAACTAGACATATGAGCCAACAACACCCAACGGCTGACAAAGGACATCTTTGTTCAAAATATCCTGGTCGTCAATGTTGTAAGATTATTGCGCCTCAGGAAGACGAATGTATTCGTATTCGAACAATTTTAACGAAAGCTGCCCAATTGTTTTTAATAAGCCAAAATACTGTGCGCAAATTGAATGTTGCGCACATGAAATGTTCTATCAAGAAACAAAACATTAAAATACCAAACACACTCTTTTGGCAGCATTACGGAGGCGATTGTGGCTATAAACAGTGGTGGATATTTAGTCTAGTCTTCCCGCTGCAATTGCTTTCCAGAGAAGTTGAAGTGGTGTTCGATTGAACTGCCAGGGAGTAAACTATAAAGCGTTTTGAGCAGTCCTAAGGATTGCATGCCGCGCATTATGAGAACCTTAACATGTTAGTGTAAACATTGTCATGGAAATTGTTTCAGCTGTGTATCAGCTATCCTCGCGGATGACATGTGACTAAAATGTAATTACTCTTATTTATAATTCTGTTCTTGGATGCAGGTGTCACGTACATGAATATGTCGAAGACGAATCGGGCGACTGGCATTACTAGTACCCCGGATATGACCTCACCATCGTACCGCGCGTACAGCCAGCACAGAAAAGAAACAGCGTGGTGCCATCTGCCAATGATCTTATTTTTCTTAATTTTGTCCGGCGCGTCTGCGCAGCCGGCTGAACCGGCACCCGAAGTGACATCATCGATGCCGCTGTTCCAGACGAATACGACGTCCGGTGACACAAATATGACCACCGCCAAAATCGTCTATAATGTAATGAAGAGCCCGTGGTTGAGAGGCTTCTTCATTCTCCTCTACTGCATTATCTTCATTCTCGGCGTGTCGGGTAACTCGTTCGTTGTCTACATCGTCGTGCACAACAAGGCGATCCAGACAATCACGAACATCTTCATATGTAACCTGGCGGTGTCGGACATCATGATGTGTCTGCTGGCCGTGCCCTTCACTCCTCTCTCCGCTTTCCTCAACTCGTGGATCTTCGGCGACACCCTCTGCCACATCGTGCCGATGACCTTGGGCGTAAGTGTCTATGTGTCGACCCTCACGTCGACCGCGATCGCCGTCGATCGCTACTTCGTCATCGTGCACCCATTCAAGCCGCGCATGAAAGTTTTCGTCTGCCTCTTGCTGATCGTCGCCATCTGGGTCGTGTCCGTGTCGATTTCCCTACCGCTCGCCATCTACCAGACAGTGGCGTGGATGGAGGACGAGCAGGCGTACGTTTGCTACGAGCTCTGGCCGAAGACGACGGCGCGCCAGTTTTTCACCGTCACCAGCCTCATATTGCAGTACATCGTGCCGTGCAGCGTCATCTCCTTCTGCTACGCCAAGGTGTCTCTCGTGCTGCGGGCCCGCGCGCGCGCCAAGCTCGGGCAGAAGTCGCGCGACCGCGAGCAGATGGACATCCAGCGCAAGCGGCGCACGAACCGCATGCTCATCGCCATGGTGACGATATTCGTGTGCTGCTGGTTGCCGCTGAACGTCGTGCACGTGGTGCAGGAGTACTACCAGATAGGTGAGGACACACCCTACTTTCTCTTGCTCTTCTTCGTTGCGCACGTCACGGCGATGAGCTCGACCATCTACAACCCGTTCCTGTACGCGTGGATGAACGAGAGCTTCCGCACCGAGTTTAAGACCATCATGCCGTTCGCCTTCCGGTCGTCGTCCCGCAAAGGAAAGGGAGGCGGGACGAAGAACGCCAACGGCGGAGCCTCGCAGTATGCCACCGTCGACACGCAGAATTCGTTTGTCAATCGGTCACCGGTACGCAACGACACCGAAAACGCTGCCGCTGCCGCCACCGCAACAACAAGCGCCTCGAACGCCTCCGCCACCGCCGCCGGAAACGGCAAGACGTCACCGACGGATGGCGCCACCTATGACGCCGAGTCGAAGCGCGTGCATCTGACGATCTCGGAAGGAGAGGCGTGTTGATGGCCGATGTGGCGGCTCGTTGGAGAAGACAGCGGAGAATATGAGCGCCGTACGCGCGGACTGATATCCCGAGAACGACATAAACTGTGTTGGATTGGGCCCACCCAGTCGTCATGAGGTATTTGAACAAAGCAAAGCATGACTTGCAGTGAAATTGTTTTGCAGCTGATGCGTAAATGTTGATGGAAACGACTCCCAACGGAACAATAGCAGCGTAAACAATATTGATCGATGACAATTGCGCTTTGTACGAATGTGGCACATGCATAACTGGTGCACGTGAACATGATCTACCGTGGCGATGCTAAAGTTGTTCTGGAACGAACGGTGTTGCGTGCGAAGAGACCCGTGTTATATAGTAGTTACCACGGAGGAAGTAACGATCTAATGTAAACTCACATAAAGTTAGTTACGCGACAAAGTCGCAAGACAATTTTAGTAATTAGGATAGCACATTTCTATTGTAGGCCGATTACGTAGGTCGTTGTCTTGGAAAACATTCACTGTGTGGTGCACTATCGTCTAGGGTTCATAGTCAATTCGGTAAACACAAATATTGCGTCAGGCCAACCAGCCCGGCTATGCAGGACAGACAGGTACATGCATGGTTTGTATAAGAGGTAGGGCGAAGAGGACAGCTAGACTAGGACAGCTAGACAGACTGTATAGACAGGACAGGCAGAACAATCAGGATAGGCAGAACAGACAAGACATACAGGACACATATGAGAGACAAGACAGACAAGGCAGGAAGAACAAACAAGACACGGCGGCATGTGATGCAGTATCGTGGCTAGGTGGAGACAATCAGGACATAAGCGCCTTGCCAGCCAGGCAGGCCGACAAAGTAGGCTGACAGAAAGGCGATGTTTTGTGGATCACATGGCAAAATAGGTTAAGAGGGATAGACCAACACATGCAGACAGGCAGACCGACAATGATGCACATATCTCTTACACAAGCAGCATAAGCAGGAATGACCAACACACAACCATATAAACAGCTTGACCAGTTATAGTATAGTATATATATATAACTCACCACAACCAGTATATTCAGGGACGTCCATGAAACATACATACAGAATATGTATGTTATACTAACCCCTTACCACACACACATACGCACATGCTAAATAGGGCAGACCAGTTGAAATAGACACGCAGGCTGGCAATGCTCCGTATGGCGAGAATGCACTGGACGAAGTTGGTTTATTTATTACTATTACCACGCGGATCACTCCAGCAACGATATGATAACTTGCATGTCATCGTTTCGTGGATATCGACAAATCACTCGTGTCCCCAAACTTCATATACTGTTGATAACGAATTTCTGTGTAACAGTTTTTTTCATTGACATCTGCCGGCATCCTTTATTCTACTTACCTGTCAACTAGACATTTTCAGTGGTGACTTTCGTATGCATGCACATCATGTCCACGGTACTTTACGAAAGACATGTATTGTCCACTCTATAATCGTCCGCTCTCTTTCTCCAATCCTTCCAAATCTCTCTTTACATAATCCTCCCATACCTTTTCCACTCTAACATCTGCCTTCTTTGCCAACCGTTCTATCCCCATTCATTTCACACGTCCAGCCCATTTTCGTCCACTTCTCACCAATTTCTACTTATAAGTTTCTTTAACACCAATCCACCCTCTCAGCTCCTCCAATGTTATGTTCAAGCAGTTTATTACAGACATGATTCGTTGACGCCTTCCTGTCTGTTTCCAGTTCAGAATGTAATGACAAACGTTGTATGTAATAACCGCTGTCCAATTCGGTTTGGTGGAATGAGCACCATGACAGCAGTATAGTGCTGGGTGGGTCATACGTGACCTGAAAGTACATCGGAGAGTGTAGGTTGACGTCGACAAACTCAAGTCGTACAACACAATACCGATACGCGGCGCCACCATCGACACATTGTGCCCTTTTTCTGTATGACCACATCTCCACTTTTGTGTTAGAAACTTCGGCTCGCAAAACCTCTTTGCAAATGAGCTGTGTTTCTGTACCAGGGATGTAGAAATAAACCTTTTATTTACTAATCAAATATTGCGGGTTCTAAGCAGGACAGTACGAACATTTGAAGTACCATAAGTGCTTCATCCTCAAACATTGAATCCCGAACGGAGACATCAAGCACATAATAGAGTATGACATAATAGATCCGGGCAAAACTTACCGAAGGTGATGCTGTGTGTGTGTGTGTGTGTGTGTGTGTGTGTGTGTGTGTGTGCGTGCGTGTGTGAGTGTTTGTTGCCGTAACTTGGGTACCTTTGATGTGTGTCATACCAAGGCACATAAGAAATTAACCGTTCAATATGTGAAGTTGGCATGTAATTCCTGCTTCGCTGTCTATGGCGAAATACATTAATACAAACATGCGCACACGCACACGCACACGCACACGCACACACACACACATCCACTTGCATACGTACACGCTCAATAACGCACACGCACGCATGCCCTCACTCAAACACAATGGCACAACACACTCACGTACACACACACACTCACGTACACACACACACACACACACACACACACACACACACACACACACACACACACACACACACACACACACACACACACACACACACACACAAACACACACATACACACAATTACAGCCATTTTTTTTGGGGGCGAAACTTTAATGATATCGTTTCTTTCACAAAGTGTGTGCCGGGCTGCCGGTGTCTTTAGCAGCCACCTCTCGTCTGCGTGTTATTATGACCACGTGTGTTGATTATGGCAGTGTTAGTTATGTCACCAATAAAACTGCTAATATTGTCATAATTTCGTAATAAAGTGTTAATATGTGATAGTGGACGTCCACTAGTTTGACAACACAGAAGGGCCAACCACAACGCACCATTCACCACACGTGTTCTCGTCGTATAAAATTATACACCACCACTCAAAGACGCGACACCAACACAATATTATATAATTTAACCACGTGAATACAAGATTTAACAAGATTTAACAAGATTGCCATCCAGAAAATTACTCTGGATGGCAGGTGGACAAGGAAGCCTTTTGGCTTATCGAGAGTCCAATACTTTTTATCTACATGTATCCCGCCTTTTTAAGGTGTGTGTCGATTTTATTTTTAAACATATTCACGCTACTAGCACCAACACAATCAGGAGATAATCTGTTCCATTCATTTACAGTCCTTTGTGAGAATGAGAACTTTCTTATATCTAATCTACACTGCTCCTTTACTAATGTAGCTTCATGTCCTCTGGTCCTTCTATTTTTCTTAACTGAGAAAAAAATGTTTCTATCAATATTTTCATAACCATTCAATATTTTAAACACTTCTATGTGATCTCCTCTCAATCTCCTGGTCTCTAATGTTGTTAAACCACATTCTTTTAGGCGTATTTCGTAACTAAGATCCCTCAGATTTGGTATCATTTTAGTCGCTCTCCTCTGTACTCTTTCTAGCATATCTATATATGGCCTCCATGCTTGTATACAATATTCTAAATGAGGCCTCACTATTGTTTTGTACAGCGGTACTATTAATTCTTTTTTCTTATACGCTATATTTCGCCTAATTAATCCAAGGATTTGATTTCCCTTTGACGCTGCAATTCCGCACTGCTCTGAAACCTTCATATCAGCACTAATGGTTAACCCCAAGTCCTTTTCTTTTACAGTAGTACTTAGAACAGTACCCCCCATTTTATATTTTACCTCTTCATTCCCATGACCTGTGTGGAGGCATTTACATTTCCCAAAATTGAACAGCATTTGCCACTTTTCAGACCATTTGATCAACCTATCAAGATCATCTTGTAAATGCTGTCTGTCTCCATCACTTTTAATCCTTCTAAACACTTTTGTATCATCCGCAAATTTTAACACCTTGCTTGTTATATCATCGTCCAAATCGTTGATATATATTAAGAATAATATAGGTCCTAGTACTGATCCCTGTGGTACCCCACTCAATACCGATTTCCAGTTTGAAGCCTCCCCATCAACTACTACACGTTGTCTTCTGTCATTCAGCCATTTTTCTATCCAGTTTATTATACCATTTCCTATGCCATGGGCCTTTAGCTTAAGGAGTAATCTTTGATGTGGTACTTTGTCGAAAGCTTTTTGAAAATCTAAATAGATGATATCTACTGGTGATCCCTCATCTACCCACCTAGTGATGTCTTCAAAAAAACATAACATATTTGTTAAGCATGACCTCGCTTTTAAAAACCCATGTTGAGATGGGTTTATCAAGTTATGTTTAACAAGAAAATCCACCATGTGATCTTTAATTAGTCTTTCTAATAATTTGCAAATCACTGATGTTAAACTCACTGGTCTATAGTTCTCTGACTTGTTTCTCGAACCTTTTTTAAATAACGGTATAATGTTTGCCTCTTTCCATTCTAAAGGAACCACTCCCTCTTCTAATGACAAATTGAAAACTGTTGCAAGCGGTACGCTAATTTGTTCTACAATTTCCAATAGTAGTTTGGGCGGAATCCCGTCCACTCCAGGTGATTTATTATCCTTCATAGCCCTTATTTTCTTAGCTACCATTTCCGAGGTTACAACTAACTGTCCTAAATAGTCTGAATCTGCCCCTTGAACTTAGCCTCTGGTACTGGCAGTGAACTAATATCTTCCCTGGTAAACACTGAACTAAAATACTCATTCAGGTCTTCTGCCATTAAGAATCCCTCTGATATTGTATTTCCAGCACTATCTTCTAGAGGACCGACCTTATCCTGAACTTTCTGTTTGCTTCGAATATACGCATAAAAACTCTTACTGTCATGTTTTATATTACTAGCTAATTTTTTTTCATAGCTTCTCTTTGAATTTCTAATTTCAGCTGTAGCTTGATTAAGTGCTTCTTTATAAATGTTGTAGTCTTCATCATTTCCAGTACATCTATATGACTTCCACATCATTTGTTTATACTTAATTTTTCTAATGGCTTCTTTCGATAAGTGTTTCTTTTTAGACCGTTTCCCTTGTTTTTTGAAAGGTACAAATTTATCGACTATGCACTTAATTTCACTATTTAAGATATTCCAGCATTCGGTTGCTGTCTTATTCTTCAGTGTGTTATTCCAGTCTATCTTTGCTAAATATTTCCTCATGTCCTTATACCTTCCTTTGTGGAAATTTCTCCTATACTGCTTTTTACTATTCCTTTCTGATTTTACTTTGATGGTAAAATGTATCTGGTTGTGATCACTACTCCCCAGTGGCTCACATATCTTGACATTGTCAACTAATTCTTTCTGTGAGGACAAAACTAAGTCTAACACATTCTCTCCCCTGGTTGGTTCTAGCACATGTTGAGAAAGGAAACTATCTTGTACTAAAACTAAAAACTTGTGGTCCTCACTCCCCATACTCTGTAGAGATTTCCATTGTATATGCCCATGGTTAAAGTCCCCCATAATAATACAGTTCCGTTTGCTTACTTCCCTTATAGCGTTTTGTATTTTTTCATTCTCTTCTATGCTTATGTTTGGACTTCGATAAACTAACCCAACTGTTAACGTTGAGTTTCCTGTAACTATGTTACACCAAACAGCTTCTTCGCAATCTGCTTCTCTTTCTAATTTTATTTCATAAGCCTGGATAGATTCTTTAATATATAAAATAACTCCACCTCCCTTTCTTCCTATTCTATCTTTCCTAAACATTACATATCCTGTTAGTCCCAATTCGGCATCTGATATATCAGTGGTGGCCCACGATTCGGTTATACCTATTATGTGAGGGTCAATATCTTCTACCATAATGTTTAGTTCACTTCTTTTGTTTACTATGCTCCTTGCATTTAAACAAATGCATTTATATCCTGATTCAGAACAGTTTTCCAGGCTGTTCTTTGCCGATTTATTTCTGCTGTCTTTATCTATGCCTCCAGTTTCAGGCTTCTCTGTGAATCCCCCCTGCGAATCTAGTTTAAATAGATGCAGCCTGTCCCACTGTCAACAGATTGCAGCAAGTTCTCTGAGAAAACTGCTGCCCCCTTTCCACTTAGATGTAGGCCATCTCTCATGTACATATCTTCCCTCCCAACAAAGTATCCCCATAAATCTACGAATCCCACCCCCTCTTCTTTACACATCTGCTCAACTAGTGCGTTGATCGCCATCCTCTTGCAGTTTCTATATGTCGGCCCCCTTTCTCCCATTACTGGCAAAATTCCTGAGAGGATAATCTGTTCTACTCTTGTCTTCTTTAACTTCTTCACTAACTGTCTGTACTTCTGAACTATCCCAGTTGTTCCCTCCCTCTCTGCGTTATTTGTCCCTACATGTACTAGTATAGACCCTCCCTTGCCATGCCCCAGTACCTTCTCTACCCTTTCAGTTACATGTTCTATCCTAGATAGAACATGTAACCACATACCACTGAACTACGACACGCATACGGTAAATACGAACCATCAGCAAGAAATACTGACTCACTGTATGTACAACACACCTTTCTACCACGAAACGTCACCAATAAAACATAATTAATTCACAAAACGGCAACAACAAAACATAATTCAACCACATTTATGTTTATCCCACAAACAACATGCTTGCTTACCATCGTGCTTTTTATGTGCTAATTTGCTAATATACAAGAAAGACGTCTGATCATAAAATAGTGGTTTGTATGCTGTATTACCTTAGTTTTAGTAGGTTCTGGTATTATACATTGACATTCGTTTGTGAAAATTGAAGATATTTCAATCAGTACTGATCCCTTAGTAGCTGAAAGGGACAAGTCGATGTGTAATTTGAACAGCGTTGACACTCGATACCTTGTGGTAGCGCACGGTTGATGAACAGTTGTTGGTAACCCAAGCGGCACTACTGATCGTCTTGAATATGTACATGGATTCGTATCGTCGTGGTTCTGTCGACCGTAACAGTGAGGAGGTGGACGAATGAGGTGACTTTAGACACACTGTCTAGACCGTCGAGTTTTGATTAGGGTGAGGGGGGAATGCGCAATGGTGTATTAACTTACAAGACGAGATGTTTTAACGATAAAAAAAACGACCAGGCGAGCCGGCTCAGTGGAGAGGCTGTAGAAAACGGTGTCCGTGCTTTCGCTGATATAAACTGTTTTGTTTGAAATTGCACACGCATGACAACGTAGGTGAACTGTGTTTATTGGAATCAAAATGTGTTTCTTTCCCCTTAATGAGTCACCTAATCCACATTGCTCATGATTTAATTTGAAAAAAATACCACATTCTTAGAACAGATACAGCGTTATACTCCCACACACACGTACGCACGCACGCACGCACTCAAACACAAAAGCACACATATACGCACGTACGCACGCACGCACACATTCACACCTCACCCATCCACTCACCCATCCACTTAGCTCGCTCACTCACTCACTCACTCACTCACTCACTCACTCACTCACTCACTCACTCACTCACTCACTCACTCACTCACTCACTCACTCACTCACTCACTCACTCACTCACTCACTCACTCACTCACTCACTCACTCACTCACACACTCACCCTTTCACAAGTATATCCAACCGATCATGGTAAATTGGGTTGACAATAGAATTCATACGGTGTCCAAGTATAATTATGCTACAACAGGAAAAGCATGGTGGCTAGAGGCAGAAATCGATGCTGGTTTGACCCGCGAAGAATGTACGTAGCACCGGAAACTGCGGCAGCGGAAGAAATGAAGCAATATGGCCGCGACGGAAATAACCTTTCTCTGGTTATTGGCCGTATGCGGCATTAAATTTCCCTACGACACGCATGACAAGTAAAGTCCATCAGGTGGCCCTGGGAATGAGTGGGTGGAGTATTATAAATCCACCTATGTGATTATTTTAATCTTCCAGCACGAAGCTACGATTTGCGATACACATCGTTAACACGTCTTCTACGAATCTGCGGTTTCATGTCATCCTGTGAACATGTGCAAATGTGAGGAGTTTGGTGTCACTTATGAGCAACTGGCTGTATTGAGAAATATTTCAATTTCCAGTAGCGATGGATCGCACACGCTATTTTAAAGTAAATGTGTGTTCATATATTGTGCGGTATCGACAACTTAGGATTGCTCAGAACGCTTAACAATTCATCCCGTGGCAGACATGATCCACCGAATATCATCTCGATCTCTCTGTGAAGAGTCAGCCACGCTGAAATTACTGCGTGAAGAATATTGGTATACACGTTTCCATCGGTGGCCACACAGCGGTATGCGTTCATGTAACTGAGTAAATTGGAGCAACGGGAAGCGAACGAACTTGGCAAATGTTCAACACGGCAACAAGATGATCCGAATCCGGAATCTTTGCATTGAGAGTCCGACGTTCCCACGTGACAACTAAATGCCTCCACACTTCAATTGCTGTCCCGTTTCAACCTCTCGTTTCACCCACAACAAATCGGACCTACATATTGGCTGCTACACCATGCTCGTGCTTTTACCCGGATTGGATAATTAATTATGGTGATATGTCCGGACAAATAATTACTAATGTTTTGGTCACACTTTGACAAGAGTGTTCAAGTTGTGCATAGTATCACTTTCCAAGTTTCCCGACCTAGCGGTAAAGTCCTCATTCACGATGACGATAGCTCAAGATCGCTCTTTTTACTGAATCGACTAACCAACCTGAATCACTAAAGAAATCGTCGATGAAGGCTAATAAAACTGAAAATGCTCATGTCCAATATACACTCCAACAAATGACGGTGATGATGATGATGATAATATTTATTAAGTTGTAATTGCTACAAGTAATGTCAAGTTCCGTTCATTATACGAACAAATTACAACTCAAGAGACCCCCGAGAAGCCCGCAAGGCTAATAACGAGACCAGGCTATTTACCGCCACACCCTATATATATATAATATTATATATATACACACACGCACGCACGTACACACGCACACCCGCACACATGCACACACGCACACGCGCACATACGCACACAGGTACACAGGCACACACGCACACATGCACACACACACGCACGCACACACACACGCACGTACGCACACACACACAGACACACACATATATATATATATATATATATCATATCACATATCACAAAACACACTCACCCTATTTAAGTAACGACGTTGTTAGCTATACCGTTATTGAAATAACTGTATTTTAAAGAATGTGCAGATACTATTTTAATATACACAAACACACACACACACACTCACACACACAAATGTGTGTGTGTATGTGTGTGTGCTAACATTGAAGTTAAATAGGGTGAGTGTGTTTGCATTGTTCTGTGCGTGCGTATGTGGGGGGTTCAGGGCACTCCCCTGTTTCAATCCAACTTTTAGTTTGAATTCTTCTAACACCCCGAGTCCAAACATCACGCTGCCCTTTGTTTCTTCATACGTCCTTTCCACCATCCTGACCTCTGCCTCTGGATCCCCCATCCATCTCAGTGTAGCCATCGCCATCTCTCTTGGTACAATGGCATAACATTTCACCAGGTCTATAAATCGCACATCCATAATGCCCTGTCACTCCATCTTCTTTTTGGCTTGCTGTTTCAGAGCAAACATCCCGTCAGCTGTATATCTTCCTCTTCTGAAGCCCTATGGTTCTTTCATCTTCCTGTGTTACCTTTATCCTTCCATCCACAACTCATTCCAACAGCGTCATCATATGGCTCAACTACGTGATGTCTCGGTGTTTTTTAGGTCATGCACTCGAATTTTCATCCCCGTTGTCCACTCCTCTGGGATATTCCCTCCTTTCATTCAGGTGTTAGGATCTCCTTGTTCATCAAATACCAACGCGTTCGGCCACCATCAGCATCTCCACTCGCACTTAGTCAACGACTATTGCCTGGCCTTTCTTCATCTTCTCCATTGCTCTCTCTCTCTCTCTACCTCAGCATCCATAATCTCCTCCACTTTTAATTCTCCCTCTAGTATACTTGATAAAACTTTTGTTATCCCTTTGTTTTAACTGTTCCTGGAAATTATCTTCACCTACTTGTAGAATATCATTGCAGTACGTAAATCAATTTCCTTTCTTGTCTTTTTTTCCAATGTTACAGCCTTTATAGTCTAGTTGCCATCATTCCTTTCTTGAGCCATCTGATACATCATCGGCTTTTCTCACCAAACTCTTTGTATAGCTCTTCATCCATTTCTCTCTTTACTGATTCGTCACCTCTTCTACATGTGACAACCAAAGCATGATTGCGGAAATAGTCACTCTTATAATAGTGTCTACATCCACATGCACATACATCTACGAGTGCTGCTTACGAAACAAATCGCACTTCACATGTCAGGTCTTCCAAATACAATCTATGGACAACTGTGTAACCCTAAGAAGAAGCACTCTCCCTGCACATCGTATCCATGGTTTCTAGTGATGCTATTTTATTTATGTAGTCGAAATATTAAACACGGAAATACAAAACTCGCAGTTACGCGTTCCCTGCTTCGTGGAACCTTCGTCGCGTCAGTTTCCAGAAAACTGTCATTATATGAAGTTGAGCGGTCTAAGAGGAGAAGTATACGCTTCGCAGAAGTCGCATTCTCGAATGAATGCCTATGTGACACCAAGTATCTTACCAGTGTGATTTATTTATGCTTATCGGACTTGATTCATTTGTGGGTAATGATTCCGGTCGAGTTTGTTTGATGGTGGAAGTTGAATGACGTCGAGACAGCATAAAGTAGATATTCGATATGTGTCATTGACGCGAGTAACTAAACCTAAGTAAACCTTCTTCAAGTATTATATAATACTGACTCTGCTCTTGTCATTTGTTCGGTGCAGTGATTTTAAACGTGTCGAACGCATGTGCGGCTAAAGTAATGCTAACAACTGCAGTATATTGATATCCTCCCTGAAATAATATATCGAGCACATTTCAACGAGCTTCGCTTCATGTTTTTCTATGACATGTTCGACCCAGCTGCAACTTATTTAAAAGTCTTTATTCCCAACTGAAGAAATGTTTGATCTCACTTGAACCGAGACATCAAATGTGATTTTAAAGTCATTTTTTATTAAATATCCAGGAACAGTTCACTTTGCACCGATCGAACAAGGCATTGAACATTCTAACTCAGTTACTCTAGCGTAGGCGTTGGAAAACGGTGAATCTTAGGGAGTGTGGCTGAACTATGGGTAGGCTTACCAAAAACCTACAACTGCATCCCCTTGTGTCTCACCAATACACCCAACGGCACTGTCATAAATTCCAATATGCATACTGTTGTAGAGCAAGTTCTGTTGGCACATTACTTAATTTAAGCCCCTGTAAACCAGATAAAAACAATTGGCTGCCCCCTAACATTGACTTGTAAGTCGGGCAAAATAATATGCATTGCTCAATTTATTGTAATACTTTTTTTAATAAACCATTAGCATCAATACACAAAATGAGGGAGGTCATTGCTATTCATCAACAATATAATTCCTGAGCTTGTAATAGGAATCAAGTTTACCAGGAATCACTATGAGACGGAAACAGACATGGGTATTCATTAAGCCACGCATGGCTTTAGCCTTACACCGGCAACAGCACGACACGGCTTACGAATTACAGCGTGTTTAGGACAATACTTGGGTAAAATGACTGTTCTCTTTCGATCAAATCCACAGTTTAGTCGGTGGTGCTCGCTTTCTGTCTTTAATTTATCCTTTGCTGATGTACAACCGGTTTTCCAGCGTTGTTCATGACGAACAACAACAAATAACGTCAACCAGAAACAATGCCTTGTTGTTCATGACGAACAACAACAAATAACGTCAACCAGAAACAATGCGTTGTTATTCATGACGAACAACAACAAATAACGTCAACCAGAAACAATGCGTTGTTGTTCATGACGAACAACAACAAATACTTCAACCAGAAATAATGCGTTGGTGTGTTGCGACTATACCGACTAGTATCGACGAGCTACCATACGGGTTAAAACTGTGGACTTTGCTGCCCCCTATTTGTTGTCTGCAATCACACCGATGTCGATTCCCTTCCCTATCCCTAACGCGCTGCGCGATCGTTGTCGATTGTTGGGGATACGTAACCGTTAGGAGTGTCTGCATCACGGCGTTTCACGCGCCAACGTATCGTACATTTATGCCCTTTTCAGCTGGATATGTGGTCCTAATCACATGCTCAAATGGACAGACCATAACGCATCTCAATCATTTTGAAATAATGTACTACAACACAAACGATTGCACGCACGAGTTATGCCTCCACCATTATGTATTACATGCTGAGACAGGTCTTATAAATCATTTTTATGATGCATTAAACACAACAGCAATTAAAACGAGGCGGCTAATCAGTCAAAAACAGTTGTATGTACGATGCTGTCATATTGTTTACTCTGATTCATTCATAATTTGAACGTAAATTGGATAGGGATTGCACTTACCGATCACCCCTGCCAGTGACACATTTACCTATCCGATCGACACATAACCGATAGCATAAACACAAAACGCGATGTCGTAGTACGCGCAGCGCGTTAGGGATAGGGAAAGGAATCGAGATCGGTATTTTTGCGGACACTCTCTACTGTCTGCAAGCGCCCCGATCTCGACTCCCTATCGCTATTCCGATTACACCACGTGCTCAGTTCCATTGTTCAACAATCGAACTAAGAAAGGTATGGAGAGTCGACATCAGGGCGCTTGCAGACACTCTCAATTGTCTTGATGAGTTCCCGCCAGTTGGTTGGTCTCTGATCTGCTCGCTTCTCTGAAACTCATCTCACAGAATTTAGACGGGTCTCAGATCAGGTGTGACTGCGACAGCTTTTTCCTGCAGGAACGCCGCAGTGGCCCTGACTGCATGAGGACGAGCGTTGTCTAGCTGGAATATCGCGACGTCGGAATGAACTTGAAGGAAGGGTATCGGATAAGGCATGAGGATTTCGTCGATGAGTCATTGTGTGTTGTGGTTCCAATAAATCATCGCCAAAGGAGTTATGTGGATTCAGAACATGCCATACATTCGGACCACACCATTATTCGGACGACTCCATGATCCCCAGGATCGCCCGACCACTGTATGGTCTCTTTACAAGCCATGTAACTACAGCAATGTCTTCTAACAGTTGGGTTGTTTTTCCACTGGTTGTGACATGATCCGTTGGAGTTACATCACGACACGTGAATGACATCCCAACATGCCGAGACGCAGTTGTGTTCATCACTTGATATGTTTGCTATTCCGATTCCTAAAACATTATGTGGTAGACTTGTATTGTCTTTATCAAGGCTACACAAACAACTTCTTAATGTTGCCCCAATAGTCTTTGACCAATTAATATATGACGTTGTTATCACCGGACCACCGGCATACGAAATGAACCATAGTATGGTCATGCATGACTGCCTGATTGGTTGCTAAAAACTAACTCATGCTAAAAATCTACTCAGAATATTATCATCACAGAAAGATGCGTCCAATAAAAGTGATGTATTTCTTTTGACGCTAAGTATAATATTTGGGAGGACATAAGTAACGAAAGGCAGCAAACAATTACAACAAATCAAGAAGGTGTCGAGAAACGCAATGTGAATAATGTAAGAGACAATGGAAACAAGAGAATAAGAACAAATGTTTATTCACATTATCGATGTTATCCTTAGGAAACACGGATGGCAGCAGAGAAGAAACGGGGTAATTAGTTCCTGTTCGATAGACGGCATGCTGGAAGAAGTAAATAAAAATAGCGGACAAATAGCAAGAAAACAACGAAACGGAAATAACTGCAATAGACGTTTACACGGTGCAAACACAACAATAAACATACAACTATTAGAATATGTTCCTATGAAGAACACAGACGATCGTACAAGCAATTCTTTAATACGCCCTCTGGCCACGTCAACCCCTTGAGGCATTACAATCGCATTGGTGTCATCTATGAATTCCACCCAACCGAGATAACACTTTATAATAGGACCATATCACAGGCATTCATCTGGGATATCGAAGTCAACACAATCATCAAACATGTTTAGCTTTCATTGACAACGAAAACAATTCTGGTAATCATGAAATAAATACACTTGTCCACCAACAACGAATCATTGTCTTGATAGAATAATGGTCGTCAACTTCGAAGGAGCAGTCAGGCATGCAAGCAAGCACATTCTAACGCAAACAAACAAGGGAATTACTTTAAGGGCCTAACTGGTAATCTTATGTGCATGCATGTTAGTGCTAATTGCTCTGCAGTTTGCTCTCGATAAGCTTGATGGTAATGACACATATATGATGGCGAAAACATGAGTGGTATAGATAGGCGTGTAAGAAATAAATACATTGTTAAACAGGACAACAACAACGATGCCAAACACAGACAAGGTATCTGCGTTGGAGGAAGATGTAGTATATACCACAGACAGCCACGGGGTGGAACATACAAGACCGACCTAGTAAGGTAAAGGACAACACATTCAAACATAATTTCCACATCATTTGAAAACATTCGCGAACACTATTTGTACACAAATATCCACTATTGCCTATGGCCAGGTACTCATTCATACAATTGGGTGAACTGTGGAGTGAACGAACTTGCCCAAGACACGAAAATGGTTCGCAAGATGGTTCGCGCCCGGAATGTCTCGATTGAGAGGGTGATCCTTTAACCACTACGCCACCGCATTAAGATGGCACAGAACAGAGATGAGTGACACACCATTACAGCCGACCTTCGTATAAAGAAAAACACATAATTTAATATAATTGTCCAAGAGATTCTCTCCTGTTCACCTTACAGATTGAAATTATTCAGAATGCTGTCGTATGGCGAAAACTGTTCTAAAACAATTCTCAACCTTCCACACTAAATATGTCCGAAAATCATGATGCGAATAGTCTGCCCGCAAAAGATCTCCACCAAAGAACTGCTACACAACCGCAGAGTAACATGAATGATACCCTAGCGAGAAGAAGGTGGATATGGATCGGCCATGTTTTGGGAAAGGAGGAGAGAAGGAGGAGAGTAACACAATAAAGACAACATTGACATGGACGCCTGAAGGTAAAACAGATGACGAATCAAAACAAGTTGCAGAGAAACTGTGGCTGGGGAACTATCTGGATATGTCTTGATTGCAATGGATTAGTTTATTCAAGAGGAAAATTCTGCACAAGTAAGACCAGTATTTATTGATAAGTCAATGGAGTATGCCTGCCTTGTGCGGCATACCAATTTGCACAAAAACTACATTGAGAGTATTGAAACTATACCGAAAAAAAACCGTAAAACTCATCTTAAATCGACCCGGAAATACTACACTATCTAGGTATGCAAACTTTATAAAGATAAAACAGTACGAATGACAGAATATGTTGACAAGTTGAAAGTGAACACACATTAAATAATCTGCTACCTGAACAAAATACATATACATTACAACATAAGATATTATAATAATAATTAATAATAATAAAGTATATGTACCTATTGCGAATGTGTGTGCGTATATATATATACATATTATTAATATATATATATATATATATATACATATATAGTATATATATATGTATATACATACAAAGACGGTAATGTCAGTTTGCACCTTCACACCCATTCAGTTGGCTGATCTGCTGGACATTGATTGAAACACTTTATGGTTTATCAAAACAAAGTTGAATTTGCATGAAACCCTGGTGCTATCTTCTCGTGGAGTTTCATGTCTGCAAGATGGATCTGTCCACATCAGGCATAGTTTGTGCACTAATGACTTTGTATGACCGTAGATCGTTAGTCATGACAACATGGCAGTGATTGTTTCTACGTGCCACCCCTCTCAGCCCTGGTGATGTCTACCGTGATCCCCCTCAGCCCTGGTGATGTCCACCATGACCCCTCTCAGCCCTGGTGATGTCTACCATGATCCCTCTCAGCCTTGGTAATGTCTACCATGATCCCTCTCAGCCCTGGTGATGTCTACCATGATCCCTCTCAGCCCTGATGATGTCTACCGTGATCCCTCTCAGCCCTTGTGATGTCTACCATGATCCCTCTCAGCCCTGGTGATGTCTACCATGAGCCCTCTCAGCCCTGGTGATGTCTACCATGATCCCTCTCAGCCCTGGTGATGTCTACCATGATTCCTCTCAGCCTTGGTGATGTCTACCATGATCCCTCTCAGCCCTGGTGATGTCTACCATGATCCCTCTCAACCCTGGTGATGTCTAGCATGATCCCTCTCAGCCCTGGTGATGTCTACCATGATCCCTCTTAGCCTTGGTGATGTCTACCATGATCCCTCTCAGCCCTGGTGATGTCTACCATGATCCCTCTCAGCCCTGGTGATGTCTACCATGATCCCTCACAGACCTGGTGATGTCTACCATTATGATCCATCTCAGCCTTGGTGATGTCTACCATGATCCCTCTCAGCCCTGGTGATGTCTACCTTGATCCCTCTCAGCCCTGGTGATGTCTACCATGATCCCTCTCAGCCTTGGTGATGTCTACCATGATCTCCATTATGTTCGTCTAAGACGACCACATACTGATATTTGGTTTGCCAGAGTGCTTCCTATTAAACTCCTCCGTATGATAGAAAACATTTTCGTTCCTCGGATCATCTGACAGTTGGCCCACTGCATTGCAGGGTTCTTCTCTATGATTATCAACGTTTTTCTTAAACAACTTATACACCTTTCAGGTTAGTTCTACACCAAGATCATGACTATATGAAGGTTTTAGAAAACCCTGCCCATATAGAAATATTGGATGTGCAAACAACTTTGATATACATGTAAACACATTTCGATAAAATCACAAATTTATGTTGGTTGGATTAGTCTATACATTTGTGTGCTTATTAAATGATAAGCATAAGTTAACACAGAGAGTACATGTATATTATGTCAATGGGATTCTGAAAACATGTTTGCATAGAAATAGATGTCACATAACGAAAACAATTTTTGACCCAAGTTGAGTTTGTGACCTTCAAAATAACCTTCAAATTCAAAATCTAATTAACTACAACTGGTGGTATAAAAGATTATTTGAAAAACCAGTACTCCACAACTTCAGTTTTAAACCAATTGAAGTAGATATTGGGTCAGCATAATTGATCGCTTACCTCCAAAATCAAGTTGCGGAAATAGATGGCATTTCAACCAAAATATTAAAATTTATAAAACACGATATTAGCAAAGCAGTCACCCTAATTGTAAATAAATCCATTCTGACTGGTATATTTCCAAATAAATAAAAAATTGCTCAAGTTATTCCCCTTTTTAAAACAGGTGATAATTCTAACCTTAACAATTATCATCCAATTTCAATCTTGCCAGCTATTTAAAAACAAAATTGAATGATAATGTTTGATCAAATACACAAATATTTCCACTCCAAGATGTTATACTATAATAGCCAATACAGTTTTAGAAAAAACTTTCTACTGAATTTGCGACACTCGAAATTATAGATATAATTATACAAGAGCTTAATAAATCGGCTACGCCAATTAATATATACTTTGATTTATCAAAAGCGTTTGACACAATTAATCATATTATATTGCTACATAAATTAAATTACTATGGATTAAACGATACAGCACTTCATCTTTGTAGGAGTTAATTATACAATGGTAAACAATATATAAAAATTGACAATGTTAAGTCTAAAGAAACAGTTATCACCACTGGCGTTTCACAATTTTAGGACCACTCTTGTTTATTATATACATCAATGACTTAGCATTTTTTAATGACCGTTTTAAATTCGTAACTTATGCAGATGACACTATCCTTACTAGTAGACTAAGGTAATTTAAAGTTTCAGAAGGCCAAATGCAAAGTGAAAATATTAACAAAGAACTCACACAGGTTAGCGACTGGTTGAAAGCAAATACAGTTTCAGTAAATACCAAAAACTTAAATTGATGGTTTTTCATATGCCTCAAAAGAAAGTAATGTACTCACTATTAGAAATAGATGGGACAAACATTGAAGGTATAAATGATTTCAATTTTTAGGCAGTACCATAAATAACCATTTAAACTGGCAGAGTCACACAAATAGCAAGTAGAATAACAATTCTCTTATTCTCCCTCACAATATTTTTTTGGTCCCACAATACGATTCTTTTCTTCACCACAGTTTCCGTTAGCTCTTTATAGCACGGTACACACCTTCGCAGGCCTTTCCCATGGCCGGCTTCCAGCCAGTGCCTTGAGTGTTCACCAAAGTTCGCAAGCCATCTGTTAATTCCTGTTAGAACAAATCCATTGCAGAGCTCACCTCGACGAGCTTCACGGTCTTGGTGTGTATTCCATGCTATTGCAGTTCTCATCATTGGTGAAAATTGACGTTATTAATAATACAATGCAGGAATATGTTGTTTGTGACATAATTGACACCCCGCGAAACGCATTGATACTGCGTGAACAGCAATGCACAAACAATTAACACATGCCGCTATAAATGTACAATTTATGGTAAAATGCATTAATGAGAAGGTCAGTACGTTATGTTGTATGAAAAACACATATTAATGTTTAGTATATGCCCGACAAAAAAATCATAATAGCTAAACTCAGATTTGTATTACATGTCAAGACATAATGAAGTAACAACTTGATATGTTATTTTAGTCAAAACTATCTTCCAAAGAGTAGTATTGTGTTATACTAATTAAACTAGTACACTTTGTTGCTTAAACTATGTTAACAAATGCCTACAGGAGGAATACTATGAGAGACCGGTGATACCACGCAAAACACACATCCAACATTACCACGCGAAACGCGTAGCTAAGATAGGTTTATTCTGCGCAACACAACATGGACATGCGCTAAGTTTTGCAGCAATCAAGTGTACTAATTTAATATCAATGTCCACAATACATTATACACTGTATTGATAAATTCTTTGTCATGCGCTATTAACAGCACACCCTCATAATAATTGTTTCACGAATAATGTCTCTAAAAATAAAATTATATTTCAATCCCAGTGATGTTACAGTTATAATGGCTTTTGATCGACATGTCGATTTGAAACTCAGGGTTTTATTGTAAGGTGACACTAATATGTTATTTTATGTGAAGACAAACTGCATTTCGCGTGATATCGTATTCGTTATCGGTTGGCAAGTTAAGTCCGTGTATCTCATCCAGGTTTGTAGTGCGGAGCATTTCTTTTTGATCACATCTAAAGTAACCTAAATGCAATATGTTTGTCAAATATATATAAATAATATATACATATATATACATATATATATATATATGTATATATTAGTGATATATATTTGACATGCTTTATTCCAATACTAAATATTATGTGCAAGCCTTAAAATAGACTATATGTGTATGCATAAATAATTTATGTGTAATCCCAGTCATATTAAATATGAGTTACTCATATCCAGTTGCCCGCGCGCGGACATCCAAACAATTAACTCTAGATGGCAGGTGTGGACAGGGAAGCCTTGTAGCTTATCGAGAGTCCAATACTTTTTAATCTACGTGTATCCCGCCCTTTTAAGGTATGTGTCGATTTTATGTTTAAACATATTCACGCTACTAGCACCAACACAATCAGGAGATAATCTATTCCAATCAGTTACAGTCCTTTGTGAGAATGAGAACTTATATATAATCTACACTGCTCCTTTACTAATGTAACTTCATGTCCTCTGGTCCTTCTATCTTTCTTAACTGAGAACAAATATTTCTATCAATATTTTCATAACCATTCAATATTTTAAACACTTCTATCTGATCTCCTCTCAATCTCCTGGTCTCTAGTGTTGTTAAACAACATTTTTAGGCGTTTTCGTAACTAAGATCCCTCAGTTTTGGTATCATCTTAGTTGCTCTCCTCTGCACTCTTTCTAGCATATCTATGTCCTTCCTGCAATAAGGCATCCACGCTTGAATACAATATTCTAAATGAGGCCTAACTATCTTGAAGAATACTGAGTAATCTGAGGCCTAACTATTGTTTTGTATAGCGGTATTATTAGCTCTTTTTCCTTATACGTTATGTTTCGCCTGATTAATCCAGGATTTGATTTCCCTTTGAAGCTGCAATTCCGCACTGATCTGAAACCTTCATATCAGCACTAATGGTTAACCTGAAGTCCTTTTCTTTTACAGTAGTACTTAGTACAAGACCTCCCATTGTTCCATGTCCTGTGTGGAGGCATTTATATTTCCCAAAATTGAACAATATTTGCCATTTTGCAGACCATTTTATCAATCTGTCTTGTAAATGCTGTCCATCTTTATCACGTTTATTCCTTCTAAAAAATTTTGTATCATCCGCAAATTTCAACACCTTGCTTGTTATATCATCATCCAAATCGTTGATATATATTAAGAATAATATAGGTCCCAATACTGATCCCTGTGGTACCCCACTCAAAACTGATTTCCAGTTTTTTGTATCCAGTTTATTATACCATTTCCTATGCCATGGGCCTTTATTTTAAGCAGTAGTCTTTGACGTGGCACTTTGTCGAAAGCTTTCTGAAAATCTAAGTAGATGATATCAACTGGTGATCCCTCGTCTACCCGCTTAGTGATGAAAAAAACCATATTTGTTAAGCATGACCTCGCTTTTAGAAACCCATGTTGAGATGGGTTTATCAAGTTATGTTTAACAAGACGCCTGTAACCACCGGTTCCTATACAACAGCCTTCACTTCAAGGTTTCATGTGGCGACAGTCGCACACGGAAGGTTTCGTGCGTGTACGACTCAATTAGGCATTACGCTTGACGGGAAGTAATGACTTGTTTCAGGCCATGTCCCAATGGGTAGAGACTTGAGTAGACGACCGTCATGCTTACTGGCGTACCTAATTATCCCGAACTTCGTATCATCTCTACTCGTTCTCTTTAATCATCCCCCACCACCAACCGCCACCAACGAAACTCCTGATCTAGGGAATTACCTTTTATGGGTTAGGACTGAAACGCCTGGTTTCATTGATGGTTTCAACTGATAATTTCATTGCGGTACGCTCATGCTCATACTGGTTAGTGCAGGTACATGTGCACAACATATAAATTTATGTGCAACAACCAAACCGATAAAATTATAATTGAACGTACACGATGTACACATAACTAGCACCCTTACATACTAAATATTTTGTTAGTTTCGAAAGTCACAAATGTCATTTAAGAATGGTGTACGGCAAACGTGCTATACTAGGCAGCAACAGCATCATCATCATCATCAGCAGCAGCTGCTGCAGCAGCGGGTGCTGCTGCTGCTGCTTCTGCTGCTGCTGCTGCTTACCATTCGCCGTGTATCTGTGAGGAGGATTACATCGTTCAGCTTCAATATCTCGCTCGAAGAACAAATACTTGAACTCAACAAACTGTTATAGCCACAATGGTAATTCGTGCTCCTTTGATCATTCATGGTAATTCCCTGTTTGAATGGCATGCGATTATAACTCAGCTTGATTAATAAACTAAAGACATTAGTAGGTTGCTATACTGCCTGTGAGTATTCAACAGTTGGCAATGTAGTGCTTTTGATATTAGAAAGTGTCACAGTAACTGTTGCATTGCCCGCCACGTTGTGTTTAATATGTCACAAACATTGTATGGGATTTGGATGTTTCACCCGCAAAACGTTCACATGTTAATAAAAACATTCAGACTATAAATAACGGCTATTGGCTTTTATTGAAGAGACAATCAATCCAGACCACAAATGGCACTAAGAATAACTGATTCAACGAAATTCCTCTTCAGTTAATTGTTGCACACGCGCACATACATAAGGCCAGTTCCGCATACTGAAACGTGCTCCTTTAGACTATATAGCATACCGCAGGTCGTTTCATGTTCCGTGAATAACATAGTTATTAATGCAGCGACGTCTGAACATTATGTGCGTGTAGGATTCAATTAGGCCTTACGTTTGACGGGATGTAGTAGTTTGTATCAGGCCATTTCCAGGTGCATATAAGTGGTCAGTGTTATACCAGGCCAATCACGTTCGTGTTTCAGAGTTCCTTTTACCAAAATCTTAAAGCCACATCGCGAGATAACACAAATTGGCACCATACGCATATCATGCCCACGTTATTACTACCTTTAAGCGCTTGATTACTTGCAAAACCGACCGCACATGGAAATATATATTGCATATTGTATATGCGCAAGAAAACATTAGTAGTTTTAGTTGTAGACTATCGAGCTATAGTAGCTGCTGGTTCAACATAAACGTTCACCGATGCAGTAAAACTGAAAAGAACAAATCACACAATTCCAAAGGGTGTCTTAGGACACACAACGCTACGTCAACGATATATACGTAGCAATACTGCATATTTTAAGCGTTATTGTCATTTGTTGTGTTTGTTTTTGCGTATGCCATAAGCGAATCATTACTTACTTACTTAATCCTCTTCGTGTGGGTTCACACATAAGGCCGACACCAAAGAACGCCATTGTTGTCTGTCTGCCGCCAGCTTCGTTACTTGGCCACATCTCCACCGGAGTGCCTTCATCTCCCGCTCCACTGATCTCCTCCATGTCTCCTTGGGTCTCCCCCTCGCTCTCTTGCCATCAACGGTCCAGGACATGGCCACCCTTGGAATGGATGTCAGCGACATTCTGCAGACGTGTACGATCCATCTCCATCTGCGGCCGTTTAACTTCAAGAGAGATGGGCTGCATGCCTGTGCTTTCGTGGAATTCCGTGTTAGGGACTTTATTTGGCCAGTAGATTCGTAGAATCCTCATGAGACACTTGTTTTGAAACACATCCAGCATCTGGCATATGCCTTTGGTGACCTTTCATCATTCCGCCGCATATAACAGCACACTCAGGACGTTGCTCTTGAACAGGCGGATTTTGATTCTGTTGCTGATCTTGTTGGACTTCCAGATGTTCTTAAGTGCCGCAAATGCCCCTTTTGCCTTGTTGATCCTTGCCTTGACCTCAGACTCCGAGTTTCCGTTTGTTGTCATATTGGCTCCAAGGTACGTGAACTCGGTCACTTCTTCAATATTTCTTCCTCCAATTGTGCCAATTGTGATTGGGTCTGCTGTTTGACTGTTGTTTCACAGCGCCTTCGTTTTGTTGGTGTTGATCTTTACCCCTATTTTCTCAGCATTTCTGGCAAGTCGAACGCCTGTTCAAAATATCGACGAAGTTTGCATAGACTGGAATTTTCCATTCTTTGCAATGTTCCAGGATCTGCCTTAGTGTAAAAATGCAAATACAAATTATTTAGTGTTGGGATTTGGCATCATTTAGCTTCTTTTTTATAACTGTTTTTCTTTCATCGATTATTGTCCGTGTGTCTGGTTTGATCCATTCCGCTTTCCTTTTTCTTCTGTACCCTAAAACTTTCTTGCTTTTCTTTGTCAATGCCTGATTGAAACTGTCGATGCTCAATTCTTAGTTCTCTTGGAGTATACGAAAGCAGTTTTGCAAGTCCAGGTCTATTAGTGTTCTTTAACTGTCCTGTCGAATCGCAGCTGTCTCTTTTCTCCTCTCTTTGCCTTCCTTAGCTTCAATGACGACGTTGCCACTACTTGCACATGGTCGCTCCCCACATCAGCTCCACGTCTGGCTCTGACATCCTGGAGTGATCCTCTCCACTTCTGATTAATTACCACCTGATCGATCTGGCTGACAATGTTGTTATCAGGAGACCTCCAGATGGAGTTGTGAATGGTTCGGTGCTTGACCAGAGTTCCAGTTATGATTAGGTTATTTCCTACACATATAGTCTCTCGCCATTGTTATTCATGCGTCCAAAGCCCTGGGTGCTCATGGCCCTTTCTCTGCCAGTGTCTCCCTCTTCAGTTCTTGCGTTGAGTTCTCCCACCACCACGAGCACATCATGCCGGGATGTAGTCTTGATTTTCTCCTCCAAGTGTTCATAGAACTCATCCATGATTTCATTCTCAGCGTCCTCTGTTAGTACATAACCTGCTATCACTGTCAGCTTTGCAAAATTGGAGTTAAATATTGCTTTGAGCAGATTTGAGTTGATTGGCTTCCACTCCAGCAGAGTTTTGTCCACCTTTCTCGTTACAATTATGGCTACCACTCTTCTGTGTTGATTATCTGTTCGGCGTGAATGAAGCTTGGCGGTTCCTGAGGACAGGGTCTACTTTCCTGAGCCTATCCATCGTGCTTCGCGCACTCATAAAATATCAACGTTGTAATATTCCATCTCCCGCAGTACTTGCTGAAGCTTTCCTGGTTGATACAATGTTCTTACATTTCAGGAGCCCAGTCGTATCTTGGTTTTCGGTTTTAGGAGCTCCACTCTCAAGGTCAGCTTGCAATCGGGTTTGGCTGACATCCTTCATGACCAGCGCTTCCTGGGTAGCTTAACTCCTCGCACCGTTGACGTTGTGTTCTTCGGCATAGGTTTCTGTAGCGTGTTTTGTTGCGTGGTGAGGGTGCTAACTTCCGGGTTTAGGACCGGCCATGGCGGAGTTCAGCGAATCATTAGGTATATATATATATTTGTAGTATTGCATTGCAGTTGTAGGGGGTAAAGCGGTGTTAGGGGAGTAATGCAGTGGTATGCACTAGATCTCGTTTGTCTAGCAACCACCAAATTCTGCATCTCCACTTCCGACCAATGTGCTCATAACGTGGGCAAGTGCACCCTGGTAACTGCAGTAGGGTAACCCTATATGCGGGCTTCCTGTGCGCTTGCATAACTTGGCTGTAGACTAATGGAGGGCAGGACTGAGTGTATGGACAGTATATTCTAGAAGGGTAATATATGTGGGCCCTGTAGGTAAGTGGCTTCGGGCCCCTCGGTGTAGGGATACGTCCCGGTCACTACCAACCACACGCCCAGCAATGGGTAAAGTGGTCCCATCCATGGGTAAATGATGAAGTTGTGACAAAACGACGATGGATGTTTGTACTAGCGATGACCGTACTGGTCTCCACCGGCAGTTACATCACGATGTCTGACTCTGTGCCAGATATCATTCGCTCCAGTTAGAATTTAGAAGAACTGGTGACGGGAAGATGGACCTCGTATATAGCCTTGTTTGGCAATCCATCTAGGTGAAGGAAAACACCGAACAACAATGTCCAGTGAGTTGACACCAGGGTTGGGTTCAATGCAAATGCATTTGCATTTGAAAATGTCGCATTTGCACTTGCATTTGCTTTGATTTTTAGGATCAAACACATTTGCATTTGAATCAAAAACACTTGCATTTGTATTTGCATTTGAATGTCAAGACCAAAAATATTTGCATTTGCATTTGAATCAAAAACACTTGCATTTGCATTTACATTTGAATGACAAGACACAAACACTTGTATTTGCATTTGAATCAGGAAAACACAGTGAACTTGCATTTGCACTTGCATTTGAATCCTTTCAAACTTTTGCAGTTGCATTTAAATGCGATCACTCGCATTTGAACCCAAACTTGGTCGACACGCTACAGGAAGCGAACCTTCCGGTCAACTAGTCGGCGCAGGACTAGTAACCTGGCCTGTTGAATCATTACTGACAACGATCCCTGGACCGAAATGGATCACGATCAAGTTCAACCCCAAATAAAATCAACCTACAACACAGCATCCGATGTGCAACATGGAACGTTCTGACATTGAACAATAGTTCTGCACTGCCGCTTCAATAATAATAATAGTAATATTTTTATTTTGTTAAGCGCCACATCCAATCTTGTTCACAGCGCTTTACAACAGTATACAAATGTATGTTAAAAATAATGAATTTGAATAAAAACAATAGTTTATCATAGATAAAATGAACTAATAATAATTGTAATTAAGACAATAAATATAGTGGAAGTAGAAAAGGAAAGTGGTATAAAATATCATAAAATAAAATTGTTAAGTTCATAGTATTATTATTTTAATAAATAAACTAACATTAATGTAAACATCAATAAATTAGGCTAAATGAAAAATGAAAAATAAATTAATAGGTAAATAAATAATATATAAACGTTAAACATCAATCAGTTATGGTAAAACAGTGTTGGCAATCGTTCGAGGTACATATACGCTGCAGTGAACAGGTGAGTCTTCAACAATCAATCAAGCGAACTAAGCAATCTGAGAATCAACCTCGCTGGACTACAGGAAACGCGTCTCTGTGACTCAGGAGAAACTCTTTGCGGTGGCTACAACTATATCTGGTCTGGCAAAACTCATGGAAAACATTACTCCTGGAACGGATTGGCCATGGATACCAATCTTACAAAGGCTCTCACTTCCTGGAATGCCGTCTCGCCTCGGCTTCTGTCCACCCGTTTTCTCCACAGCGCTGGACACATGTCAGTCATTGTCTGCTATTCGCCAACTGAGATGAATGATAACTCTACAAAGGAACAATTCTATGATGATCTCACTGTAACCTTCACCCGCATCAGTCGCCGTGATCTGACCATTGGTATTGGAGACCTTAACGCTTGAATAGGTTCAGATCTCACCGCTCACCGTGGAATTCTCGGCCCTGTCTGCTCTGACACAGCTAACGATAATGGTTCACGACTTCTCGACTTCCGTGCTTCGTCCCATCTATGCTTTGGCAGCTCCTGGTTACATCGTAATATAATCGACCAGCTTACATGGTAGAGCAATGATAGTATCACGCGTAAAGTTATTGATTATGTACTTATTTACCGCCGCTGGTTCTCCAGTATGCACTCCTTCAGAGTCTACAAAAGCGCAGAAATTGGGTCGACTGTTCACAGACTCCTTGTTTTCACTCTACGCCTGCGCACGAAAGCCTTTCGCCACGAACCAACAACAAAACGCTTCGCCACCGATGCTCTCCAAAACGCTGCCATTGTTGACAAATTTCGCACTGAGATCTCAAATCACTACTCCGTGTTATCGCAACGAAAATCAGATCTTCCAGAAGACGCCAACATTGAAGAAACCTGGGATGCATTGAAATCTGCTGCCACCAAAGTACTGGGAAGACTACATGTTACAAAACCCTAGATAACTGACACAACACTTGCTATCACCGAGGTGCGCAGATCTGCCAGATTGAGAGGACAAAAAGATGAACAGAAACGACTTACACGTGAAAGAAATAGTGCAATTGGCCAAGATCAAGATCGCTATTGGGACAAAAATAGCTAAAACAAATTGAGAAAGCCGCTGCTTACCAAGACCTGCGCAGGATATATTGCGAATTGAGGATGCGTCTAATAGAACTCGCAAACCAATCCACCACTGTGTAAGCGCTTGATGGAATCAAACTCACAAACGTCAATGATTACTTAGGCCCATTGAAAGAATATTTCGATGACCTGCTGAACAAACCATGCATCCCACCAGATCCCACTTTCACAGCTTACGCCAAAAATACCCCTTGCGATGACAGCTGCAACATCGACCCAGTTACCAGACAAGAGGTTACTACCGCCCTCAAGCGTTTAAAGAACAGACAGGCCCCAGAGAATACTCAATCACAAACGAACTTCAAAAAATGGTGGAGACACAATGATAACCTGGCTAACTCACATCATCAACATCGTGTGGGTAAAAAAAGACGATTCCGGACGACTGAGGAGGGGAATAATCCTGCCATTCTGGTAAAAAAACAAAGGCAATAAAGAAGCCTGCAGCAACCACCGCAGCATCACACGTCTTTCCGTACCTGCAAAGCTCTTCGCCATGATAAGCATTCGACCAGGTCTGCGACATTACCGACGAGATGAACAACCGGGTTTCATTGCGTACCGCGGAACAACTAACAAAACATTCGCCACCAGACAACTAGTAGAAAGAAAAAAATCATAAAATCTGCCATCATGCCTTTGTTGACTTAAAAGCTGCCTTTGATTCGGTGTCCTGCGATGCACTGCGAAAAATCCTACAATTTGTTGGTGTCCCTGAGAAACTCAGAGATATCGCCCGCACTCTTTATACCGACACCTGTTCATCCGTGCATCTCGCCTCTTCTCTATCGCAAGAGTTTACAGTCGAATCTGGTGTGAAACAAGGATGTGTTCTGGCTCCCGATCTCTTCATCTGCGTCATTTACCACCTTATGCCCCGACTGATCAACCAATGCGACATCAAGCTTGATAATTATATACCTTAACTGATCTCGATTACATCGACGACATCGCCATATTCACTTCCACCATCGATGGACTACAACAGACCATGACATTACTTCAGGAAGAAGCAAACCACGTGGGCATGACCATAGGCTGGACAAAGACCAAACTCATGGCTGTCACTCCCGATCCGACAACTCAACCACCACAGCATATCCTAAACGAACATGTTGAATTTGTGGACTCTTTCACCTACTTGGATCTGTTATAACAAACAATGGCTCATCAGCCAAAGACATTACATCCCGCATCTCCAAAGCTGCCGGTGTCATGTGCCGCCTATCAAATCCTCTTTTCTGCAAACGACGCATTAGCATCAAAACAAGGATAAATACGTACCGTGCACTGATTATTTCCGTTCTTCTATATGGCGCTGAATCCTGGGCAACAACTCTCGCAGATCGCCGTCGCCTCGACGTGTTCGACATGCGCTGCCAGGGTCGTCTATTACGTATCTCCTGGCAACAGCCCATCACCAACTGCTCTATACGTGACAGAACCGGCCAACCCATTGCATCATCCCTCCCACGTCAACGCCGACTCCGCTGGTGGGAACACCTTCATCGCATGACGTCACCGTCCCGGTCCGCCGAGTCTATGACAGTAATCCTAAAACAGCAGGATGGCGCCGCCGGAGAGGACGGCCCAAGACTCGGTGGCACGATTAAATCGTTCATGTCCTGGCCACTGCTGGCAATTACATTACAACCGCCACCCAGATGTGCCAGAACCGCTCAGAATCCGAGCATGGCACTTAAGTCAACTATATCAATTGCAGTTATACGTACTAGACGGCTGAAATTTGTAGCAACAAACAGCCTCGTCGCCGTCGAACATGTTGAATTCATCGCTCACTCGCTGTCGACTAATGATAACGGTGAATATGCGTGGCGACTGCGCTACCAGGAACAAAACCAAAACTCGCATGCGGGACTGTATTGAACGTGGACACTTGAACAACTCTACCTAGGCGCTGTCTTGCGCCATGGTGTTTTGGAAGAAATCCTTAGTAACCGCACTGTACACATTAGTAATGCCATGACTGAGTTACCGTGTTTCTCGATGTTTCCCTTACCTGCGCAATTCCAGTGCTCAGTTTTCGCTATCCACTGTGTGGCGCCACACACACTGTACAGTCGTGGTGTCGCTCAAGCATATCGCGCTGTAGTGCTCAAATATTGGGTCTTCTGTATAAAAAATCAAACATATATATTTTTATATAGCGTATATATTCCGAAATGTATACATATATAAATATATATATCCGCGTGTGGCTGACGGGCGTCACTAACAAAACAATATCACACGAGAATGTTTTAATTGGAATTATAGACATTAGCCATAGTTATAAATGATTCCAACGGTATCATAACTGAAATAGCTGTATTGTAAACATTGTGTGTAATTGCCATTTTAATGGGCGAAATTAATATTATGATATAAGGAATGAGAGACGAGGAATATAGCGGGAACAATGTAATGTATTGACTTGGTGCACGTTTGAACTAAAGCTTCACATTTCACGTCATTCATGGACGTCCTAATTACACAGTAACCATTCAAATACTCGCGAACATACTTTCCACCAGAGGACAGGGTTTATCGATACGTACAAAAGGTAAGTCATATATTTCGTCCTATAGTATTGCGAATTACACAACGATGACTTACCTTTTGTACGTATCGATAAACCCTGTCCTCTGGTGGAAAGTATATATATATATATGCAAAAGACATAACAAATCTGACCATTGCCATTATAGGAGGTCACATCACAACCGTTGCTCGTGATCTTGAGCGATCAACAAATGATCTGGTTGTGCAGATGTAGTCAGATTATAAAGCTGTCTGTCATGTGCACGTAAACCTTCAACTCACCGTCCCGCCGCCTAGGACATACACTGTCTCAATCGACATAACGAACAACAAACAGATGTGTCCAAAGTCAATTTTGTTGAGTATTCACATTGCCACAATATCAGGCTTGCCACTTGTGCAAAATGTTAAACTGGCAATTATTAGGTGCATTGTCTGTAAGTGTAGTATCTCGTTTGCATATTTGGCAATGGACGCGCCATTGTGTTGATATTTCCGCTGAAGTAATGCAAAATGCAGTTGTTTTAAAACTCTGCTATCCACCACTTTCCTTATTTTGTTTAGTATATCTCTAAACACACTACGAACACGATACTACTGTTTTGACACGCTTATGTTTTCAGGATCCCTACATGAGGTGTGTACGAGCATTTTTGGATTATAATGTGAAAAAGATCAATGAAATCTACATTGCCTCAATAATGCTTGCTTGTACAGACAGTGTTCGTTTCCCCATACACTCAGTTCATATAATATAAGCACATGTCTAGCACCACTTACGTCCGCTATGCGTGCGAATATGTAGCATGGTGTTATTGTGTTTATCAGACCTGGGGCGGAAGTACTCGGTACTCGTGTACTCGTGTACTCGAGTACATTTTTGAAGTACTCGTACTCGTATTCATAAAACTTATGGGTCATGTACTCGTACTCGTACTCATTGTACTCAGATTTTACGAGTACATTACGAGTACATCTGAGTACGTTCTCAATATATACTGGGAACAATTAATTTATTTGCAGTTATAAAATCAAACTTTCCTGAAATATTGAAATGCTCAACTATTTTTTTAAATACTTTGTTATTTCACATAGAATGCCACCTTGCCATCCCTACACATAGTACATCCTCATTCTCCGATAGCCATGAGTCCATGACTATGATACCCTAACATATATATCAACGATTTGGACGATGATATAACAAGCAAGGTGTTAAAATTTGCGGATGATACAAAAGTGTTTAGAAGGATTAAAAGTGATGGAGACAGACAGCATTTACAAGATGATCTTGATAGGTTGATCAAATGGTCTGAAAAGTGGCAAATGCTGTTCAATTTTGGGAAATGTAAATGCCTCCACACAGGTCATGGGAATGAAGAGGTAAAATATAAAATGGGGGGTACTGTTCTAAGTACTACTGTAAAAGAAAAGGACTTGGGGTTAACCATTAGTGCTGATATGAAGGTTTCAGAGCAGTGCGGAATTGCAGCGTCAAAGGGAAATCAAATCCTTGGATTAATTAGGCGAAATATAGCGTATAAGAAAAAAGAATTAATGGTACCGCTGTACAAAACAATAGTGAGGCCTCATTTAGAATATTGTATACAAGCATGGAGGCCATATCGCAAGAAGGACATAGATATGCTAGAAAGAGTACAGAGGAGAGCGACTAAAATGATACCAAAACTGAGGGATCTTAGTTATGAAAAACGCCTAAAAGAATGTGGTTTAACAACACTAGAGACCAGGAGATTGAGAGGAGATCGGATAGAAGTGTTTAAAATATTGAATGGTTATGAAAATATTGATAGAAATATGTTTTTTTCAGTTAAGAAAGATAGAAAGACTAGATGACATGAAGTTACATTAGTAAAGGAGCAGTGTAGATTAGACGTGAGAAAGTTCTCATTTTCACAAAGGACTGTGAATGAATGGAACAGATTATCTGATGATTGTGTGGGTGCTAGTAGTGTGAATATGTTTAAAAATAAAATCGACACATACCTCAGAAGGGCTGGATATATGTAGATAAAAGGGTTGGACTCTCGATAAGCCAAAGGGCTTCCTTGTCCACCTGCCATCTAGAGTTAATTCTCTGGATGGCAATCTTGTTAAATCTTGTTAAACATGGCAACAGGCAGCATCTTTCCCCAGTCAGAAACACCCTGTTAAGCAAACAATAATTGTAGGCTATCAGTTCAGGCCATAAAACAGTTTAATCAAGCCACCAGGATGTCCATAAAGAGCCAACTACTAGTAGCAGTTAACCCACCTGTTAGAAAGGGAATGCATTTAATGTAGTCTGGAGACCATGCCACTTGGCACTGGCCGACAGTGCTAACTGCTAAGAACAAGAACTGCCAGTCTTCCTCTGTAGAAGTAAGGTGGCTCAAGTCAGACGTCACCCTACACTAATATAATCCGGTGCCAACTTAGTGTGACACCAGTGAAGCCATGTGGCATGATAGTCTAGGTCAGAGAGAACATGCACTGAGGGAGCAGAGATAAGAGAAATGCTAAACAAAGACATGTAGCCAGTGGGATGCCAGGTAACAAATCCTCCTGTTAGTTGCTTTGTTTTACATGCTTAACCTGGAGACAACCAGCAAAGTTCAAATGATTGGCTGGGGGTGTCCACTGGTCAGTCTCTTTTACCCACTCATTTGTGATCATTAAAGACAGATATCAACTTGATTGGCTAAGTTTTTTTCTCAAATGTCAATCGTACTTTATGATTGGTTTACGTGTGCCTAGTTGGTCGGTGATGAAATAAAGAGGTTTTTTACAATTTTCCTCATAAAAAATTGATCAACTGCCATTGTAAATTCACTTGTGCTGAGTTATATAAATTAGATTAATTTTAATAATTTTACAATACGTTATTATTTAATATTTATATTTACAAAAATGTACTTGTACTCGTACTCGTACTCGTGAGAATGTACTCGTACTCGTACTCGTACTCAGCTTTTAGCAATGTACTCGTACTCGTACTCGTCCATCGTCAAAGTACTCGTACTCGTATTCGTACTCATAAAAATGTACTCGGCCCCAGGTCTGGTGTTTATATTATAACGCAGAATTTATCACGACGATGATGCGACTGTGGAAAAACGGTTAACGAGGCGCACATTTAACCATTATATCATGCACGCTCTACTGCATTTTAAATATACATCTCGTACAACGCCTACAACAATATTTGAAAGAATTCCATTGTTAATACAAAACAGTGATACTGAACAACATCTAACATTATAACACTCACTTCACACTAAGTTTCATGGTTCCTGAATCGCAGTTTGGCGATAGTTTCGTTTTCGTTGCAAAACAATCATTCATCTTTGAGGCAGCACACATTATGTTGCTGTTTGAAACGCATTGCGCTGGGGTTAAACTGAATATCATAGACAAGACAACAGATACAGTTTTGTGATCTGTCGATGTAACAGTTGTTGAGGGTCGACTACGCCACCTGACGGCCCGTGTAGCAGTCAAACCACCAGTGACGCACGCACGCACGCACGCACGCACGCACGCACGTACGTACGCGCACACACAATAAAGCACGCACATCCACTCACGCACACGCACCCACGCACGCGTGCACGCCAATAAAAAAACATAGACACTCACAAACGAATGCGCACACGCACACTAAAACACACTCACGCAAACGGACGCACGCGTGCACACACACACATACATACATAGACACATATAAATGAATAAGCAAATGCACACGCACACGTACGCACACGCACGCACACGCACACATACACACACAATTTAGTTGTACGTTTAAACATATGTTTTATTTGCTAATATTCTTTCTGTCTTATAAGTATACAATGTCTTCAGAAAGTGACAGAATTAATCTGTTTAGTTGTTGTAGCATTTCTGCTATTTCTGGATGTTTAAATCTACTTTCCTGAGGTTTAATTTTATAAATGAGGAAGGTCAAGCCAGTAGACATATTGTTAACCAACCGCCTTAGTTACGTAATTACAGCAACTCGGTTGCAGATGCGCTCAGTGAAGCGTGGTATTCTGTTGCTAGTGTTTCCAGGCAAGCAGGTGGTTTCACTGTAATCTTAGAGAGGGTGTTCCACAATGCCTAGTTTGAATAGTATATTGCATTAGCCAATAGAAATGATGGAAACCTGTCATATGATGTGTAATTAGGTCTGCTTATATAAACGTTTGTTGTACGCATTTCGCCATCTGGGCGCTGGCGAAGGACTGGGACAGATCCAGGGTTGAACGAGACAGGTTGCCCTGCTGCCAAGAGAATGGCAAGTCAAGTCGTAAAGCGTGGTGGGAATCGTTAACGTGGGTTACGTTCCCAAGCTTTTGTGTGTGTGTGTGTGTGTGTGTGTGTGTGTGTGTGTGTGTGTGTGTGTGTGTGTGTGTGTGTGTGTGTGTGTGTGTGTGTGTGTGTGTGTGTGTGTGTGTGTGTGTGTGTGTGTGTGTGTGTGTGTGTGTGTGTGTGTGTGTGTGTGTGTGTGTGTGTGTGTGTGTGTGTGTGTGTGTGTGTGTGTGTGTAATATTCAGTGTCCAGAGTGACTGTTCGATCGAGCTTCGAAGAAGCCATGCCGCCACGTCAGCGGTATATTGAGACAACGTTCCGGTCGGCCCCAACGTATTTGCGTCGATGAGCGATAATCGCGACGCGCTCACCCAGCTCGGGCCATCCTCGAACAGCGGTCTCACAGCGACAACGTCAGAAAGCTTGACCGAATGCGACTCGTAGCGGCCGGCGGTAAACGTATACTGCCAGGCGTCGTCATTCGCGCGAACCCGTTCATCCGACTTCTCGATCGTTTGCGACAAGGCAAGACCTCTCGATCGAATTCGTAGCGGCCGGCGGTAAGCGTCTACTGCCCGGCTTCGTCTTTCAGTTGAACGTATTCAACTGACTTCGCAATCGTTTGCGACCGTGCGATCATCGAACGGACGCGACTCGAGAATTCGCGGCGTGCAACGGCAATCGTCAATTGCCCGACATCATCACTCGTGCGGCCGAGATACACCGTTCTAATTGTGTTCTGAACTCGGCGTGTTGACTTCAACAAACGTTCGTATATATTCGAGATGGGACTAGCCCAGTGTAAATGTCTATTTTCTGATTGAACGTATCTATTATTTGCTGTATTATGATTAGTAGTTATCTGTGGTTTTGAAGTGAGGTATTATTACCCATGAAGTATTCACATATATATATAAATATATGTGTGTGTTGTAACAGATTACTGTAATGAGAGTCCGCGAGGACTAGCTTATACAGTGTATTTATATTATGGAGTTATTCTTAGATAACACTTGGCGCCTAGTGATTTTGATAATCGAAAGATTCAGTGTTATTGTTTATTATTCTGTTAAGTTTTGGTTACGGGATTTCTTTATTCTGTTTATTTTGTTAATCGAGATATTTACCAAAAGGAAGATATCTTGTAATAAAGTTTATTAAATTTCCCTCTTTCTTTGTAGCTTGTTCACGATAACCGTTCTTTCTCATATGCGTTGAGCTTGATATATAAGAACCCTACTAGACTGAGCCATCTAGTGTACGGAAACCTCGCTAATCCGTGACAGTTGTGCACACTGATACGTTCAACAAATTATGCCACAGAAGAATGAATATTAGCACATAACAGAACAACAATGCATGCTCGAGAACACGTGTGCCACTAAGTATACCCTTTGTGTCGTCTTGCACACGTTCCGTTGTGTAACGATGTTTTTTCTTAGTTCAGAACAGACAAAGACGGCCATTGATAGTCTCAACACAAAACACTCGGCGAAACGATATCAGAACAAATGAGAAATCTCCACATTATTTCATTTAGGATTATTCATGTATCTGAACAAAACTGACAATCTAAAACATCTGCTATTCCCCTGTCCACGTATTTCTAAGTATATATTTAAAACCACTGCACGGTGACTTAACATGTAAATGTTGTAAACGATGACATTATTTTGGGGCCCGATATATGATACGTCCAGAATTGTTCACAGGCGAAAGTGTATGCACTGCTGCATATTTACTTTGCCGTCGAGACGAAGTGTTTGTTCAGCCAAACCAATTGCGACAGAACTAGATGCAGCTGTCAAATGAGGCAACGGTATGGCAGAAAGCAAAAAACGAACAAGGTCAGTTATGATACAGGTGAAAGTAAGATGAAGAAGACGTGGTGATCTGATCATGAATAACTTCTTATACTTATACTGTTCACATGAACGTTAGCAGTCCTGTCTTATGTTATTACTAACAGCAAATCATTCTTGAATATGAATGAAATATGTATTTCTTATATTTCTTGTTTGCATTGGCCACACAATGGGAAGCGGTGGCCTAACAGTTACAGCACCAGACTGTTGATCGACGGAATCGAATTTGGAATACACCTCCAGACATTTTGAATAACAACCAGTTCAATTCCGTTCGCCCTATGTTGCTTGTGGCTTTCTTAATATATTCTAATAACCCGTCGACCTGTTGCCTTTATTAAGGGACGCAATCTATTCCACAAGATGGATATTGAAAGAACTCATTTTGTGGGCAAAAAGAGATGCAGTGAATTAGATGTAAACACACAAGTACGGACGCTGCATCAGTTGCTGCTAGAACACGTACTTTGTTAACGATGTAAGCACAACTATATTACCTAAATATTAATTTTGTCCGGACGCCAGTGCACCGATATTCAGTAAACACCACACCCATGAAAACAACAAAATATAAAACACTACGAAGATGACGTCTTAAGGAGTTCCACACGCCACTAAGAAATAAATATCGAAACTTGCGATTTCAGCAAAGGTCAGACGGCGGGCATGTCGTTGCCTACGCGTGCAAGGAGGAATCATTTGTGTCTCCCAAATGTCACGAAAGGAACCTTTCAACTGAACGCTGTACGCGGAATACACAAGCGATACATAAGTTTGCATTAATGATACTAACGCGTTTTAAAATGCTGACTTCTGTGTACCTGGGCCATACGACTCAGCGACGTTGTGAATACGACGGATGTACACGCAACTTAAATGCAACACAAACATGTATATCACAGGCTAGAAATAAACATCGATCATGCAATTCGCATTTAATACACAACTATTGTCATGCACCCACGATACAACAGCATATGCAATGTTCTTATGTTGATACGGCCATTATACATTCTTCTGTCCTACTGCACATGCAATAGAATGTCTGCGTAAATATAATATATACACTCAAATGATCATCATGTTATTATTACATAATTTGTTTTAATAACACTTCATTTACAGCCAGTTCTCGAAATTTATGTATATATTATATGAAGCTGAGAAAAAAGTTATAACCATATTCCTCAAATGTTGGTAATTATTAGTTGGTAACTTTCACTTTTCTAGTGATGTTTTGTAATGTCTTGTAATGTATTGTTGCACAGGTATTGTTATATGGAATTTCAACGGGAATCCAACGGTATGCCGAATACGTATGAAGTTCTCACGCATGTTATGTTAAGATGTCTTTATTCCCATATCAATCACTAATTATTTAACAGGATGAACAGTTCATACACCCGTTTGTAGTTATTTATCGTCGACCTTCCGTGATTAGAGTCGGTTTGATATCCCGCCTCACGTTTCAATGCTGCGTACTTTTATTGTACTCGTTTGGGGATTATTTCTGTATTTAAAATAATTATAACAGATAACAGCGTTGTTTTAAATGTAGTGCGGCGACATGCGCTAAATATGATTTATCTGATCTTTCCGAAGAACCGGGTACAATACAAATAAAAAAATCACCGATGTAACATAACAGTGGTCAAGTTGTATTCGAATTGTCAAAAATCGACTATGGTGTGATGCAACTCAAAAACAAATACAGTATACATCTTCAAATGTAGCTGCTTTCGTGCCAGACTCTTTCGCATCAATTACTTTTTTAATTTGAAATATATTTATATTGAAAAGTTCGTAAAGGTTCAATTTGATTACTTACATAGGAATATATAAAACGACGTTCCATTCGCGGTATGTTAAGGAGAGCTAACAACAGAGATATAAGAAAGCAATGGCTCATGTTTTGACATCATTAACTCTGCGTGTGAGTGGGCTTTAAACTCTGACATGAGTCACACACAACAACACTCATAAAGCAGGACTTGTGTCGGTCTATGTTGTATTGTTTCACTTTTGTGTCTATTTCATATATTTGCAATGATGTCGGACAATAATTTTGTTTCCGGGCAATCTTACTAGCTGAAACAATATAGATGTAGCACAACTGAACAGTGGATGTGGTCAAAAAAACCTTTAACAAAATAAACTGATAGTTAAAAGTAGTGCGCCACACATAGTGAAAACCTGCTTAAACGCACTTACCATAACCTGAGGAACACGAATACAAATCAATTAAAGTGATGTTTTTTCTAGTAGTTCGACAAACAAAGGCAGCACGTAGGGTCGGAAGCGGGGGGCTTGATGGGCTGAGCCCCCAGTATTATCGGTGCAGGAGTAGATGTAGGATTTGGGGAAAGAGTGTGCATTTTTTGTATGAACTTTGGTGTTTTTGGTGAGCTGAGCCTGGAGGTGTTCTGCGGTGAGCCTCAACGGGCGAAACAATCTTCAAAAGCAACACCCCCGGATCTTCCGATGTCTTGTCTGACCGAACCCACTGCAACAGAACTGAAGTTCGGGGCTCAGCCCCTCAATATTAATTGCTTCGACGTCAGTTCACCGTTATCCAGTAAACACCACATCCATGAAAACAACACAATATGGAACACTATGAAGATGACGTATTGAGGAGTTCCACACGCAACTAAGAAATAAATATCGAAACTTGTTATTTCAACAAGGGTCAGACGGCGGTCTTCTCTTTGGCTAAGCGTGCAAGGAGGAATCATTTGTTTCTCCCAAATGTCACGAAAGGAACCGTTCAACTGAACGCTGTTCACGGAATACACAAGGAAGATTATAACGGCAGTGACACATGCGATACAATTCTACTAACCACGTGTCTATTATTGTCAATTGCAGATACTCTTAATGCGAATATTAGTATTATCGTCAATGTTAACTGCATCATCTCCATTAGTTCAACCTGTAATATATCTTTCTCCTTATTATAGCCATGCCCAAACACCACTGCTTGAACATTTTAAATGAATGCCATGAAAGGCACTGTTCAACTGAACTCTGTATAACAAATACACAAGGAAGATTACAATGGCAGAGAAACGAGCAATATATTGTGTTTATGAATGCTAATAACCGCGAGTTTTTTATTATTATTAGCCGGTCGAAGTTTACAGCTGCCCGCTTTTGCACTAAAGTTCAGTTTGCCTTCTACCACTGACGGAGCTTTCCTCCAAAAGGACAGGATCTTTCTACAAGCAGCAATGCTACCATATTCGACAAAACCGAAAGCAGCACTTGAAAGTATTTACCAACGTTTATCAAAATGTGTTATTTTACTGAAGCATCAATATGGACAATGCAATGTTTATTTCGCAAGGCACTTATAATCAATATATCGATAGAAATACATCTCCAAGAGAATGATATGTATGATACGTCAACCAAGTGTAATTTCCTGTATTATTCTTAACAGATGTAAACTCACACAAACCTGAATCGACGAGTACAACTTAACGGTTCTGTACATTATTTAAATAAAACAACGTACATTAGTTCAGTGCAACCACATTTGGAACAGTTTGAAAATGGTGTCAATTACATGTGCACGAGCACGCAAGTAAGTAGTAAAACATAATTATGAATGGTACCAACAAACGATACAGTCAGTTTCATGCAACAACATTTTGAATTAGGACCAACCTATTATTTACTGCAAGCGAAAAGTCACTATACAACCTATACAACTTTTGCCATAGAATAATAGCATGTACCACACCCAACGGACGCAAACTCTAGATTGATTTGAATAAACATTTTAACATATGCTAATTGACCTCAGATGTGGTGGACTAGGTTATAATTAAGCCGACGAGAAAGTTGCGCTACAACACAGATATTGGCATTGCATTATAAAACCCCAAATATAAACATTACAATATTGTACTGACATATGTAGCCAAAGATAAGTCCAAAACCAAAGACGTAATAACACGTCCTAAACTGTGGCGAGAACTGCGCCTACGCTGGGATATGTGCTTGTCTGGTAGATGGTCTTACAATGTGTTATATCGGTGTAGCCTATGTTCCGAACAGGATGTTCACCAAAGTGTCCTTGCAGGGGTAGAACTACCCACTAGTCCGCTAGTCCGTACACTAGTAAAAATTACGGCGGACTAGTAAACCCGGCCTACCAACTAGTCCGGCTGTCTAGTAAAAATCAGCGTGTGCGTGGCGCCACCAACCGTACAATTGACAAAGTAAATCTTCACCTAATGTGAATCGACAGTGAAACGGTACTTTTGATTGGTTGTTGTGTGACATAGAAATCTGAAACGACCGTTTTGTTTGGCTTAGCTTATCATGTAGAGGGGTACCGGCTAATGAGCGCAATTGGCGTCCATTTTCGCGTCTATTTTCTAATCTATTTTCAATTGCGCGGATTTCGAATACGGTTCACATCTTCAGTTCTACATCAATTATTTTGTTAATTCATTACTAATTATTTTGTTACGTTTACGCACGATGCATCGTTATTTAACTGGGGTTGCAAAACCAGAAGTTAAACGCAAGGTGGAAAAGCGAGAACGGGACACGCTGTACGACCAGCAGAAACGACAGCGTGGCTATTTGAAGGTTTGGGAACGAGACCACACTTGGCTGTCCTACGATGACGACAACGATTTGATGTTTTGCAAAGTGTGCAGGACACACAACGTAACTGGTGTCCGTGGCAAGAATGCGTTCTTGACTGGCACGCACAACTTTCGTCCAGACTCGCTACGCGCACACAGTACAAGCGAGGCGCACCCACGAGCTGTCTTCCGCCGGCAAACTGCGTTCGAAGCCCGTCCCGGCACTGCACCTGCCCACCGAGCCATCCAAGCGCTGAACACGGCCACCATGGACCGTCTGACGCATTTGTTTAGGTAATTATGTTACCCATGTGATATAATGTTATAAAATGTAAAAAAATATTGTGTTTGATTGTACTTTGTTAGGGTTAGCACTATATGGTTTAAATTATTATCCCTCATTTCTCTGTTATCTCTCATTTCAAGCGTGCCGTGCAGTAAACAATGCCATGGGAAATTATTAATTTGCATTTGATGTAGATCTGTGTTATAACTTGCCTGGATCTTCGGGTTCAAAAGTAATACTATTTAGTGTTGTATTTCCCGCCTTTATGCATCATATTTTTGGTTTTGAGAACGTGGCTTGTCTTGTGATTTTTGTGCTTTTATTAAAATTTAAACCTGCCCATCTTCAAATCTTCGTCAAGTTTTGTTTTGAAAGCGAGGATGTTTTTAGTATTCACTGTTTGCTGAGGAAGGTTGTTATGTTGTGACTATACTCAGTATTTACTTAATACTATGATATTTAATATTTCCTGCATTGGATGTTTCAGGACTTGTCACTCGATAGCAAAGCACCGGCGTCCGTTCACAGATTATGTGTGGCAGTGTACCCTGGACGCACAGAAGGGCCTTGATGTGGGGAACACTTATCGGAATGACAAGGCATGCAAGCAGTTCGTGCGTGCCATCGCTGAGGTTGAGCGCCGTCACCTCGCACATCACCTGGAGAGTGCTCACTTTCTCGCCCTCATCAGTGACGGTACGACAGATGCGTCCATCACGGAAGCGGAGATAGTGTACGTGAGGTATGCAGTGAATGGTGTCGTCTCTACTGCCTTCGCTGGTATTGAGAACGTCGGCAAGGCAGATGCTCCGTCAATCAAGCGGGCAATTGACGGTGTCGTGGAGCGCTACCTCCACATCCCGAAAGAGACACTCATGAAGAAGCTTGTCGGATTCGGCAGTGATGGCACCGCTGTTATGACCGGATCAGCCAACGGTGTCGCCACGCTCTTCCGAAATGAGCAGCCGTGTCTGCAAGCAATCCACTGCTATGCGCATCGCCTGGAACTTGCATATAAGGACGCATTATGTCGGTTGCCCATGTACACAAAGTTGAGCGGTCTCCTCCTGAGCCTCTACTTGTTCTACCATCACTCGCCACTGAACCGTAGCAACTTGAAGGCAGCATTCGACACATTGTCTCTGCCATGTGCCCTTCCACCACGTGTCGGTGGCACTCGCTGGTTGCCACATCTGCTGAAGGCACTGCAGGCCCTTGTGAAGGGATATCCAGCATATGTCCTGCATCTGACGCAGATGCAAGTGCCCGGGGGCTCCGGAGATGCCAAGGCAAAGGCCATTGGCTTCTTGGCGACACTGCACCGACGAGACATCATCGAGATGGCACACTTCCTTCTCGATGTGCTGTTTGTTCTGAGCAAGCTGTCGCTGGTGGCTCAGACAGTGACTGCGACAGTTGCTGATGTACATGCCACGCTGACATCCGTTGTGGCCACCCTTGTGATGTACAAGACGACCACAACTGCCAAGGAGCGTGCCCTGGCGCGCATGGAAGACTTCCATGGTGAGACACTCACAGGTGCTGTCTTCGCCAAGCAGACCCGACTGCAGATCTTGGGCAACCTGGTCAGCTGTCTGGAGGGTCGCTTCGTTGACAGCAATTCGGACGTTGTGCGTGCATCATCAATCGTTAGCTTCAAGCTGTGGCCTGAAGCTGCAGGTGATTATGGAAATGACGCTGTGGCCACACTCAACAACCATTTTGGCCCTGTGCTTCGCGACGCTGGCATCGATACTGCCAGTGTGGAGACGGAGTGGACACTTCTGAAGATGATCCTGTATGAACAGTCCCCAGACGTGCGACAGCTGACATGGTCTAGTGTCAATGCAGCCCACCAGGCAGAGTATGGAAACATACTTGGGCTTGTTGACGCCATTCTGACTCTGCCAGCCAGCTCGGCTGATGCGGAGAGAGGCTTCAGTCAGCTGAAGCTGACGAAGAGCAGCATCCGGTCAGTCCTGAAGGCAGATCGACTGACTGATCTGTTGACCATTCAGCTGAGTTCACCAGACATCGCTGCATTTGAACCGAAGGAGGCAATCGAGCTGTAGAGTGCTGGTGGAGCCCGGAGGCCAGACACTCAGCCGCTTAGGCCAAGGCCCGACTGTAGTAGTTACACTGACAGCAGTGACACAGACTGTGATGACAGTAGTGCCTCCGACTCTGAGTGACACTGACTGACTGACAGGCAGTGTTAACGCCAGGCCTGGATGACACTGTGGTTTTTTGTGTTTTAAATAAAATTGTTGTGACCTAAATTTGTGCTATGTTTTTTATTTGCAGGACTAGTAAACCTTTTGGCGGACTAGTAAACTTTTGTCTTTACTAGTCCTGCTGTCTAGTAAAATAAATGCTGAAGTTCTACCCCTGCCTTGTATGTGCACTAGTTAGGTAGCTCCGTCTCTCTCTCTCTCTCTCTCTCTCTCTCTCTCTCTCTCTCTCTCTCTCTCTCTCTCTCACACACACACTCACACACTCACCCACCCACCCACTCACTCACTCACTCACTCACTCACTCACTCACTCACTCACTCACTCACTCACTCACTCACTCACTCACTCACTCACACACTCACTCACTCACTCACACACACATACACACACTTACTCACAGCACACACACCCAACACACAAACACACATGCTCTCACACACACGCACACGCACACACGCACACGCACACAGCACACAGCACACAGCACACACACACGACACACACACATACACACACAAAAAAACACACACATACACACAATCATACTCACACACACGCACGTACGCACTCACACACGCACAGCACACATACGCACACACACACACATACACACACACACACACACACACACACACACACACACACCACACACACACATCCTCTGCTAACTCAACGACCTAATGCACTGCCTTGACTTTTAAAAATAAATAAAATAATATATTATCATGTATTTTCCGAACACATTTGTATATTATTTATGCATCAATGTGGACAATGCAATGGTTATTACAAAATATCCATCTTAGATAACACATAGCGAGCAAGACATTAATAGGCGTACAAAATAAATATACACTTCACATTTCAACAAATTGCCATTTGGTTTGTGAAAACTGTTATTTTCTTGTATTATTTTCTTTACAGCTGAATCTACCCTTATCAAAACGAAATTTAGCATTTATTTTCTATATTATTATATTATATTAAGATAATTTATATGATGTGGCTATAAAAAGGTTTACGTTGCTCGGCTCAACCACATTTGGAATTATGTGAAGATGGCGTCAGTTGCGCGTGAATATACACGCAATTAATACATAAATAGTGATATGAATGGTACCAGACAGCGACATTTGTTAGATAAACGTTTAAAATTCCGTGCAAGAATGTGTTGCTACATCCCAACGAGTGATAAGACAATAGTCACTTTCAGGCAAAAGCAATATAAATTAAGAGTATACTTTACTGTTGCTGCAGGCAGAAATTTGCTTTTGCTCAAAACAAAACAATATGTTTGCTGCACCCAACCCTCGATCTCAGATGTTTCGAAAAGAAATTTTTTAACATCTGCTATTTCAACTCAGATGTGATGGTCTAACGAACGAGAAGACTGTTATTGGCATTGCAGTCAGCAGCCCCAAATTATTCCTAGATGTATACGAAGGAAGAACAGAGTCAAATATACGTCCAAATCCAATGTCGGCAATAAGTGGTTGTCAATCGTCTTGAAGACTGGCATACTTATGTAATTGTTTGGTAGATCGTCTCAAAATGTGCAGTGCTGGGGTTGGCGACATTTCAAACATGATATCGACCGACATGTCCATGCATCTCCTACCGGGTGCCGAGATCCACTAGCCGCTTTCTATGTCAACTACTCCCTAAGACGTTGGTCTCAGGTCTGTCAATTGGCAATGTATTAACACAATATGATGTCAGTTATTTAGTGTTTTTGTGTAAATGATATGCTTTTCTAGATAGCGTACCTCCCATCTGATTACATTCAATGGTGAATTAATCCCCTCCAGAGGGTGTAACAGTGGGAATATTAAATAAATAAAATTTATGTAATCCTGATAACTGTTGTCCGTGGTTTGTTTCTCCATGGGAAGGTGTTAGCTGGTTAACATTAATTGCAGTAATCATAGTGGTGGTGGTGTCACATTTCTAGTTTCTGATTTGTTCAAGGTAGAAATCCTTCATTCACCTGTGTACCACAGCTTCGAGGCATTAAGTATTCTTATAAAAGGTTAATCTATGTCTGCTAATTTTATTTGCATATATCGTCCTCCTGGAAACACAAGTTATTTTTTGATGAATTTCAAGATTTTCTTGAAACAACAATACTATTACATGAAGAATTATATATTCTAGGTGATTTCAATAGCCATGTTGAATTATATATCCTTAATACTAGGTTATTCATGGATGCATTCAAACATTTGACTTACAACAGCATGTCACATTCCCTACTCATATCCATGGGCATTGGCTCGACCTGTTTATCACTAGGTCAAACTGCAATAACATCAAGGCGATATCTGTTACTGATGGATTATCAGATCATCACACTGTAATTATTGATCTGTGTCTCAGAGTCGAGTCAAGACCAGCACAATAATTTATTACTTTCCGACCCATACATGACTTTAATATATACATTCTTCGTGAGGACCTTGCAAATTCAGATCTCTTAATTCATGCAAAAACTACACTGTGTGTGCTAGTAAACCAGTACTACGTTACACTAAGTAATCTTCGTGATAAACATGCCCCCAAACAAAACAAAAGTAAAAGTTCGTTCACCGTCACCATGGATGTCACTAGACATAGTACAAGCAAAATGTCTCCGTCGATATCTAGAAAGAATTTGGCGACGTACCTGTTCATCCCTTGATCGGATCCGCTATAATAAGCAGTTACATTTGTGCAACCACATGATGTCAAAAGCAAAATCAGACTATTATACGAATTTAATATCAAAAAATTCTGAAAAACCTTGCCAAATGTGGAAATCCATCAATAGTGTCCTTCATCGGGAGAAACCAAAGTATTGCCTGATACCTCTACATTGGATACATTATGCAACATGTTTTCAAAATAGTTCACGGATAAGATTGCTTATATTCAATCACGTTTTGTTATTAATGACGTTGATTGCAAGTTTACTGAACAGCCGATTGTTGATGATACACTGCAATGTTTTACACCTGCAACTACAAGTGAAGTTCGCACTATCATACAAAAGTGTCCTAACAAATCGAGTGGTCTTGACCGTTTTCCAAAATTTCTACTGAAGAGTTGCATTGATCAACTGGTTTATCTTATGACAAATATTATAAATATGTCAATGCAGGATGGTGTTGTTCCGCACAAATTCAAGCAAGTTCTTGTCAATCATTTTATAAAAAACATAATCTGTGCAAAATTACCTTAAAATTACCGTCCTGTCTCAAATCTTAATTTTCTGTCGAAAGTATTGGAGAAGGTTGTTGCAAATCGACTCCATGAACACATTTATTCACAGCATTTATCAAATGATCTACAATCTGCATATAAGCAATTTCATTCAACTGAGACGGTTCTTCTTAAAATACATAATGACATTACATGCAATATGGATAATAGCAAATTGACTACTCTCACCTTACTAGATCTATCAGGTGCCTTTGATACAACAGATCACGACATTCTTTTACATAGCCTTAATATACATTTTCGTATGTCTGACATGGCTGTTCAGTGGTTTAGTTCATATTTTTCAGACCGATACCAAAGCATTAACTTATCTGGCTCACTGTCTTGTCCAGAACATCTTCTATTTGGTGTCCCACAAGGTCCTGTCCTTGGCCCTGTTCTGATTAGCTTATACACTACATCCCTTAGTCGAGTCATGACTAATCATAATATAAATCATCATTTGCATGCTGACGACACACAGGTTTATATATCACTTTCACCAACTGATACACACACATCTCTATCAACTTTAAATGACTGTCTCACTGACATCTTGCTGTGGATGGAAGCAAGTAAATTGAAACTAAATCCAGATAAAACTGATCTAATTATCATTGGCACAAAACAACATCGAAACAAGTTTGTTAACTACTTTCCAGTTAAATTGCTTGGTAACGATACATCACCATCAGATACTTTTCCTAATCTAGGTGTTATCTTTGACAGTGGTTTCAGCTTTAAGCAGAACTTTACTCAAGTATGTAAATCCTGTTTCTACTTTATACGTGATTTCCGCCGAATTCGGCGTCATTTGTCTTTATCTGCTGTTAAAACAATATCAGTATATGTAATTAGCAGTCGCCTTGACTACTGCAACTCGCTCCTAAACGATATTGCTAAAAAGACTTAGCTAAACTCCAACATGTACATAATTGTTTAGCACGTATAATACTAAAAGCACATCGTTTCTCACCATCTCTGCCCCTACTTAGACAGTTGCTTTGGCTTCCAGTTACATATCGAATACAATTTAAATTAGCCACTATCACATATTGTACCCTTTCTACGCAACACCCATCCTATTTGTTTAGTCTCCTTCGTTTTTCCGATATCTCCAGGAATCTCAGATTATCTGTTTCACAACGACTTTTTGTTCCGAAAACCAAGCTTAATATCGGCAAACGTGCTTTTTTGTAACTGCACCCAAAATCTGGAATCAACTCCCTATCGCTTTAAAATCATCTGAGACTATAAATACCTTTCGTAAAAAACTAAAGACTTATTTATTTGAAATTGCATTCCCACCCTAACCTCCGGCGGTCCCTTGCTCTAATGACGACTCTTGCTTGTCCCTGTTAACGATTTTGCCCAATGATTTTTGTAAGTTGCGCCTCTGAGCTCAGATGATTCCTGAGGATTTAGGCGCTGTAGACGTTTGTCATTATTATTATTACAGTGCAGTAACTATGTGTTTTCTCAACTCAAGATAACAGTTTGTGAATTCTGCAAAAGTAAACTTACTGACTTACAAATATTATGGGAAGTGTCTGGAACGAAAACAAATAAAGGTGGCGCAATTTACATAATTGTTGTTACTAAAATATTTAGCTACCAAAATGTCAACACCGAATGTGCGTGACATCACCCATCCGACTAAACGATATGTTCGTGAACAACGCAACAAGGCGTTAGTGTACCAGCACATTCCACGCAGGCATGCAATCACTTAATACACTCCGAATTCAGAAGAGCAGATACGTAAAGGTCATCAATAAATATGAAAGAATTCGCTGCATGCGTTAAATGTCGTTCAGGTCTAGTTAACGCACAACGCTTCCATATGCATCATCACTAGTGCTTCCATCCGTGGTGTTGTTTCGTGTGACTAGTAACATATGACTTGCTTTATTGTGGAAACGTCTTTGTATTCATTTCAAAGAGACCAACAACATTACATATGCTATTCTTTTTTATCCGTGCCGATGCGAAAAGAATATATTTATTGCATTCTCACACAAATGCAATATGCATGCCTGAAGCCTATACCCCCGGGATTTTGTATTATATTTTCAGTTTTAAAGTAAAGTTACTTATATGCGAACCGTAGATATAGTAAGCAAGTAAAGGCTATCATTTGTGTTTTACAATAACACTGAGATCGCAAGACCTTTCGATGTATTATATTATGAACACAGTCGTACGCAGTTATTTGCTTTTGTGCGAAGAATCCGCGGTTCCGGTTGAATATTTGCAACATGTGCTCGTCCTGTTAATACAAACCAGTCTGGCCTTACACTGGTGTCGGTTCTTTGTTACATTTAACTGTAAGGACTTGTACGACAACTGGTGTTTTTTTACTTTTTTAAATACTCAAAATGTGTTTCTTCCGTAATTCAATACCTGTGTATGTTTACTCTCAACAAAGGTACCTTTTATAACAATCGGTTTCTGTTTCTGTAATCATGTTGTTTCCCATGGATGGGTGATTACCCGAGTCAATGGGTTTTCAGTCAGGGTTGTTCCTCCATAAGCACTTACTGTGTCCGTCCCCTTGTCATGAGACTCGGGTACAACGGGGTCAACACAAGAAGGTACAGTCGGAATTGCTCAGGAGAAGAGCTGAGCCAGTTATAACACTTACATAGCTGTCAATCACTTTTATTCATGGATAAGATGTTGCTCGTTCAAGCAATCAGTGCGGTTATTCAATCTTTGACGGACATTTACAGAAAACCACATTTTATTAACATAAACTTGCAACACTCCAGAATAAAACATTATATGGTAATCTGGTTTGGATTGTTGTTGTCTCCTGGATATTTTCCACAATCAGTATAACAAACATTTTGGTTTTATGCTTTATCTTTTGTGTAATGTACCAAAATGTATCGAACTACATAGCTTGAAAATAAAATATAAATATTCCAAAAATGTAAATGTTTTTGTTACAATTTGTGGAGAATATCAATGCGGACATAAAAGTCCAAACCAGGTTACAATATCATTATTACATCCAGATGCATATTGCAATTTTTAGATGTACAATAAATTCAATCATCTGCGGCCATTTTATTTCTTATGGAAACGGGGGTTTGTCAGAAAACATGTCATTATATGTTTTACTCAGTAACACGTTCTCTACAGCATAAGCACAATTTCTTTTTATTAATTGTGCTTTATAAAATGCCCTATCTAGCTGCCATACCACCCCTTAAAACGTAATGCCCTTGCTTAATTACACATCCAGAACATTACAAATTTCGTTTTCTACAACTGATGTACATCACAAGAATCAAGGGAATGGTACGAGGAATATGATGATAACTACAATAAACAAGATTTGATGCAAAGGCGTGGACACCGTGTTCATTGAAGACATGTTTCAAGGGAAAGATGTGTTCTCAAGCACATGTTATGGCTGCCAACTTTTGTTGTTGAAATCCGGGAGATTCATTACCAGTTCAGGACGCTTCCCTTGTCGCGCTGTCTCGTCGCGCTGTCTCGGATCTTGGCATCGGAAGACGGATTTCAACAGAGAGTTGGCAGGTATAATAGGGCCATATCCAGGGAGGTTAGGAGGGTTCATTCAAACCCTCTAAACCCCCTATTTACGACCTTCAGTTCCAAAAAACGAACTCCCCGCCGCCGCTCGAATTTTCATCATCCCACCCAATTTTTTTTCGCTGAACCGACGACATAGCTATCAGTTATTACTGTTAGACATGCAGTGACAATTAAACATAATTCTTAGTTGTAAATACAATATACTTGTTGAGGGGTCGGTATAATCTAATTTTGGAACTCCTTCGAAAACGATTCCCACACGGTTAAAGTGTACGAATCCCCTAATTGTCCTGTTCACGGCCCGAAATATGGCTCATACCGTCAGTTGATGCGTTCGTTTTGCGATCTAGCAAAAAGGACACGTTCGCAAGCAGCGTCATTTTAAATGGGGGTCGGGGTAGGACTCTCTCTCTCTCGCTTCTTCTATGTCTCTGCCTGTCTGTCCGTCTGTCCGTCTGTCCGTCCGTCCGTCCGTCCGCCCTTCCGTCTTTCTGTCTGTATGCCTATCAATCTGTCTATCTTACTATTTTTCTCCACCCCTCCCTCCCCACTACTCTCGCTCCCTCCCTGCCTCCCAGCCTCCCTACGCAGGGAGGCCTCCCATATGTTTTTCGACAATGGCAACAATGATTAGATGGAATTTAGTAATCGAGTTTCTCCACAGACTATTATCTAGGTGCTTTTGAAACGTGGTGTTTCTACCTGCATAATTTAAATGCACTTACTAGTTTCATAGCTATATGGACGTTTCTGACGTTAAAAATGCAACTATGTTTCGCATATCTGAAATATATGCGTATATGTCCCTTGTTCTTTGTTTTTTCGATTGTACCAATCCAGGGACCTAATCATCAAACTGATTGTCTTAACATAGAGTGCTTGAGACAAATCGTTGCGATAATAATGTCAACTGAAGACATCACACAAACACGTATTGGCTTACGTAAACAGATAAAAAGACGGTAATAGAAAACGTGTTCGATGACAACTAGCACGTATGCACGTCGACTGCGAGGCGACGTCTTTTTACCCGTAATATGTTTTGACCCGTGACATTGAACACGTAATCGTAGCAGGTTAAAACATTGTTGCTGTTTATAAAGACGGGAGTCAACGCCGAAAGAGCACGACTAAGATCTTGAAGGAAGAACTTCGTTTGGCTGAATTAGGTAAGATATTGTTAGTTAGCTTAACTTCATTGATAATTCGTATCGTTTGCTTATTATAGCAACATAATTATTCCCAGCGAACAAATAATAATAATAAATAATACTAATAATAAACATATACAGCTCTTATATCCCCAGGTTTCCGAGCTCATAGGCATCACATACCAGAATCGTTAAGCTAAGTCTTGTACAGAGATGCGCAAAAGTCATCACTAAAGAAAGAACTCGGTTTAGGTTTAGGGTCGGATTGCGATTTCAAACAAATAAGTCTTGAGAGGTTTTTTTTTTACGAAAGGTGGTTAAGGAAACCGAATTTGTTCAGTTGCATTATTTCTCCTTACAGAGTTGCTGTGACGAGAAAATGCATTCAAGTATCCTCATTCTGTTCGCCTTCCTTACACTTGTAGCAGTTTACGCTGTTACAGTAAGTTACAACGGACTTTACGGTAAGTGATCCATATAAGCTTTCACAGGACTACTGATGTGCCACATTGATTATATCTCATTCTTGCTTGCCCAGTTTGTTTGGAGGTGTAAAGCCAGTGCGATCCTCACAACCAAGAAACAGTTCACATAAGACATATCGATTGTTTAACAATAATGCCACTTTAATAGTCTGTCAGAAGGCAATTACCAATGCATCCACTGCTCTAAAGTAAAACAGCAGCATGCTACTGCAATTACACATATTGGTATTGCAAGTTTTGAGGATCTTCAATATTTCATCATCTCTGCTCATCATTTGTCGTTTGTGTTTGTTTGTTTACAGGAGGACGCCGATGTGGGTCAAAAAGTAGAAAACTACAATATGGCGGCAGGTGAGTGTCAAATATCTATCTATCTATCTATCTATCTGCCTGCCTGCCTGCCTGCCTGCCTGCCTGCCTGCCTGCCTGCCTGCCTGCCTGCCTGCCTGCCTGCCTGCCTGCCTACCTATCTATCTATCTATCTATCTATCTATCTATCTATCTATCTATCTATCTATCTACCTATCTATCTATATACCTATTTATCTATCTATCTATATATATATATATATATATATATATATATCTAACTATCTATCTATATATATATCGGTCGCGCGCTCTCTCTCTCTCTGTCTCTCTTTCTATCTCTCTCTCTCCATCTCTCTCACTCTGTCTTTCTCTCTCTCTCTCTCTCTCTGTCTCTCTCTCTCTCTCTCTCTCTCTCTCTCTCTCTCTCTCTCTCTCTCTCTCTCTCTCTCTCTCTCTCTCTCTCTCTCTCTCTCTCTCTCTATCTCCATCTCTCTCTCTCTGTCTGTATGTATGTCTGACTCTCTCTGTTTGTCTCTCTCTGTCTGTCTCTCTCTTTCTCTGTCACTCTCTCGCTCCCTCCCCCTGTGTCTCTGTAAATGGGGTGCTGTAGCATAGTCATTAGAGCATTGGACTCTCAGTTGAGACATTGCGTGTTCTAATTCTCTTGCTGCTGTTTCGAAACGTGAGCACGTTCGTCTACGTTCACATGGGGCTCCATTTCACGAAACTCATTTATAATATTAATACGTAATTGTTATGTGCGGTTCGACGATATCTCCTCCCAGTAGCCCAAATCAACTCGCCTCTTTCCATATCGTTTCGCGTCCTTTGATCATTGGCCTCGGATCTACCTGCTGCCGATGTATTAAAACACAATAGTAGTTGATCATAATTATGTGTACCTGAATTATGTTTCATCGTGGCGCCCCAGGGAAACAGGATGAAACATAATTCTGGTACACATAATTATGTGCAGCAACAAAGGCAGAGGAGGATGCTACTGCTGCTGCAGTGGCAACTGTTTCTGCGCATGTACGCTCAAGGGCATCAGATGCGACTGTCCTAAAGGACAATGCGTCTGCTACACGAGACACAGCGGCCACACCCAATACCACTGGTGCTCCACGGGTGACGTCAACTCACACGTGAAATGCTCCAACAACGGGTGTGTCAAATGCGCTTCAGGCTGCAACGTTTAGCAGTTTGACGTCAACGATCGTCAAAGATTGTCGCAACGACAAATGATGAGCGCAATGCGGGGACGAACAGAAATGTCTACCACTGTAAACAAATAACGAAACAATTAATGTACAGTTCATACCATTGTCAAATATTTCATGTGATTGTACACTTGTCCTCTGCTGAACGAAACCATGTACATTGTCAAGGCGTCAGAGATAATAAAACGTACCCCGCAAAGTATTGTGTTCTTGTGCATATTATATATTATAGCGATACGTTTCCGGTCTACGATTCGTTCGCTAGTTCTGCGAATACGCATATATACACATTACTTGTGTGTGTGTGTGTGTGTGTGTGTGTGTGTGTGTGTGTGTGTGTGTGTGTGTGTGTGTGTGCGCGCGCGCGCGCAATATTGTGCACGTGTTAATTTATGCAGGTGTTAAGATGTAGCTATGTTAGCTTGTCGTGTGCGTGTGTGCGTGTCTGTGCGTCTACGTTTGTATGTATGTGCGTGTGTGTCAGCATACGCGTATGTTCGGCTGTGCATGTGTGCATAAGTGCGTTCATGGTATGTGTGCCTGTGTGTGGGCGTCAAGGTCGAACATAAATACATTACAATCTACAACTTACTATATGTATCGGCGTGCTGATGTAAATTTTCACTGGACAACTAACACAATACTACAATGCCAGTCACTGGCGGAGTAAGATGTTCGTCGGCCTTAAGCACCCGGCACTTTCGTGGACCTACGTAGGTCCTGGGAAGGATCCACAGAGGGTAGTCTAGGGGGTGTCCCAAAACCTTTAATTCCAACCCCTTGATGCTTGCCAAAAACCTCCACTGGCGCCGGACTGAAATTAATATTGGGTGGGCTGGGCCGGTGCTTCAGCACAACTTCTCTGTCGGATCATGACATCGGAAAACGTGTGGGGTATTGTTGAATATGTTTCTCCTATATAGTAAGTTTTATAGTAAAACTTTCATAATGTATGTTAAACATTTATGGCCTTCATCAGGCTTATCAAAGCTTGCAAAGTTCATTGGGCCAATGAGGGCCAATTAATTCGCATTGGCTGTGATAGCTGTATATAATGGAAAATACACTATAATCACAACATTAATGGTTACAGTGACATAATATAAAATGTATCAAGGCATAACAACCGGCACAATAACAAAGAGAACACGCAACACTTGATACACCACCGATAATTATGTTGTCTTCATCCATATTTAGGGATACATTCCGCTAATAACTTTCCTCTCCCGCATTTCACCATAATTGCATCTTAATATCTGTATATAACACACTTCTTCTATTCGTCTCGTTTCAATAAAGGTGACGTGTTCTTTTCTAGCACCTGCCCTAACAAGATTTGGCGTCTGAAACACATTTACCGCCATGATCATTGATTAACGTTTGGGCACCATTACACATCTATACTATTAGTAGTAAACGTCGTCCCCGTTTCCATCAGTGAAACTTAAAATTACTATAAAGTGAGCAAACATATTGACAACATAGTGTTCTTAAAAGAGTGCACCAATGTCAGTTATTTAGCTGTCTTTCAAAAGTGGCGTTTCAAACTTCAACCAGAATTTATAAGTATATCTGTTATTGCCTTTTTAAGTTTACTGCACTACGAATATTAGATAGAAAAACATATGCTGTAAAGGTGAACAATCAAAATCCACATCACTTTTTGCGTGCATATCTCTGTTTTTGTTCATTTTGGTGGGTCCATGTTGCTACACAATAGTTCAAATTAAATATGCTAACACATAGTGTTTTAAATGATGTTTTGGTAGTCCTTTAAATAAAACACATTACTCGTGATATATACATGGAACAAGAAAGACCGTCACAACAACAGGTGGTTCAGTGCCAACTGACACGTATGCTTGTTTACGGCAAGATTGCGAGCTTTTAGCCGTGACATTGATCACGTAGTCGTAGCAAGACGAACAGGTTTTGAGTCCTATATAAAGAAGGGATTCAACACCGAAAGAGATCTTGCAAGAATAACTTCTTGTGGCTGAGTCAAGTTAGGACTGCAATTTATTGTCAATTTAAGATGGGATTTAGCCCGCAATATTTCGTGAAGTTCGCCCCTTCTTCTAATGTCATGTCCAACAGCATCAAAGTGGTCAGTGAGACTCCAACAATAATATGGAACGTCACCGAGAACAACGTCGAATCGCCCTCCCTCACCGGTCGTCGAAGATCATGTCCCATACAAGTTCCGCCCCAATATTCAACTCGTTTGGAAACATATAATGCAAACAAGTTTGTACAGTTGTATTGTATCATTACAGAGTTGCTGTGACGAGACAATGCGTTCGAGTACCCTCATTCTATTCGCCTTCCTGGCGCTTGTCGCAGTGTATTCAGTTGTTGCAGTAAGTATCAACTTTAATATCAACTAATCATAAGATATCTACGTTGATCTCGTATTATTAGTATTTAATGGTTATGAAAATATCGACAGAAATATTTGTTTCTCAGTTAAGAAAGGTAGAAGGACTAGAAGACATGACGTCACATTGGTAAAGGAGCAGTGGAGATTAGATATAAGAAAGTTCTCATTTTCACAAAGGACTCTAAATTAATGGATCAAATTACTTGATGATTGTGTGGGTGCTAGTATCGTGGATTTGTTGAAAAATAAAATCGACACATACCTCAGAAGGGCGGGATACACGTGGATAAAAAGGGTTGGACTATCGATAAGCCAAAAGGCTTCATGGTCCATCTGCCATCTAGAGTTAATTCTCTGTGTGACAATCTTGTTAAATATTGATTTTAAAATTAAACGTGTATTTTATATTATAACTAATCTATTTTTTAAATAAAAGCACAAGTACAACAGAGTTGCACACATAATTATAGCCATCCGTGACACTGAGGCGTAGGGTCTCAACTAATATTATGTCGTTTGGTTCGGATTACAGGATGAAGTGAATATGGAACAGAACGAAGATAGCGATGCCTCTTCCGGTGAGTGTCAATTACGAAAATAAAGCTCACCTCGAAGTGACCACAGATTACCATCATATTTTATACAGCCAGAGTACCTTCTGACATCAAACCGATCGCTTATCCGTTGTTTAAGTCGTTCACACTTTCAACAGACAATAACGTATAAATCTTTACGGTTTTCAAACGTGACGTTATTCTTTTATAAACGACCAATAATTGTGACTAATTTTAGTTTGCAGTTTAGCTGTGTACCAGACAAATGTTAGTTTGGGATTGTGTGGAAGCGTGGGTTAGTGATGTACGTGCGATCGTGTTCACGACTATATTATTGTGGTCGTGTAAATGTGTGTACACCACACTGACGTGTAACTACGTATGTCTTCCATTGCAGTCACTGAAGATCGTAAAACGAGATGTACGTATTATTTAAAAATAAATAGGTTTACAAATTTCTAATCATGGCATTCGCGCCTTCACATTTAAGGCATTGATAAATAAGTTATAAATATTTTAACAAAATAATATTCAAAAATTGTATACGTGACTATATTAATTTATTGTTTTCAACAACAAAACGCTCATACATACCCACACACGCACGCCCACGCATACACACACGCACACAAACACACACACACACTCACACACGCACACAAACACACACACACACACATATATATATATAAATAACTAAACATACATACATACATAAATAATACATACATAAATAATACATACATACATACACATACATACATACATACATACATACATACATACATACATACATACATACATACATACACACATACACACATACATACATACATACAAACACACACACACACACACACACACACACACACACACACACACACACACACACACACACACACACACACACACACACACACACACATACCACACACACACATACACACACATACACACACACACACACACACACACACACACACACACACACACACACACACACACACACACACACACACACACACACACACACACACACACACACACACACACACATACACAATCGTATTTACGTATGCCGTCACTAATACTGCACTTTTTCTCGTCAGCTCTTGGACCCGTCTGTTCGCGAGGTGCCGTCCCCAAGAGGTGTGGATGTGGATGTTCGTGTTGCTGCTACGGCAGCTGCAATTGCCAGTGCACGTGGTGGGGCATCCAGTGTGACTGCAGTCGTGGACACTGCACCTGCTCCACCCAACACAGCGGTCATCGCCACGTTCACTGGTGCGCCGCTGGTGACGTCAACTCACACTTCCGGTGCTACAACTCAGGCTGCGTGAAGTGTTCTTCTGGCTGCAACCTTTAGTGGCCGGACGAACCCCGATTGCCACTCGATGTCACGACGACGACAGATGACAACAAAGCGGACTCGACATTATCATTGATCGCCATCTGACTTTGATACACTTTAAGCAACTAATGCTAACGGTTGAAGTTCGATTCAAAAACAGTTGAATACAAATAGTGCTTGCCATCTTTATCCACATCGCTTGCAAACTGTATGCCTGCCCAGTCATAGGTGAGCCGTGTTTCTACATTGTCTGTGCTTCAGAGATAATAAAATGGTCTCCGCAAATATTGTTTTCTATATATTAGCACATGATATTAGCTATGCAATTGCCACAAGCTGGCAACTAATGCGTGAGTGTTCTTGCAAGGGTATTCTCTTTTGTATGGGATATTGTCTTGCAACCCTTATTATAAACTCGTTATTTTATTTTTGTTGTTATTATTGTATTAATTGATTAGCATATTAGACGATTTTTGTAAACACTGCTGAACAGAGTTTGACTTTGGATGTTAGTGTTTAAATTAAAATGTTACTATAATTTGTTTTAACGAAGCAGTACATATGAATTCAATTGCTACATATGAGTAACAATTGAACGGCAATTCAAATAAATCATAACACCGTCTTTAGACACTCATAAGTGTCCGCAAATTCTTCCGAACGAAGACCATAGGCATTATTCTGTCTGATGGTGTTGCTTAACTTTTGTTCAACGTATAATACTGACATACAATTATATTACGTCGTATGAACGACACCAATCATTCTAATTTGCTAGAAATGCATTGATGGATTGGAATTGAATCTGCGATAACAAAAAAATGTGCGATGCTATTGTGTTGCCTACATCTGTCCAACGATACATGAGTTGTCCTCAACAGGGTTGCGTTGTCCCCGAGGCCATTATAAGCCACTAACTTACATTCACCAATGAAACAACACAGCGAGATCATTATTCATCACAATTTCCTTATTTTGATTTTAAACCGATTGACAGTGGTGCCATCTGGAGAGTCGCTAACCGCTCTACATTTTCTATAGTTCTCCGATGGAAAAGCAAAATACGTAACTTCGTCAGATAAAAACTTGAAATACCTATATTTCCTTTTTCAAATTCATTGCAAATTGGTATATCGCATACCACAATTCCAATAAAGCAAAATAATATAGAAAGATTCGAATGGACATCGGCGACTGGGAGGAGATACCTTTACTGTGCATCAAAGTAGGTGGTCCTCTCGCCATAAGAATCATTCCACATGGGAAGTCTACCTATCACGCGGGCTACGATTATTCTGCTTTTGGAAACTACACGTTACATATATCAGCAATGTGTCATCCAAGCACGGAAATGAGGAATATACACTAACATGGATGGTTTCAGCAAGTCACAATTGGTAGAAAAAAACAGCTTGAAAGACAAATTACAAGAAATGTTATTGGACAACCAAGCATATTTCATGTAAAGAGGAGCACACCGCACCATTCGTCAACATAAGACTACTAATCTAGGAACAAGGTAACAACAATCAAGACCTGGACGTATATAATAACGCTTTCGATTTCTAAACAAGATTTGATCGTGGGTGACACACATGGTGGTGGTTAATACTAAGTCCCTATAAAACCGACGAAGGAACACTACCTAAATGGCTCCGGACCATCAATGACCGCCAAGTTACACACAGAACAGGCGTGAAAAGAATATCGAGTTTTACTAACTAGACAAAGTACGTACGCAAACCAGCATACTCTCACGACATCGACCTCAATCGCATGAGAAATATGTGAATATGTTTTGTTTGAAGTTAGGCAACTGTGTTCTTAAAGATCATCGATAAATATAAAGTACTGTCACTGGCCGCGTTAAATGTATTTCACTTTAAGTGAAAACACGATACACATTATGTTTCACCACTGACGCTTTAATGCGCACGGTCATCATTCAATGTGCTGTAGAAACAAATACGTAACTTGTGCTTGTAGAAATAACGCTGTATTACTTATCAGAACTGCGTATGGGTGTCATAGCATTACGGAAATATTTGTTATTCGTGCAATGCGTGAACTGCCAGTACTGCCCGCAGCTATGTATTGTTTTCAATGCAGGCCTTTCTCCTTAGCTATTGCGTTGTTTTACATGTTCTATAAAACACAACATTATGAGTATGCAACGTCTTTGGACTTCGCCTAGAAAACGTACGTCTTTGGACTTCGCCTACAAACACAAAAACATAACATTTGTGTACCATAGAAGAAGTCATGTTAATGTAATCCATTGGATCTCACCATGGATGTGGTACAATGACTATAGTCTAAATAACTGTATATCGAAAGTGTATATAAAACAGTGTATGTGTTGTTTTCTTTATGTGTACCCACGTGTGTGTATGTGAATGTGTGTGTGTTCGTGTGTGTGTTCGTGTGTGTGTGTGTGTGTGTGTGTGTGTGTGTGTGTGTGTGTGTGTGTGTGTGTGTGTGTGTGTTCGTGTGGTGTGGTGTGATGTCGTGTATGTGTGCGTGTGCGTGTGCGTGTGCGTGTGCGTGTGCGTGTGCGTGTGCGTGTGCGTGTGAGTGTATGCGTGTGTTACAGATAGAAACAGAGAGTGAGAGAGACATTTGCCATTTCAAAAACCTACTTTGTATTCACCGAAGAAACATACAAATTGTCTTCCGCGTTGTGTTGGATCGGTTCGACCCAGGAAGAAAGACAATCAGGCCGCCTAGACATTGTATGATTTGTCTCACCGATTGTTTTCGTTTTGCACTGTCTTGCTCGCATACGAATCGTGTTTTAAGGAGTTCGTACCATTTCCTCGCCAGATGATGCCATAATCACTCCTTTGAAAGAACATATAATTTTTTATAAGATTTACCAGACGGCCACCCAGATATATTAGTCCAGATGGCAACCGGTAAAGGAAGCCTTTGGCTTATCGAAAGCCCAACTTGTGTTTATGTATCTCGCCTTTCTGAGTTATATGTCGATTTAATTTTTGAATATATTCACCCATAAAAAAAACTTAGTTATGGGCATATGCTTGGTAATTCATCGGACAGCGCTCATGCAATCCGCTTGAAAGCTAACTTCTGTGGTCACTATGCCTCTGCATTTAATGTTGTTTGTAGTATTTTACACACTATTTCCTGTACTAGTACTATCACAGTGGTTCTTGTAATGTACACAAACTGTAACGATGAAGTGGGTTTAACTCTTTAACGTCAAGGCGATGCATTATCAGTAGGCGTAAAAAACATTCCAATTAGATGTAACAAAAATCATTATCATTGTAAGACAAAAATTACTTGACAGTCTCAAGCAAAGACGATACCTCAACAAAATGTCACCGCGTGTTTCCGTTCACGCAACAAATAAAAACACTAAGGATGAAAACATTAGTAGTAATAATGCATATTTGAACGTCGTGTTTTACCTTGAAGTGAACGACAGTTATCGCAAACAGCCACTGTGTCTCCTATTTACTAATAAAAGTAAATGCTCTTCTTAATTTTGACTGTATACGTTTTCTTCTTACACGAATACTGAGTTTATTGTCAAGACTCTGTGCTTGCTTGCGGGCTTTGTTTGTGTTAGTACATTAACGCTAACTCGTTGTTGACTTTTTGGAAATTAGATAGTTTGGTAATACTAAAACAGTGGGTAAAGATCATTAGATTTCGATCCAATATATAAATTCTTCCTGTAATTTGTGTAATTCAGTCAGTATTTTTTTGCAGAATACACAAACCATTATATTGAGTTGAGAAAACACGTAGGCCTAGTTACCGACCAGTGTTAACGCACCATGATTACTATAGTTAATGTTAACTAGCTTAACTTAGTAGTGGAGAAACAAACTAGGGTTAAGCAGTTATTACGACTACGGAATTTTGATTTTGTTAATTCGTTTCCAAAGTGGCGCCCTCTTGAGGAGAACGATTCACCATTCAATGTTTTCAGGTAGAAGATAGTCTCTCAAGGAAAACATAATATATCCGCAAAGACACAAAACAATATAAACAATCATCAATGTTTAGTTTTAATGTATAGCCGATTGCCAGAACTGTAAACCGCAGGAAGCGAATGGACGTAGAAAGAGACTGGTAGCTCTCGGGACCCGGGAGGAAATGCACGTACCATGACCTAATGCTAGTATATTAATTTAGCTTGCCAGGAGAGGCTGGTGCTGGTGGGTGTATATGGACGTATTGGTGAAGATCTTGTTCGTAATGTCGTCAACACCGATACACATACAAATACGTTTTCAGATCAATTTACGAAGTGTAAGTATGGTCTTTGGCTTTGTACTTATCCTTGGCTATGAGTTCTTAGAATATTTAAGGAATAAGTTTAGAGTTGTAGAATGCAATGTCGTTGACTATATTATATAGTTTCCAGTTGTTGTTTTAAGTTACACCATCAAAAAAATGAAATAGTAGATGTTCAGATCTGTCTTTGAGACACACGAGATGGTGTTTGCGTTGGTTGCAGCAAACTCCTTTCTTGTTGTCACAACTGTGGCGTTTTATCTACAGTAACGGTAAAGGGTAATCTTATTTAGATTGTTTTAAGCGTGAAACTGAATAATGTCTCTTCACTCGTTGGAATGTAGCAACAGATTCCTACATGGGTGTTTAAACTTTCTTCCAAATGTCGGTGGCTGGTACCGTTCAAGTAGTGTTTGTCTTTCTTGCGTGCTTACTTGCGACTTCGTGCACACAGAGCTATCACCGTCTTGAAACTGTTCCAAATGTGGCTGAGTTGAACGACGTAACGCTTTTTGTAGGGAAATGCCATACATAGGAGTAAAGTTCCAAGTTTGCTATTATATGGCTATAGGCCTAAACAGCCGCACAAAATAACACAAGAAGAGAACGGTGTTCCCAAACCAAATTTGTCGAAATGTAGTATATGTAATGCGTGGGTAGTTTATGCTATTGTAAGCATATTTGTTTGTAGCTGGCCTATTGAAATATTCGTTTCATTGACCATATCGATGTATTAGAAACAGAACATGTTTTACGTAAACCATATCATAAAATATTATGTTCAAAATCTTGATGAATACAAATAATAATAATAATATAATAAATCTAAATTATATAAATTATAAATTATAATATAAATTATAAATAATATTACAATAAATGTACTGATGATATTATAATAAATGATGATGAGGTTTTATGCTGCCCCGGTCTCTATTTGCCTTTGACAGCCTGTTGTCGACTTATGTGTCTATGTTCGCATCCGATGATGTCACTAGTAATAATCGCGGGTTGCTGATTTGACCTGAACGTTTCCTTCATGCCAGTGGAGGTTTTAGGTGCAGTGCAGTTTGCGGAGACTTACCACACACTCTATGTTTGATGAGCGTTGGCCCAATACGCTGGTATGGTGACAGCGAATCCTTTAAGCCGTAGGTTTTATGTCACCGTTTCCCTCTCCTAGACGGTTTGCTGCTCAAGGCTGAAGAGACATGTCCCCCTACTATTTCAAGCCGCCACTGGTAGGCCGCAGCGTGGTGGGTCTTTGCCTCGAACACTTGCTCGTTAAGATCAATTGGTAAGTTTCCTTCCTGGCCGTGGATTTCAGCATGGAAAATGTCCGCGCAGTGATGCTGCGTTATCATCACCCCAGTCGCTTGGCCCGCCAGATGAGACGGTTTCCCATGATATGTGTGTGTGTGTGTGTGTGTGTGCGTGTGTTCGTGTGTGCGTGTGTGTGCGTGTGTGCATGCGTGCGTTCGTGTGTGTGTATGTGCTTGCGTGCGTGTTGATTGCGCGCGTGTGTGTGCTGGGGCAGAAAGAGCCGTCGTCCCATATATCCACTAACCAAATAAAGACTGTGACTGCTGACACCTGGTAGAATGATACTTCTTTCCACACTTCCTAACAATACCGTCGCTGGTGAGACAAATGCAACAAGCGTCGCCACGCGGCGTAGTCGGGCGAGACTCGACCATCAACAACTGTTACATCGACATACTACAACCCACAGTTAACGCTTTCACCAAACTGCATCCATTACGATGTCTACAGTATTCAGTTAACCACAGCGCGATGCCTTTCAAACAGCGATATAACGTGTGTCGCTATAAATACGAGTGATTGTTTTGCCAAAATAATATTAAGACACAGTCACTAAACAGTGAATCAGTCACCGCGGACGTCGTGTAAAGTATTATTATGACGTACAAAGTCAATGCGTTGTATTAATCAATTACATCAAAGCAATAAGATACCAAGCACAATCTTATGACGATACACCATTTAAAATTGGATGGTGGCGCCATTTACTGGATTGAGTCTACAGTGCAGCAAATATGACCGCCGAGTCAGGACGGCGTCCTTGTGGTGGCTCATGCTGTAGCTTGTTTGGGTGCAACAACCGTTCGTCGAAAACACCAGAAAAACATTTTACATTACATGCAGTAACAGTGATCGTACACTGATCTGTGTATGTCAGTTAACTGTGAAGGTACCAAGCCACATAGACGTCTGACTATGACATTCATCACGAGCCTGCATATATACACATTTAATCTGGCTGATTATATATCTGATGTCTACATTGAACAGTGTCCACTGAACATGACACGAACATTACTTATAGACATCACGTTGAAGAACACAACGTTATTTTACAAGATACTGAAATATGAACCTTGCTGCACAGATGTTGCAGCCTACTGGCATTAAACTATGAGACAACCAACTTCCAATATTACAAAAAGACTGTATTATGAGCAGAGCAGAGTTCTTCATGGCTTGACTCCCATGGGCCATGGGGAGTAACGCAGAAAGCAGTCTTGCATTTGGTACTTTTATATTCAGCGACGGAATACTGCGAACAATTTATAAACATTACTTCATCAAGTTCACGTTAAAATGCAGAACATTAAGTAGTGACAATTAAGTACTGGTCAGTACTGCATTCAACCAACCTGTCACGACGCAGTCACACATAGACAGTGAACTAGGAGTACGAAGATTGCATTTCATTATTATGTATTGATCTGTTGAGTTTGTATGCTATTTAGCCAATATTTACTTATTAATAAAGTTTTTGATAATGCTATATGAATGGTTAATGTATATTTATTATAATGTTTAATGTGGTTGTAAACATTGCATAAATTATATAACTGTCTTCATAATTATGGACATTCTAGCCTTTTATTGAAATGTAGCGGTCAGTAGTTAGCATGCTAATATTAGCCATTATTAACTTATTAATTAACTTACTATTAATGTGAAATGACTGGTTATTGTATGCTTATTACCGTAATTAATGTGATTTACTGCTTTCATAAATTATACAAATGTCTTCGTAATCATGGACATTATGGCCTTTTACTAAAATGTGTCTGTCGAGGTTGAGCACTAATTAGCCATTATTGACTAATTAATTAAATTCTTAGGATTTAGTAATGTTAATTTATTACCATTATTAATGTGGTTATTGCATAATATGTATACATATCTTCATAATCATGGGCATTATGGCCTTTAATTGGAACGTGTTGGTCTGTTGAGTTTGCATGCTACATTACTAAAAATTAACTATTTAATTGCATTAATTTGGTTGTAATTAGTACTAGAAATATTAAATATTAATTTATAAATAAATTTATTACTTTAGTCAATGTATTTGAAAACACTGAACAAAGTATTTCAATATCTATATAAATAAAAAAAAAGTGATGACATATTAAAGCAAATATTTATCCACAGAAAACACGAAAATTAATCCATTTTGTCATTGTAAGAGATACAAAACAATTATGCTGTTTTACCGTCTTAAAATCACAATATCTTTTGATCTATTAAAGATATCTTAATAAAATAAAGAAGCCCAAGCATGATATTTAAGTTTTTGTTTAAATGCCTACTGTAGTTTGTTTATTACATGTACCTACCCAAATATAATATGTAATAGAAAATAGGTGGTGTAATAGCGAAGATTAAACCGCGTATTTAAGTAATGTTTGCAGTTCCACCGTGTGTATATATATATATATATATAATATATATATATATTATATATATATACACGGTGGAACTGCCACCGTTACTTAAATACGCGTACGTAACATGTGCTCACCAGAACAACATCGACTGACAGTGTCAACAACAGCCATCTGATTTGTGTCCCGGCGCCTGGCAGTTTTTCGGCGTTGTTGCTATGCAACTCCATTAGTCTGGCACATCACTTCACCTCGCTGATTCTTTGGGATAGTGAAACATGCGTCTGAGTAGTGACTGCTGCCTCAAATACGTAATGTATTAACCGTTTTTCTATTTGTTTACATGGGCGCCACAACGCGGTTAGCTCAACGACGCCAGACGGCGCCACGCAATAATCAATGGCTGTCCCATTGTTACTGCGTATAGTGACTATGCTTGGTATCTAATTGCTTTGATTACATTCAAATATTGCTATGGTTATATGCATTATTTTATATGTATATTACGTATGCAATAGAATATACATGATATAATTACGGCTAAATGTGCGCCTCGTTTACCGCATGCGTGTGTGTTCATCTACTTCGAGTAATCATCGTGATGAATTATGCGTTAAAGCATAAACACAATTGCACAATGTCGTATGTTCACACAGATAACGAATGCTGGGTGATTCTACATAAGTTTTTTTTCATTATGGAACATCTTGTGTCAAGAAAAGAAGACTGACTCTATAGCCACGCATCGCTGAAAAAGTGGATTTAATTTGCCTCGATCGCATAAGACTGTCACGTTAAGATCGTGTCTGTCCTAGTGTCTGGCGGTGGGACAGTCAGTTGTAGATTCAGATGCACAAGAAAGACAGCTTATAATCTAATGACATCTGCGCAACAAACCAGATCATTTGTTAATCGCTCAAGATCAGGACAACGGCAATGGTCAGATTTGTCATTTGTTTTATCGTATATTATGTTGCCGTGTACGGTTGCGAATTACTCAGCGACGCCTAATCTAATATGAGTATCCATAAAACCTGTCCTCTCGTGAAACGTATATCCGCCACATAACAGTATGCCTGGAGCATTGGCGTGTATGCAACCAGAACGTACTCGAACGATGACACATGTTAAAGCGTTGGTTCAAATGTACACTAAATCAATTGTTCTCACTATTTTCTTCCTCACTCCTCTTGCTTACATAACGACATATTTATTTCGTTCATTACAATGTCAATTGTACAGAGTCGTTACAATAAATCTAGTTCAGTAATGATACAGTTACCTCCCTTTTTAATAATAATAATGGTTTATTACAGAAACTATGATACATTCCAATCAATTACACACATAGATTGCCATGGTTTCTGTAACGAGGGTATAAAGCCACGAGTGGCTGATTAGCCCTCACAATACATGTAATACATATGTAAATTTCATGGTGCAAGATAACAATTTGTGTGATTGAAGAAAGAAGAAAAACAGCAACATGAATCACAGCAGTACTATTTTCATGAATATTTCATTTAAAATTGCAACAAAGAATGCTATTTATATAAGTTATTAATATTATCTACTAGCAAAAATTTCTTGAGTTGACGTTTAAACGTAGCTAATGCATAATTACAATTACAATCCACTGTTGTCGCCATATAGTTCCATAATTTAACATCTCGATATCTAATGGTTTTACATAATGCACTACTTTTTGAAATCGGCACATGTAATAATTCTGGTGTCCTATGTTCGTGTAGTTCGTTATTTCTAATGAACATCCTTGTCATAGCTGACGGAAACATATTCTTAACGATTTTGTACATAAACGGCACAACCGTGTATTCGTAGATTTTTCTTATTGGTAAAATGGACAGCTTTTTGAAGAGTTGATCTGTGTGCACTCTGTATGGAGCTGACATAATTAACCGAATTGCATACCTTCGCAATTTGAATAAAGAACTAAGATGTGTATTATATGCTCCTCCCCACACTTCGACACAATAGGTTAGATATGGATATAAAAATGTACAGTATAATGTTAGAAGGGATGATCTACTCATATTTTTTCTAGCTTTACTTATAATTCCAACAGCTTTGCCTATTTTAAATTGTATATACTGTATATAAAAAGACCAGGACAAATTAGCATCGATTAGAATTCCTAAGAATTTTGTGATTTCAACTTGACTAATCTGTAGTCCATCAATAAGGATGGCTATTGGATACCTTTTTATTTATTACAGCGTAAAATGCTGTATTTAAAAAATCATTTCTAATTTATGTCTTTTCATGCATTTGCGATATTTTTGTATACGCCAGACATGTATGTTTTCATGGCTATATAAAACATCATATTACATACAAGCTGTATATGTAAAAACACATTAGTAATTTAACCCTACAGAGGAGGCGTACTTTAGCAACACCAGGTTTAACTTGTGTGTGGCGCCATGCAGTGGATAGCGAAAACCCAACCCAACAGTAGAATTACGATTGTGGAAATGTCATAGCTTAGTTGTGGTAGTGATGGCGTGTACCGAACAGTTTCTAAGCACTTCGTATACATTGCTAAATGCAGCTGTGTTTACTGAACGCAATTCTCGAGCAGTAGGTTACGCTGAATGCTTCCTAGTGAAGTCGAGATGGTGTTCAAATGAACTAGTCTGCCAGGGAATGAAGTGTAAACGCTTTGCACAGTCCAGAGGACTGTATACCGCTGCATATAAGAAAATACCTTCTATGGAATACTATACTATTTATTGTGGTTTCCTGAATCTGAGTTTGTTGTGTTATCAGCAGTGGGCTGTCATTAAACAAAAGCAAAACCCGCAAATGAAAACTGACTAAGGATAATAAATCACCTGGAGTGGAGATGAGATTCCGCCCAAACTTCTATTGGAAATTGTAGAACAAATTAGCATACCACTTGCAACAGTTTTCAACTTCATTTGAAGAGGGAGTGTTTCCATTAGAATGGAAAGTAGCAAACATTATAGCGTTATTTAACAAAGGCTCCAGAAACAAGTCAGAGAACTACAAACCAGTGAGTTTAACGTCAGTGATTTGCAAATTATTAGAAAGACTAATTAAACACCGTATGGCAGATTTTCGTGTTAAACATAACTTGTTCAACCCATCTCAAAATGGGTTTCTAAAAGCGAGGTCATGCTTAACAAATATATATGTCATATTTTTTGGAAGATATCACTAAGTGTGTAGACGAGGGATCACCTGTAGATATCATCTATTTAGATTTTCAAAAAGCTTTCGACAAAGTGCCACATCAAAGATTACTGCTTGGCATAGGAAATGGTTTAATTAACTGGATAGAAAAATGGCTAATTGACAGAAGACAACGTATTTGATGGGGAGCCTCCAAACTGCAAATCACGTTTGAGTGGGGTACCGCTGTGATCAATACTGGGACCTACATTGTTCTTAAAATATATCAACGATTTGGACGATGATATATCAAGCAAGGTGTTGGAATTTTCGGATGATACAAAACTGTTGAGAAGGATTAAACGTGAAGGAGACAGCAGTTAGAAGATGATCTTGACAGATTTATAAAATGGTCTGAAAAATGGCAAATGTTGTTCATTTTTTGGAAATGTAAATGCCTCCATACAGGACACGGGAACGGAGATGTACAATATACAGTGGGAGGTTTTGTACTGAGTACTACTGTAAAAAAAAAGGATTTAGGGTTAACCATTGCGGTATTGCCGCTTCAAATGGAAATCAGATCATTGGATTAATTAGGCGAAATATAACGTACAAGGAAAAGGAGCTAATAATACCGTTGTACAAAACAATAGTTAGGCCTCATTTATAATATTGTATTCAAGCTTGGAGGCCATATTACAGGAAGGACATAGATATGCTAGAAAGAGTACAGAGGAGAGCAACTAAAATGATACCAAAACACTGAGGGATCTTAGTTACGAAATACGCCTAAAGGAGTGTGGTTTAAAAACACTAGAGACCAGGCGATTGAGAAGAGATCAGATGGAAATGTTTAAAATACTGAATGGTTAATAAAAAATAATTATAGAAATAATTTTTTTCTCAGTTAACAAAGATAGAATGACCAGAGGACATGAAGGTACATTAGTAAAGGACCAGTGTAGATTAGACATAAGAAAGTTTTCATTCTCACAAAGGACTGTAAATGAATGGAACAGATTATCTCCTGATTGTGTTGGTGCTAGTAGCGTGAATATGGTTTTAAATCAAATAGACCCATACCTCAGAAAGGCGGAATACACGTATATAAAAAGGGTTGAACTCTCGATAAGCCAAAAGGCTTCCTTGTCCAATCTAGAGTTAATTTTCTGGATGGCAATCTTGTTAGATCTTGTTGAATTGCTGGTTCGTATAATTCAATGATCCTCAACCATTTTTAGGTCGAGGAACACTTTCAATCTTTGCGGCACTCCAAAGTAAATTGCACCGTGTCAAAATGTATTATATTTTTGTCTAACATTGTCATATTATTGGCGACAAAAAAAGTTCGAGCTGGACGTAAATCTTCATGCGTCTGCATTTAACTGTTAAGTCAATCTCGCACGGAGTACAATCTCAGATATCGAAGACATCGGTCATTGTGCGTCGGATCTACGGAGATATAGACGGTTTTTATAGTCTTTATATACGATTTGCGATTTTACTTATTTTATCGCCCGTTGTCATGGCGATCGACAACGTCGTCATCAAACAACAAACTGTTATGTTTCTATATCAACCGAGTGGACAGTTTGCCTCGATCTGTCCTAAACCGCATTGTTTTAGACAATTTTACAGATGATGACATTGCAACTGCCAAATACGTTTTATATGCTCCGTGCCAAAGAACCATCGTCGTATTAAACGACAAGGGTCTGACAAGAATAAACACAACGTCGACGACATCTCGAAACTCCTTGACGAAATTGATCAGGACAATATTCTTATATACGTCGCTCGTGATCTTGATAAATTGCCTACATTATCACGTGAAATCATTCAATGCAGAAATAAACAGTGTGACACTGATGAATCCTACAGACAACTCGCTCATTCGGTGTCCGCATTGTCTACACAAATTTCTACGCTGGTGTCGTCACTTATACCAGCAATACAACCTGTGACCCAGCCCGCTCGCACTACAACTTCACAACCCGTTGCTGCTGCTGCACTGTCAACTCCACGACCCGCCGCTGCGGCTGTATCAACCTCACGACCTGCCGGTGTATCAATTCCACGACCCGCCACTGCCACTGTATCAATATCACGACCTGCCGCTTCTGCTGTATCAACCTCACGACCTGCCGGTGTATCAACTCCACGACCCGCGACTGCCACTGTATCAATATCACGACCTGCCGCTTCTACTGTATCAACCTCACTACCCGCCGCTGAAGCTGTATCAACATCACGACCCGCCGGTGCTGCTGTGTCAACCCCACTACCTGCTGCTGATGATGTGTCAACCGCTCTACCACAACCAACATCAACCACGGGTTACATCACTCCTCCACCACTGTGGATCGTGGTTGTCGCAAGAAATGCCAAAACAACGTCCAAGTCGGCCTTATCCAACACGTCCAAACCGTCCTCGTCTAAATATAAACCACATACCATGACTACAGGCAATTCTACCAAGTGTGGACTCAAATGTGCTTCTGTTCGACTCATATCTGCTGAATACTTCTTAACAGGATTTCATGCAGATACAACTTGTGCCGAAATTTCTACTTATGTGACAACTATTTTGAACATGAAATGCTCATATGAACGCTTACCAACTAAACTTGACTCTTATTCATCCTTCAAACTCTGTGCGGACATTGCTAAAACGAACTTACTCTATGATGCCAATCTCTGGCCTGCTGGAACAAAGATTGGACGGTACTTTCCGCCTAGGAAGCACACAACAACAGATTCGACTCACCTGTAAAATGTCAACTCCGTATTGCTTCATTTAATGCCAGAAGCATACGGAACAGTGCTTACGATGTGCTTAACATTTTAAAATCCTGTGATATTCTTGCAGTGCAAGAACATTGGCTCTCCAAACAGTGCCTTTCCTATCTCAATTCTGTTCACCCTGATTTCAGGTATTAGTTCTATTGATTTTTGTGATGGTTTGAGTGGACGCCCTCATGGCGGGCTTTCCTTTTTATGGAGATGTTCACTCGACCCATTTATTGAACCTATAATTTATGACGATGAGAAAAGACTCCTTGGTCTAAAAATCAACACGTCTAATGCCACTATTCTGATTCTTAACGTATATTTACCGTATCAGAGTGATTACAATTTCAATGAATATCAAGCTCTTTTAGGCAAGATAAGGCTATAAGCGATTCATTTTAATCTGTTAACATATTAATCATTGGGGATTTTAATGAGGAAATTAACAAGCCCGGTCTGTTTTCTCCACTTCTCAGTGCTTTTATTAATGAATGTCACCTTATTCCAAGTGACATTAAGTGTCTCCTTTCTGATGCTTTTATTTATGTCAGTGATGCTCATGGCTCAAGGAGTCGGCTCGACCATGTGCTCTGCACTCACTCCTGTCACTCATCAATCTCTGATATGGTAGTTAATTATGATTGTGTCTCTTAGGACCACCTACCCTTATGCTTTACCATATCTGTCAACTTATTACCTACTTCTGAAGCATCCACTCAGGAGCAAATTCGACAGCCTTGTCCTATGTGTGGGGGGGGGGGGCTGCCACTCACCAATATTTTCACAACTATTACACTCAAACCAGTGTGCTTTTATCTGCCATTGATGTACCTCATGATGTTTTACGCTGTACCGACCCGAATTGTAATGATAAAGGCCATCAGATACTGCTATGCAAATTTTATGAAGACATTATTAATTCACTCAGAGATGCCTCTGAAGTAATTCCTACTAAGTCGCATAACATGTCTTCAAAGCAGTCCGTTCTTGGTTGGAATGATATGGTCAGAGACTCCCACCAGGTTGCTAGAGAGTCTTTCCACATATGGCGGTCTGCAGGGAGTCCCCGACACGGTCCTTTGTATGACATAATTAAAATCAAACGTGCTCAATTTAAGCATAATAACAGACTCCGTGAAAAAATGCTAAAGCTCTTAAAGCTGAACGACTTGCTTCAAAACTAAGCAGTAATGACTTTAAAAACTTCTGGAAAAATACCAAACAAATGAAGTTGCCAAATCCTAGCAATGTTGGCGGTGCATGAGGTGCTGAAAATGTAAAGAATATGTGGCTTCATCACTACCAGTCTCTACTTAATTCTGTACCTGGCTCTTCATCACATACTAAAAAGATTGACATGTATTGCACAATATACAATTTAATGACCAAATGATGGTTGGTGCTAAAGAAATACAAGAAATAATTCAGGCGATGCCTACAGGAAAAGCTCCTGGATATGACTGTATAAGTAATGAACATTTTAAGTATGCCAATGAAAAAAACTGCATGTTTATGTCACTGCTATTCAGCAGCTTGTTAATTCATGGGTTTTTACCAGATGCTATGATGGTCACAATAATAGTTCCAATAATTACAAACAAAGCTGGTGATTTGTCTGACAACAATAACTACAGACCTATTGATCTTGCTAGTAAATTATTTGAATCTTTAATATTATCAAGGGCTAACATTTTCTTCACAACGTGTGCCAACCAATTTGGATTTAAAAAGCATCACTCAACTGAGATGCTCATTTTTCTATTAAAAGAACTTTTTCGACACTACAAAGTGAATGGCTCTTCTATGTATGTCACTATGTATGTTGGATGCCTCCAAGGCCTTCGACAAAGTGAACCATAGCAAGCTATTCATTAAACTAACTGACCGTGGCTGTCCTGCTTTCATTGTGCGCATTCTGTATCACTGGTACAGTACCCAGAAATTCACTGTCAGATGGTGTCAAGAGCTTTTCTAGATTTGTTACTGTCTCAAATGGTGTTAAACAAGGTGGAATCCTTTCTCCCCACCTTTATAATGTGTACATGGATGACTTAAGTGTAAATCTTAACAAATTACAAATTGCATGTCTTTATGAAGGCACCATAATGAATCATTTGATGTATGCAGATGATCTCTGTAATATTTCACCCAGTGTCTCTGGGTTGAGAAAACTAACAGATTGTTGTGCCATGTATGGCGAAATGTTTAACATAATATATACTGCCAACAAATCATATTGTATGGTTATTGACAACAAAGCGCAAGACATGAAAAATAGTCATCCTGTCACTCTCAATAATCGGCCGTTACCTCACACTATTACATGTAAATATCTGGGTCATATAATTAACAATAATCTTACTGACTATGACAACATTGCCAGACAAAAGATCCCCCTATGCTCAGGCCAACGTCTTAGCACGAAAATTTCGCCTTTGCAGCTCTACCATTAAAACTTACCTATTTCTCTCTTACTGATGTACATCTCAAGTCTTTGGTGTAAATTTAAAAAAAACAGAGTTTGAAAGAGATTACTTTAGCCTATAACAACAGTTTTAGAATTGTACACAATTTGTCACCGCGCTGCAGTGCAAGTTTTATGTTTGCTACAAACTGTGTTAAATCTTTTAATGAACGTATGCGTTCATCCATATATAGCTTATTATGTCGTCTTGAACGGTCTGAAAATCCACTTTTTGTGAATAATTGTTATGCTGATATACATTTTAGAAGTCCTATGTTTAAATATTGGACTACCCAATTGTATACTTAAAGTTGAACGCACGTTATATATAATAATAATAATAATAATAATAATGTATTTATTTCAGACAATCATGATGTCCATATATACAAATACATCAATAAAAGTA
>CM034534.1:7099922-7275667 GCA_020002185.1 Paraescarpia echinospica | reverse complement strand
AATATATCCCAATAGAGATAAACAAAAGTGAAGAGTTCAACAGCAATGATCAGTTAGCTGGGCGTACTTCTTTAATGTTTCCGAATATAACAAAATAAACTCCTAAGTATATAATTACAGTTATCGCTCAATACCAATCGACATTTGGCGCACAGTTATCTGTGTCTGAAGCTAAAATGGTTGAAATGTGAAGCCAACGGGCGTGTGTATCAATTTGCAAAAGATTACTTTTTTCAAATATTTCGCATCAATAAACACATAAATATCTAAGCTACTACGTCTATGTGTCCCCGCACGCGTGGATACGTGTTTTGATGTTGAATACATGAGGGAATGCGTCGTTGCATGCGAATGTGCATCCATGCCATACGTGGATACGCTTATACATCATGTGCATCTTGACATATACAACTGGCCCAGCCCATGTTTACGATGTTGTAGGACCACATCCACGGATAATATTTCCTGCTGATAAGTAAGCAGAGGAAAAAGCGCTTGCTATGAAGAACACGTTTTGTGTTTCAGTGTATAAAGTATGATTAAATGGTATTTCTACCTGAATTACCTAGCGAAGTCCAAATAATAATTGAGCCTACTGAGAACTCATAAATCAGAATCAAGTTATTTTACCTATGAATATATACACACATTGACGTAAACATGGATATATAGGTATACATTTTATACGTATTACGAATTACAAATAAAGCAATTATGAATGCGACAACTGGACTCATAATTTAAAATAAAAAAGTGTTGTGTGTATGTTGAAAAACCATATAGACTGTGGGTGTAAACGTTATTACTGATAATACTTGGTGTATCCTTCACTGTCTCTAGTATGTTGTGTCTAATGCATTTTTTGGCAAATTCATGTTTGAATTTGGATATATACAGATTATTCCTTTCACGTTTGCTGTGCTGATGAATATCATAGATGTGTGTGTTTGGGAAAACATTGAAGTAGGATGGTAAGGTATTTTAAATTAATTGATACTAACATTTTACTTGTTGGATTTTATAAATGTCATCCAACTTTAGCAACGTGAAGCCTTTTAAAAATAGGACTTGTGTGAGCATTATATTTGTTTAAGGATATTATTCGTATTGCTTTTTCTGTAATTAAAAAATTCGAGGTCCCTGATAACCCCATAAAAGAAAGCCATAATAAATACGAGGGAGAATAAGAACATTGTGTATAATATATAATGTACTAAGTGATAAAAATTGTTTAAGTTAATTTAATATGTCTATTGATGTATATAGTTTAGTTGCTATTTTGTTTGTATGACTCTGCCAGTTTAAATGATTATTTATTGTGATGCCTAAAAAATTGAAAACATTTACCCATTCAATGTATGCCCCATGTATTTGTAACACAGGGTATTCTACTTTCTTTTGAGGTATATGAAAAATCATCAATTTATTTTTTTTGCATTTAGTGACAGTTTATTAGCTTTCAACAAATTGCTAATCTTTGTTAGTTCTTTGTTAATATTTTCATTTCGTATTTGGCTTTCCGAATCGTTTAATGTATTTAGTGTACTAGAAAGGGTGTGTCGTCAGCATACGTTATGAATTTGAAAATGTGTCTAGAAAGTGCTATATAATATATGTGTATAATAAATAAGAGTGGCACTAAAATTTAACCTTAAGGGACACCAGTGTTGATGACTATTTCCTTAGACTACAAATTTTCAATTTCTACGTACTGCTTACGAATTTGTAAATAACTCTTATAAAGATCCAGAGTATTGTCATTTAATCCGTTGTAATTTAACTTTTGTACCAATATATTGTGATCAATTGTATCAAATGCTTTTGATAAATCAATGTATATATTTATTGGAGTAACCGATTTACTGCAATGTTATGTATCGGTACAAGAATGATGTCAATAATGGTGTCAAATGAAATATGACCCACTTTACAACTAGGTGCACATTTGCTAGCATACACTACGTCGTTCCCATAAATCCCAAGACTGAAAACGGATCTTCAACGCTGACGTTCTTCCCATGCTAAATTCACATGCTGTAATATATAAGCCAAACCCTGAAATTCTAGCGCACGTTCACTGTTAATTTATAAATTAATACTATTTTATTATTCTTTGTTCAGATTGACGTTTGAGAAAATATATCCCAATAGAGATAAACAAAAGTGAAGAGTTCAACAGCAATGATCAGTTAGCTGGGCGTACTTCTTTAATGTTTCCGAATATAACAAAATAAACTCCTAAGTATATAATTACAGTTATCGCTCAATACCAATCGACATTTGGCGCACAGTTGCTTATCTGTGTCTGAAGCTAAAATGGTTGAAATGTGAAGCCAACGGGCGTGTGTATCAATTTGCAAAAGATTACTTTTTTCAAATATTTCGCATCAATAAACACATAAATATCTAAGCTACTACGTCTATGTGTCCCCGCACGCGTGGATACGTGTTTTGGTGTTGAATACATGAGGGAATGCGTCGTTGCATGCGAATGTGCATCCATGCCATACGTGGATACGCTTATACATCATGTGCATCTTGACATATACAACTGGCCCAGCCCATGTTTACGATGTTGTAGGACCACATCCACGGATAATATTTCCTGCTGATAAGTAAGCAGAGGAAAAAGCGCTTGCTATGAAGAACACGTTTGTGTTTCAGTGTATAAAGTATGATTAAATGGTACGTCTACCTGAATTACCTAGCGAAGTCCAAATAATAATTGAGCCTACTGAGAACTCATAAATCAGAATCAAGTTATTTTACCTATGAATATATACACACATTGACGTAAACATGGATATATAGGTATACATTTTATACGTATTACGAATTACAAATAAAGCAATTATGAATGCGACAACTGTACTCATAATTTAAAATAAAAAAGTGTTGTGTGTATGTTGAAAAACCATATAGATTGTGGGTGTAAAAGTTATTACTGATAATACTTGGTGTATCCTTCACTGTCTCTAGTATGTTGTGTCTAATGCATTTTTTGGCAAATTCATGTTTGAATTTGGATATATACAGATTATTCCTTTCACGTTTGCTGTGCTGATGAATATCATAGATGTGTGTGTTTGGGAAAACATTGAAGTAGGATGGTAAGGTATTTTAAATTAATTGATACTAACATTTTACTTTTTGGATTTTATAAATGTCATCCAACTTTAGCAACGTAAAGCCTTTTAAAAATAGGACTTGTGTGAGCATTATATTTGCTTAAGGATATTATTCGTATTGCTTTTTCTGTAATTTAAAAATTCGAGGTCCGTGATAACCCCATAAAAGAAAGCCATAATAAATACGAGGGAGAATAAGAACATTGTGTATAATATATAATGTACTAAGTGATAAAAAATGTTTCAGTTAATTTAATATGCCTATTGATTTATATAGTTTAGTTGCTATTTTGTTTGTATGACTCTGCCAGTTTAAATGATTATTTATTGTGATGCCTAAAAAATTGAAAGCATTTACCCATTCAATGTATGCCCCATGTATTTGTAACACAGGGTATTCTACTTTCTTTTGAGGTATATGAAAAATCATCAATTTTTATTTTTGCATTTAGTGACAGTTTATTAGCTTTCAACAAATTGCTAATCTTTGTTAGTTCTTTGTTAATATTTTCATTTCGCATTTGGCTTTCCAAATCGTTTATTGTATTTAGTGTACTAGAAAGGGTGTGTCGTCAGCATACGTTATGAATTTTAAAATGTATCTAGAAAGTGCTATATAATATATGTGTATAATAAATAAGAGTGGCACTAAAATTTAACCTTAAGGGACACCAGTGTTGATGACTATTTCCTTAGACTACACATTTTCAATTTCTACGTACTGCTTACGAATTTGTAAATAACTCTGATAAAGATCCAGAGAATTGTCATTTAATCCGTTGTAATTTAACTTTTCTACCAATATATTGTGATCAATTGTATCAAATGCTTTTGATAAATCAATGTATATATTTATTGGAGTAATCGATTTACTGCAATTTTATGTATCGGTACAAGAATGATGTCAATAATGGTGTCAATTGAAATATGACCCACTTTACAACTAGGTGCACATTTGCTAGCATACACAACGTCGTTCCCATAAATCCCAAGACTGAAAATGGATCACCAACGCTGACGTTCTTCCCATGCTAAATTCACATGCTGTAATATATAAGCCAAACCCTGAAATTCTAGCGCACGTTCACTGTTAATTTATAAATTAATACTATTTTATTATTCTTTGTTCAGATTGACGTTTGAGAAAATATATCCCAATAGAGATAAACAAAAGTGAAGAGTTCAACAGCAATGATCAGTTAGCTGAGCGTACTTCTTTAATGTTTCCGAATATAACAAGATAAACTCCTAAGTATATAATTACAGTTATCGCTCAATACCAATCGACATTTGGCGCACAGTTATCTGTGTCTGAAGCTAAAATGGTTGAAATGTGAAGCCAACGGGCGTGTGTATCAATTTGCAAAAGATTACTTTTTTCAAATATTTCGCATCAATAAACACATAAATATCTAAGCTACTACGTCTATGTGTCCCCGCACGCGTGGATACGTGTTTTGATGTTGAATACATGAGGGAATGCGTCGTTGCATGCGAATGTGCATCCATGCCATACGTGGATACGCTTATACATCATGTGCATCTTGACATATACAACTGGCCCAGCCCATGTTTACGATGTTGTAGGACCACATCCACGGATAATATTTCCTGCAGTACCAGGTAAGCAGAGGAAAAACGCTTGTGAACAAAGCATACTGCATTGCCTATCAGGTAGACTTGGGTTCAATTACTAGTGATCGCATTTAAATGCAAATGCAAATGTTTGAAAGAATTCAAACACAAGTGCAAATGCAAGTGGTCATATACACGGTTGCATTTAAATTCAAATGCTAGTGTTTGAAATTATTCAAATGCAAATGCAAGTGTTTGAAATTAATCCAATACAAATCCAAATATTGTTAAACTTTCAAATGCAAATGAAAGTGTTTTCAAAAAATGCAAATGCAAATGGTTTTAAACTATTAACATGCAAATGCAAGTGTTTTGAAAACAATGCAAATGCCAATGGCTTGAACAAAATCTTAATAGCATGGAATCCTCCCTGCTATCAAGGAAACTTATATAAACAATTTAGACCCAGTAATACCACTTGCCAGGACACATATATACATATATTTATAAATGCAGCCTATGCAGCCCATGCAGTTATGCATATAGCTTTGAGTACAGCAGACTGCTGCTGCATCAATCATTAAGCAGACCACTACTACATAATTTATGTATTCTAGATCAATGGAATATTCCACTAATTTCACTAGGTTTTATGCTTGCCTCCGCACGGTGACAAGTGTGAAACCCTCATGACTAAACGGATTCAGTAATGCTTTGAAGTTGGTTCTCATGCTAACTAACCTTTTGACACAAGCCCATGGGTTTAGTGGCTGCCTGCGCACTACTGGACCTAAACAACAGAGGTGTGGAAAAGCATCCTGATGTATCTGTATTTGTGCCAGTAACTAATATAATACACCTAGTATAATCCTGGAGAATACAGGTCCAACAGTTACTGTGGAAATGAGATTAGGTTTTCTGTAAGATAATGTTTCTTTTCAGATACACCATTTTGTCAACCTGGTAGAAAAACCTAATATTTTAATGAAACAGTTTCTGACATCTTGCTAAGATCATTAACTATTTAAAAAAAACAAGTTTCAATAATGTTTTCATCATCAACTCACATATTTATCCAATATGTTGACCAAAATAAGATTTACTCTCTGCGTCCTATACGACATGCCACTTTTTTATCAATTACATTTTCACAAGAAGTTATTGTGCACTGTTGGCAATTGAGAGAAGTTATCGCACGTTCATTACATAACAGTTGGTGTTTGCTTGGTTGTGTGTTCTAAAAATAAAAACATTACCTCAGAATGTCCCGTAGGACACGCATGTAATCGCCCAATAGTAATATATCAGTTTCTATGTTTTACTAATTTTCCAACACACATTGTGACATTGGACCAAATCAGGAAAATGGATTCATCACAATCAATGTATGTCCACATAGAGTTTCACAGTTTCACCTCTAAGCTTTCCCAAATCATCACAGAACACGTCAGGAAATGCATCAACTGGCATTATAACACAGCATTACACACTTGGAACATATTCTCCCAATCCACCCTGATGACTTCCATATTGTTCCTTCCCAACAGATTTGGCCGGTCCCCTTGCACACCAGAAGAGGTATCACTGTTGTTTGCCCATAGTATGCAATATCAGGCTCGATCTTGCCCATGTCCACAATAGATTGTCCGGTGTAGCTCTTTAATTTCACATCACCAGCCGGTACTACAGGTGGTGGTTGAGGTTTCCAAGCGTTACGGAGTGTTCGTTCACTGATAATCGACACCCGTTTCCATCCATTTTCACTTCAGCAGCTGTCGGTGAGAACAACGAGTAATCAGTGGTCTCTTGTGAAGTACATATGTCACTACATTCCGCGTTTACTACGTTCCTTGACGTCCTTGTCCCCCTGTTTCGGCATGCCCTCACAGTGTGGCCTGAGCGTTTACAGGTGTGGCACACTGAATCACGAAAACGACATTCATGGGAAGCGTGATTACTACTGTTGGAACGTCCTCTCCATGCGCTCCGCGTCTACTGTTTGTTGAAATGTCCACGTCTCTTTTCTTTCACTGTCTTTACCATCGTCGACGTGGCCTGGCATTGTCGTTTGACTGACTGTGGATAGCTTTTGTTTCACCTTCTGCTATTCTGTTCATAGTCTCTTTCTTCAGAAATTTGCGTTGCGTGTTTACTTTTAGAATCCCGCACACCAACTGGTCTCTGCGCTTCATCAAGGCATTCGCCAAATTCGCAGGTTGACGCTAGTCTTCTTAGTTCAGCCTCGAATTGAGAGACCGTCTCGCCATTTCGCTGTTGACATTTGTGAAAACGGAATCTCCCAGCTACCACCAATTTATTTTCGTTTTAAGTGGTTTCTCAGTGTTTCAGTCAGTTCTAGAAATGTTTTAGATGACGGTACGTTCGGACTCACAAAAATTGCCAACAGTTTGTATTTGTCTCCTCCGATCAGCGTCAAATATGTTGCCATCCGTTTCCGTTCGGCAGATCGCCGTGTCTCTTCATTTTCTTCGGCCCCCGCTGGCAACGCCCCTATTTCGTTTGTCACGAAGTATTGTTATAGACGTTCTAGGTAATCGTCTGGTTCGCCGCCGTCGTATTCATGCGAATACTACGAAACTTGTAAACCACCCGTTTGTACACAGCAATATCAATAGCAAACAAATAATGTATAATACGTATAATCGACCCAGCGTATGTACATTAAGTTTTCCCTTTTAGACGACTTCAACCTCGAGCGCCAAACCTTTGGGGATTACTCAAAGACCCCTAGAGTAGGACGGAATAACTATAACACTTTTTTTTTTAAATACCCAAAAATGCCAAGGTACGTATATAAAATAAATCATTCATTCCTTAATGAGCGCATAATACGTAGTACGTGACATGACAATCTTAGGGACCACGCGCGCGCGACAAAACATATCTGCAAAATGGCTCCTGCTCCTAGATTTGGCATAGCGGAGACAAAATAATGTTTACCTATACCAATAGTATAGCAATATGAAAATTATTTGACAATTCTACCCTCTCTCGAGTAGGTCTATCGATTGACGTAGACTTTACATGTATTTTCCGTATTGTTCTCATTTGGCTAGGACATACAGTGATATTGCCGCCGAGGGAGTTGTAGCAGGGGGAATGCTTCTAGATTTTTTTTTTTTTTCGTAGGTACCCATTTCTGTTGGTGCTGCCTTTAAAAAGTATTTAACTGAATTTAACGAGCTTTGTTTCCAGATTTCTTCAATAATTCAGTAGTAAATTATTATATATATCGAATCAATCAATCAATAATATATTAATATAGGGTTGGATTTTTAATGGTGCTTCGTCCAGGTTTTGAAACTACTATTCGTCGAAGTAGGCTGGGCATGTGTAGTGAATGGGAGGAGAACGGCTGGCAAATAAATCAGATGCCATGAGTAGGAGCGGAACTGGAGGCGAGGAAGACGTAGACTGCAATGGGAGGACTGTGTAAAGAGAAACTAGGAAGCATTTCCACAAGAGTGTAGAACAAGAGCGAAAGATGGAGGGAAATTGAGATAGGTGGTGCAGAGAGCAGTGCAAGATATATTGAGAGAAAAGAAGACGAAAAACGTATAACTGAAATCATGCAACGGAATGACAACAAGAAACAAGTGGAGAACAACATTGACTATTGAACATGCTGTTGTGTCGTTTTCCGCTCCATACGCCAAAATGTAGCAATTTTAGCAATTAATAAGACAACACAGTATGCGCGTCCTAAATATGTTAATGTGCGCAAATGATAGTGACGTTTGCCTTATAATCACGGTTTGAGAGACAAAATAAGCGATTTTTATCAGTTGTATCCGTTTTTTTAAATCGGCCCTCTGGTGGCAGTGCACTGGAATAAAAAAAAAAACATATACATTTTTTTTTATCACGCATTGTATGCCGGCCACCAGAAACAGGAAACGTTCACGACTAGCGATGGGATTAATGGTATTCACGTATGTGATGGTATTGTGTATGTGATGAAACGCCTAGTCTGACTATTCAACTGACGCCCTAAGTTCTATGGTTGTATTTGATAGATTTTAGTAAAAACGTTTTACATCTACATCAAAGTATTCGCGAACAACACATACATTGTATTTTACATCGTCCAAATCGTTTATATATATTAAGAATAATGTAGGTCCCAGTAGTGATCCCTGTGGTACACCACTCAAAACTGATTTTCAATTTAAAGCCACCCCATGAACACATGAACACCACCCGTTGTTTTCTGTCAATCAGCCATTTTCCTATCCAGTTAATTATATCATCCCCTATGGACCTATAGATTAAGCAGTAATCTTTGAAGTGGCCCATTGTCTAAAGCTGTCAGAAAGCTAAGTGCATAATATTTGCGGGTGACCCCTCGCTTACACTACACACTTGATGTCTTCCAAAAAAACTTAACGTATCTGTTACGCTTGATCTCGCTTTTATGAACCAAAGTTGATGAGTTTATCAAGTTATGTTTAACATGAACATCCACCATGTGATCTTTAATTTATCTTTCTAATTATTTCCAAATCAAACATGTTAAACTCACTGGTTTGTATTTCTCTGACATGTTTCTCGAAACCTTTTAAAATAACGGTATAATGTTTGTTTCTTTCCATTCTAAAGGAAACTTGAAAACTGTTGCAAGCGGTACGCTAATTTGTTCTACAATTTCCTTAGGAATTTCGGTGGAAGACCATCCACTTCAGGTGATCTATTGTCTTTCATTGCCCTCATTTCTTTAGCTACCATTACCGAGTTTACAACTAACTGTCGTAAATATTCTGATTGGGCCCACTTAATGTTTTTTTTTGTTCCGCTTTTTACTATTCCTTTCTCGTTTTACTTTGATTGTAAAATGTATCTGGTTTTGATCACTACTCCCCAGTGGCTCACATATTTTAATATTGTCAACTAATTAATTATGTCAGGACACATTTTCACCCCTTGTTGATTCTAGGGCAAATTGAAAAAGGAAACTATCTTGTACTAAACCTATAACTTATGGTCCTTAATCACCGTACACTGTAGATATTTCCAATTTATATGACCACTGTTAAAATCCAACATAATAATAGACTCCCGTTTGCTCACCTCCTTTATAGCATTTTGTTTGCATTTTGTATATATAAGAACATGTATGACAAGAGATAATTATAAATCGTTTTGAGAAATTTTGTTTTTGTGGACACTAACTAGGAAATGATATGTTTTGCTTTGGTATGTATTACGTATCTGTTTTTAATCATCACATATTTCTAATTAGTTACATTTTTTTGTATCTGATTTGATTCTATGGACGTGCTTTGATGTTGTCTTTGCAAAACTATTGTACACAAGCAATCGGAGCAACTCAACATGTTTTTCTTTATTGTATATTGGTAACAATATGTTATTAATTTATTCATTATTTAATTTGTGTGTGTTTCGAGATGATGTAAATTAAACCAGCCATAACATAAGTAACTATGTACTTACACTGTTTTCGTTGTATTCATGTGTGTAAACAAAATAACTTTGAGTCAGCAGTCTATTAAACGATGATGATATTCTAAGTAAACTCGAATTATCCAGCATCGCACCTAACCAATGGCAGACAATAATGTGCTAAACTTCCAATCCGCGTGTATGCCAATGATCCTCTTCTACAGCAGTTTATGAAGTATATATGTATGTGTTTGTATGTTTGTGCGTTTGTGCGTTTGTGCGTTTGTGCGTTTGTGCGTTTGTGCGTTTGTGCTTTTGTGTGATTGTGTGCGCGTGTGCGCGTGTGCGTGTGTTTAAATGTGTGTGTGTGCGCGTGTGCACGTGTGCGCGTGTGAGCTTGTGTATGAGTGATTATGTGTGCGTGTGTGCGTACGTGTGTGCCTGCAGACACCAAACCTGCCACCTTGTGTTTGTTGTGAGGGGGTCTGGGCACACCCCTTTTCCTTCTTGTGGACCCGCCCATACCTTTAATTGGCTGTGTTACAGCTATACTGTCAGTTGATACAGCAGGTGCTTAAACACACCGCTCAATTGCTCGATGCCTCGATGTTTATAATTCTTACCATGCTATAGGACCATTTTATTAGGGGTCAGGCCAACAGTCAATGGGCGCCGCGGAGACATTTCCCTATCTAGCTTGTTTGGGAAAAATTAATTTACTACCCGGAGATCTTACGAAGGGAAACGATCTATAGGAAGACATCCGAGGCGAGGAAGAGACGAACGAAACGAGTACTGGAAAGGCACCATCTGGCAGAGGATAGCTCAAGAAAGGTACATCTCAAAACGACATGCTGATGTATTCGCCCAACCACGGGACACAACGGCTGCACCATAATAATGATTTAAATAATTAATAATATTGGAAGTAAAAAAACTACCTTTACTTTTTGTATGCCAATTAAATATAAATGGCGGCTTTTAAATAACGAGTTTTATGGCTAGCTTTTATTGCAATGATACCGGGTTGAACTGTTTGCTAAAATAGTATTGCTATAATGTGTTTATGTTACACACATAGATTGTGGCAATTAGTCATATTATGACAGCTGGATACGCTGACTGGGCGTAACTTTACTACATATAGTAATGATGTATTTCTATAATGTGTTTATGTTACACACATAGATTGTGGCAATTAGTCATATTATGACAGCTGGATACGTAGACTGGGTGTAACTTTACTACATATAGTAATGATGTATTTCTATAATGTGTTTATGTTACACACATAGATTGTGGCAATTAGTCATATTATGACAGCTGGATACGTAGACTGGGTGTAACTTTACTACATATAGTAATGATGTATTTCTATATTGTGTTTATGTTACACACATAGACTGTGGCAATTAGTCATATTATGACAGCTGGATACGCTGACTGGGCGTAACTTTACTACATATAGTAATGATGTATTTCTATATTGTGTTTATGTTACACACATAGATTGTGGCAATTAGTCATATTATGACAGCTGGATAGGCTGACTGGGTGTAACTTTACTACATATAGTAATGATGTATTTCTATAATGTGTTTATGTTACACACATAGAGTGTGACAATTAGTCATATTATGACAGCTGGATACGCACACTGGGTGTAACTTTACTACATATAGTAATGATGTATTTCTATATTGTGTTTATGTTACACACATAGATTGTGGCAATTAGTCATATTATGACAGCTGGATAGGCTGACTGGGTGTAACTTTACTACATATAGTAATGATGTATTTCTATAATGTGTTTATGTTACACACATAGATTGTGGCAGTTAGTCATATTATGACAGCTGGATAGGCTGACTGGGTGTAACTTTACTACATATAGTAATGATGTATTGCTATAATGTGTTTATGTTACACACATAGATTGTGGCAGTTAGTCATATTATGACAGCTGGATACGCTGACTGGGCGTAACTTTACTACATATAGTAATGATGTATTTCTATAATGTGTTTATGTTACACACATAGATTGTGGCAATTAGTCATATTATGACAGCTGGATACGTAGACTGGGTGTAACTTTACTACATATAGTAATGATGTATTTCTATATTGTGTTTATGTTACACACATAGACTGTGGCAATTAGTCATATTATGACAGCTGGATACGTAGACTGGGTGTAACTTTACTACATATAGTAATGATGTATTTCTATAATGTGTTTTTATGTTACACACATAGATTGTGGCAGTTAGTCATATTATGACAGCTGGATAGGCTGACTGGGTGTAACTTTACTACATATAGTAATGATGTATTTCTATATTGTGTTTATGTTACACACATAGACTGTGACAATTAGTCATATTATGACAGCTGGATAGGCTGACTGGGTGTAACTTTACTACATATAGTAATTATGTATTGCTATAATGTGTTTATGTTACACACATAGACTGTGGCAGTTAGTCATATTATGACAGCTGGATTCGCAGACTGGGTGTAACTTTACTTACAAGTGTCAGCGGACATTAAATATCAACTTCTGCCTCAGTAGTGATGTGATCAGTCAATATCTGGTTTCACCAAGCGGAACCTGCCATCAACCCAGTCAGACATTGTTCATGAGATCATGATTTCAGATGCGTCGTCTACTGGACATTATCAAATAATGAATATTATCAAATGTAAAACAAAAACAGCTGTATTCTTCTTAATTTTGATTTTGGCGTCAAGCTGTCTACAAATACTAGTTTTTTTATTTGTTTTTTATCTGGAACTTCATTTTATTTCAAGTATACTTTGTTCAGCTCTCTCCTTTTATGGTTGTTTTATCTTTTTTAGAACATATATAATATTATTTTAAACTTAGATACTACACAAATAATTCATGTATGTAGAGCATACGCATTAAACTTGCCATCGATTCTATAATAATCTGCTAGAAAAGGCTTCCGTTGTGAAATGTAATGACATTACCCTGACGACATATTATGAAATTCGGTGACGTAATGTTATCAGAACGGAAGTTAGGAAAAACCCGGAAACAACACGAACACAATAGCATAATTGTTAACATGAACACATTCAACACATACCCAATGTGCACAATTGCCTCTTGTGATTGTGGCGGTGTATAATTGCGGAAGGAAATAACATTGATAAATCGCATTCTTGTAACAAAATACATAAAACATTTAAAGTATCACATAAAACAGTAAAGGAAGGCAATATATAAATACTATGACGATCATACAAATAAGAATAACACATGACATAGTTAACAATTATTAATTTAACTTGACAATATCCCCTCATACCGACTGCCTAAACACTTTAACGTCACTTCTTTGCTGGTTTGTTCACTTGTGTTGGAGTTATTCAATTACACTGCAGTTACTGCGCCAAGTGTATTAGTTTACATGCACCCATAATAGTAATGATGGCAGCTAATTTCATTAGGATGACATATGTCCCTTCTGACAGCGACACGCCGTCTGGTGGCTGTATGTGTATATCCTGGATTTGCTGGCTCTGAAGCATGTTGGTCAAACGTAGCCTTAGCCGGAAGATTCCACACTCCGCCTAGGCTCAAAGTCCTGGGCTTCTCTTTTTGTAGTCGCTTTACAGTTGTAACTATCTACTGCTAGCTGCTTCCTGCCTTCATGGTTAATATTTGCTGTGGGAATTTGTCACTAAATCGAGTGTATGTATTAATAAATTAATAAATTGGCGGTAACCGATTTGACATTGCAAATTATAGGTTCAGGTGCACTAGGATTCGGAGTGAACGAGAGACATAACGTGACAGCAGATATGTATGGACGAGAAGCCAACTGGCGTTCCCATTTAATACATCAACATAAACATATGCGGTTCAGTGATAGTTGGCCAACCGTTACTCTGCTACGACATTATATGTATAACACCATACATTATACTCGACAAATATGCATCCAAATACGAATTTACATGGGAGACAATTTAAACAGCTGGTCACTTACATTAAGACGGGTATACACCGTTGTAAAGTCTGTGAACTGTAACCAATGTATCGTGATGTGCGAATGTCAACGTTCGCCTCGGTCGCGTTCGGCGAGATGTCAGGACGAAAGTCGCTCGGCGTTCGGCGAACGAATTCTCGTAGACGTAGACGAAAGCAGGCGACTCAGATTTGCCTTGTCAATCCCGCGCGAAACACCAGGCAACAACACAGAAACGATGTTACAACGTCGGCGATGTCGAGAAGGTCTGTCACGGAGTCTGTGTTACGACAGCTAGCAGACGAAACGGTGGTGGCCTCGCATTCGAAGATCATGTCAAAACGGAACTGCAGACGGTTATCGCTCAGTCTTCTTCAACGCGTGAGAAGTGCAGCGTCTCACAACTAATCAGTACTGTTGAAATCGTAGAAGTATATTACCACAAACGTTGGGCGGACACACGTGTCAGCCCAACTCCTGGAGACGAGAGTGCAACACTTTCTTCTGCTCAAATGTTCGTCTGGCCTCGAATGGCCGTCCTGCCCTTATATAGCTTGATGGCCGGAAGTTAGTCTGACCAATTACGACACTTAATATATATTAAAATCGCTTCAAAAACCGGCTCCCGAAACCTTTCACACATCGAAGCAATCCATTCAACTCGCTGAGTTTAAAATAGATTTTGCGAGCTAAACGTCTGGCTATATAAGTGCTCGTTCAATCTTTAACTTACGTGAATGACTTACATAATTAATATCACTGGATTCCCTGTATCGAGCCGGATACCACAATATTCATTGTACATTCCAACTCTCATAAATTAATCCATAATTTTAATAAAACACACACTCTATTCATAAGCTAGGTGTGACCCTAGTGTTTTTCACACCTACATTTCTGTAAACAACTTTTATAAGTTCATAACATAATCTTCTTATAACCACAACACAAGTAGTTTGACAGGTCACCATATTACCAGTCATGTTAAATAATTTCTACAGGTACCAAATTTGATATACCTAACCGTAGAATTAGTGGTGTACGCTACAAATGAAATTAATTAAAACTGACTCGTCGGCAGTTAAAACGTTACACGCCTTATTCGCCAGAGGGCACCAGCGTATACCTCAGCGACAATACATACCAGAGATGGCAGCACCATCCCATCAACCATACTTTGTAAACGAAACCACTGTTCTAAAGCCTGATTAATTCTATACAAACCACTTTGTGACAGAATTGCCACTTCAGCTGATCCTTGTTGCGCGTGCGGGGGGGGGCTCCTCTTTGTTGCTTGCCCTGATGAACCTCGTTATAAAATACGGCTTTAGGCATTGTTGTTTAATCCATGAGGGAAACTTGGTCTACTCAACGGAGCTTTCAGAGCATCAACATTGTTACAATGCTCTGGAGGTTTGCCTTTTCCAGAACCTCATTTTTGGAGACATGTTCGAGTCAATGGACTTTTATAATGGAAAGAGATTTCACAGAAGGAACCGTTCAAGCAGTTGTACTTGATTTCTGTAGAGGACCCACGCCTCTGCCCCATACATAGCTGTAGTGACGACTGACATTTATACCAATAATATTATTTTGTTTGACAGACGCAGTGCCTGGTTGTGCCATACACGTTTCTGCACGTGACCGAATGAGCTGTTGGCTTTACTTTGGCTGTTCTCCACATCTTTGGCTGCTGACATGTCATTTAAGATGGCACTTCCAATGAATGTCAACTGATCAAATGTGTTAAGGGGGTGTTAATCAATCTTGATCTGGAATAGGTTGTACACTACATCGAATGGTTTCTTGTGCAGGACCTCAGATTTATTTAGGTTGGCAGTTAAACAAAACACTGTAATAGCTTGATCGAAGCGGTTGACCACTTCATCAAGCGCTTCTTCGGTGTCCGTCAGGAGTGCGCAGTCATCTGCAAACAGCAGATCCAAATACAATATTCAGTGGTCTTGATTCATGCAAAGAGCACTTACTTGGTTAGCTTTCCGGGAGGATTTCCGCTGCAATGGCTTTGACCAGTTTTTCCAAGACAACACGGGCTTGTAGTTTGCCTGCGACGGACAATAGGATGATTCATCTGTATTTCAAACTGTCAGACTTCCCCTTATTCTTGTACAGGAAGACAATCACAACATCCAGCACGTCCTTCTACACACTCACTTCTCCCAACAGAGCGAGAACAGGCTCGTGATCTTCTCGGGAGTAATGTTTACTCCTAGTTTGTACAACTCTGCTAGAATACCGTTGATGCCCGGAGCTTTATGGCACTTCAGCATTGTAATTGCAGAACTGAATTTTTCTTGGGTTAGTGGGTTGTTAAGGTCCATCTTCACACATTGCTTCGGAATGCTTGCGATGATGACTTCTTGCGCCAGGCGTTTGTCCCCAAAGAGATGTCCATAGTGCTCATTCCATCGGTGCAGAATTGACTCCTTGTCTGTCAGCAAGTTTTAGCCATCGGATGTTGTAAAAGTGACACGTTTCTGTACAATTTCTTTAAATACGCAGCATTTTTTTTAACGGGATTTAGAGTTTTTATGTGTGGGTCTGCGTATAAATTCAATACGTCGCATATAAACCGGTCGTGCTTAAATATCCTCTATTGCTGGATGTGGATGCATCTTATGAGTGCATTGGGGTATGACGGAATTGATTTGTTGTCACAATAATGTCATTAAAAATGCGACCTATTGTTGTAACAACCTGTATAGGACAATATATTCTGTATTGGAAACACAACGATCAACCTCGTGAAGTTAAGCCTTGTGAAGGTGTGCTGCTCTGCGAATCTACAACTGCAAAACAATTAGACGCCTAATTTATCACTACGATTGGTTACCAGCCAACTTATCGGACAAATCATTATTAATATAATTTCACTACCGTTTCTGAAGAATCATTGCGACTGGATTAAGAAAGCTAATTAGATTTTAACGGATTAACTTTGTTTATTGTTTGTCCCAAACTTTAATACAGTAAACGTATTTGTTTTAATTTTATGACGAACTAATTACAACAATGCTGTTTACATTGTGTATATATGTATGTATGTATGTATGTATATACGGTTGTACATTTGCGTTTTTCCGTGTGTTACCGTGCGCTTATGTATGCATGTATGTGTGTATGTGTGTATGTGTGCTTATGTGTATGTGTGCATGTGTGCGTGTGTGCGTGTGTGCATGTGTGCGTTCGTGCGTTCGTGCATGCGTGTGTGTGTGTGTGTGTGTGTGTGTGTGAGAAAGAGAGACAGAGAGAGTGTGTTTGTGTGTGTGTGTGTGTGTGTGTGTGTGTGTGTGTGTGTGTGTGTGTGTGTGTGTGTGTGTGTGTGTGTGTGTGTGTGTGTCTGTGTGTGTGTGTGTGTGTGTTTGTTTGTGTAATACTGGTGCCTATCGCTATGCTGAGCTTTTGGTATATCAGAATGAAACTGAGACACATCACAGGCGTTCCCCACATTTGACGCTGACAAGCTGTCTGTTTATCTGCGTCGGCCAACCAATAACGAACACTGCCACTTGATTCGTCGGAGATACTTTATGAAGTTAGAACATGCAAGTGATCAGGTTCAACTAACCAATGATTATATTATAGCTAATTATACAATTACCCTCAACTACAAAAACCGTTGGCATTAAACTGACGTCCGTAACTACATTTCATATGTGGTATTTTGTATACAACAAATCCATTGTTCTCTATGGGTGGTACAAACTGTGGTACATCATACCTCATATTTTGAGACGAAAAAAACCCGTGTGATTGGGATTCTGGTGATTTTGTTTATAACGCAAGTAATAGCACGAAAGTTGAATTGTTTGAGTCATTCCTCCATGCAATATGTTCACATCAGAGTTGCACAAAATTATTAAATTACAGATATGAGTTGCATAAAAATATCGGTCATTTGTAAGGCAAAGTGCACATTATACAATGTCCCTCATTATGTCTTAAGCGGGTTGGAAGTACGTCAATGAGGCTTCGACGTTCTAATGCTAATGAATACAGTTTATTTTCCATTATGAGCACTGTTACTGAGGAATAACTGCATATTTCAACTTCCATATTGAATATTTTCCAAAACACCAATGACGTTGTTTGACTGAGATACTTATACAATGAAATCATATAGTTTACCTGAAGCAAAGGATCTTCAGGTGGCGGAACTGGCTTCGGGAAACTTGGCGGCGGCATATCTATCATATGACGCATAATGATAGCGTCATGAGCGTCATGTCCGTGACATTTTATTACCACTACCTGTAGAAAATAACACAAAAATAGTAATAGTGTTTTTGGTTACAGTAATAAAATACGCATACGACACGACAGACGTTGCCCTTGCAGAATATTGTGTAACAACTACGGATGTTACGCTATTTCCATGACACCTTATAAGTCTTCCGTGCAAATGTCCTATGTAAAACTGAAGCATTGATTAAAAACGATAGCACTGATGAGTGTTAAAAGATAGGGATTTTGTTGATAAATATGTCCGAAAGAATGTTACATGTTCAGTAATCACTTCACGTGTGTTATTAATAACAGGCATAGGCATTTGTTAATACAGGAACCAGTCGACGTATGCTAGTAATACAGGAACCAGTCGACGTATGCTAGTAATACAGGAACCAGTCGACGTATGTTAGTAATAAGAGACTTAGATAGGCAACAATTTACAAACAGAGTGATGGGAAGGTCGTAGGTCTGTATGGTAACCGGAAATGACATAATTTGACTTATTTTATTAGTTATCTGTCTATTCTTCGGTATTGGGCCTATTTTATGGTTGTAAATGTTTAGGCTAGGGGGCTCTATACCTTACAAATTGCCTACAACCTATGTGACATAGGAAAACATACCATTGCACAGCGCATTGACCTATTTAACGACGTCTTTGACCTATTTTTATAGTAAAAAGAGTAAAAAGAAACAAGAGGCACGAAGTTAAGCAGTATTAATATATAGTTCACTGACTATCCGTCGGGGGTGTTATTTGTACTTCTTTTGCAGTTCATGACCTTTCCACGAAACGGCGCCAATTTTCATAAGTAAGACGCACTAGTTTAGTCAAGACCCATATTTAGTTCACGACTTGTCCGTCAGGTTGCGCTATTGATATGTCACTTGACCTTTGACCTTGACCTAGATTGAAAACATTGATATTTGACCTTTACTTGCATATTTGACCTTTGACCTAGATATGACGTCATTTGCTCTTGCTCCAATCATAATCACTCATACGCGCTGGACAACCTACTAAACTACTACGATCCTTATGCATTTGGCAGGCCAGTTGGTAAGAATTGCAAATTACATATGAGAGCTTTGACAAAAATACGACGATTGCAGTAAAAAAGATGGCTGAGATGGGAGGACTGCGTGACGAAATATCTTAATACATCGACATACACGGATGTGCAGACAAACATGTAGGCGGTCAAGTATTGCGTTCATAAAACAATGCACACAGGCACGCTTACACGAATACACGCATACACGTATGCAGATACACACGCCATCACGCATACCCATATACATACAATTATACACGCACACTCCCACATGCAAAATTGAAATAAACGAATATGACATTATACTGATACGTTTTTCTCACAACTACAAAATACATGTAGGACCTATTCACTTATGCACACACAAGTACATAATTAAAACTGACAAAAACTGGTCAATCGAACTTACCGTCGAGGTATGCACTTCACTTACGCTGGCTACGTCAGGTGAGCCGGTGTGTTTAAGCACCTGCTGTATCAACTGACAGTATAGCTATAACACAGCCAATTAAAGGTATGGGCGGGTTCACAAGAAGGAAAAGGGGTGTGCCCAGACCCCCTCACAACAGACACAAGGTGGCAGGTTTGATGTCTGCAGGCACACACGTACGCACACACGCACACACGCACACACGCACACACGCACACACGCACACACGTACACACGCACACACGCACACATAATCACTCATACACAAGCACACTCGCGCACACGTGCACACGCGCACACGTGCACATGCGCACACACACATTTACACACAAACACACAAACACACAAACACACAAACACACAATCACACAAACACACAAACACACATTCACACACAAACACACAAACACACTATATACTAAATAAATTGCTGTAGAAGAGGATCGTTGGCGTACACGCGGATAGGAAGTTTAGCACATTATTGTCTGCCCTTGGTTAGGTGCGATGCTGGATAATTCCAGTTTACTTAGCATATCATCATCGTTTAATAGACTGCTGACTCAAAGTTATTTTGTCTACACACACGAATACAACGAAAACAGTGTAAGTACATATTTACTTATGCTATGGCTGGTTTAATTTACATCATCTCGAAACACACACAAAGTAAATAATGAATAAATTAATAACGTATTGTTATCAATATACAATAAAGAAAAACATGTTGAGTTGCTCCGATTGCTTGTGTACAATAGTTTTGCAAAGACAACAGCAAAGCACGTCCATACAATCAAATCAGATACCAAAAATGTAACTAATTAGAAATCCGTGATGATTAAAAACATATACATAATACATACTAAAATAAAACATATAATTTCCTAGTTAGTATCCACCAAAACAACATTTCTCAAAGCGATTTATAATTATCTCTTGTCATACATGTTCTTATGTATACTCTTTTGATTTAGCTTCGGTGCACAACACGCTATATTCGTTGCCTGAAGATTTGAGTAAATATTGATATGGGTATATTTGAATAAAATGGATTATGTTTCAATGAACGAAGTTGTTAAAACATTAAATGGCAAGAAGATGAATCGAACTGAGGTGCTCTTGAATGAGAATTATTTCTTATAAACACTGCGCTACCATACCACCCCCTCTTTGTTTGTTAACTACCTAGGCCTACATATATGAACAATCTACAACCGCACTTACTTGATTGAGAGTTATGCGCTACCATACCACCCCCTCTTTGTTTGTTAACTACCTAGGCCTACATATATGAACAATCAACAACAACTCGTTTGGTTTCTTTATTCATAAGGCACATGTTAGCACATCACGTGGTCGTTTAGCAATTGTTTAAAATCAAGTTGTCCTAAAAAAAAGTATCGTGTTTCCATTATTTACCTTTGTGTCGATTGGGTTTACGTTTTAACTTGGATGAATTTATTGATGTGTATTGTGTTCCAAATATTATTACATGTAAGGAAATATAATGGAGAGAGGGAAGGGACATCCGGAATAGTCTAGAAATACAGACAGTTAGTCGGGAAGTTAAAGCAGGCAAGGGTAGAACAGATTGTTCACTCACAAATGTTGTCAGTAATGAGAGGAAGAGGGCAAATATACCGAAACTGAAAGACGATGTAAATCAATGCACTAGTTGAGCAGATGTGGGAAGAAGAGGGGGTGGGATTCGTACATTTATTTGGACACATTGTTGGAAGGGAATATATATACATCAGAGATCGCCTCCGTCTAAGTGAAAAAGGCGCAGCAGTTTTCTCAGAGAACCTGCTGCAATCTGTTGACAGTGGGACAGTTTGCATTTATTTAAGTTAGATGCGCAGCGTTGATTAATATATAAGCCTGAGACTGGAGGCATAGATAAAGATAGCACAAATAAATCAGAAAAGAACAGCCTGGAAATATTTTCTGAAGCTAGATATCAATGCGTTTATTTAAAGACAAAGAGCATAGTTAACAAAAGAAGTGAGCTAAGCATTAAGGTAGAAGATATTGACCCTCACATAATACGTAAAACTGAATTATGGGCGACCAACAGTATACCAGATGCCGAACTGGGACAGGCAGGCTATGCAACATTTAGGAACGATGGAATAGGAAGAAGTGGAGGTGGAGTTATTAGTTAACGGTGGGGTTAGTTTATCGAAGTCCAAACATATGTACAGAAGAGAATCAAAAAAGTACAAAATGCTATAAAGGAGGTGAGCAAACGGGACTCTATCATTATGTTGGATTTTAACAGTGGTCATATAAATTGGAAATATCTACAGTGTACGGTGAGTGAGGACAGCACGTTTTAGGTTTAGTACAAGATAGTTTCCTTTTTCAAGTTGCCCTAGAATCAACCAGGGGTGAAAATGCGTTAGACATAGTTCTGTCCTCACAGAATGAATTATTTGACAATGTCAAAATATGTGAGCCACTGGGGAGAAGTGATCAGATACATTTTGCATTCAAAGTAAAACCAGAAAGGAATAGTAAAAAGCGGAACAAGAAAACAAATTAAGTGGGCCCACTCAGAATATTTACGACAGTTAATTGTAAACTCGGTAATGGTAGCTTAATAAATCAGGGCAATGAAAGACAATAAATCACTTGATGTGGATGGTCTTCCACCAAAATTCCAAAGGAAATTGTAGAACAAATTAGCGTACCGCTTGCAACAGTTTTCAAATTGTCATTAAACGAGGGAGTGTTTCCTTTAGAATGGAAAGAAACAAACATTATACCGTTATTTTAAAAGGTTTCGAGAAACATGTCAGAGAAATACAAACCAGTGAGTTTAACATGTTTGATTTGGAAATAATTAGAAAGACAAATTAAAGATCACATGGTGGATGTTCATGTTAAACATAACTTGATAAACTCTTATCAACTTTGGTTCATAAAAGCGAGATCAAGCGTAACAGATACGTTAAGTTTTTTTGGAAGACATCAAGGGTGTAGTGTAAACGAGGGGTCACCCGCAAATATTATGCACTTAGCTTTCTGACAGCTTTAGACAATGGGCCACTTCAAAAATTACTGCTTAATCTAAAGGTCCATGGCATAGGGATTGTATAATTAATTGCATAGGAAAATGGCTGATTGACAGAAAACAACGGGTAGTGTTCATGTGTTCATAGGGAGGCTTTAAATTGGAAATCAGTTTTGAGTGGGGTACCACAGGGATCACTTCTGGGACCTACATTATTCTTAATATATATAAACAATTTGGACGATGCAAATTACAATGTATGTGTTGTTCGCGAATAATTTGATGTAGATGTAACATGTTGTTACTAAAATCTATTAATTACAACCATAGAACTTAGGGCGTCAGTTGAATAGTCAGACTAGGCGTTTCATCACATACACAATACCACCACATACATGAATACCATTAATCCCATCGCTTGTCATGAACGTTTCCTGTTTCTGGTGGTCGGCATACATTGCGTAATAAACAAAAGATGTATATGTGTTTTGTTATTCGAGTGCACTGCCACCAGAGGGCCGATTTCAAAAAACGGATACAACTGATAAAAATCGTTTATTTTGTCTCTCAAACCGTGATTATAAGGCAAACGTCACTATCATTAGCGCACATTAACATATTTAGGACGCGTATACTTTGTTGTCTTATTAATTGCTAAAATTGCAAAATGTTGGCGTATGGAGCGAAAAACGACACAACAGCATGTCCAATAGACATTGCTGTTCTCCTCTTGTTTCCGTGTTGTTAGGTCTAGGCTGGCCTCGATTCTGTTCCATGATTTCAGTTATACGTTTTTCGTCTTCTTTTCTCTCACTATATCTTGCACTGCTCTCTCCACCAACTGTCTCAGTTGCCCTCCATCTTTCGCTCTCGTTATACACTCTTGTGCAAATCCTGCCAAGTCTCTCTTTACACAGTCCTCCCATTGTAGTGTAAGTCTTCCTCGCCTCCATTTCCGCTCCAACTCCTGGCATCTGATTTATTTGCCAGCCGTTCTCCTCCCATTCAATACACATGCCCAGCCCACTTCGACGAATAGTAGTTTCCAAAACTGGAAGCAGTACCATTAAAAATTCAACAACTACATTAATATACTATTGATATAGGAGATTATTCGACATATAATAATTTACTACTGAATTATTGAAGAAATCTGGAAACAAAGGAAGTGTTTACGCATACATTCCAATAAACTAAAGCTCCTTAAATTCAGAGTTGCTTTTTAAAGGCAGCACCAACAGAAATGGGTACTTATGAAAAAAATAAAAAAATCTAGAAGCATTCCCCCTGCTACAACTCCCTTGGCGGCAATATCACTGTATTTCTTAGCTATTTGAAAACAATACGCAAAATACATGTACAGTCTACGTCAATCGATAGACCTACCCGAGAGAGGGTAGAATTGTGAAATAATGTTCATATTGCTATACTATTTTATTTTGTCTCCGCTATGCCAAATCTATGAAGCAGGAGCCATTTTATAGATGTTTTGCCGCGCGCGCGTGGTCCCAGCGATTGTCACGTCACGTACTACGTATTATGCGCTTATACAATTTTAAGTTCAGAACCGTTAAGGAATTAATTATTTATCCTATATAGGTGTCATGGCATACATGGGGTATTTGGAAAACAGTTTTATAGCTATTACGTCCTACTATAGGGGTCTTTGAATTATCCCCAAAAGTTTGGCGCTCGAGGTTGAAGTCGTCTAAAAGGGAAACCTTAATGTACATACGCTGGGTCGATTATACGTATTATACAGTATTTGTTTGCTGTTGCTATTGCTATGTACAAACGTGTGATTTACAAGTTTCGTAGTATTCGCATGAGCGAATACGACGGCGGCGAACCAGACGATTACCTAGAATGCCTAGAACAATACTTCGTGACAAACGAAATAGGATATTTGAAGTTGATCGGAGGAGACAAGTACAAACTGTTGACAATTTTGGTGAGTCCGAACGTACCGTCATCTAAAACATTTCTAGAACTGAGTGAAACATTGAGAAACCACTTAAAACGAAAACAAATTGGTGGTAGCTGAGAGATTCCGTTTTCACAAATGTCAACAGCGAAATGGCGAGACGGTCTCTCAATTCGAGGCTGAACTAAGAAGACTAGCGTCAACCTGCGAATTTGGCGAATGCCTTGATGAAGCGCAGAGACCAGTTGGTGTGCGGGATTCGAAAAGTAAACACGCAACGCAAATTTCTGAAGAAAGAGACTATGAACAGAATAGCAGAAGGTGAAACAAAAGCTATCCACAGTCAGTCAAACGACAATGCCAGGCCACGTCGACGATGGTAAAGACAGTGAAAGAAAAGAGATGTGGACCTTTCAACAAACAGCAGACGGGGAGCGCATGTAGAGGACGTACCATATTGTAAATACGCGTCCCATGAATGTCGTTTTCGTGATTCAGTGTGCCATACCTGTAAACGCTCAGGCCACATTGTAAGGGCATGCCGAAACAGGGGGACAAGGACGTCAATGAACGTAGTAAACGCGGAATGCAGTGACATATGTACTTCACAAGAGACCACTGATTACTCGTTGTTCTCACCGACAGCTGCTGAAGTGAAAATGGATGGGAACGGGTGTCGATTATCAGTGAACGAACACTCCGTAACGCTTGGAAACCTCAACCACCACTTCTACTACCGGCTGGTGATGTGATATTAAAGAGCTACACCGGACAATCTATTGTGGACATGGGCAAGATCGAGCCTGAGATGTGTGATGCCTCTTCTGGTGTGCAAGGGGACCGGCCAAATCTGTTGGGAAGGAACAATCTGTCATCAGGATGGATTGGGAGAATATGTTCCAAGTGTGTAATTCCGTGTTATAATCCCAGTTGATGGATGAATTTTCTTACGTGTTCCGTGATGATTTGGGAAAGCTGAGAGGTGAAACTGTGAAACTCTATGTGGACATGCATTGATTTTGATGAATCCATTTTCCTGATTTGGTCCAATGTCACAATGTGTGTTAGAAATTTAATAAAACATAGACAATAATATATTACTATTGGGCGATTACATGCGTGTCCTACGGGACATTTAAGGTAATATTTTTACTTTTAGAACACACAACCACGCAAACACCAACTGTTATGTGATGAACGTGCGATAACTTTTCTCAATTGCCAATAGTGCACAATAACTTCTTGTGAAAATGTAATTGGTAAGAAATGTGGCATGTCGTACAGGACGCAGAGAGTAAATATAATTTTGGTCAACATATTTAGTTGGATAAATATGTGAGTTGATGATGAAAACATTCTTGAAACTTGTTTTTTTAAAGAGTTAATGATCTTAGCAAGATGTCAGAAACTGTTTTATTAAAATATTAGGTTTTTCTACCAGGTTGACAAAATGGTGTATCTGAAAAGAAACATTATCTTACAGAAAACCTAATCTCATTTCCACAGTAACTGTTGGACCTGTATTCTGCAGGATTATACTAGGTGTATTATATTAGTTACTGGCACAAATACAGATACATCAGGATGCTTTTCCACACCTCTGTTGTTTAGGTCCAATAGTGCGCAGGCAGCCACTAAACCCAGGGGCTTGTGTTAAAAGGTTAGTTGGCATGAGAATCAACTACAAAGCATTACTGAATCCGTTGAGTCATGAGGGTTTCACACTGTCCCAGTATCTCCTGCTTTGCGAACTCTCATAACCTCCAGGGTGAAACTCTCTGGGGGGAGTCAATATTCACAGTGCGGGGGCAAGCATAAAACCTAGTGAAACTAGTGGAACGTTCCAATTGTCTAGGATACATAAATTATGTAGTAGTGGTCTGCTGAAAGATTGATGCAGCAGCAGTCTGCTGTACTCAACGCTATATGCGTAACTGCATGGGCTGCATAGGCTACATTTATAAATCACTGGTTCTAAATTGTTTATATAAGTTTCCTTGATAGCAGGGAGGATTCCGTGCTATTAAGATTTTTTAAGCCATTGGCATTGCATTTTTTTGAAAACACTTACATTTGCGTGTTAATAGTTTAATAATATTTGCATTTTTTGAAAACACTCATTTGCATTTGAATAGTTTTAAAATATTTGGATTTGCATTGGATTAATTTTAAACTCTTGCATTTACATTTGAATAATTTAAAAAAAACTAGCATTTGCATTTAAATGCAACCGTGTATCAGAGCACTTGCATTTGCACTTGTGTTTGAATTCTTTCAAACATTTGCATTTGCATTTAAATGCGATCACTAGTAATTGAACCCAAGTCTACCTGATAGGCAATGCAGTATGCTTTGTTCACAAGCGTTTTTCCTCTGCTTACCTGGTACTGGACAGTAGGAAATATTATCCGTGGATGTCGTCCTACAACATCGTAAACATGGGCTGAGCCAGTTGTATATGTCAAGATGCACATGATGTATAAGCGTATTCACGTATGGCATGGATGCACATTCGCATGCAACGTCGCATTCACTCATGTATTCAACTTCAAAACGCGTATCCACGCGTGCGGGGACACATAGACGTTGTAGTAGCTTGGATATTGATGTGTTTATTGATGCGAAATATTTGAAGAAGAAAAAAATATTTTGCTTATTGATACACACGCCCGTTGGCTTCACATTTAAACCATTTTAGCTTCAGACACAGATACGCAGCTGTGCGCGACATGAATGAACTCGCTACGCCCTGTAAAATGCCAAGCATGGGGTCGATTGGTAATGAGCGATAACTGTAGTTATATACTTAGGAGCTTATATTGTTATTATCGGAAACAATTTGGAAGTACGCTCAGCTAACTAACCATTACTGTTGAACTATTCACTGGTGTTTATCTATGTTGTGTGTGATGTTCGCAGACGTCAATCTGGACCAAGAATAATAAAATACTATTAATTTATAATTTAACAGTGAATGTGAGCTAGAATTTCAGAGTTTGGCTTATATATTACTGCATGTGATTTTAGTATGGGAAAAACGTCAGCGTTGGTGATTCATTTTCAGTCTTGGGATTTATGGGAACGATGTTGTGTACGCTACCAAAGGTGCACCTAGTTGTAAAGTGGGTCATATTTCAATTGTCACCATTGCTGAACCGATCCATTAAATTGCAGTAGTCGCAGATCACATTACAGGCTCAGTCACTCTGATTATTAATCAATCAATAATAACTCGTATATTTCTAGACAAGTTCAAAATTGCAAATGTCATATCCATTTTCAAAAAGGTGTTGTTTCAATACGAACACAATCCTTAAGTAAGTATAATGCTCACACAAGTCTTATTTTTTTTAAATACTTCAGTTGCTAAAGTTGGATGACATTTATAAAATCCAACAAGTAAAATGTTATTATAAATTAAGCAGAGTGAACTGGAGCTACGTATAGTGAACGATCTAGCCCAAGGTTCGACACCGCCGCATAGGATTCGAACCGGCGTTCTCTCGGTTGAGAGTCCAAAGCTCTAGCCACTGCACCACGGCGCTACACGACTGTTGATAGCCTTTGCTTCACTTCCTGCAATTTCTTTCATAGTTTCTTTCTTCACAAAGACCGTATCGCCATCTTGCTGTTGACATTTGTGTAACCGGAATCTCTCAGCTACCACCAATTTGTTTTGGTTTTAAGTGGTTTCTCAATGTTTCAATCAGTTCTAGAAATGTTTTAGATGACGGTACGTTCGGACACACCAGAATGTTTTAAAAGCTTGTATGTGTCTCCTTCGACCAGCGTCAAAAATATTGTCATCCGTTTCCGTTCGGCAGCTCGCCGTGCCTCTTCATTTTCTTCGGCCCCCGCTGGCAACACACCTATTTCGTTTGTCACGAAGTATTGTTGTAGGCGTTCTGGGTAATCATCTAGTTCGCCCCAGTCGTATTCGCTCATGCGAATACTACAAACCTTGTAAATCACAGGTTTGTACATAGCAATAGAAAACAAGAAATATATAATACGTATCTAACTATAATGGACCTAGCGTATGTACATTAAGGTTTCCCTTTCAGACGGCTTTAACTTCGAGCGCCAAACTTTCGGGGATTATTTAACGACCCCTAGAGTAAGACGTAATAGCTACACATTTTTTTAATAACCCATGTATGCCAATACACCTATATAGGATAAATAATTAATTCCTTAACGGTTCTGATCTTAAAATGTAATGTGCGCATGATACGTAATTCGTGGCATAACAATCGCAGGGATCACGCGCGCGCGACAAAACATATCTGCAAAATGGCTCCTGCTTCATAGATTTGGCATCGCGGAGACAAAATAATGTTTACCTATACCAATAGCATAACAATATGAATATTATTTGAAAATTTTACACTCTCTCGAGTAGGCCTATCGATTGACGTAAACTGTACGAGTATTTTGCGTATTGTTCTCATTTGGCTTAGAAATACCGTGGTATTGCCGTCGAGGGAGTTGTAGTAGGGGGAATGCTTCTAGATTGTTTTCGCAGGTAGCCATTTTCATTGGTGATGCCGTTAAAAAGCAACTCTGAATGTTGTAAATTTAACGAGGTGTAGTTTATTGGAATGTATGTGTAAACACTTCCTTTGTTTCCAGATTTCTTCAACAATTCAGTAGTACATTATTTTACATCGAAATAGTCTCGTATATCAATGCATATTAATGAAGTGGTTGCATGTTTAATGGTAATTCTTCCAGTTTTGGAAACTGCTATTCGTCGAAGTGGGCTGGGCATGTGTAGTGATTGGGAGGAGAACGGCTAGCAAAGAAATCAGATGCCCTGAGTTGGAGCGGAGACGGAGGCGAGGGAGACCTGGACTGCGATGGGAGGACTGTGTAAAAATAGATTTGGAAGGATATGAACAAGAGTGTATAACGAGAGCGGAAGATAGAGGGGAATTGAGACAGCTGGTGTAGAGAGCAGTGCAAGATGAGTGAGAGAAAAAACCAAGAAAACTGTATGCCTGAAATGATGGAAGGGAATCGAGGCCAGCCTCAGCCCTGACAACAGGCAAAGAAAAGGAGAACAACAATCACTACTGGACATGCTGTGGTGGTCGGTATTTATCCTTGCGCCAACATTTTACAATTTCAGCAATTAATGAGACAACAAAGTATCCGCGTCCTAAATATGTTAATGTGCGCAAATGACAGTGACGTTTGCCTTATAATCACGGTTTGTGAGACAAAATTAACGATTTTTAACAGTTGTACCCGTTTTTTTAAATCGGCCCTCACGTGGCAGTGCACTCGAATACATGAGAATATTTAAAAAACATACATATACATCTTTTGTTGATTACGCATTGTCTGAAGCCACTGAAACACGAAACGTTCACGACTAGTGACGGGATTAACAGTATTCTATTCAATATCCACCTGATTGTGTATGTAATGACACGCCTAGTCTGACTGTTCAACTGACGCCCTAAGTACTATGGATGTATTTGACAGATTTTACTAACAACATATTATATCTACATCAAAGAATTCGCGATCAACACATACATTACTTTTTAAAATAACATACATAGATGTGTGGTATGTTTTCCCATATTTAAAAGATCTGCAGAAAAACGTTTGAGAAACAAATAGATTCCGCAGTATATTGGTATTTGGTAATAGTAAAGCAACGCTCATAACTATGTTGTAGCATAAACTAATAACATCATGTACGGTAGCGAATTGAGATACACAATACAGGTAATACTAACTATATAATATTAATTGACTATTAATTGCGAGACCTACTTGACGGTTGTACCAAATAAACAGCTGTTGCTTTTGTTGGGACCTGGGCGACGCAGCTTGATCCGCAGCCTCTGTTTCCAAAAGGTTTTCTGATAGTATGAATGTTTGCGAGCATGCGTACACACTGCATGCGTGCATTTGGCATGCGTGGGCGTATGTATGGATGCAAGTGTGCATGTATTCATTGGGCGCATTTGCTGGTTCTGCACAATCTGCAGAATGCGTTTGATTTCGTTGCGCAATCTACGGATATTGAAAGATCTAACATTTTGTATTACGTATGGCACATATCAATTGGTTGCATCTAGATAAGGCTAGCTAGGAGAGACCAGAGAGGTAACCCATAGATTCCACAGAGGTGCATTGATGCAATTTGCGCAAATCAACTCGCTCGGATTGCCAAATCTGCAAATGTGTGCGCGATCTGCAGATAAGTGCGAAATCTGTTTTTTTGCGTAATCGATAATAGCGCAAATCCAGCAAATGCGCGCAACATATGCATGTATCAATGAATGCATGCATGTATGCGTGTATGTAAGCATGTGCGTATGCGTATGTCTGTCTGCGAGTATTTGTGGATGCGTGTATTCGTGTATGAATGAAAATACGCATGCCACGTATTAAAGTAGGGGGATACAACATGAATAATTTACGATATGTAGACGAAACGGTACTGATTGCTAGATACAGTAATATGGGAAAGTGAGAAAAAGGCATGTCCCTTAACAAAAAAACATGGTAGCATATGGCACTGTTCAGTCCGAACGTTTAACTATCTGGGATCACTAATAACATCCGCCGTTCGATGCAACGATGATATCAACAGATGAATTGCACAAGCCAAAACAGCTTTTCACAACATGAAAAACATTTTAACAAACACAAATATATCAATTGAAGTGATAAAACGTGTACTGCAATGCTACATAGATCCCACATTGCTATATGAATGTGAGTTATGGACAATAACTAAGTTAATAAAAAACCGTAGAAGCCACTGCAATGTGGTTGTTAAGAAGAATTTTGCGAGTGCCATGGACTGAAAAGCAAAGCAGTGAAGTCATCCTTAGGACAGCCAAATCAAAAAGAAAGATCATTAAAAAAGTTAGAACACAACAAGCACGATTTATAGGCCTTGTCATGAGATAGAAAAAGTTAGAACATATAGTAGCAACAGGAAAGATAGAAGAAAAAAGATCAAGAGGACGCCAGTGAATAAAAATAATAGATAGTCTATCAACATGGTGTGGAAGATGCACAACAGAACTGCTAGAAACTACATACGACCGTGCGGTTTGGAGAGCCATGATCGCCAAAGCCTGTGACAGACATGACACATAGAAGAAGAAGAATACACAATCTACACTGTTCGCTTACTAATGTACCTTTATGTCCTCTAGTCCGTCTATCTATCTTAACTGAGAAAAAAATATCCTGCTCTCTAGTGTTGTCAAATCATATTCTATAAGGCATATTTCGTAACTAAGATCTATCAGTTTTGGTACCCTTCGTACTCTCCTCAGTATTATTTGTAGCATATCCATGTCTTTCTTGAGATATGGCCTCCACCCTTGTATACAACATTATAAATGAGGCCTAACGATTGCTCTGTACAGCTGGGTTATTAGTTCGTTTTTTCTTCATACGCAATATTTCGTCTATTTAATACAAAGATTTTATTTCCTTTGAAGCAGCAATTCAGCACTGCTCTGAAACCTTCATATTCGTTCCCATGACCTGTGTGGACGTATTTACATTTCCAAAAATGGAACAACATCTGCCATTTTTCAGATCATCTGATCAACCTGTCAAGATCATCTTGTAAATGCTGTCTATCTCCATCGCGTGTAATCGTTCTAAATACTTTTGTATCATCCGCAAATGTGTCAACACCTTACTTGTTATATAATCGTCCAAATTGTTTATATATATATTAAGAATAATGTAGGTGCCAGAAGTAATCCCTGTGGTACCCCACTCAAAACTGATTTCCAATTTGAAGCCTCCCCGTGAACACATGAACACATGAACACCACCCGTTGTTTTCTGTCAATCAGCCATTTTCCTGTTCAGTTAATTATACCATCCCCTGTGCCATGGACCTTTAAATTAAGCATAAATCTTTGATGTGGCACATTGGCTAAAGCTTTCTGACATTCTAAGTGCATAATATCTGCTGGTGAATCCTCGTCTACACATTTAATTATGTCTTCCAAAAAACATAACATATTTGTAATCTTTGAACTCGCTTTTATGAATGAATGTTGAAAAGGGTTTATCAAGTTATGTTTAACAAAACAATCCACCATGTGATCTTTAATTTGTCTTTCGTATTATTTCCAAATCAATCATGTTAAATTCACTGGTCTGTATTTCTCTGACATAGTTCTCGAAACCTTTTAAATTAACGGTATGATGTTTGCTTCTTTCCATTCTAAAAGAACCACTCCCTCGTTTAATGACAAGTTGAAAACTGTTGCAAGCGGCATGCTAATTTGTTCTACTATTTCCAGGTAGTTTGGGTTCAATCCCATCCACTTCAGGTGATTTATTATCCTTCATGGCCCTTATTTTCTTACTTACCTTTACCGAGTTTACAATTAACTGTCATAAATAGTCTGATTGGGCCCACTTAAATTTAGCTATCGTACTGGCAGTGAACTAATATCTTTCCTGGTATAAAGCGAACTAATATGCTCATTCAGGTCTTCTCCCAATAAGAATCCCTCTGATATTATATTTCCAGCAATATATTGTTGGATACAGAACTTATCCTTAACTTTCTGTTTGCTCCAACTCTTGCTGTCATGTTTTCTATCAAAAGCTTTTTTTTCATAGCTTCTCTTTCAATTTCTAATTTCTGTGGTAGCTTGGCTTCTTTATAAATGTTGCAGTCTTCATCATTTCCAGTGCATCTGTGTAATTTCCATATAATTTGTTTGTACCTGATTTTACATATGGCTTCATTCGATAAGTATTTCTTTCTGGACCGTTTCCTTTGTTTTTTTCAAGGGAACAAATGCATCGACGATGCACTCAATTTCATTATTTAATATATTCCAGCATTATGTTGCTATCTTATTCTACAGTGCATTATTCCAGTCTATCTTTCCTAAATATTCCTCATGTCTTTATATCTTCCTTTGCGGACTTGTTCCTTGTTCCGTTTGTTACTGTTGTTTTCTGGTTTTACTTCGATTGTAAAATATATATGGTTGTAATTACTACTCCCCAGTGGCTCACATATTTTGAGATTGTCAACTAATTCATTCTGTATGGACAGAACTATGTCTAATACATTTTCACCCCTGGTTGATTCTACAACAAATTGAAAGAGAAAACTATCTTGTATTAAACCTAAAACTTGTGGTTCTCACTCACTGTACACTGTAGATATTTTCAATTTATTTGACCACTGTTAAAATCCAATATAATAATAGAGTCCCGTTTGCTCACTTCCCTTATAGCGTTTTGTACTTTCTTTCTCTTCTGTGCATATGTTTGGACTTCGATAAACTAACCAAACCGTTAAAGTAGAGTTTCCCGTAACTACGTTAAGCCAAACAGATTCTTCGCGATCTTTCTAATTTTATTTAACCAGCCTGGATAGATTCTTTAATATATATATATATATATATATATATATAATAACTTCTCCTCCCCTTCTTCCTATTCTATCGTTCCTAAATATTACATAGCCTGCCTATCCCGGTTCGGCATCTGATATATCGTTGGTGGCCCATAATTCAGTTTTACTTATTATGTGAGAGTCAGTATCTTCTACCTTAATATTGCAGCTCACTTATTTTTTTTACTATGCACTTTGCCTTGAAACAAACGCATTTATTCAGAACAGATTTCCAGGCTGTTCTTTTCTGATTTCTTTGTGCTGTCTTTATCTATGCCTCCAGTCTCAGGCTTATATGTGAATCCACGCTGCGCATCTAATTTAAAATAAATTTATAAACATAAATGCAACCTATCCCACTGTCAACAGATTGCAGCAGGTTCTCTGAGAAAACTGCTGCACCCTTTTCTCTTAGAAGGAGGCGATCTCTCTTGTATATGTCTCCCCTCCCAACAACGTGTCCCAATAAATGCATGAATCCCACACCCTCTTCTTCACACATATGCTAAACTAGTGCTAATTCGAACAAAACCACTGCTCTGTTTCGTACTGCAGTTTATTATAGCGGCACATCTACGCATGTATACAGCACGATATGTCTACACAACGTAACGCAACGCAATGCAATGCAATGCAGTCGAACTGCAAAGAAAGAAAACAACGCGAATAAATAAAACTAGGCTATATACGAAACAAACATTGGCTAAGCATATAATTATACGGGTTAATACATAGCAGCGATGGGCTCTGCATGGCATAACACATGACTTACATAGCATGACAATGGATAGGCCGCATGGGCGATAGACCTAGCGCTGTGCTTCTAGCGGGCCGACTTTGGCTACAATTTATGATCCAACAGTTACAAGATAACGAGCGAAGCTATTACTAAACTAGCGATGCCCTGTAGAGCGACTACAACAAATGCAACTTAAGTATGCTATCTATACTTACATTTAGTGCGCGAAACAGTGGTTAAATAGATTAACACGTGGAGCGATTGGCGAAACGGCGAACAGCAGAAATACGGCGAATCGGCGACTGCCGACAATGCATACATGTTCACTGGACCGCAACAAAGCTACATCATGTGCGCTGCGGCCAGAAATAAACAAACAGGCTAAACTGTCAATACACTCCCGCCTAGCTAATAAAAAATAAAAATTATTGGCGGTACAAAAAAGCAGTTTACAAGAGTCCGTGCTGTAACTCTTCGTTAGTAGCGATCAGACACATTTGGTGGATGGGCCGCTTGTAGTGTCTGGCGCTGGCGGTTCGCACGGTAGCCTTCCGCATTAGACCGTCGTCGCCGGGTTGAACATCTGTGACGACCGCGCTTTCCCACAGAGCGCGTGGGGCGGCGCCTCCCGTCATCCCGGGCTCCAGTAGAAGCACCAAGTCGCCAATTTGCAGGTTCTGCCGCGGATGAAACCATTTCGAGCGGATGTGGCGGCATGTACCTCATCCACGTCTCCCAGAACACTTGGACCCGCTGGTGTATCGCCTTGATAACGTCTCGCGGATGTGGGCGGTCCTCCACAGCGGGCTGCGGGACTGTGAGCTGGTCGAAGGGGTGGAGGATATCGTTTCCGGTGACCGCAGGTAACCCGACCGGGTCAGGTCCGTCCGGGAATAGCGGTCTCGAGTTAATGACGTACATCACCTCCGAGAGGAAGGTCTGCCACTCCTCGAAAGTGAAGCGGCGCTTGAGATAATTGACGGCGGCATCGAGTCCTCGGCGGCAGCTACGGATGAGCGACTCAACGACGCCGTTCATGTGGCTCGCCTTCGGCACGTTGAACTCCCATTCGAAGTCAGTTCGGTCGGCTGCCAGTTCTCCCTTGACGCGCAACATGTCCCAGGAGCTGATCCAATCGCGGAGCGGTCGCTGGGCGCCCTGGAGGTTGGTTCCTCTGTCACTGAAGACCTTTGTCGGATGAATACCTCGACGTGAGACAAACCGACGCCACGCAAGGAGGAATGACTCCGTAGGTGCGGTGCTGGTCAACTCCAGGTGGACAACTCGCGTGGTCGTGCACGTAACAATCATGACTGATGAATCAATGGTGGTGTTGCGGTTGATCTTCGTCCGAAGCGGACCAAAGAAGTCGACAGCAACAGAGGCGAACGGTGGCGTGCACGGGTCGCCTCGGAATGCAGGTAAGATTCCCATCTGTTGTTGAAGTAGGGCCTCCCGCCTGGTGCGACAATACAGGCACCTTCTCGCCACAGACTTCATGAGTTCTTTGCCTTTGCCAATGTGTACTCCTTCCTTCGCGATGTTTGCTAGCACCACTCGATAACCCTGATGCAGATATCGCACGTGCTTGCGTCGAGCGTAGAGTTCTACCAGTGGGCTGTTTGCTGGCAGGATGATCGGGTGGCGTACCTCGTGCTGAAGAGGCAACTTTCCGAGGCGTCCCTCGCGCTGACAATGCCCTTCTCATCGATTACTGGGGCAATACTCGCGAATGTTAAGCGGCACGTGGCGAAGTCCTCTCTGAACTCGGTCTGGCAGAGAAAGAAGAGCGCAAGCTGCGCGTTATTCAGCTCCTCTGCTTCAATCGTTCTGGTAGTGGGACGGTCAGCTTTCGGTTGTAGGATCCTTCTCCATCGAGCCACATGGCGAGTGAGGCGGTTGTCACATCGGCGCGTATATCAGCTGCGCGTACGTGATGTACATGGCGGCGGCGACGCGGTCGTTCCTTTTCTAGGCGGCCTTGTGAGCGTTTTTCGTCGTCCGCTTTAGAGTCGTGTTCATTTGAGTCCTGAGGCCACATGTCTTCATGTTGAAGCAAGAACTGCGGACCGTCGTGCCATGTCTGTAGATCACTTAATGGCAGTGATTTCGTGAGCGGGTCGGCAGCATTCATGTCTGACGGAACGTATCGAAACTCATCCATGAAAAGTGGATGTGTGTCCTGGATCTCTTGAATGCGAGCATATACAAACGGCTTGAAGTTTGCTGATGCAGAACGAATCCATGTCAATACGGTCTGGGAATCAATCCAGAAGTACTTGGACTCGATTCCGCCCATAGAGTCCTCGAACAACTTTGCGACTCGAGACATGACGATGGCAGCCATCAATTCCAGTCGCGGAATCGACTTCTTCTGAGGAGGAGCGACAAGTGCCTTTGCCATGACGAAGGTCATAGTAGTCGTGCCGTCCAACATAGCCAGAGAGCAGCACCGTAGCCGAATGCTCCTCCGTAGCTGAAGCAGTGTAGTTGCGGCTGGCTGACTGCTTCTTCTGGCTTCAAACAGCGAAGAACATGAAATTGGACTAGTTCCATCTGAATCAAGTGCGCGTGCATCTGGCATTGTCTTGGTCATCAAGCGGCTGATGCCATGCGATTCCGCGGCGCCAGATATCTTGTAGGTCCATGCGGAACTTGATTGAGACGGGTGTGAGTATGCCGAGAGGATCCCATATCTTTGCGACGAGGCCCAAAATACTACGCTTCGTTACGGGTCCAAACTCCATCTGCAGATCCCGAGACTTGAGTGCAAAGACGTCGCATTCTTTGTTCCATCGGTAGCCCAAGACGTCGATCACGGGCTCATCTGGGTTACCATCAACTTCAACGTGGTTCGAGTTCCACGTCTTCGTTTCGAACTTCCCGCGTGCAAGGACTGTGTTGACTTCATCCCTTGCATTGAGAGCAGCTTCCGCAGTCGCAGTTGAGTGGCCGATGTCATCCATGTACAACTCGTTGTTAAGGATGCTGCTTCCTATAGGTTCGGACTGACGTGAGATCTCGGCTAAGAGTCTAACCGAGTTGATGGCGATGTCTGGTGCGGGTCTGTCACCAAACGGCAGGCGAATCCATTGGAATGCGATTGGTGGAGAGCTCTCATCTCCAAAGCGCCACACAAATCGATGGAATAGCTGGTCGGATGCAGCGACCTCGATCTGGTTTAACATCTTTCTCACGTCTCCCACGAGAGCAACTCGATCGCGGCGCCATGCGAGGAGACAAGAGATTAGTGAGTTGAGTAGGTCGGGGCCTTTGTGAAAGCCATTGTTGAGTGACACACCTTTGAACTGAGAAGCGGCGTTCCAGACGATGCGGACTTTTGTGCTTGACTTGTCCTCTCGGTAGACGGCGTGGTGTTCGAGATTCCACCCACGGCCGTCGTTTGCTTCTGCCTCTGTAAGCGGACGTAAGAATCCCTGTGTCAGGAGATCCCGGATTTCCTTATTGTAATCCTCGAGGCGTCCTTTTCTCCTCAACGCGTTCTCTTGCTGGTACATTCTAGCAACTGTCTTCTCCTTGTTGAAGGGAAGAGCTTCCGGATATCCATCACGCCAAGGCATGCACACCTTAACTCGTCCTTCTTCTGTGATCTAAGTGGTTGTTCTCGTGTGTTTCAGGAACTTCGCTTCCGCCAGCTCCTTGTCGCTGCAGACGCAGGCAGTCGTCGGCTTGACACCCGCAACATCAGAATAGAAGAGAGCCCTGATGTCATCTTCTACGAGTCTTTGAACGTGGTGAATTTCTGAGCGGTTCTTGATGACGGCTCTTGGCTGCGGAATCATCCCGCCGTAGATTGTCCAACCCAAGCGAGTGAAGGCGGCACTGGGATGTTTATGGGAATCCGTCGACGCGGAGATGGTGTGTAGAGCGCTGATGAGGTATGCGTGATCGTATCCTACCAGAAGGCCGATACTTGCCCCGGCGAGGGGCAGACATCCTCGAGCTGGCTGCAGATGCGGGAAGTCATCGAACACGGTCTTAGCACTGGCAGGAGTATCATGCGCCGGTCGTTTGATGCCCATCGCTTCAAGAGCATAGGTGTTGTTCTGGCTGACATGCAGCGGCCGCACTTGTAGCTTGTACCGAGTGCTATTCTCGGTCTTGCTCCCTCCTCCAGCGTTCTTTGGTTCCAACGAGGCCCAGTCGTTGGGCTAGCGATGACTTGATGAGAGTGGTGTCACTTCCGCTATCGAAGAAAGCGACGATCCGATGCCACACTCCGTCCATGTCGCTAATCTCAACGTAGGTAGTAGGCGAGAATCGGGGAATGCCATTCTGACTGAGACTATGGCCGATAAAGCCTTGCGTCGGGGCCATTGAAGTCACGGTTCTCAGCTGAGGCGTAAAACTGGCGGATGACGGATTCATCGTGGAGGTTATCGACGCGCGCTGAGTCAAAGGCGTAGAACTGACACGGCGATTCGTGACACAGTTCAGCAACTTGTGATGACGACCTCCACACTCTCTGCATTGGTTCGGTTTCGGGCATTCCGTGGTTCGATGTCGGCAGAAACAGTTATAGCAGCGTCCCGCTGTCTCGATACTGTTGCGGCGTTGCCAAGGTTGTTGTTGTCGGAACGCTGGGCAATCGATAAACTTGTGGCGGACACCACATCCCAAAGGACACGGGTCGGTGAATGTTGCTCCTGTGACGTGGTCTACCGATGTCTTCCACTTGCTGTCCACTGATCGCATGACCTTCGAGGGCGAGATCGTTTCACGCGCCTCCGTCTCCGCCCGAAGGAACTCGATGATCCGCGTTACCGACAGTTCTTCGGTGGGGAAGTCGTGACGCATCCATCTCTCAAATTCGTAGTACAGGTCAGGATCCAACTTTCCGCTGACGATGTGGATGACAGTGGCTGACTGTAGCTCGGTTTCTTTTCCGACTTCCGTGACGCGGCGGGCGAAGTCTGTTAGGCGGTCTAACACAGCCCTCATCTCAGAGGCAGTCTTCTGGCGGATGGGCCGAATCGCCTCCATCTCAGCGATGATCTCTCGAATTACCGCCGCTTTCGGGATATTTTCCTGTAGGCGTTCCCATACGCCGTTAGGGCCGCACATCGTCTTTCAATAGAAGCAGTGACGCGTGGGGGCAACACTGTCGCGTGTAGCACGGACATCAGCTCGTCTTCATCCTTCGTGATGCCCGCTGATTTCATATATTGGCGAAACTGACATTTCCACGAACATAATTTTTTCAATTGTCCATCCCATTTGGGCGGGCTCATGCCGGTCGTGCGAATGGACGGATGCGTGTGACTCGTTAGCCGATCAATGATGATAGTCAACGCCTCTAGCGTCTTCGCGGCGACCTCGGCGTTCTTGTCGGTGTTTTCTGGTTTCACCTGACGCTGTGCTCGCAGCCACGCCCCGTATAGATCGTCGACTTCGCTCTCTCGGGCGCTGAGGTCTGCGACGCTCTTCTCAATGTCTTTCAGGCGTTCAGTGGCGACGGACTCGTCCTCGTCGTCTCTCGGATACGCCATTTCATTCTCAAGGAGAATCTGCTCCATCTTGACGTTGATGTCGTCGATTTCGTTCAAAAACTGCCGGGCACGAAGTCTAGCGGTATCGACACTATCAGCCTGGGCGTCGGCTCCTCGACTGACGATGGTTCTAGGCTTACTGGCTGTCCTCGTCAGCAGGCCTTTCTTTACAATCCGCTCCTTCTTCAGGTCGCCATAGACTCGAATTGCTTCTTCTATGACGTTAGCGTAATTAAATTTCAACTAATTCGAACAAAACCACTGCTCTGTTTCGTACTGCGGTTTATTATAGCGGCACATCTACGCATGCATACAGCACGATATGTCTACACAACGTAACGCAACGCAATGCTATGCAATGCAATGCAGTCGAACTGCAAAGAAAGAAAACAACGCGAATAAATAAAACTAGGCTATATACGATACAAACATTGGCTAAGCATATAATTATACGGATTAATACATAGCAGCGATGGGCTCTGCATGGCATAACACATGACCTACATAGCATGACAATGGATAGGCCGCATGGGCGATAGACCTAGCGCTGTGCTACTAGCGGGCCGACTTTGGCTACAATTTATGATCCAACAGTTACAAGATAACGAGCGAAGCTATTACTAAACTAGCGATGCCCTATAGCGACTACAACAAATGCAACTTAAGTATGCTATCTATACTTACATTTAGTGCGCGAAACAGTGGTTAAATAGATTAACACGTGGAGCGATTGGCGAAACGGCGAACAGCAGAAATACGGCGAATCGGCGACTGCCGACAATGCATACATGTTCACTGGACCGTAACAAAGCTACGTCATGTGCGCTGCGGCCAGAAATAAACAAACAGGCTAAATTGTCGATACAAATGCATTGATTGACATCGTCTTTCAATTTATGTATGTTTGCCCCCTTCCTCCCATTACTGGCAACATTTCTGAGTGAACAATCTCTTCTACCTTCATCTGCTTTAACTTCCAGACTGACGGTCTGTATATCTGAACTATTCCGGTTGTCCCCTACCTCTCTCCATTATTTGTCCCTACATTTTTATAATATTTGTAACATAATACGCATCGATAAAATCAACCTAGCTAGAACGTAAACCGAATCGACGCAAAGGTAAATACGAGAAACACGATAATTTGGTCGAGGACAACTTGATTTTAATCAACTGCTAAACGACCACATAATATGCTAACAAGTGCCTTATGAACAAAGAAACCAAACTTATAGCAATAAGTGCGGCTGTTGATTGGTCATATATGTAGGCCTAGGTAGATAACAGAAAAGAGGGGATGGTAGCGAAGTGTTCAGAAGACACACTGTTTCGATTCATCTTGTTGCCATTTGGAAGTTTAACAAATTCGTTCATTGAAATATGATCTAGTTAACTGAAACATACCCATATCAATATTTACTCAAATCTTTGGGCAACGATTAGAGGGTGTTGTGCACCGAAGAGAAATCAAAAGAGTATACATAAGAACACGTATGACAGGAGAGAATTATAAATCGCTTTGAGAAATATTGTTTTGGTGGGCACTAACTAAGAAATTATTAAGAAGTTTATGTGTAAATGTGTGTGTGTGTGCGCGCGTGTGTGTGTGCGTGTGCTCGTGTGCACGTCCGCGCCTTTGAGCGTGTTGATGAGAGATTGTGTGTACGTGCGTGTATGCCTGCATACACCAAAACTAAAACCTTGTGTGTGTTGTGAGGGGGTCTTGGCACACCCTTTTTCCTTCTTACACACCGGCTCAACTGACGTAGCCAGGGTACGTGAGGTGCATACGACGACGGTAAGTTCGATTGATCAGTTTTTGTCAGTTTTAATTATGTATTTGTGTGTGCATGAATGAATAGGCTCTACGTGTATTTTTGTAGTTGTGAATACAACGTATAAATGTAATATTATATTCCTATGCGTGCCTATAAGTTGAGGAAAATATTAAAAGTACCGTTTATTTTAAATTTGCAAGTGGGTGTGCATGTATAATTATACGGATGTGCGTACGCGAGATAGCGTGTGCGCGTGCATGCGAATTTCAGTGTATGTGTGCATTATTGTATTTGTGTATACTTGCCTGAGAGCACGGTTTTATGAACGCATTGCTTGACCGCCTGCCTGACAGTCTGCACGAATGCGTGCATTCGTACGCGTGAACGCGCGTACATGCGTATGTATGCCGATGTACTAAGATACCTCGTTGCGCAGTCCTCCAATCTCAACTGTGGCCATCATTTTTCCTGCGACCTTCATGTTTTCGCGAATGTTCACAACTGTAATTTGCCATTCTTACCAAGTAGACTGCTAAATTCCTCCGGACTATTTACACATTTCCGTTGCGATATACTGCACAACAACCGTTTTCCTTAGGTTACTAATTTTTCTTCTGTCCACCCCGTTTTTGTGCCTCTTCGAACAAAGCTCTTCTAGCAAACTTGACAGTTCTCTTGTTGTCGTTGTTGTAGTATCATTATTATTATTATTATTATTATTAGTAGTAGTAGTAGTAGTAGTAGTAGTAGTAGTAGTAGTAATAGTAGTAGTAATAGTAGTAGTAGTTGCTGTTGTTGTTCTTGTTATCTATGAATACAACCATCTCCCGAACATCCATCCGTGAATGTTCGTAATTAAAATGTACATTAACTGGCCTATATGATGCAAAACAAAACATTCTGTATTATTTTCTATACCAGTAATTCACGTGAATCGTTTATCTTTGCCGGTTTATATAGTTTGTAACGTTACACGCTCTATTCAAGTGCAAAGTGATATACTATTTGATATTATCTCAACACAGAAATGGCGATAGCGAATTTCGTATCGTATCAGGATTACGGCGATGGTCAACATCTCTCCGACGGCGCACTGATGTTGAAGGATGCATCGAATCTCGCGTCTATCCCTGTCGCTTGCCAAAGGGAAGATTTCCCTGGACGCCGGAGATTTTTCTCAAGTTCACTAAAGATGTCCACTTTAGATTTTGAAGAAGCGGTGACATTTCGTGCATCGTTTAGTTTTGGGAGGAGGGTGAAGGTTTGGGTAAGTGTACACGATAATTGTTTAAGTACCTCTTTTCATACAGCTATAGCCGTTCCTTGGTGTAGCTAAAGAACATATTACCACATAAATATCATATTTGTGAGTAGAAAAATCGAGGTTATACCGGGTTGACTTTGGTTGTTTGTTTCTGAATATCCAAGAAATGTTGAGTCATTTAAACCAATACTGTTTGTTAATCAATAATATCCTGGTCATTGATATTTGCTTCTAGACTAAAAGCTACAGTTAATTATGCAACTATATTGTCATCTGTGAACGTGTAAATTACGCCACCATTATTATAAGTGCATATCTTATGTGGGTAATCATTGGATGTGTTCGCTACCGGTTTAAAACAAATTATCTAACTGGAATGGTGAATATCAACGTGACGTGGAATGTTCGCAAACATGTAGGTATATATTTTTATGTACAACAATAATATCAATGTATATACCTATACCGTCAGAAATAATTATTATCGATAGGTCATGTGTCATATTTATCTGTATCCAGTGACCATCCTCTTGTGGGAATTTAGCGGTGAAAGCAAACCGTCAGTGAAGATGGCTCAAGACGATCATAATATAGAGTAATGGAATAATTGTTATGTGTCATGGAAAAAAGCGTGGCTTCCGTAGTTGTTACAAATTAGTCTGCAAGGGCAACGCCTGTCTTGCCGTGTACGTGTTTTATTGCGGTAACCAAACGACATTATTACTATTATTGTTTGCACAGACACTAATGAAATGTCTCGGATATGATACTCACTCCTTTATCATCATGCGTCATATGTTAGCGATGCCGCCGCCACGTTTCCCGAAGCCAGTGCCGCCACCTGAAGATCCTCTGCTTAAGGTAAGCTATATGGTACCAATGTACAAGTAACTCAGTCAACCAACGCTATTGAAATTCCCCATTGAGTCCCGCTTCTTTGTCGCTTGGTAACTTAATTTTGTTAGGGGTCAAAAGTGAAAACCAAATGTATGCTATTTAGACCGGGACTCACGTATTTTACATGCGGAACAGACATTTCTAAGGTGATTCCTTAAAGTAAATATTGCACAGTATGTTTATATTTGCATCTCAATAATGTTAAATGCTTATAATTAATAATTATTGATCACTGTATACAGTGTCGTCTACCAAGTAGCGAACTATTAAAAAATCGCAATTTATTAGTATTATTTATTCTTTTATAACTACGTATTACGATTCACTTTGTCCCTTGTCCTACATGACACATGCTCTCGAGGTGACACTATCAACCAGATAAAATCTAGAAATGTAATGGTGATTGCTGCCGCCCTTGGCGTGATGTTCTGTAGGTGGGAGTAAGCCAGTGAGTTAAAAATTCCCATTACAGGTGATGCACGAGATTTTCGATGGTGTTGAAGTGATATTGTACCAATAGACAACGCCCTAGGACAGACCACGAGGAGGACTGGTATACTTGTACGGCGGTGGCTGGGTCGTGTTGTCTGCAGGTGAATTTATATATTTACAACTACATCTTCCTCCTTGGTCAATGCATTTCATAGCGAATTTTTTTTTTTATATCGAATCACGTAATAATAATAATAATAATTGATAGCTCTTACGTAGTAAAACTGTTTTTTACACAACAAACTCACGTAATCCAGGGTAAGCTATATTTAGTTATTTACTTACAAAATAGCGTGTTCGCTTTGTCACTTATTTGTAGAAATATGGTAACGACACAGTGACTAGCCACATATGTTTATCTTTCTTATTGCAGTGACCACATATTAATTTAGGATAAGACGTTTATTCGTCGGTATCTCATCCATGACGAAGTATTAATTATAGATCATCATGTTGTTTACTTGAAAACAGTGCGATATATATATTACCGGTATACATGCCAGTCGATCTAAATTTGCTTCTGTACTCCACGGCATAAGCCCATTAGAAGGAAGGATTGACGGATCTCTAGATATGGCTACGACCAACATCAGTACCAGCATTGATACTACAAACATGATCAATGATGCGTATGTGTTGTTATTATTATGAACAGGTGTTGCCGACACTAACATGCGAATATTAGCGAAAGATTCGAACATCTTGCATCTATTGAGTGAGTAGCTGGCGTAGCACATATATCATACCAACATATAATCACACATTGATGACTGCGAGCCTCCGTACAAGCGTATCTCCAAACGTCCTAAACTTCGTATATTATACATGAGTATGTGTGTGTTTGTATGCGTGTGTGTGTGTGTGTGTGTGTGTGTGTGTGTGTGTGTGTGTGTGTGTGTGTGTGTGTGTGTGTGTGTGTGTGTGTGTGTGTGTGTGTGTGTGTGTTCGTGTGGTGTGGTGTGATGTCGTGTATGTGTGCGTGTGCGTGTGCGTGTGCGTGTGCGTGTGCGTGTGCGTGTGCGTGTGCGTGTGAGTGTATGCGTGTGTTACAGATAGAAACAGAGAGTGAGAGAGACATTTGCCATTTCAAAAACCTACTTTGTATTCACCGAAGAAACATACAAATTGTCTTCCGCGTTGTGTTGGATCGGTTCGACCCAGGAAGAAAGACAATCAGGCCGCCTAGACATTGTATGATTTGTCTCACCGATTGTTTTCGTTTTGCACTGTCATGCTCGCATACGAATCGTGTTTTAAGGAGTTCGTACCATTTCCTCGCCAGATGATGCCATAATCACTCCTTTGAAAGAACATATAATTTTTTATAAGATTTAACCAGACGGCCACCCAGATATATTAGTCCAGATGGCAACCGGTAAAGGAAGCCTTTGGCTTATCGAAAGCCCAACTTGTGTTTATGTATCTCGCCTTTCTGAGTTATATGTCGATTTAATTTTTGAATATATTCACCCATAAAAAAAACTTTGTTATGGGCATATGCTTGGTAATTCATCGGACAGCGCTCATGCAATCCGCTTGAAAGCTAACTTCTGTGGTCACTATGCCTCTGCATTTAATCTTGTTTGTAGTATTGTTCACACTATTTCCTGTACTAGTACTATCACAGTGGTTCTTGTAATGTACACAAACTGTAACGATGAAGTGGGTTTAACTCTTTAACGTCAGGGCGATGCATTATCAGTAGGCGTAAAAAACATTCCAATTAGATGTAACAAAAATCATTATCATTGTAAGACAAAAATTACTTGACAGTCTCAAGCAAAGACGATACCTCAACAAAATGTCACCGCGTGTTTCCATTCACGCAACAAATAAAAACACTAAGGATGAAAACATTAGTAGTAATAATGCATATTTGAATGTCGTGTTTTACCTTGAAGTGAACGACAGTTATCGCAAACAGCCACTGTGTCTCCTATTTACTGATAAAAGTAAATGCTCTTCTTAATTTTGACTGTATACGTTTTCTTCTTACACGAATACTGAGTTTATTGTCATGACTCTGTGCTTGCTTGCGGGCTTTGTTTGTGTTAGTACATTAACGCTAACTCGGTGTTGACTTTTTGGAAATTAGATAGTTTGGTAATACTAAAACAGTGGGTAAAGATCATTAGATTTCGATCCAATATATAAATTCTTCCTGTAATTTGTGTAATTCAGTCAGTATTGTTTTGCAGAATACACAAACCATTATATTGAGTTGAGAAAACAAGTAGGCCTAGTTACCGACCAGTGTTAACGCACCATGATTACTATAGTTAATGTTAACTAGCTTAACTTAGCAGTGGAGAAACAAACTAGGGTTAAGCAGTTATTACGACTACGGAATTTAGATTTTGTTAATTCGTTTCCAAAGTGGCGCCCTCTTGAGGAGAACGATTTAGCATTCAATGTTTTCAGGTAGAAGATAGTCTCTCAAGGAAAACATAATATATCCGCAAAGACACAAAACAATATAAACAATCATCAATGTTTAGTTTTAATGTATAGCCGATTGCCAGAACTGTAAACCGCAGGAAGCGAATGGACGTAGAAAGAGACTGGTAGCTCTCGGGACCCGGGAGGAAATGCACGTACCATGACCTAATGCTAGTATATTAATTTAGCTTGCCAGGAGAGGCTGGTGCTGGTGGGTGTATATGGACGTATTGGTGAAGATCTTGTTCGTAATGTCGTCAACACCGATACACATACAAATACGTTTTCAGATCAATTTACGAAGTGTAAGTATGGTCTTTAGCTTTGTACTTATCCTTGGCTATGAGTTCTTAGAATATTTAAGGAATAAGTTTAGAGTTGTAGAATGCAATGTCGTTGACTATATTATATAGTTTCCAGTTGTTGTTTTAAGTTACACCATCACAAAAATGAAATAGTAGATGTTCAGATCTGTCTTTGAGACACACGAGATGGTGTTTGCGTTGGTTGCAGCAAACTCCTTTCTTGTTGTCACAACTGTGGCGTTTTATCTACAGTAACGGTAAAGGGTAATCTTATTTAGATTGTTTTAAGCGTGAAACTGAATAATGTCTCTTCACTCGTTGGAATGTAGCAACAGATTCCTACACGGGTGTTTAAACTTTCTTCCAAATGTCGGTGGCTGGTACCGTTCAAGTAGTGTTTGTCTTGATTGCGTTTGTCTTGAAACTGTTCCAAATGTGGCTGAGTTGAACGACGTAACGCTTTTTGTAGGGAAATGCCATACATAGGAGTAAAGTTCCAAGTTTGCTATTATATGGCTATAGGCCTAAACAGCCGCACAAAATAACACAAGAAGAGAACGGTGTTCCCAAACCAAATTTGTCGAAATGTAGTATATGTAATGCGTGGGTAGTTTATGCTATTGTAAGCATATTTGTTTGTAGCTGGCCTATTTAAATATTCGTTTCATTGACCATATCGATGTATTAGAAACAGAACATGTTTTACGTAAACCATATCATAAAATATTATGTTCAAAATCTTGATGAATACAAATAATAATAATAATATAATAAATCTAAATTATATAAATTATAAATAATAATATAAATTATAAATAATATTACAATAAATGTACTGATGATATTATAATAAATGATAATGAGGTTTTATGCTGCCCCGGTCTCTATTTGCCTTTGACAGCCTGTTGTCGACTTATGTGTCTATGTTCGCATCCGATGATGTCACTAGTAATAATCGCGGGTTGCTGATTTGACCTGAACGTTTCCTTCATGCCAGTGGAGGTTTTAGGTGCAGTGCAGTTTGCGGAGACTTACCACACACTCTATGTTTGATGAGCGTTGGCCCAATACGCTGGTATGGTGACAGCGAATCCTTTAAGCCGTAGGTTTTATGTCACCGTTTCCCTCTCCTAGACGGTTTGCTGCTCAAGGCTGAAGAGACATGTCCCCCTACTATTTCAAGCCGCCACTGGTAGGCCGCAGCGTGGTGGGTCTTTGCCTCGAACACTTACTCGTTAAGATCAATTGGTAAGTTTCCTTCCTGGCCGTGGATTTCAGCATGGAAAATGTCCGCGCAGTGATGCTGCGTTATCATCACCCCAGTCGCTTGGCCCGCCAGCTGAGACGGTTTCCCATGATGTGTGTGTGTGTGTGTGTGTGTGTGTGTGTGTTCGTGTGTGCGTGTGTGTGCGTGTGTGCATGCGTGCGTTCGTGTGTGTGTATGTGCTTGCGTGCGTGTTGATTGCGCGCGTGTGTGTGCTGAGGCAGAAAGAGCCGTCGTCCCATATATCCACTAACCAAATAAAGACTGTGACTGCTGACACCTGGTAGAATGATACTTCTTTCCACACTTCCTAACAATACCGTCGCTGGTGAGACAAATGCAACAAGCGTCGCCACGCGGCGTAGTCGGGCGAGACTCGACCATCAACAACTGTTACATCGACATACTACAACCCACAGTTAACGCTTTCACCAAACTGCATCCATTACGATGTCTACAGTATTCAGTTAACCACAGCGCGATGCCTTTCAAACAGCGATATAACGTGTGTCGCTATAAATACGAGTGATTGTTTTGCCAAAATAATATTAAGACACAGTCACTAAACAGTGAGTCAGTCACCGCGAACGTCGTGTAAAGTATTATTATGACGTACAAAGTCAATGCGTTGTACTAATCAATTACATCAAAGCAATTAGATACCAAGCACAATCTTATGACGATACACCATTTAAAATTGGATGGTGGCGCCATTTACTGGATTGAGTCTACAGTGCAGCAAATATGACCGCCGAGTCAGGACGGCGTCCTTATGGTGGCTCATGCTGTGGCGTTCGTCGAAAACACCAGAAAAACATTTTACATTACATGCAGTAACAGTGATCGTACACTGATCTGTGTATGTCAGTTAACTGTGAAGGTACCAAGCCACATAGACGTCTGACTATGACATTCATCACGAGCCTGCATATATACACATTTAATCTGGCTGATTATATATCTGATGTCTACATTGAACAGTGTCCACTGAACATGACACGAACATTACTTATATACATCACGTTGAAGAACACAACGTTATTTTACAAGATACTGAAATATGAACCTTGCTGCACAGATGTTGCAGCCTACTGGCATTAAACTATGAGACAACCAACTTCCAATATTACAAAAAGACTGTATTATGAGCAGAGCAGACTTCTTCATGGCTTGACTCCCATGGGCCATGGGGAGTAACGCAGAAAGCAGTCTTGCATTTGGTACTTTTATATTCAGCGACGGAATACTGCGAACAATTTATAAACATTACTTCATCAAGTTCACGTTAAAATGCAGAACATTAAGTAGTGACAATTAAGTACTGGTCAGTACTGCATTCAACCAACCTGTCACGACGCAGTCACACATAGACAGTGAACTAGGAGTACGAAGATTGCATTTCATTATTATGTATTGATCTGTTGAGTTTGTATGCTATTTAGCCAATATTTACTTATTAATAAAGTTTTTGATAATGCTATATGAATGGTTAATGTATATTTATTATAATGTTTAATGTGGTTGTAAACATTGCATAAATTATATAACTGTCTTCATAATTATGGACATTCTAGCCTTTTATTGAAATGTAGCGGTCAGTAGTTAGCGTGCTAATATTAGCCATTATTAACTTATTAATTAACTTACTATTAATGTGAAATGACTGGTTATTGTATGCTTATTACCGTAATTAATGTGATTTACTGCTTTCATAAATTATACAAATGTCTTCGTAATCATGGACATTATGGCCTTTTACTAAAATGTGTCTGTCGAGGTTGAGCACTAATTAGCCATTATTGACTAATTAATTAAATTCTTAGGATTTAGTAATGTTAATTTATTACCATTATTAATGTGGTTATACACACTGCATAATATGTATACATATCTTCATAATCATGGGCATTATGGCCTTTAATTGGAACGTGTTGGTCTGTTGAGTTTGCATGCTACATTACTAAAAAATAACTATTTAATTGCATTAATTTGGTTGTAATTAGTACTAGAAATATTAAATATTAATTTATAAATAAATTTATTACTTTAGTCAATGTATTTGAAAACACTGAACAAAGTATTTCAATATCTATATAAATTAAAAAAAGTTATGACATATTAAAGCAAATATTTATCCACAGAAAACACGAAAATTAATTAACATTTTGTCATTGTAAGAGATACAAAACAATTATGCTGTTTTACCGTCTTAAAATCACAATATCTTTTGATCTATTAAAGATATCTTAATAAAATAAAGAAGCCCAAGCATGATATTTAAGTTTTTGTTTAAGTGCCTACTGTAGTTTGTTTATTACATGTACCTACCCAAATATAATATGTAATAGAAAATAGGTGGTGAAATAGCGAAGATTAAACCGCGTATTTAAGTAATGTTTGCAGTTCCACCGTGTATATATATATATATATATATATATATATAATATATATATATATATATATATATATATATTATACATATATACACGGTGGAACTGCCACCGTTACTTAAATACGCGTACGTACCATGTGCTCACCAGAACAACATCGACTGACAGTGTCAACAACAGCCATCTGATTTGTGTCCCGGCGCCTGGCAGTTTTTCGGCGTTGTTGCTATGCAACTCCATTAGTCTGACACTGGCACATCACTTCACCTCGCTGATTCTTTGGGATAGTGAAACATGCGTCTGAGTAGTGACTGCTGCCTCAAATACGTAATGTATTAACCGTTTTTCTATCTGTTTACATGGGCGCCACAACGCTGTTAGCTCAACGGCGCCAGACGGCGCCACGCAATAATCAATGGCTGCCCCATTGTTACTGCGTATTGTGACTATGCTTGGTATCTAATTGCTTTGATTACATTCAAATATTGCTATGGTTATATGCATTATTTTATATGTGTATTACGTATGCAATAGAATATACATGATATAATTACGGCTAAATGTGCGCCTCGTTTACCGCATGCGTGTGTGTTCATCTACTTCGAGTAATCATCGTGATGAATTATGCGTTAAAGCATAAACACAATTGCACAATGTCGTATGTTCACACAGATAACGAATGCTGGGTGATTCTAGATAAGTTTTTTTTCATTATGTGAACATCTTGTGTCAAGAAAAGAAGACTGACTCTATAGCCATGCATCGCTGAAAAAGTGGATTTAATTTGCCTCGATCGCATAAGACTGTCACGTTAAGATCGTGTCTGTCCTAGTGTCTGGCGGTGGGACAGTCAGTTGTAGATTCAGATGCACAAGAAAGACAGCTTATAGTCTGATGACATCTGCGCAACAAACCAGATAATATGTTAATCGCTCAAGATCAGGACAACGGCAGTGGTCAGATTTGTCATTTGTTTTATCGTATATTATGTTGCCGTGTACGGTTGCGAATTACTCAGCGACGCCTAATCTAATATGAGCATCCATAAAACCTGTCCTCTCGTGAAACGTATATCCGCCACATAACAGTATGCCTGGAGCATTGGCGTGTATGCAACCAGAACGTACTCGAACGATGACACATTTTAAAGCGTTGGTTCAAATGTACACTAAATCAATTGTTCTCACTATTTTCTTCCTCACTCCTCTTGCTTACATAACGACATATTTATTTCGTTCATTACAATGGCAATTGTACAGAGTCGTTACAATAAATCTAGTTCAGTAATGATACAGTTACCTCCCTTTTTAATAATAATAATGGTTTATTATAGAAACTATGATACATTCCAATCAATTACACACATAGATTGCCATGGTTTCTGTAACGAGGGTATAAAGCCACGAGTGGCTGATTAGCCCTCACAATACATGTAATACATATGTAAATTTCATGGTGCAAGATAACAATTTGTGTGATTGAAGAAAGAAGAAAAACAGCAACATGAATCACAGCAGTACTATTTTCATGAATACTTCATTTAAAATTGCAACAAAGAATGCTATTTATATAAGTTATTAATATTATCTACTAGCAAAAATTTCTTGATTTGACGTTTAAACGTTGCTAATGCATAATTACAATTACAATCCACTGTTGTCGCCATATAGTTCCATAATTTAACATCTCGATATCTAATGGTTTTACATAATGCACTACTTTTTGAAATCGGCACATGTAATAATTCTGGTGTCCTATGTTCGTGTAGTTCGTTATTTCTAATGAACATCCTTGTCATAGCTGACGGAAACATATTCTTAACGATTTTGTACATAAACGGCACAACCGTGTATTCGTAGATTTTTCTTATTGGTAAAATGGACAGCTTTTTGAAGAGTTGATCTGTGTGCACTCTGTATGGAGCTGACATAATTAACCGAATTGCATACCTTCGCAATTTGAATAGAGAACTAAGATGTGTATTATATGCTCCTCCCCACACTTCGACACAATAGGTTAGATATGGATATAAAAATGTACAGTATAATGTTAGAAGGGATGATCTACTCATATTTTTTCTAGCTTTACTTATAATTCCAACAGCTTTGCCTATTTTAAATTGTATATACTGTATATAAAAAGACCAGGACAAATTAGCATCGATTAGAATTCCTAAGAATTTTGTGATTTCAACTTGACTAATCTGTAGTCCATCAATAAGGATGGCTATTGGATACCTTTTTATTTATTACAGCGTAAAATGCTGTATTTAAAAAATCATTTCTAATTTATGTCTTTTCATGCATTTGCGATATTTTTGTATACGCCAGACATGTATGTTTTCATGGCTATATAAAACATCATATTACATACAAGCTGTATATGTAAAAACACATTAGTAATTTAACCCTACAGAGGAGGCGTACTTTAGCAACACCAGGTTTAACTTGTGTGTGGCGCCATGCAGTGGATAGCGAAAACCCAACCCAACAGTAGAATTACGATTGTGGAAATGTCATAGCTTAGTTGTGGTAGTGATGGCGTGTACCGAACAGTTTCTAAGCACTTCGTATACATTGCTAAATGCAGCTGTGTTTACTGAACGCAATTCTCGAGCAGTAGGTTACGCTGAATGCTTCCTAGTGAAGTCGAGATGGTGTTCAAATGAACTAGTCTGCCAGGGAATGAAGTGTAAACGCTTTGCACAGTCCAGAGGACTGTATACCGCTGCATATAAGAAAATACCTTCTATGGAATACTATACTATTTATTGTGGTTTCCTGAATCTGAGTTTGTTGTGTTATCAGCAGTGGGCTGTCATTAAACAAAAGCAAAACCCGCAAATGAAAACTGACTAAGGATAATAAATCACCTGGAGTGGAGATGAGATTCCGCCCAAACTTCTATTGGAAATTGTAGAACAAATTAGCATACCACTTGCAACAGTTTTCAACTTCATTTGAAGAGGGAGTGTTTCCATTAGAATGGAAAGTAGCAAACATTATAGCGTTATTTAACAAAGGCTCCAGAAACAAGTCAGAGAACTACAAACCAGTGAGTTTAACGTCAGTGATTTGCAAATTATTAGAAAGACTAATTAAACACCGTATGGCAGATTTTCGTGTTAAACATAACTTGTTCAACCCATCTCAAAATGGGTTTCTAAAAGCGAGGTCATGCTTAACAAATATATATGTCATATTTTTTGGAAGATATCACTAAGTGTGTAGACGAGGGATCACCTGTAGATATCATCTATTTAGATTTTCAAAAAGCTTTCGACAAAGTGCCACATCAAAGATTACTGCTTGGCATAGGAAATGGTTTAATTAACTGGATAGAAAAATGGCTAATTGACAGAAGACAACGTATTTGATGGGGAGCCTCCAAACTGCAAATCACGTTTGAGTGGGGTACCGCTGGGATCAATACTGGGACCTACATTGTTCTTAAAATATATCAACGATTTGGACGATGATATATCGAGCAAGGTGTTGGAATTTGCGGATGATACAAAACTGTTGAGAAGGATTAAACGTGAAGGAGACAGCAGTTAGAAGATGATCTTGACAGATTTATAAAATGGTCTGAAAAATGGCAAATGTTGTTCATTTTTTGGAAATGTAAATGCCTCCATACAGGACACGGGAACGGAGATGTACAATATACAGTGGGAGGTTTTGTACTGAGTACTACTGTAAAAAAAAAGGATTTAGGGTTAACCATTGCGGTATTGCCGCTTCAAATGGAAATCAGATCATTGGATTAATTAGGCGAAATATAACGTACAAGGAAAAGGAGCTAATAATACCGTTGTACAAAACAATAGTTAGGCCTCATTTATAATATTGTATTCAAGCTTGGAGGCCATATTACAGGAAGGACATAGATATGCTAGAAAGAGTACAGAGGAGAGCAACTAAAATGATACCAAAACACTGAGGGATCTTAGTTACGAAATACGCCTAAAGGAGTGTGGTTTAAAAACACTAGAGACCAGGCGATTGAGAAGAGATCAGATGGAAATGTTTAAAATACTGAATGGTTAATAAACAATAATTATAGAAATAATTTTTTTCTCAGTTAACAAAGATAGAATGACCAGAGGACATGAAGGTACATTAGTAAAGGACCAGTGTAGATTAGACATAAGAAAGTTTTCATTCTCACAAAGGACTGTAAATGAATGGAACAGATTATCTCCTGATTGTGTTGGTGCTAGTAGCGTGAATATGGTTTTAAATCAAATAGACCCATACCTCAGAAAGGCGGAATACACGTATATAAAAAGGGTTGAACTCTCGATAAGCCAAAAGGCTTCCTTGTCCAATCTAGAGTTAATTTTCTGGATGGCAATCTTGTTAAATCTTGTTGAATTGCTGGTTCGTATAATTCAATGATCCTCAACCATTTTTAGGTCGAGGAACACTTTCAATCTTTGCGGCACTCCAAAGTAAATTGCACCGTGTCAAAATGTATTATATTTTTGTCTAACATTGTCATATTATTGGCGACAAAAAAAGTTCGAGCTGGACGTAAATCTTCATGCGTTTGCATTTAACTGTTAAGTCAATCTCGCACGTTTTTACGCGTTGATCACGATAGTCCAAGGAGTACAATCTCAGATATCGAAGACATCGGTCATTGTGCGTCGGATCTACGGAGATATAGACGGTTTTTATAGTCTTTATATACGATTTGCGATTTTACTTATTTTATCGCCCGTTGTCATGGCGATCGACAACGTCGTCATCAAACAACAAACTGTTATGTTTCTATATCAACCGAGTGGACATTTTGCCTCGATCTGTCCTAAACCGCATTGTTTTAGACAATTTTACAGATGATGACATTGCAACTGCCAAATACGTTTTATATGCTCCGTGCCAAAGAACCATCGTCGTATTAAAAACGACAAGGGTCTGACAAGAATAAACACAACGTCGACGACATCTCGAAACTCCTTGACGAAATTGATCAGGACAATATTCTTATATACGTCGCTCGTGATCATGATAAATTGCCTACATTATCACGTGAAATCATTCAATGCAGAAATAAACAGTGTGACACTGATGAATCCTACAGACAACTCGCTCATTCGGTGTCCGCATTGTCTACACAAATTTCTACGCTGGTGTCGTCACTTATACCAGCAATACAACCTGTGACCCAGCCCGCTCGCACTACAACTTCACAACCCGTTGCTGCTGCTGCACTGTCAACTCCACGACCCGCCGCTGCGGCTGTATCAACCTCACGACCTGCCGGTGTATCAATTCCACGACCCGCGACTGCCACTGTATCAATATCACGACCTGCCGCTTCTACTGTATCAACCTCACTACCCGCCGCTGAAGCTGTATCAACATCACGACCCGCCGGTGCTGCTGTGTCAACCCCACTACCTGCTGCTGATGATGTGTCAACCGCTCTACCACAACCAAAATCAACCACGGGTTACATCACTCCTCCACCACTGTGGATCGTGGTTGTCGCAAGAAATGCCAAAACAACGTCCAAGTCGGCCTTATCCAACACGTCCAAACCGTCCTCGTCTAAATATAAACCACATACCATGACTACAGGCAAATCTACCAAGTGTGGACTCAAATGTGCTCCTGTTCGACTCATATCTGCTGAATACTTCTTAACAGGATTTCATGCAGATACAACTTGTGCCGAAATTTCTACTTATGTGACAACTATTTTGAACATGAAATGCTCATATGAACGCTTACCAACTAAACTTGACTCTTATTCATCCTTCAAACTCTGTGCGGACATTGCTAAAACGAACTTACTCTATGATGCCAATCTCTGGCCTGCTGGAACAAAGATTGGACGGTACTTTCCGCCTAGGAAGCACACAACAACAGATTCGACTCACCTGTAAAATGTCAACTCCGTATTGCTTCATTTAATGCCAGAAGCATACGGAACAGTGCTTACGACGTGCTTAACGTTTTAAAATCCTGTGATATTCTTGCAGTGCAAGAACATTGGCTCTCCAAACAGTGCCTTTCCTATCTCAATTCTGTTCACCCTGATTTCAGGTATTAGTTCTATTGATTTTTGTGATGGTTTGAGTGGACGCCCTCATGGCGGGCTTTCCTTTTTATGGAGATGTTCACTCGACCCATTTATTGAACCTATAATTTATGACGATGAGAAAAGACTCCTTGGTCTAAAAATCAACACGTCTAATGCCACTATTCTGATTCTTAACGTATATTTACCGTATCAGAGTGATTACAATTTCAATGAATATCAAGCTCTTTTAGGCAAGATAAGGCTATAAGCGATTCATTTTAATCTGTTAACATATTAATCATTGGGGATTTTAATGAGGAAATTAACAAGCCCGGTCTGTTTTCTCCACTTCTCAGTGCTTTTATTAATGAATGTCACCTTATTCCAAGTGACATTAAGTGTCTCCTTTCTGATGCTTTTATTTATGTCAGTGATGCTCATGGCTCAAGGAGTCGGCTCGACCATGTGCTCTGCACTCACTCCTGTCACTCATCAATCTCTGATATGGTAGTTAATTATGATTGTGTCTCTTAGGACCACCTACCCTTATGCTTTACCATATCTGTCAACTTATTACCTACTTCTGAAGCATCCACTCAGGAGCAAATTCGACAGCCTTGTCCTATGTGTGGGGGGGGGGGGCTGCCACTCACCAATATTTTCACAACTATTACACTCAAACCAGTGTGCTTTTATCTGCCATTGATGTACCTCATGATGTTTTACGCTGTACCGACCCGAATTGTAATGATAAAGGCCATCAGATACTGCTATGCAAATTTTATGAAGACATTATTAATTCACTCAGAGATGCCTCTGAAGTAATTCCTACTAAGTCGCATAACATGTCTTCAAAGCAGTCCGTTCTTGGTTGGAATGATATGGTCAGAGACTCCCACCAGGTTGCTAGAGAGTCTTTCCACATATGGCGGTCTGCAGGGAGTCCCCGACACGGTCCTTTGTATGACATAATTAAAATCAAACGTGCTCAATTTAAGCATAATAACAGACTCCGTGAAAAAATGCTAAAGCTCTTAAAGCTGAACGACTTGCTTCAAAACTAAGCAGTAATGACTTTAAAAACTTCTGGAAAAATACCAAACAAATGAAGTTGCCAAATCCTAGCAATGTTGGCGGTGCATGAGGTGCTGAAAATGTAAAGAATATGTGGCTTCATCACTACCAGTCTCTACTTAATTCTGTACCTGGCTCTTCATCACATACTAAAAAGATTGACATGTATTGCACAATATACAATTTAATGACCAAATGATGGTTGGTGCTAAAGAAATACAAGAAATAATTCAGGCGATGCCTACAGGAAAAGCTCCTGGATATGACTGTATAAGTAATGAACATTTTAAGTATGCCAATGAAAAAAACTGCATGTTTATGTCACTGCTATTCAGCAGCTTGTTAATTCATGGGTTTTTACCAGATGCTATGATGGTCACAATAATAGTTCCAATAATTACAAACAAAGCTGGTGATTTGTCTGACAACAATAACTACAGACCTATTGATCTTGCTAGTAAATTATTTGAATCTTTAATATTATCAAGGGCTAACATTTTCTTCACAACGTGTGCCAACCAATTTGGATTTAAAAAGCATCACTCAACTGAGATGCTCATTTTTCTATTAAAAGAACTTTTTCGACACTACAAAGTGAATGGCTCTTCTATGTATGTCACTATGTATGTTGGATGCCTCCAAGGCCTTCGACAAAGTGAACCATAGCAAGCTATTCATTAAACTAACTGACCGTGGCTGTCCTGCTTTCATTGTGCGCATTCTGTATCACTGGTACAGTACCCAGAAATTCACTGTCAGATGGTGTCAGAGCTTTTCTAGATTTGTTACTGTCTCAAATGGTGTTAAACAAGGTGGAATCCTTTCTCCCCACCTTTATAATGTGTACATGGATGACTTAAGTGTAAATCTTAACAAATTACAAATTGCATGTCTTTATGAAGGCACCATAATCATTTGATGTATGCAGATGATCTCTGTAATATTTCACCCAGTGTCTCTGGGTTGAGAAAACTAACAGATTGTTGTGCCATGTATGGCGAAATGTTTAACATAATATATACTGCCAACAAATCATATTGTATGGTTATTGACAACAAAGCGCAAGACATGAAAAATAGTCATCCTGTCACTCTCAATAATCGGCCGTTACCTCACACTATTACATGTAAATATCTGGGTCATATAATTAACAATAATCTTACTGACTATGACAACATTGCCAGACAAAAGATCCCCCTATGCTCAGGCCAACGTCTTAGCACGAAAATTTCGCCTTTGCAGCTCTACCATTAAAACTTACCTATTTCTCTCTTACTGATGTACATCTCAAGTCTTTGGTGTAAATTTAAAAAAAACAGAGTTTGAAAGAGATTACTTTAGCCTATAACAACAGTTTTAGAATTGTACACAATTTGTCACCGCGCTGCAGTGCAAGTTTTATGTTTGCTACAAACTGTGTTAAATCTTTTAATGAACGTATGCGTTCATCCATATATAGCTTATTATGTCGTCTTGAACGGTCTGAAAATCCACTTTTTGTGAATAATTGTTATGCTGATATACATTTTAGAAGTCCTATGTTTAAATATTGGACTACCCAATTGTATACTTAAAGTTGAACGCACGTTATATATAATAATAATAATAATAATAATAATGTATTTATTTCAGACAATCATGATGTCCATATATACAAATACATCAATAAAAGTATGTAAATAATATAAAAATACATAGATAAGAACAATGTTTAAAAATTATATAAATCCCGGACCCACTGGTGCCGCAGTTTCGAAGTACAATACACGTCGCTAGTTTTAATGCTATAAATAATGGGATTCAAAGACATGTCAATCCTATTCATTAAGCTAAAAATAGCCTTTCTGATTACACATATATATATATATCTTATTAACCATCTATTTTTATTTCATGTGCATCTATATCTTTGTATTTTAGTTATTTATTACTTATTTTTTATTTACTTGTATTCTATGTACATATGGACTTTTGTCTGAAATAAAACATTATTATATTATTATTAACAACATTTTATTAGAAACACGAATAAACACCTCCTTTTTCTTCACGAATGAACAACATCTGACAAACTTAGAATAATCAAATCAAGATTGTGCACCACTTGGCGTATAACAAATATTACAAACAATGATATCAACTAATATTACATTATGCTAGAAACTCACTGTCACGGATTAGCGAGGTCTCCGTACACTAGATGGCTCGGTCTAGTAGGGTTCTTATATATCAAGGTCAACGCATATGAGAAAGAACGGTTTTCGTGAACAAGCAACAAAGAACGAGGAACATTTAATAAACTTTATTACAAGATATCTACCTTTTGGTAAATATCTCGATTAACAAAATAAACAGAATAAAGAAATCCCGTAACCAAATCTTAATAGAACATAATAAACAATAACACTGAATCTTTCGATTATCAATTTCCACTTCCTTTCTAAGGTGGACTATACCGCTATACGACCATACACTAGGCGCCAAGTGTTATCTAAGAATAACTCCCATAATATAACTACGCAGTATAAGCTAGTCCTCGCGGACTCTCATTACAGCAATATGTTACAACACACATATATTTATATATATATATGTGAATACTTCATGGGTAATAATACCTCACTTCAAAACCCACAGATAACTACTAATCATAATACAGCAAATAATAGATACGTTCAATCAGAAAATAAACATTTCTACTGGGCTAGTCCCATCTCGAATATATACGAACGTTTGTTGAAGTCAACACGCCGAGCTCAAAACAACAATAGAATGGTGTATCTCGGGCGCACGAGTGATGATGCCGGGCACTTGACGATTGCCGTCGTACGCCGCGAATTCTAGAGTCGCGTCCGTTCAATGATCGCACGATCGCAACGATTGCGAAGTCAGTTGAATACGTTCAACTGAAAGACGAAGCCGGGCAGTAGACGCTTGCCTCCGGCCGCTACGAATTCGAACGAGAGGTCTTGTTTTGTCGCAAACGATCGAGAAGTCGGATGAACGGGTTCGCGCAAATGACGCCTGGCAGAATACGTTTACCGCCGGCCGCTACGAGTCGCATTCGGTCAAGCTTTCTGACGATATCGCTGTGAGACCGCTGTTCGAGGATGGCCCGTGCTGGATGAGCGCGTCGCGATTATCGCTCATCGACGCAAATACGTTGGGGCCGACCGGAACGTTGTCTCAAAGTACTGCTGACGTGGCGGCATGGTTTCTTCGAAGTTCGATCGAATAGTCACTCTGGACACTGAATATTACACACATACAAAAGCTTGGGAACGTAACCCACGTTAACGATTCCCACCACGCTTTACGACTTTCCTTGCCATACTCTTGGCAGCAGGGCAACCTGTCTAGTTCAACCCTGGATCTGTCCCAGTCCTTCGCCAGCGCCCAGATGGCGAAATGCGTACACCAAACGTTTATATAAGCAGACCTGATTACACATCATATGACAGGTTTCCATCATTTCTATTGGCTAATGCAATATACAATTCAAACAAGGCATTGTGGAACACCCTCTCTAAGATTACAGTGAAACCACCTGCTTGCCTGGAAACACTAGCAACATAATACCACGCTTCACTGAGCGCATCTGCAACCGAGTTGCCGTAATTACGTAACTAGGGCGGTTGGTCAACAATATGTCTATCTACTGGCTTACATTCCTCATTTCCAAAATTAGACCTCAGGAAAGTAGATTAAACATTCAGAAATAGCAGAAATGCTACATTACCCCCCGCTAAGAATCTACTTCCTGAACAAAAGTATTAAGAAATAAATTCAATACACTAATTTAATATATTACATTTAATACATTAAATAACCTGGCGATCACTCGCCGAACTAGTAACTATTTAATTGCACAAAATTGTTTTATGATACTTCATTGTCTCAACTAATTTGATGGAACCTACATCTATTCCATTCGGCTTAGGTAGTCTGCAGTTATGTTATCTGTTCCAGGGATTGACTCTACCCGGAAACGGTAGGGTTGGACTTTAAGAGCCCATCGCATAACTCGATTGTTTGTCAACTTCGCAGTGTTTAGGAATTTCAGGGATCGTTGATCACACTGCACAATGAAACTTCGCCCATATAGGTATAAGTGAAATTTCTCGAGTCCCCAAACAATTGCCAGACATTCTCTTTCTACTACTGAATATCGCCTTTGCGTGGGATTGAGCTTCTTGCTCGCAAACGCGACTGGGAATAAGACTCCGTTATTCTCTTGGAGTAACATTGCTCCGAGTCCGGTATCGGACGCATCTGTACGCAAGACAAAGGGTATGTTTACGTCAGGCAATTTGAGGATAGGCGCCTTACACAGGGCCTGCTTCAGTTGAATGAAGGCCTTATCCGCCTCATCATTCCAACTTACCTTGTTAGGCTGTTTTGCCTTTGTGAGATCAGTCAATGGAGCCGCGATTCTGGAATACCCATTAACAAACTTCAGGTAATATCCTGCCAAACCTAGAAAAGACCTCACTTGTTTCTTCGTGGTAGGAATGGGCGCATTCCTAATCTTGTTTACCTTGTCTTCCTGGGTCTTCACTTCTCCTTAACCTACTTGGTGTCCCAGGAAATCGACGGATTCAAACCAAAGATGACACTTCGACGGTTTTATAGTGAGACCCGCTTGTCTCACTCGGACGAACACTGCCCGCAGTGTTGATAAGTGATCGGCCCATGTTGAGGTGTGAATCAATACATCGTCAACATAATTGGTAACACAACCGAGGCCATCTAAGAGTATGCGCATCATGCGACTGTACGATGCGCCGGCGTTGACTAGACCGAAAGGCATGACGCAGAATTGGAACAACCCTTGGAGAGTACAAAATGCGGTTTTCTCCTTATCTTCCGGTTCCATCCTTATTTGCCAGTAGCCTTTGCAGAAATCTAGTTTGGACAAGTACCTATCCTGCCCCACCTCAGCCAAGATAGTATCGGGATTTGGCATAGGTTCTGCATCGAATTTAGTAACCTTGTTTAACTGGCGAAAATCTACTACCGGTCTGTATGTGGAGTCAGATTTACGAATTAGTAACAAAGGCGATGAATACGGTGAATGAGATGGCTCAATCACGCCCATTTCTCGCATCTTCTCAACCTCCTGTTTTACCACTCCCAATTTGGCTAATGGAATAGGGTACGGTTTGCATCTCACGGGACTAGAGGACGTTACCTCAATGGCATGGGACAAGAGACTAGTTTGCCCCGGAGTACTCGAAAATATGGAAGGAAATTCTTCCATTACCTGTTTCAAGTCTCGTGTCTGATCAGGTGATAAACTATCACTCACATGGACGTCCCCAATGTTTTCCTCTCTCTCAGGAATGGGAAAATCCTCATCAGTCTCACATTCAGGTTGTTCTTCGACAACAGCAGCTAAACCTAGCGTCTCCACATTACCTCTCTCTGTCAACAAATCTATCGCTACCTTTTCAACGGGCGTGTTTACGATGGGAATCAATTGTACAGGATCCTTAGGGACATTGTCTCGACTAACGGTCTTCTGACAGATGTCACATGACTGGCAGAATCTACGAACATCACCTATTATCCCTGGCCAGTAGAAGTTAAGGAGGATTCTGTCTAGCGACTTCTTCATTCCCTGATGTTCAGATAGGATGGTTTCATGTTCTAACGTCATGACACGATTGCGCAACACTCGGGGAACTACTAGTTGTTTCACAGTCTCACCCTCTTTCTCTTTCTGATACAAGCGATAAAGGAGCCCCCTTTCGATCACGAATTGACTTGATTGTTCTCCCTTAGGTTTCCCTTTAGTCTCTTCAGCCGAATGAAAGCATTTCTTTAAGGTCTCATCCCCTTTTTGCTCTCTCAAGAAATCATCGGCAGATATACTCGCACCAACAACTTGAGGCACTATCAAAGGTTTTGTGGGTTTAGAAAGGCGCTCCCGTTGAGCACGGGTTTCTACAGCACAACCAGTGACTGGGGTGTCATTCAAAGGGGCTACAACTGTAACGGGGACACCATCTGACTTGGTTACTCGAAAAGGAGAACCTTTACTGTTATCGGAACAGGGCAAATTTAGTTCATGAACATTGCCAATGACTAAATAATAAACGGGGTTGTTTAGACATAGGGCTTCAATTTCTCCTGTGAAAAAGGGAGTACTCACATAGCACCGGGCAGTCGGGACTTCAATGACGGATCGGTCCATCAACATAAGGACTTTGGTTTTCCCAGTTAACTGATCTTCCGGAACTAGGCTACGTCGTACAACGACTCCGTTACACCCGCTGTCGCGTAGTACTTTCACTGGGGATCCCCCCACATACCCCTCGACAACAGGTAAGTTACAACTGTTTTCATGTTGTACACAAGCACTAGCAATTACGGGGATCTTACATCCACATTGCAACGTGACATCAGTCCCACCCACAGGACATTGGTGACTAGGGGAATTCTGGTTTAGCACAACTGCACAATTCCCAACCACTGGTTTCATCCTTTGCGGTGGAGGATTCCTATTCTGCACTCCCACTGTACATTGTCTCGCGATGTGACCTGGCCGATTACAAAGGAAACATGTACGCGGGGGAGGAACGGGCCGCGGGGTAGGGCTAGAAATAGGGTATCTCCCCTCCCCTGATCTACTTTTCGGGACGGGTGAAGGGACGGGAGTGGGTCGGACTCGGTCTCTACGATTTTCCCGTTTACCATATGATGAATGGGCATCTGTAAATGTTCTCACCAACTCTAACAAATTCTCTTTCCCCATCGGTTTGTGTTCTCTCAGAAACACGGACAGTTCCCTAGGGCACATAAACAAGAATTGCTCTCTCAGAATGAGTTCCTTAAGGCCCTCGAAAGACTCATTAATGTTTGATAAAGAAATCCACTGAGTCAAATAATGCTCCATACGAGCAAAATACTGCGACACTGTTTCGGTCGAATTTAGAGAACAGGTGTAAAACTTCTTACGAAAATCGCCTACAGTCAGTCGGTACCATCCTAGCAATGCTTGCTTTAACTGGTCATAATCGTTGGCCACGGAAATCGGGGAACGGGAATAAACTTCCAGTGCATGACCGGTTAACAATGCGCTCAGAAATATAGCGTAATTCTCACGCTCCCAACCCTGGTTTTCAGCATATCTTTCAAATCGCTGGAGATATGCATCAATCGAATCCCTGTCTTCGTTAAAACAGGGTATCGGAGGACTACGGACTCCCTTAGTAATGGCTGAAGCATTACTCACCGAATCTCGGTTCTCTACGGTCGTAGCCTCGTTGTGGAGCCAGGCCATCTTTTCTTCATGCTCCATTTCACGCGCGCGTATCTCCATATCGGTCTGGAGCCTCTCTTTCTCCATATCAGCCTGGAGCCTCTCTTTCTCCGCCTCGCGAGCGGCCTGTCGCTCAGCCCGGGCGGTTCCTTGTTCATCACGAACAAATGCCTGAAGTTCGGGACCTGTTAACCCTAACTTCTCGCCTAACTCAATTAATTGAGCCAGATCCATGTTTGCAAACTAGTGCAACACACGAAACAATCACTACTAAACGGATATCACGTTTAAGTAATACACAAGGTCAATCACCTATAAACCACAAAAGTGCTAGCTACGCTACAACACTCCACACAATCTTCTCATAAGATTGGAATAATGAAATCACTGTACGATTTCATCCACGCCGTGTCAACTATCAACACACGGAAATTCTGTGGGACTTTAATCTACCCAATGCCAACTCGGCAATTGCAACAAGTAATTCAACTTCCTCGTACAGCTGAAAATTAACAAAGCTCCTACTTACAATAATTATACGATTAATTCATGGTCCTTTACTGTTGCAATAACAAGTCTAACGCCTCAAAACGTGAATGACACACTATAAATGTAACGAGAAATATGGGACTCAGAATTATGTCCGGGCAGAAACGACAAGGGGCATGTGAATTACCCTACACTACAGCTACTGGAATAGATGTAGGTTTCGTCTCTAGCCACGGAGCAACGCTGACACACCACGGAACCAGAGTGCAGCTAAGTTCTCAGGCATGTTCTATGTTGCCGTCACGTGTTACCCGCAATTCATAGCGTTGACAGAAGATGTTATTTTAATTTTCCCCTCGCCGGAATCCCGCGTACGAGCCCCCAATTATGTCACGGATTAGCAAGGTCTCCGTACACTAGATGGCTCAGTCTAGTAGGGTTCTTATATATCAAGGTCAACGCATATGAGAAAGAACGGTTTTCGTGAACAAGCAACAAAGAACGAGGAAAATTTAATAAATTTTATTACAAGATATCTACCTTTTGGTAAATATCTCGATTAACAAAATAAACAGAATAAAGAAATCCCGTAACCAAATCTTAATAGAACATAATAAACAATAACACTGAATCTTTCAATTATCAATTTCCACTTCCTTTCTAAGGTGGATTATACCGCTATACGACCATACACTAGGCGCCAAGTGTTATCTAAGAATAACTCCCATAATATAAATACGCAGTATAAGCTAGTCCTCGCGGACTCTCATTACAGCAATATGTTACAACACACATATATTTATATATATGTGAATACTTCATGGGTAATAATACCTCACTTCAAAACCCACAGATAACTACTAATCATAATACAGCAAATAATAGATACGTTCAATCAGAAAATAAACATTTATACTGGGCTAGTCCCATCTCGAATATATACGAACGTTTGTTGAAGTCAACACGCCGAGCTCAAAACAACAATAGAATGGTGTATCTCGGGCGCACGAGTGATGATGCCGGGCACTTGACGATTGCCGTCGTACGCCGCGAATTCTAGAGTCGCGTCCGTTCAATGATCGCACGATCGCAACGATTGCGAAGTCAGTTGAATACGTTCAACTGAAAGACGAAGCCGGGCAGTAGACGCTTGCAGCCGGCCGCTACGAATTCGAACGAGAGGTCTTGTTTTGTCGCAAACGATCGAGAAGTCGGATGAACGGGTTCGCGCAAATGACGACGCCTGGCAGAATACGTTTACCGCCGGCCGCTACGAGTCGCATTCGGTAAAGCTTTCTGACGATATCGCTGTGAGACCGCTGTTCGAGGATGGCCCGTGCTGGGTGAGCGCGTCGCGATTATCGCTCATCGACGCAAATACGTTGGGGCCGACCGGAACGTTGTCTCAAAGTCCTACTGACGTGGCGGCATGGTTTCTTCGAAGTTCGATCGAATAGTCACTCTGGACACTGAATATTACACACATACAAAAGCTTGGGAACGTAACCCACGTTAACGATTCCCACCACGCTTTACGACTTTCCTTGCCATACTCTTGGCAGCAGGGCTGTCTAGTTCAACCCTGGATCTGTCCCAGTCCTTCGCCAGCGCCCAGATGGCGAAATGCGTACACCAAACGTTTATATAAGCAGACCTGATTACACATCATATGACAGGTTTCCATCATTTCTATTGGCTAATGCAATATACAATTCAAACAAGGCATTGTGGAACACCCTCTCTAAGATTACAGTGAAACCACCTGCTTGCCTGGAAACACTAGCAACGGAATACCACGCTTCACTGAGCGCATCTGCAACCGAGTTGCCGTAATTACGTAACCAGGGCGGTTGGTCAACAATATGTCTATCTACTGGCTTAACATTCCTCATTTCCCAAATTAGACCTCAGGAAAGTAGATTAAACATTCAGAAATAGGAGAAATGCTACACTCACCATTATCAAACCATTATCACCCATACATCCGCTACCCTTATTGATAACATACTTATATGTACGACATACAACCTCATTTGTTCATTCTGGCATATTATATAGTTATTTATTTGATCACCTACCTATATTTTGTTTAATTGACAAGCTGTAAAAATCAAATGAGCCGTTAATATTCAAACACAGACCCATGTCTGACAAATCCATTGGTCATATAACATCTACACTACGCGAAATTGAGTGGACGTATTTATACCAGTTAGATACAAATAATGCGTTCAGGGAATTTACTAGAAAACTGAACCATGTTTTTCAAATTTTCGCGCCGGAGAAAATTGCTAAAGTTAATCCCAAATAAGTAATACGGAATGAGTGGATGACTAAAGGTCTATTAAAATCGTCAGTAACATCAAACAAACTCTATAGGAAATGTTTCGGCAAATCTAAGACACATTCTACTTATATCCGTTATGTGCATTATAGAAATACGCCTTCCCAACAGCTATTTTAATTAATAAATCAATAGGAGAGGGAATAGTGTCTGACGAAATAAAAATAGCAAAAATTATATCTGTCTATAATTCTAAAGCTACTGATGACTATTCTAATTATAGACCAATATCTTTGTTACCTTCAATTTCTAAAATACTGGAAAAAGTTGTACATAGAAGGACTTCTATTCTACTTAGGTATTATACCATCTTCTGAGTATGTTGTTGTTGGTACATATACTATCTTCAGTTTGTAGCGCTTTGTTTTGCATAGAACAAGTTCTGCTACTCTCGGGCTGATGCTCTTAACCCTCACTATATTGCCTATCCATCTCTTGTTTATGAGAAAGCCTACTCCTCCTTGGCCGTTGTTCGCTGTGGAATGGTATAGTAGATGGCCGCTTTGTAAGGTAGTGAAGCATTCCTCTCTTCTTCGGACTTATCCGATCCCAATCACATCCCATACCAACTTGGTTTCCCTAAGTTCTTCCTCTAATTCTTGTAACTGTTCATCTCTTAATAGTGTTCTTACGTTATATGTTGCTATCTTCAGTCTACTTACCTTCTCTCGGCGGCTCTTCTTGACCCTTAGATTCTTAGCACCCCCTGCACGTAGCCGTAGTTGACCCGAACCGCCTCCTTGGTCATAGACTCTTTCGATGCTGCTGGGGACTGGGGGCCTTGGCTTCATTGTACTTTGCATGCTGGTGATGTTGGCCTACCGTTCCAAGCTGGCCGGTGCGGGTTGGAAGGAGGGCGACATGGAGTGAACGAAATTGCCAAAATTTCGACACGACAGCCGATCCAGTACCGGAACACCACCCAGTCGGCGCCGGGATTCGAACCCCGGTCCCTCCAGTCGAGAGTCCGGTACTCTAATCACTCGGCCACTGCGCCCCATAATTAACTCATTATAATTATTGTGGAGGATTCACTTTATTTAAACAATCGATTATTCATCTCAAAACATCTCAACTTATTTATTTAGGCACAGTAGCCTACAAAACTAATTATAGCCACTGCAACTGAAGTGGAATGGCATATAAGACACGTCATTGTGGAGACATGACAACCAATTGTCATGACACTGCAGCAAATGGCTGCCACCAACTTTGAGGCGCATCAGCACGATATCCAGTTATAAATAGGACCATTCAAATGCCTTTCACATCAAATCACCCCTGGCAAACATGTTCATTTGAACAACATCTCAAATTCTCTGGGAAGTATTCAGCCATGCTCTAATTACAGCATAAAAGCTGTTAATTAATTTATAAATTATATCCACCACCGTCTATACCCAGGTACTTATTTATACAACTGAATTAACTGAAGCAATGTCGAGTGACCGAAATTACCTGGGCTATTAAATGGCAACAAGAATAAGTGAGTCTTCTCGGTCGAGAATCTAGTGTTCTAACCACTACACCACTTAATTTAAGAAATTGGCGCATGCTTCAAACCAGGTTATACTGTGCCATACACGATGAGGCAACTTCTAAAACAAAAGAAATGGTTATATGTTTCGGTAAAGGTAGAACATTTGTAGAATCTCTGCTGCATATTGATATAAATGGGACAGATATTGAGAGAATTACTCAAGCAATAGTTCTCGGCGTAACTATATCATCGGATTTAAGTTGGAATGCACACGTAGATGAAATAGTATCAAAGGCAAGAAAGAGAGTGTATATGATCTATCAGTTGAAACGTGCTGGTATCAACCAAAATGACTTGGTTAGAATATATGTATCTGTGATTAGACCAGTAGTTGAATATGCCTGACCGGTATGGCACGCGAACTTGCCAAAATACTTATCGGACAACATCGAGATAATTCAAAAAAGGTGTCTCAAAACTATATTTCCTGGTTGTGTGTACGAGGATATTCTGGAGATGGTGAACTTACCAACGCTGCACGATAGACGCAATGAATTGTGTAAAACGTATTTCACTAGAATGAAGCACAGTGACCACAAACTGAATACGCTACTACCAAATACTCGAAATGTGCCGTATACACTAAGATCATTCAATGAGTTACCCGTCCCATTGGCGAACACAAATCGCTACAAGAACTCATTAATTCCATGGTGTTTAGTACACTGCCATAACACTTAATGATTTTAGTGTATGTTTCAACAGTAAATTTTAATATTTAAACTATATGATTTAATTTTAGTGTATTTAAAGTATCTTATTTTTAGTGAAAGATAGTAATGCAATGTACACGTTTTAATATAAAGCGCCTCATACTGAGTTAGTTCTATTCATATTCTAGACAAGCAGGGTAGAGAAATACAAGACCAAGATATGATCATGGATGATAGAACGAATAGAGGAATTCTACACCAAGCTATATGACAGTGAACAGGGTACCATAATTCACACCCACCCGAAAGAAGTACCAGAGATAACACCATGGGAGGTGGAAGCAACGCTAAGAGATATGAAGAATGGGAAGACATCAGGCAACGACCATGTAAACATTGAAACATTAAAAGCAGGAGAAGATACCATCTCGAAGACACTGGCTAAGCTGTATACTAAATGCTTATCAGAAAGACGATTACCCACCGCTTGGAGGAACGCAAAGATGGTGATTATCTTCAAGAAGGGACATAAGAAATACTTAAAAAACTACAGACCGATGTGTTTGTTATCAAACAAAATTACTCACAAAGATACTTACGAATAGGCTGGAGAAGACATTTGAAGAAAACCGACACCAAGCAAGATTCAGATGCAGGTACTCAACGACAGACTACATACACGTCGTGAACCAACTGAAAGAGAAGTGCCGAGAATATAATATACCGCTCTGCATCGCTTTCGACGACTGCGGAAGGCTATCGACTCAGTGCAAACACAAGCAGTACTGACCTCTCTTCAAGAACAGGGGATAGAAGATGTGTACATCGAACTCCTGAAAGATATCTACACCAACAGCTCGGTGACAGTCCACCTACATAAAAAGAGCAAGAAGATCAACATCAAGAGAGGATTACGGCAGGGTGACACCATATCGCCCAAGCTGTTCACGGCAACACTCCAAAGCATATTCCGAAGACTAACCTGGGAAACCAGAGGCTTGATGATAGACGGAGTATATCTCAGCAATCTTCGCTTCACCGACGACGTATTCATATGCGCTACTACACCGCAAGAACTACAAAACATGCTGCAGGAGCTAGCTGATGAAAGTGAAAAACAAGGTGGTCTAAGGATGAACATCTCGAAGACAAAAGTGATGCTAGAAAATGACACACCAATGTATATCAACACGACACAGATAGAGAACGTTGAAAGCTACGTCTGTCTGGCACAGCGATACAGCATTACAGTCAAAAACCAAGAAAGGAGATTCAAAGAAGGACCACCGCCGGCTGGACAGCTTTCGCCAAATACCGGAACATCTTCAAAGGTAACTTTGGAACCTGCTTGAAGAGACAAGTCTTCAACTCATGCGTACTTCCAGCGATGACATACGGCGCGGAAACATGGGCACTCCCCATCCTGGCAAAGAACAAGCTAGCAGCCGCACAACATATATCGGCAGAGAAAAACAAACATCTGGGTAAGACAGTAGACAAAGGTCATTGACGTGATAAAACAAATCAGAAGACCTGGGCAGGACACATTAGCAGACAACGAGATAACCGATGGACATCGGGTATCACAACTTGGAAACCTTACGAAGGGAAACGATCTAGAGGAAGAACAGCGAGACGGTGGAGAGACGAAATAGACGAGTAGTGGAAGGGCACCACCTGGCAGAGGATAGCGCAAAACAGGCAGATTTGGAACCGACATGCTGAGGCCTTCGCCCAACCACGGGACACTACGGCTGCACAATGATGATGATGATGATGATTATACCATTGCTGAAGCTTAGTATAACCACATGTTTTTTTTTCGCAAGACTACTTATGTGAACAATTATCATATAATATTACTGTCATTACATTTACATATATGTTCTATTAATAATAGCAACGTAACCAACACACTACACGTGAAATCATTGTTGATAATAGTTATTTTGGGGATGACGGCGACTAGTTTACTTAATTATTATCATCTTATATTGGAATAATTAAAACAAACTAACTAAATAACTTTTCCCATGACCTATCTAGTAAGAAATTGACGGATTGAACTTGCATTCGGCACTCGTGAGAGGTGTATGTCTGTCTTGAAGAAGTGAGGTGCTCAACGCTTTGATCTGTCGTTGAGAAAACCAATTGAAGTTCCTGATGCATGTTCTGCAGATATGACCTTTTTAGATACGAACTATTAAAACGGGAACCAATGCCATAATACCGTGCCGGGGTTTGAATGCCGTAGCGATCACAGATAGCTTGATAGTTTTCAATGGCACGCAAAATGCGTCTACAGGAAATTTACCAAATCGTACTGCTCGTAGCTGAGCAGTTTGAACCAATGCCGAAAGCAGGATGTGGCATAGAGGATACGTTGAAGCGGACCAATAATATAGCATTTTTAACAAAAACCTGCCGTATAACAACAGGACATCTGCACATACAATAAAAGTGTCAATGGTATGCGTTTTCTTACATGTACATTCACCTTGAATTATTCGATTCAATTAAAGTAAATGTCCAAAAAAGTCTTGTAAATCACAGTAAGAGCCTGCTTGTTTGTATTGAGTATACGTGCTTCCACACAACTTTGACAGCACGTTGCTCCTAGTGCTTGCCAGGGCATAATTATTAGGGTGTTTTACAACAACACGCGGATAAGATGACCAGCTCGATAAATTGATCGATATGTATATATCATACTGGATGTATATGGCTGGCCGTTGTAATATTTTGTTGTAATATTGTAAATAAATTATTGGACTTGCGGTCGTGTTGAAATAGCTCCTTTAGAAACTTTATCGACGCCACATGAGTACCACAAATGACAAAGAACTTCCTGTGCGGAAATTAACCTTGTTATGCTGCAATAATTTTGGGTTATTCGCTTCCCAGAACTAAATGTTGTGTGATACACGGATGGAGGTAACATACAAATGCAGTACATGTGAGATACTATTGAATTAAACCACTGGTTAACGGAAACTGTCTAACGAGTACTTAAATTCTCAATGTGTTCAAGTGTAAGAAACGTTAATTGTTATGTTGTCACTTCTCTTTCTCGTGTGACATCACACACTTACTATGCAAACACCGAAATCCGCACTCAATCATCCTACTTATATAATATATTCCATTATGTTGATTTAACACCGTTTAAATAAATTACTGATGCCACTAATTCGGCGATTTCCGGTTTGGGCATTTTGGTTACACACACAAATAACTAGAAAGATATACTGTGACAGACACGTGTCATGCTTCTGCTAACCACTGCATCAGTATGTCTATCAACAAGTTTTAACATGGGTCTATCTCAAATGCCCTTGACATTATCAAGAAGATTACGATGTAAGGAATACTACTTAAGCAATCTCAATTGTGATGTTCTATTATTCAAATAAGCTCGTTAGAAGTAACCTTTTTACGGAAGCATTTTTTGATAAATATAAATAAATACTTCAGAAGTTTCACGTATAAGCATACTTTAAAATGTTTGCATGTGCGTCACGGATAAAAACAATCTTGTTAATATCACACATCCCGCAAACACTTTAACAACCACCTAAAAAATCTCGTCGAAGGTACATTTGCATCTCGTTTTAGAGAAACGATGATCTTTCTTGAAAACAAATTTACTCAAAACATTAGATTTGATGTATGTATGGGATATCTTTTTGCATGCGGCGAAAATGCTCCATGTCTATGGTTGGCCTTTATGTACAAAAACATTAACTTAGGGGCATAATGATATTTTTATTTCTTATTCAAATATTGAGTTCTACGCAGTTACAATGTGCTGCCATGCATATATATGTCGTTTGCGGTGTTGAGATTAATTTTGTGAACGTGTTCCCCCACGCAATTTTAGAGTAGGACACTTATTATAGTTAAATAATGTAGTAATGCTAGTATTAAGGCTGCGTGACAATTGTATGATTTGTATTCTGACTGGAAGAGTTTGCGAGAGTCATGTGAGAAGAATACTTACCAAGACATTTTTAATTGAAAAAAATATATATGTATGTGTATTGTTAACGAAAATAAATATGGAGGATACAAACTCCAGCCTGCCAGTATGCAGAAACAAGAGCATCAAACATAAACCAAGACACGGGCCGTTTGGTAGCCTGTATGGCTCAGCTTAGCTGACGGTAACGGCTTGGTCGTGGTTCAAATGAAATTCCATCAGGTCGCAAATTTTTCGTTCTACTTTTAATGTACGTTTTAAGTTGTATAATATAAAAGTATTAAAACGTACGTTTGCTTTAATACAACACGTACTCCAAAGTAATAAATATATCCTTAAATGCAGACACTGTTGCAGAAGTGAACCCCAAGTTTCTCTTCACGGCGGGTTCACGAAGGAAGCCGGGCGGATGTCGGCTATGCTGAAGAATATCCGGTGGTCTGTGAGGGTACATAAACTGGAGGATGACACGGAATATATGTTTGTGTTGGGACCAGTCATTTGACGACGGGGTAGAAGTATATTGGTCGTCTCGATACGGTCGGTCGCGTGTAAGAATGCGGGATTCCCCTTGTCACTTCTCTCGTGATGTGCCCCGTTGACATATTAAACATTTGTACCAGGCGAGAGAGAGTGTAAGGTTGAGGTTGGACAAACATGATCTGAATAGCGAGGTGTCTCAAACCAATTTCCTATATTTAATTTTTTGGTGACCATAATTGTGAGGTGACTGTATTACTGAGGTGACCTTAATTGTGAGGCGGCTGTTTTACCGAGATGACCTTAATTGTGAGGTGACTATTACCGAGGTGACTTTAACTATGAGGCGGCTGTTTTACCGATATGACCTTCATTGTGAGGTGGCCGTATTACCGAGGTGACCTTAATTATGAGGCGTCTGTTTTACAGAGATGACCTTAATTGTGAGAGGACTGTATTACCGAGGTGACCCTAATTATGAGGCGGCTGTTTTACCGAGATGACCTTCATTGTGAGGTGGCCGTATTACCGAGGTGACCTTAATTGTGTGGCGGCTGTTTTACCGAGATGACCTTAATTGTGAGGTGACTGTATTACCGAGTTGACCTTAATTGTGAGGCGGCTGTTTTACCGAGATGACCTTCATTGTGAGGTTGCCGTTTTACCGAGGTGACCTTAATTATGAGGCGGCTGTTTTACCGAGTGACTTTAATTGTCAGGTGGCTGTATTACCGAGGTGACCTTAATTGACATGTGGTTCTATTATCGAGGTGACCTTAATTGTGAGGTGACTGTATTACCGAGGTGTCCGTAAAGCGTTGTTCGATTGTATATGTGAGGTTGGCCCCTTAAAACAAGTGGCATTGGTAGTTGCGGGAGTTGGACACTAACAATCGTGGATGTTGAGAGGCTCGCACCAACAACAGTTAGAAAATGGCTGTCTCCAACCTCTCAGATCTTACACGTCTCGTTCACGCTCTGTTGCAGGATGTATGTGGAGGTGAACTGCGTAGATTTGTAAGAGGTCCATATGGAACAACGAAAAGAATCCACCTATGTCAATAGACAGGTACTGTCACCATATCCCACTACCGGTTCATCTTTCAGACGATATGTTGCTGTTGACATTGCGTCATATATACTAGCGCCTAGTATATATCAAGCTGACTGACAATATAGAGGGTTGGTTTGCTTTCCTGTTGTAACTCATAGCGTGTTACGGACCTAGTTAGTAAGCATGTTTTGCTAAGACAAAACAGTTTTTCGTGGTATTCGATCACATACATACATCTGACAAATCATGAGCACACAGAAAAGTTAGTTTCCGAGAAGTTCGTCAATAATAACAAATACATAATACAACATATTGAGGGATTCGTTTTATTATCTCTAGTTTAGTGACAAAGTGCATAGTTGTGTTAAGTAGAACACATATGTATTACTAGGCAGACATACATTGTATGACCTTTGTGATTAACGACGTTGGTAACAATTGTCATAAGTTGTTGTAATTAATCAAACATTTTATCAACGGAAGCCGATTTCAAACGAATATGATTTGATTGAATTACGATCAGAGATTCTTCCGACCCCGTTTCTGATGTCGCTGTGACATTCTTTCGTCCCGACGGCTCGTGCAGCCGCTACAGCTGGCAGCCAGAAGCACACTTGACACAGCCGCTGTTGAGACACTTCACGTGTGAGTTGACGTTACCCGTGCTGCACCAGTGAGTGTGCCTGTGGCCGCGGTGGTGAGTGTAGCACGTACACTGGCCCCTGGGGCAGTCGCACCTGATGTCCCAACCAAAACAGCGGCGTCTGCAGTTGCCAGAGCAGCAGCAGTAACACCCTCGTCGAAATAGGGGACACATGTTGTACCTCTGGTTACGGGCGCAACCGCTCAAACCTGCTGGAACAGAGAGAATCATTAGTGTATGTTTGACCACGTATTAAACGAACGTGGAAATTCGTTCAAGTTTTCATCGGCTTACTTTACAATGTATATTCAGTCCATCAAAAAGGAGCACATAACGGAAGGAGAAAATAATTATACGGAAGAGTTATTCTGCTAACTGCAATATCAATCTTTGGCGGGAACATTGGCGGATGTAGATCGTGGTGAATTGTTGGTGCAGAAAAAGTAAAAAAACAAGTAGAAATATTGAACGAAATGTATTATTCTTACCTTAATATTATTCATAAAGTAGTAATATACATATATGGAGTAACAGTTGTGCTTAAAGTTAGTTAGTTAAAGTATTTTAGAACATCTTAGTCTAGTGAGTGATAATCGTGTAACTAGGCCTTCGGTAAGTTGTAAAAAAGATTTAACAAACCTGATTATGTGGTAGAATATATAGTACGCAAAGTAGCAAACATAAAACTACTTACATAAGAAACTATCTGTGTTAGCCAGTACCTGCTATATATATTTGATTAGGTAGCATTGTTGTTAAAATTATGCAAAGGCAGTAGTCGGGCGAACTCCAGTTTCTACATGTAGATAGAGTCCCACGTTTTCGCTAGGGCGCGGCATAACCTAAATAAATAAAGCAGTCTAGCGTAACGTAATTGATTGTATTTAAATTAGGTCACTACCGGTAACGTTAGTGTTCGTGATAGGATAGATAGTCAGCTGTGTAATTAAAATCTGCTGTAACATAAAGTGTGCTGTAGTACACAGGAAACTTTATAAAGACTAAGTTAGTTAAATTATTAAATAAATTATGATAGTGATATGGCGCCTTGCAAGCTGCAAATCAAGGCGAAGCTACACTTGGTGTGCGATCATTCCCACAGCTGGGAGGATTTTGCCTTGTCCGGCTGTGGGAAGTCATGGACAGAAACCAACGAAGAGGAATTCATCTTTCAGTGTGTGAGGTGTTCGAATTTGGAGTGTCTGCAGGAGGAGATAGTTAGGTTGGCAGATATTGTGAAGGGGATGGATATGAGAATTAGCAAGGAGATAGGTGGAATGGAGAGAGACGACAGGGAGAGGAGAGACGTGAGTATACTGTGAGACTGGAGGAGAAGAATAGTGGCAAGAAGATTGAAGAAAGGAGACTCAGAGGATGCCACGTGATTGGAAGGGAAGAAATTAGAAAATCGACGACAGAAAACGTGACAGGCATGAAGTTGGCATGGGATAACGTTACCGTAGAGAAGGAGGGATGGAAAATGGGAAGGGAGAGGAGAAAAGAAAATGTGATGGGAGGAAAGATGAAGGGATGAAAGGAAGTGATTGTATATGTGATAGAAAAGAAGTCGATAAAAGGGACGTTGACAGGGGGAAAGGTAACAAGAGAAAAAGCGACAGGAAAGAATGGAACAGAAGAGAATGTGACAGGAGAGAAGACGGCGGGGAAAAGACAACAACCAGACAGTTGCAAACCGGAGAAGCAGCTACTCTGAGGCAGTGATTGAGGGGGCAATGAGAAAAGAGAGGGTGTTCATGGGCGACTATATTCTAAGAAAGACAGATAATACACTAATCGCGGGGGAGAACGTGTTTGTCTACTGGAAGCTAGGATATAACTTATGACTGAAAGGGTAGAGATGGTATTGGGGCATGGCAAGGGAGAGTCTACACTAGAACACGTATGGAAAATTAATGCACACAGGGAGGGAATAACTGGGATAGTACATCGATACAGACATTTAGTGAGGAAGCTAAAGAAGACAAGAGTTGAACAGATTATACTCTCAGGAATTTTGCCAGTAATGGGAGGAAGGGGGCAACATATTGAAATTGCAAGAGGATGGCGGTCAGCGCACTGTGAAGAAGAGGGGGTTGGATTCACATATTTATAGGGATACTTTGTTGGGACGGACGATATGTACGTGAAAGATGGCCTCCATCTTAGTGGAAAGGGGGCAGCAGTTTTTGCAGAGAACCTGCTGCGATCTGTTCACAGTGGTACAGGTTGCATCTATTTAAACTACATTCGCATAGGGGGACTCACAAAGAAGCCTGCAACTGAACGTATATATAAAGACTATGAAAAGAAATATGTTATAATTAACTGAATATAAAATGGAAGACACAAGAAGTCAGCGGGTTGTAGTTGATGGGGAGACTTCAATCTGGAAATCAGTATCGAATGGGGTACCAAAGGGATCAGTACTAGGACCTATATTATTCTTAATATATCTCAGCGATTAGGACGACGATATAACAAACAGGTGTTGAAATTTGCGGATGATAGAAAAGTGTTTAGAAGGATTAAAAGTGTTGGAGATAGACAGCATTTGCAAGACGATCTTGACAGGTGGATCAAATGGTCTGATAAATGGCAAATGGTATTCAATTTTGCGAAATGTAAATGCCACTACACATGGGGGATGCTGTACTAAATACTACTTTAAAAGAAAATGACTTAAGGTTAACCATTAGTGCCGAAATTAAGATTTCAGAGCAGTGAGGAATTGTAGCTTCAAAGGGAAATTAACTCCTTCGATTAATTATGCGAAATATAGCGTATACGGAAAATGCACTAATAATACAGCTGTACAAAACAATAGTTAGGCCTCATTTAGAATATTGTATAGAAGCGTGGAGTCAATATCGTAAGAAGGACATAGATATGCTACTAAAGAGCGACTAAAATGATACAAAAATGAGCGACAATAGTTCAGAAATACGCCTAAAAGAATGTGGTTTAACAACACTAGAGACCAGGAGTTTGAGACGAGATCAGATAAAAGTGTTTAAAATATTGAATGGTTATGAAAATATTGATAGACATTTTTTTTCACTTAAGAAAGATAGAAGGAATAGAGTGCATGAAGTTACATTAGCAAAGGAGCAGTGTAGATTATATGTAAGAAAGTTCACATTTTCACAAAGGTCTGTAAACGAATGGAACAGATTATCTGCTGATTGTTTAGGTGCTTGTAGCGTGACTTAGTTTAAAAATAAAATCGACACATACAACAGAAGGGCGGGATACACGTAGATAAAAGGGTTGGACTCTGGATGAGCCAAATGCTTCTTTAGTCCACCTGCCGTCTAGAGTTAATTCTCTGGGTGGCAATCTTGTTAAATCTTGTTAATCTTATTAAAAAACCAAAGGAGCCTTACGTGAGACACATCCTGCGGTCAGTTTGTGTTATATGTGACTTTTAGTTATGACAGCGTCACGTCCATTCCAAAACTGAAATGGCCATACACTTTCATAGACTGGCCTTTATATGTAAGACTACAATAAAAAGTTTGTCATAGCTGTATGACACCATACAATCATGCGGCATACTTTTTTTTTCTCCATCCGTTGTTATATAATACATAATACAATGTCATGTAATGAGTTGGACACCAGAGAGAGGAATTGGACATCAGGTTGGATGGAAAGAAACTAAGCATGAGGATGGCTTTGTATACTTTGGAGAAATGGTTACGGCGGATGGTCGTTCAGAGATGGAGCTGCGACGTCAAATACAAGCAGGATCGTATGCATGGAGAAAGGTAGAGAGAGACTATATGGTCTGCAGACAGTAGCATTGACAGAACAACGACAATCGAAGCTGCAAGTTTGTGAGGACAAATGGGTTAGATGAATAGCAAGACCAATGAGGGTAGACAGAAGAAGACCGAATGACATGAGAAAAGAGGATGGAATGCTATGCATCGTAACAGTAGGATTACTGAGAAGCCATATGAGATGGGCAGGTCACTCAGCATGGATGGATGCTTAAAAATAGCAAAGAGAGTAGAGGCATCTTCAGTCTACTTACCTTCTCTCGGCGGCTCTCCTTGACCTATAGATTTTTAGCACCCCCGGCACGTAGCCCTACTTTACCCAACCCGCCTCCTTGGTCATAGACTCTTTCGATGCTGCAGGGGACTGGGGGCCTTGGCTTCACTGTAATTTGCATGCTGGTATTGTTGGCCTACCCTTCCACGCTGGCCGGTGCGGTTTGGAAGGGGGAGACGTAGGGTGAACGAAATTGCCCAAGTTTCGACACGGCAGCCGAACCAGTACCGAACCACAGCTCAGCCGGCGCCGGGATTTGAACCCCGGTCCCTCAAGTCGAGAGTCCGGTACTCTAACCACTCGGCCACTGCGCCCCATAATACTGTATTATGGCGCCCCATAATACTGTATTATGGGGCGCATAATAAGGTAAATTGCTACTCTTTCTTAAATAAAGTTAATTATTACCAATTGGTAAAACATAAGTTTTCCCCGAGCGTAATATGACATCCACATCACGCAACCTGTTGTTTTTAATCGTGTGTCAGAGCAATTACTTCCTTTGAAACATAGCCTTCTCGTGCATGGCTTCTTTTTAATAATAAGTAACTAAAGAAAGCTTAGTTTCTTTGAAAATTGCTTTAGGAAAGAAACTCGTTGACGAATGTGGGTGAATAGGTGAACAGTGGGAAGTCGAACTTGGTTCATTCACGCACCCAAACACGCACGCACATACACACACGCGCACACACACACTCATACACACTCACACACACAGAAACAGACAGACAGACAGACACACACACACACACACACACACACACACACACACACACACACACACACACACACACACACACACACACACACACACACACACACATACACACACACACACACGTGCCATTCTGCCAAAATGTAAGGGGATAGGACACACTATTCTTGGAAGGACTCGATTGAGCGCTGTTGTAAAGTGGGCAACAGAAACATTGTATTCGAGTAAATTAATAGTGGCCTAGTACCATTCCACACAGAAAAACTACAGTTTGTAGACGATGTTAAGCGCTTCAAAAAATGTGATATATAGCAATGACATACATAAGTTCCACATGCAAAATTAGCGTGACGCATCCCGTTCGACTACGCAAAACTTTCACAAATATGTACTCCACAAGCAGTATTTTAACAGAATGCGCACATGGAAGCACACATTAACAGCAAAAACATTTACTCCGAGTGACGAATACTTTCCGAGGGGAGATTTTTTATTTTAAACGTCATCAATCAATTTTATTTGAAACACTCTCGGCGCAGCCGTGAAACGATAACACGATATACATATATGCATCATGACTAATGTTTTTAGTACACATTGTTTTTCATCAAAAGTGATATTTTCTCTAAAAACGACGCAACGTGCTTCTGACGATCCTTCTTTGAACACATAAAAAAAGAAGCAAACTTACGGTAGGTGAAACATTAATAACATTGTTCTTAATATTCGAGAATCGCAGGTGATATTTTGAAATATGCATCATCAAGCAAAGTCTGATATACATATATTATATTTGCAGAAACGTCTATGTAAACTGTTTAATTCTACTACACCTAATGGATATATGTTTAGAACGAAAGCAAATAGAAAAACGCAGGCACTACGCCGAGTCAGACTGATTACACTTCTAGACAAGCAAGGTTGAGAAATACAAGACCAAGATATGATCATTGATGATGGAACGAATAGAGAAATTCTACACCGAGCTATATGACAGTGAACAGAGTACCATAATTCACACAGACCCGAAAGAGATACCAGAGATAACACCATGGGAAATGGAAGCTGCGATAAGAGATATGAAGAATGGGAAGACATCAGGCAACGACCATGTAAACATTGAAACATAAAAAGCAGGAGAAGATATAATCTCGAAGACACTGGCTAAGCTGTATACTAAATGCTTATCAGACAGACGAATACCCACCGCTTGGAAGAACGCAAATATGGTGATAATCTTCAAGAATGGACATAAGAAAGACTTAAAGAACTACAGACCGATATGTCTGTTATAAAACATCTACAAATTACTCACCAAGATACTAACGAATAGACTAGAGAAGACACTGGAAGAAAACCAACCACTAGAGCAAGGATTCAGAAGCAGGTACTCAACGACAGACCACATACACCTCGTGAACCAACTGAAAGAGAAGTGCCGATAATATATCCCGCTCTGCATCGCTTTCGTCGACTACGAGAAGGCTTTCGACTCGGTGCAAACTCAAGCAATACGGACCTCCCTTCAAGAACAGAGGATAGAAGATGTGTACATCGATCTCCAGAAAGACATCTACACCAACAGCTCGGTGACACAACCAGAGCAACAAGATCAACATCAAGATCAACATCAAGAGAGGAGTATGACAGGGTGACACCATATCGCCCAAGCTCTTCACGGCAACACTCGAAAGCATATTCCGAAGACTGACCTGGGAAACCACGGGCTTGATGATAGACGGATAATATCTCAGCCATTTTCGCTTCGCCGACGACATTTTCATATGCGCTATTATACCGCAAGAACTTCAAAACATGCTGCAGGAGCTGCTGATGAAAGTGAAAAACAAGGTCTCAAGATGAACATCTCAAAGACAAAAGTGATGCTAGAAAACGACACACCAATATATATCAACACGACGCATATAGATAACGTTTTTAAAGCTACGTCTAATTGGGACAGCGATACAGTATCAGAGATAAAAACCAAGACAAGGAGATTCAAAGAAGGGTCACTGCCGGCTGGACAGCAGTCAAACACCGCGACATCTCCAATGGTAACTTTGGAACCTGCTTGAAGAGACAAATCTTCAACTTATGCGTACTTCCTGCGATGACATACGGCGCGGAAACATGGGCACTCACCATCCAGGCAAAGAACAAGCTAGCAGCCGCACAAACAAAGATGGAAAGAAGTATGTTAAACGTCACATATCGGGAGAGAAAAATAAACATGTGGGTAGAGCAGAAGACAATGGTCATAGACGTGATATTTATGTTCAGCTTGATTAATGATATACCGTCACAACCATTGACGGTGAAATTTCTTTATAACAGTTCTGGTCTGAACATAATTCAGATGATGGCATGCATTTTTGTATACATTCTGTCATAATGAGACTCTGTCAGATAATATATATATAATATGATTTTAGTCAGCGGAGCCTTATCTTTGGTTTAGTGGTAGATTAGACCGCCATTTTATACGTAGAATATCATATGATCAATGTAATGAAATAGGAATCACTGAAATCTTTCAGTTCCTCGAGAAGTTTGTCGAAGGATGCTAAAACGATGAAAGATAATCAAATTTAATAGTTGTGAAAGAAGGACAATAATTCGATTTAAAAAGATGATGAATAGTTTAGACTTGCGGACGTGGGATAGGCTAATTGAAGCTTCGTATCATATAAACGCCCTTCTTATTGTTGGCCAAAGACGTGCATGGTAAAGAAAAAAGGAGTCGTCTATGTTTTGTAACAGTGTCTTACTTTAAGATGTTGCGGCTTAAATCTGTGACGTGTGTGTTCACTCGCTTGGAAATAGCAGTGTCATCCTGCTAGTAAATATAAACTCTTTATCAGCCACATATCGATTCTTGTATATGGATTTCCGTTTTCTCTGCACAATCACGCAGTTATACAATTTTTCCACGTATTTTCAAATGTGTTTTATATGAATTGATGTGCGCATTTGCTACTCATAGATTCATCTTCAATATGTTATGCGAAAACACACCTATTTCGCCAGCACCACCTGCTTTGATTTTCTTTAATAATGTTGAATAACTTCGTTGGTACAAAAACTTCCTGCCACATCTAGACGATTATGCTTTATAATTTACAGTTTATGTTATTAATGTACATGTTTGATACAGTATTTCAACATTCTAGACATTATATTTCTAATTTAATTAATTGAATACTTGAGCATTTTGTTTACACGAATTGCTATTATGTGAAACGGTAGAAGTACTCCTAATAACCATTAAACAAAGAAAGGAAACTGTTATTATCATTGTATTGTATTATTATTATTGAGTGTGCAGATGATGTTATGTCCTTCAAACATGAAATATATAACATTGAAATACATAAGTTCCACAGGCAAAATTAGCGTAACGCATCCCGTTCACAAATTAGCACTCCACATGCAGTATTATAACAGCATGCGCGCATGCAAGCACACCCTAACAGCAAAACAGCAAAAACATCGACTCCGAATGACGACTACTTTCCGACGTTAAACTGTTTTACCTTAACGTTCATCGATAAGTTTCATTTGAAACACACTCGGCTCCCCCGTGAAGCGATAACACAATATAAATATATGCATTACGACTGATGTTTTTAGCCGACATTGTTTTTCATCTACAGTTATATTTTCTCTAAAAAAGGCCCAACTTGCTTCTAACGATTCTTCTTTGAATACATCAAAAAAGAAACAAACATACGGTAGGTGAAACATTAATAACATTGAAATTGTTAGTTTGCATTAACTCTTTTAGGTGCATAACATCAAAAAGTTCCCTAATGTTTCCCTTTAACACAGCGAAAAAAGAAGGCGGTGAAACGTTCTTACATGGATCAATTATGCTATTTGAAGAAGAACCAGCAATCAAGCCCTCAAAAAACACTGACAGTGCCGCCTTACCTGATTCAGCAACAATAAGCTGCTGATGTTTTCAAGGAATGATTTACCAATGGGACGCACACACATATACATGAACACACGGACACACAACCGCACTCAGACTCACACGCGCACGCGCACTCCCACACATACATACACACACACATACACACACACACTTTAGGAGTAGCTTGTATTTTGAGAACTCCTACTGTTTTCAAGGAATGCTTTACCAGTGGGACACACACACACATTGACATGCACACAGCGACACACAACGGCACTCAGACACACACGCGCACACGCACACGCACATGCACACACACACACACACACACACACACACACACACACACACACACACACACACACACACACACACACACACACACACACACACACAAACACACACACACACACACGGACGCACACAGACACACCGATAGCATCGATAGATTACCGATAGCCGCAAAATGTATAATGAGTTCTATAAACGCAGTTTGGTTAGATCTACAGATAAATACAACATTTTACTATTGATACATTCATACGTCGGATTTCTGCTAACCACGCAATGATTACTTATCTCTGTATTTTCTTCAACACCGTGTATCCTATATTGTCATGCCATTAACCAGAGGATTTCGTTTATTTAGCATGTATTCTGTTCTGTGCCGTTACACTGCACATGCATGTGTTGTTTCTGCTGTTACAATACGTACATGAGGATCACATATTTTGAACGTATTGTGATGTGAGTGATTTTTGTAGTTTCTGAGAATGTGTCTGTCTTACTTCAATAATGTAGTAACAGTAGAATTAAAGGGCAACTGAAACACAGCTATTTTATGCCATATTCTTATATACATATTATTTTAGTACACATTAATAATAACAAAAACCTGCTCATTTATAAGACACATAGGTAGTCGTTGTATAGGTCAACATATAAGTTGGTTATACGGTCGAAACTTCAAAGCAGAAAAGACGTTTGTTGATCAGCCAATGAAACGCTATATAAGAACTTACCCTTATATATTTTTTACTTCTCAAAAACGAAAGACGTCTAGGTGCACGCGTGTCCAACATTGAAGACGCCCGTTTAGATCGGATGTCGCAGACGGCGATGTCGAGTGAATTTAAAATCAATCGGCATATTATAAAATATTCATTGATATATAATATTAATCACACTTAGTCGTGCTTTATTATATTCACATTCTTATTACATTTCTATTTAAGATTGGCCAGACATATATACGCAGACGTTGACGTACAATTGAGGGACTATATTGTAACCGTAGGGATGTATCTCCCTCAACCAAGCAAAATGTCGAACCCGGCAAATCGCGCCGCTGCTGCTCCAATTTTTCCTATTTCCAGGCAGACTTCGCCTAATCATTACTTCGTCGATAACCTATTGTAAATGGTATATTCCTATGTTTGGGCTATGGTTGTTCAAGTGTTTCATCCCCCTTTAAGACAATTGTATCATTTAGAATTTTACACACGCTGAGAGACCTTTGGCATAATAACTTGCCAATCAGCCATACTCCTTGACATACCCTCGGCATGTGGGAAGGCAATTAATGCAGAAATTGCTAAGTTGACGACTAACAAATAGATGACACAACCACACGGATATTGTTCAATGGAAAACAGCATGGATCGGTCACCTCTTTCAAATGTCCATGTGTAATATTAACGGGTAAAATGTCAAGACGTTGAGTTCATTAATTATGTGTACAAACTTCGGACATGCCTATATGAAGAGAATAGAACATTAAATAGAACACCAAGAACGGCTGCTACGATTTCTATTGATATTGATCGTCATTTATGCTTGGAATAAATCGACATTAATAACAAATCTTATACGTCCTGGAGGAATCGCTGGAGATGATATGCTACTGATATCCTCCTTGCGCACACATATGTTCCGAGAATGGAAACGTTCCATTTCAATTTGCACTGGTGTACGACAATATATTAAGCTTTCGCAAAACTTTAAAAAATTCTTAAGGTATATTAATTTGCCCAAAACATGTAGATACTTTAACGACTGACATCATGCGTCCTTCTCTCTCACGAATGTTAAAATAAAAATCCATCTTCTATTGCATGGACACGAGTGGCTGTGATCGTGCGTGCGATAGATCTACAGCATATGCATATTGCGGAGATATGTGCTTGGTTTAGTGTAAACCTCTTCAAATCAGAGTATTAATAAGCTAACGACATGTAATCGGGCATGCACGGTTATACGTCCTCACCTATGCGCACTCTTTCCTGAAACATACTGTATTATACAACATAAATTGCTACTCTTTTTTAAATAAAATTAATTATTACCAATTGGTAGAATACGTTTTGCATGCCCGAATTAAGAAACCACATCACGCAACCTGTTGTTTTGATCGTGTGTCAGAGATATTACATCCTCTAAAACATAGTCTTCTTGCATATTGCTTCTTTTTATGGTAACTAACCAAAGAAAGCTTAGTTTGTTTGAAAATTGCTTTAGGAAAGAAACTCGTTGACGAACGTGGGTGAATAGGTGAACAGTGCGAAGTCGGGCGTGATTCATGCACGCACCCAAACACTCACACACACACACACACACACACACACACGCACACACACACACACACACACACACACACACACAAATTCAGACACACACACAAATGCGCGCACACACAGACACACACACAAATGCGCACACACACAGACACACACACACCCACGTGCCATTCTGCCAAAACGAGTTGTTTCACGTAACCCATTTCAGCCATAACTGCTGGTGTCTCACAGTTGTATGATTTACTGTCTTCGGCTGACGTAATGTTGACATTATCGAGATCTGCAGTTAGAATCTCCACGATAGAGATACTTCTTTCTCTACCAAATACCTGACTCTGAAACGTGTTTAGCCATTCTTTTTTCCAATATATCGCATTTGTTTTATATAATTATTATTATGAAATTTTGTTTCGAATCTGTCTCATCGTATAATGTTTCCGACAGAACACGATATGAGAATTGTAAAAGCTAAATTTTAATATAATTTCATGAGTAAATGCAATACACGTCAAAAGTCGAAGAATTCACAATTGCAAATATATTTGTTAATCGCCAGCTGTAGGGAACATAATTTATATTCAGCTTGGTTAATGATATATCGTCACAACCATTGACGGTGAACGCACAGAAGGCTACAGCCTTTTTTCATAACAGTTCTGGACTGAACTTCATATTTCAGATGACTGCATGAATTTTTTTTATATTCTATTATAATCTGACTCTGCATTGTCAGATAATATGTTTTTATTTAGCGGAGCCTTTTCTTTGGTTTAATTGTAGGATAGACCGTCATGTTAGACAGGGAATATCATAAGATCAATATAATCAAATAGGAATCACTGACAGTTTTCAATTCCTCGAGACGTTTGTCGAAGGATGCTGAAACGCAGGAAAAGTCAAACTTAATACTTGTGAAAAGAGGACAATTCGATTTAAAAGATGATGAATAGTTTAGACTTACAGATGTCGGATAGGCTCCGTGCTTCGTTCCATAGAAACGCCCTTCTTATTGTTGGCCACAGGCGTGCATGAAAAAGTAAAAAGGAGCCGTCTATTTTGTGTAACAGTTTCTTAACTTACGGTGTTGCTGCTTGAATCTGTGTTGTGTGTGTTCACTCGCTTGGAAGTAGCATTGTCATCCTGCTAGTAACTACAAACTCTTTATCAACCACATGTCGATTGTTGTATGTGTATTTCCATTTTGCGTGCACAATAGAACATTTATACATGATTTCCACATATATTCAAATGTGTTTTATATGAATTGATGTGCGCATTTGTTACTCATAAATTCACATTCAATATGTGTATAAAAACACACCCATTTTACCAGCACCACTAGCCTTGATTTTCTTTAATAATTTTAGATAACTTCGTTGATGCAAAAACTTCCTGCCACACCTAGAAGAAAATGTTTCTTAGTTTACAGTTAATTTTATTAATATATATCTTCGATGCAATACTTTAACATACTAGACATTTTGCTTTTATCTTAATTTATTCAATACTTGAGCATTTTGTTTACACTAATTGCTATTATGTGAAGCTATAGTAATGACATTATTAGTGGGGTGTGTGTAATGATAACCTGCGTTCGACATAACGGCGGGCCCGTGGGTTTCTGTCGGGCCCGCAACTGCCATAAGTCACAGGCCAGTTGGCTCGCTCTGGGCTTAGGGCATATGTCTACTGATCATGGTATAGTGACGGAGGCCAAAGCAGGAATTACGACAAGCGCAGCAGCAACATATTAATTATGTGTTCGAGAAGCTTTAGCTGAATATCATGGTTATAACATAAATTATGTTGTTGGAGACCAGAAAGTGGGTTGAACACAAGATTGAACATGAAAGAGATCAATCATGTGGAACGCTCTGTGTACATTACACGTAGACCGTTGATGTGCGTGTGTAGGTAGGAGGGCGGCAAATGATGCACACAACATACGAATGCACATAGGATGGCAAAAGTGTCATGTCGTGCTCAACAATTTGAGTAAAAAAAAGAAATAATGAAGGCAGCATGTCTGCATAGTGAGAAAAATTAAATCTGGAGAATTACAGGAGAAAAAAGGGTGAACGACTTGGCGGAACGTACACATGTTCATTGAACGCAGAAAAAATATTAGAAAGAAGTCAGATGCTGCATATAACTGTGTATGAATGCCATGTGGTGCGGATGGTGGCAGGTTGACTATCAAAAGAACGGAGGCGGCCAAATAACGAGGCTGCAGAAAAAGGTGCAAATTAAATATAATACGCACCCTCTAAACGTAATGTATATGGAGGGGGGTGTAAAGCTCACCAAAAACCTCCAACTGCACCGACCCTTGCCGAAATGTTTGGTGCTGAACCCCCGAAACACCCCACCCCGGTTTCGACGCCTATTTATATAAAATGGGCAGTCACTATAAGCGTGCGTATGTGCGCGAGTGTGTGCGTGTGTGCGCGTGTGCGCGCGTGTGTGCGTGTATGTGTGTGTGCGCGCGTTTGTGTGTGTGCGTGCGTGCGTGTTTGTGTGCGTGCGTGGTTGTAAGTGTGAGTATGTGTGTGCATGCGTGTATGTATATATGTATGTGTGCGTGTGTGCGCGCGTGTGTGTGTGTGTGTAAGTCACTTGAATGAATGTCCATGTTCCGTTGTTATGTTTAATACGTGGTCTTGGAGTTCTTTGTCATACCGTGTGTGATAGTTCGTGAGGCATATGTGAACTAGTATGTTTATGCAATTTTTCGTATCGTTTCATGTTTTATGCAAATGTGTTTTATTTAAATTGTAGTGTGTCTGCTTATAGAGTTGCAGAGTCGAGACTATGTGTTTGAGTGTCCTCATGCTGTTCGCCTTCCTGGAGTTTGTGGCAGTTTACGGAGCTGTTGCGGTAGGTATCAACATTTTGGCCGATGATTCCTAACTCAAAGCAGCAGTACAATTGGCATACGCCCCCGTTCCCAAGCTGCTTATTTTCTTTAAAACGATTTCTGTAAATTAGTAGCATGTATAGGTGTCAAGCATAGATAATTAATATTCTGAAACATCCATACTGTTAGTGTCATTAACGCATATATTGTTCTACCTATACATGTCACGTCTAGCTTATGGCATGACACTGTGTAAATCAATGTAACACATATATCCCCGACGTTCCCTGGTGAGAGGCGTATTGCAGACCGACTACGAGAATACGTGAACACGTACTTTCTGTATATTACACAACGACCGCACGGTTAGCAAGTTCATAGCTATTTACGAATACAACAACGTCAACATTGGAATAACAAAAGTAAAGTTATGTCGTTCGGTTTGTGATTTTCAGGAGGAAGCCAACGAAGAAACCGGAGAGGCGGATGAGTTTCCAATAAGTGCACAAATGCACACTGAATGAATTCATCAATTGTTTCATTTCCAAAGGAAACTTTCAACAGTAGTCACGCAACATAAGTATATATCATACATATTACAAAATTCCTTTGGAAATGGAGAACGTCGAAGCGCATTGCGTATTAGGCAATTCCTCCATTTCGCAATACAATATTAAACATAAATATCCAATGCAGGTCCTATTGTTAGCATCGGAGGAACACATGTGTACAGTTAAAAAATAAAAACACTAGCACAATCACTTTTCAAAAGTAATTGTATTTTTAATGAAAATTATCAGTTTATGAAATGTGTTGTTATCAATAGATGATGTTAAGTATTTATGTCTTTACATAGTTGACGGATAAAAGGATCGGTACCACCAAATCGTACTAGTACAGTTTAAAGACGCTTTGTTTGGGGCGATGATAGTAATATCATCATCATCATCATCATCAATGTGCAGCCGTAGTGTCCCGTGGTTGGGCGAAGTCTTCAGCATGTCTTTTCAAGATCTACCTGCCTTGCACTATTCTCTGCCAGATGGTGTCTTTCCAGTACTCGTCTAGTTGGTCTCACCACCGTCTCACGAGTCTTCCTCTAGATCTTTTCCCGTCGAAAGATCTCCAGGAAGTGATTCGCGATGACCATTGTTTATTTCGTAGTTTGCTGATGTGCCCTGCCCAGGTCCACTTTTGTCTTCTGATTTATTCTATCACGTCTAATATGTACACACACCAATAATTTTGGACGTGATTGTTTGTGTGGTTGCGTGTGTGGTCTAGCATTGGCACGTTCATATATAAATAACAGTTGTCACGCGAATTCAACTCATAAGGGCATATTTAATTACGTATATATTTTTATTTCCAGACGTCGAAGTTTGCGAAAAGAGAGGTACGTATTTCTTTCTAATAAATGTATTAATAAAAAGTATTGTAAAATCATGGCGTCATGTTAGTAACACACGCACGCACACACGCACACAAATACACACGGACGCACGCGTGAACGCAAACTTACACACACACACACACACACACACACACACACACACACACACACACACACACACACACACACACACACACACACACACACACACACACACACACACACTCACACCGTTTACGTATATACGTACAATTCCAGCATGCATCCCCTCACTAATGTTCCTGTGTATTCCAACAGCTCCTGGCTATTGCGCCCGCAACCTGAAGTACAAGTTGTGTCTCCTATTTCGATTAAGGTGTTACTGCTGCTGTTCGGGAAACTGCAAATGGCGCTGTTACTCGTGGGGCATCAGGTACGACTGCCCCAGGGGCCAGTGCACGCAATACACTCGCCACCGCGGCCACAGCCACATTCACTGGTGCAGCACAGGTGACGTCAACTCACACGTGAAATGCCTCAATAGCGGCTGTGTCAAGTGTGCTTCTGACTGCCAGCTGTAGCGGCCTCACGAGCGGTCGGAGCGAACGAATGGCATTGCTCCTATTCAGTCAAATCATCAGACCGGCTTCGTTTAAAAAAACGTTTGATCGATTACAATTAAAATTATGACAATTGTCAGCTAGGTCATTTATCACAGAGGTCATACAACGTATGTTTGCCTAGTAATATATGTTTTTCTATTGAACACAACTATGCACTTTGTCAGTAAATCAGAGATAATAGAGAGTGTCTGCAAGCATATCGATCTCGATTCCCTTCCCTGTCCCTAATGCCCTGCGCAATCGGTGTCGATTGTTGGAGTTGCGTAACCGTCAGGAGTGTCTGCATCACGGCGTTTCACGCGCCAACGTATTGTACATTTATGCCCTTTTCAGCTGGATATGTGGTCCTAACCACAAGCTCAAATGGGCAGACCAGGCATAATGCATCTAAATCATTTTGGAATTATGTACAAAAGCACATCACAGTGAATATAGGATGCATGGTTTTTAACGCCGGCGCTTTTTTGAGATTTGGATTTACCTGTTTACATTCGTAAGTTCTTCATCCAATATAACTTTTCTAACAGTTTATTTGCACACATTTAACGGAATATATGTAAGAGATTTAGCACATATATATCTTACGGAAGAATTTGATCAGTTTTCTGTAAAAACAACAAAAACGATTGCATGCACGATTTGTGCCCCCACCGTTATGTATTACATGCTGAGACTGGTCTTAAGAAGTAATTTTTACTGATGCATTAAACACAGCAGCAATTAAAACGAGGCGGCTAATAAGTCAAAAACAGTTGTATGTACAATGCTGTCACATTGTTTACTATGATTCATCCTTAATTTGAACGTAAAATGGATAGGGATTGCGCTTTCCGAGCACCCCTGCCGGTTACGTATTTACCTATCCGATCGACACTTAACCGATCGCATAAACACAACAAGCGATGATGTAGTATGCACAGCGCGTTGGGGATAGGGAAGGGAATCGAGATCAGTATGCTTGCAGACACTCTCTAATAAAACGAATCCCGCAATATGTTGTCTTATGTATTTGTTATTATTGATGTGGCACTTTGTCGAAAGCTTTCTGACAGAGTTAGTAGATAATATCGACCGACGTAGAGCGATGCACAGACAACTAACTTCCCGTAACGCGTTTGTCTGCGTGATCTGTACAATGATTTATTTTGTCTCGTCACGGCAACTCATTAAGCCTTGTCACGATGAGATAGGTGTCGTGTTCGGCGCCACCGGTTATCGTAATCAAGAAAAGCTGGATCCAGGGACGTCTTCCTGTTGTGACGGGGATGAGAGGTTACCCTGAGCCATGGAAATCAATCAAATTATATTACAAGCACCTAGGACGAATTCTAAATGTCGATTACGTTGACATGACTCATACAAGGAAATAAAACGGAATTTAAAACAATAACCTTTTAATCCTGGGTTCAAGTTCCAAAATATTAATTTCTGCTAGGGTACCGTTATTTATTAAAAAAAAACTATCAAAAACGTATTTGCATTATCCAAAACATATTACGCAACATTAATTGTATACAGCCTCAGTCGCCGCAAAGACGTGGCGCCATCTGCCGGAAGTGGTTAAACTGCTGTCAATGTGTTGTTACGGTTCATAGCTGTGCGAGAGTCGACTAGGTGAGACTAACGTAACCCTGTCTAAGCGGATCTCCGGTGAAACCTAACTGTAATAATTAGCATACCACACCATTTAAAAATTACCATAATTGTTTCTTCAACACTGATTGTTCGATTTACAATGTTACCTAGTTTCTGGTGGATTCAGCCTTATGTCAAATATACTGGGCACATAGTAAGTCACAAAACACTTGTATGTATTATGTTGGCGAAATAAATTGAGCACTGCATTGAACAAATTACTATACTGGGGTTACATAATCTATCCTAGCTTACTCTAAATATTCTTCTGACCCAGTTGTTTTCTGCTACGTGTAGTTTCTCCTCCTGTCTCTCTGTCAGTGGCAGTGTTCCCATCCCATGTATACAGGCTGGTACAACGCAGGCTTCCAACACTTTTCCTTTCAGTTGTTTCGTCAAGTTTTCTGTCCTGCATAATGCCTTCTACACTCTTTATGCTGGTGCTCCTGCTTGCACCCTCCTCTGTATTTCTTCACTACTCCTTCCATCCTCACACACCTTACCGCCCAGGTATACAAAGCTGTTCACTTGTATAATGGTCTTTCCGTCAACAACTACATGCAGATCTACCTCCTGTTCACCTATCCACATTACTTCAGTCTTCTCCAGATTCATTCGGAGGCCGTGTTTTCTGAAGGTGTTACTCCATTCTTGTAAAGCTTTCTGTAGTTCCTCTTTGTTATCAGCCACCACTGCTAGGTCGTCTGCATACAGTATCTTCTTAAGTTCTTCCTGCACCGATATCTTTCCACTGATCAGGTTCATCACCATAATGAAAAGCAGGGGACTCAAGGCACTTCCCTCTCTGAGTCCTTCTTCCACTCCAAATTGTTCCGATGTTTCTCATTCGACTCTCACTACTGCTGTTGTCTCCTTGCACATTTCCTCCATCATTCTGGCTTCTGCTTCTCCAACCTCCATCCATCTCATGACTGCAAATGCGAGTTTTCTCGGCACAGTGTCAAGTGCCTTTTTCAGATCTACAAAACCCAATGTTACATGCATCCTTTTTAATTATCTCTTCTTATCAATAATTTGTCTGATGGCAAACAATCCATCATCTGTTCCTCTCCCTTTTTTTAAATCCCAACTGATTCTCTCCGATTTTGCTCTCCATCGTAAGCCTCACCGTAGCATCCTTTCCAGCAATTTCAGGGCTTGGCTCAGTAATGTGATGCATCTGTATTTCCCTGGGTCATGAATGTCCCCTTTCTCTTCCATATCGGCACAACCTCTCATCTTCGCCACTCTGCTGGTATCTCTCCTGCTGTGAAGCACACATTAAACAGCCTCGTCAGCCACTTGATTCCAACTTGTCTGTTTGCTTTCACCATTTCCACTGAGAGTTCATCCACTCCTACAGCCTTTCCTGTTTCCATCTTCTTTACTGCGCTCTCTACCTCTTCTTCTGTTATTGTCCTCACCTCCTACTTATTGTTCTTCCTCTGGATTTAGTAGTTTCTTGAACTACTCCTCCTAAACACCCAGCACTTGCTGTGCTGCAGTGACCAGATGTTTAGTTCTAAAGGTATATATATTTCTTATTTTTAGAGTGTTGTAGTTGTGCATGTTAGCATTTGAAACAAGGGGCCAGTTTAGTATATGAACTGGTAGATTATTGTGAATATATATCAAAACTAAAAGGTTAATTTTTGTAGCTTTTATATTTCTTCTATCTTTAATAGGTTATATTTTTAAATTGGTCCAGTATGTGCAATGCATCTGCTTAGGGTTATTATTCGTCCAGCTTTTTCTGAATTCTCTTGATTCTATTTCCCTTTTATCCCCATGCCAAAATACAATAATTAGTGTGTAATAATAGTGATGAGTTATATAACAAGACTTTTATTTGTAGGGGTAGTGTGTGTTTTAATCTACTTAGCAGGCCAAATATTTTGAAACATTTATTTGATACTTTTTAGGGTAAGCTTTATTTTTCCAAGTCAGATTGATGTCCAGTGTTATTCCTAAGTAGTTAAATTCTTCTAATTTACCAATATTTAAATAATCTGTTTTGAGCATAGGAGTCTCTATGCGTTTACTTGGCATATGATAAATCATGTGTTTATTATTTTATTTATAAAGTTATGGTAAAATGCTGGCTCTATTAAGATTAGATGATTTGTTATTAATCCATCAGATGTAGAGTTGTCGTAACATTGTTGTCGTGTTGCTAACTTATGGTGTCGATGTACGTCGGTAAGTGGCAATGCAGCAGCTACTATTAACTGCCACTGGTCGCAGTGTTTGGTGAAGCACGACCGTACATAGCGCACCATCACTTCATCCCCGCCTAATTCACCTGCAGAAGCGTCCGTGGGTGGACTAATAGTTGCATCTTAAACGATATTTGTATGTAAAATTAGATAAGGGTTACCTCCAGGTTACTCACAACACGTGCACGCAGACACAGACACACACACACAGTCACACACACGCACACACACACACACGCACGCACGCACGCACGCACAGACAGACAGACAGACAGACACACACACACAAACATTGATGTCCACGTTGACTGATATATTGTGGCATATGTGAAGACATAAAACGAGACGTTTTCTTAGATAATCATGACACCCGGCGCTGGAAAACAAATGATCCTGGGTACCGTCGAATAAACCTTGAATATATTAACTTGTTCAAAGTTTCCGTTAAAGATTGTGCTAGCAGGTTCTAGCGCAATGAGTTTGTGCCTAGAAATATTTGCGCTATATATATATACGAGGAATCCATTATTATTATTACAGCAGATGAGTTTAAACAAGCATATGAAACCCACTTCTGAAGAAGACATATTTGCCGAAAGACAACTTTAAACATTACAAAACGGTTTCTCTTATAGGTGGAAACTGATTTAATTATAAATACGAATAAAGGTAAACTAACTGCGCTTACCTTTATCGTTTATCTGCTGCCTCTGATACAATTGATTAATACTTCGAGAAACTAGACCTACCGTGTGTATATATATATATATATATATATATATAGTAGATAGTGTCTATGACGAAATGACAATAGCAACATATTGCCGAAAAGATTAATTGGTATTGACATAGCGATTATCTCAAACGGGTCAAGTTATTGTCGTGGTCGTTACCTCATGTTTTTTAGTTAACTCATCAGGATGAATGAATACCTGACTATTGGTATTCGTTTATATCGCTCGAAGTTCTCCTTTATATTCTACAGGACGCCCTGTAAATCAACTCACGCCAACGGTCCATACGTCCCAACGTAGAGCGTGTATGAAATACGTAAGATAGTTGTTATTCATTTGAAAGATACTGTGGTCGCGGTCTCAACATCACACCTCCCACATGTTGTCGTTAGAGTCCTACTCCCACGTCCTACTAATCCCACTTGTTTTTTGGGCCAACCTCCCAAATACCACCTGTTATGAAAGCCGTCATCGACCATGCTCCAATTTTAGAGTCAAACTGTCACAAGTCCCACATTTTGGGATAAACCTTCCACCTTTCGTTAAGCCCCGACCTCCCTCTCGCATGTCTGGCCACACACTCTCGCGTGGGCCACGCCCGTTATTCAGTATATGTTTAATCTACCCACGACGCACACCACGAGTGATGTGACAATGGGCAGCCCGCCGTTACCTGCGACTGACAGTATCAGGACGACCTGGTTCCTAATCACTTCTACTCGGTCCACGGACGACTTGTCCGACCGGAAACATCTGTTGAACGTTGCTTTCGCAACAACGGATCTAGTCTTCATTAGCTGACTCTCAACCGGCCGCGTGAACCCGCCGGGAAGAGATCCTGGCCGCGGACAGGCCCCCGGACAAATGGTTTCACAAATACCTTCAGATGGTATCACTCCATTTCTGCGATAGTACCTGCATTAAAGTGTACAATTAATGTTGTACAAAAAGTGTTTTGATAATACATTTATGGACGTTTTAGCAGTTTTAGATTATGCAGCATAAAAGACACCTCAAGACAAAAGAGAACGAGAAAGGTCTACCAGCGATCTTATCCGATTTATTTCAGTTTTACCCTCGACAAAGCAGTTACCGTTGCTAAGCTGAGTCGTATATTACACTGCCAAGGAGGTCGTTCTTTCATTGGTCGCCATGGTTCAGGCAACAGTGATTCTGCATAAGCAAGCGTAGTCGTCACGCCGGCTAGACATATATGATTCTACGTACCCTTGTGCGCAAAAAACGGTGGCGCTGTAACATAAAATCCTGCAGTTGTAAGATAATGCAGTTCCGGCCCTTAATGCGCATGTCTGGAATTGGAAGTTCGCTGTGTAAGGAAATGTTCTCCTCCGAAACATTATTTTAGCACCAAATATGTGTTTTGGTAGTTGGTGAATTTTTGCTGAATACAACTTACAACACCTTAATTGCCTAGCATAACTATTTCCACATATATCCTTCTTCCAAATGTTTTAGATGAGTAACATTCTAATAATTTTTCACCCATCCCATTACCAATATTCATAATAACGTTTAGATTCATATTTTGGTAATCATTTACTTAACTGGCCTGCATTATTAGCAGCATCCGCCGGGTAGGTACTCCCTTGGGTTGAACACAGCGACCGTCTATTTCCGGACATGCGCATTTAAGGGCCGGAACTGCATTATTTTATAACTGCAGGATTTTATTCTACAGGGCCACTGACGTACCCCAGTAAACGACTCCATAAAGGAAGACGCGTTTCTGATGACGTCCTCGCCGAAGTTAAGGTTAGTAAATATGTTCACGTTAAGTTTGTCGGTGAAGTAATTTATGCTGTGATATTTTACCAATGGCAATACATTACACATTCACATTGTTTTTGTTGTTGTGTATATCACTGTCTGCAGCTTACTTTGCATGATTAGTCAAAGTCAGAGTGTCATATTCACGTTATATTACATTCTCTAACCCCAGTATAGTAACTTGTTCAATGCAATGCTCATTTTATTTCGACAACATAATACATACAAGTGTTTTGTGAATTACTGTATGCCCAGTTTATTTGGCATGAGGCTTAATGCACCAGGAACTGATTAACATTGTAAATCGAACGTGTGCTGCATATCTACAGTGTGTTGGAGAAACCATTATGTTATTTCCTAAGTGCGCTAATTGTTATATTTAGGTTTCACCGGTGATCCGCATAGACCGGGTTACGTTAGTCTCACCAACCGACTCTCGCACAGCTATGAGCCGTAAGAAGACACCGACAGCAGTTTGATCGATTCCGTCAGATGGCGCCACTTCATTGCGGCGACTGAAGCTGTATACAATTAATGCTTAATGCTGCGTAATATGTCTTGGGTAGTGGAAATACTTGTCTGATAATTTTTGAAATTAATAACCGTACCCTAGCATAAATTAATATTTTGGAAGGACTAAAACGTTATTGTTTTAAATTCCGTTTTATGTTCTTGCATGAGTTATGTCAACGTAACCGACATTTAGAGTTGATTCCAACGTTGCACATGAACTGAAAAAGTACTCTTATTTTACGAATTTGCACTAGATACTTGTAATTTAATTTTAGTTATTTCTATGACTCATAACCTGTCATCTACGTCACAACAGGAAGACGTCGCTGGATCCAGCCTTTCTTGTATAAGACAACCGGTGGCGCCACACGACGACACCCATCTACTCGTGACAAGGGTACATTACATTGGCGCGATGCAAAACAAATCATTGTACAGATCACGCAGACAGACTGGATGCGGGGAGTTAGTGGAGATCGAGGCAGGAAATAAATTACACTTGATTCCAAACTGCGCGCGTGTGCATCCCATTACATCTGTTTACGATACCACACAAAATCAGCGTAATTTATTCCTACTCCACCAATCGCACATATATGAAACGTTCAACTAGATTGACCTTGCGGTTTTCATGAAAAACTACCTGCACGCGTTCTAATTCAGCATTTTTATTAATATGTCGCCTCACCTTAGCTACTGACAGACAAGAATGGCGAAATACCACAGCTGCAGCGTCGCTTATGTCCCCCGACGACCAAGTCGGTTAAGGGACAATGTGAGCAAGTAAGTAAGAATATGTAGTTTTGTTTGATTGCCTACAGTCCAACTGAACGCTTGGCGCGATCGAGGTAGGGCTAGGGAGCCGATATCGGGGCGCGTGCAGACACTCTCCATTATCAAACCTTAATGTGGCATCGTCGAGACGTTCATGTGTCTGACCGATGGCTTAAACCGACGGACAGCGAGGCAACATTATGGCTCACTCGTGGAATTCGATAGGTATCATCGACAAGGTTAACGTGAACGTTTGTCTGACATTGGCTTCGTCGTCAAGGACATCATGGGAATGGACCCACCGTCTTTCGTGCACAAGAGAACCTAGAATTAAATATATCTTGCCAGCGTGAATAAAACGCTTGCCTATGCACAATCAGAGTAACGTGAATCAGGGCAACCTGAATCAGGGCGATCAATGAGGCAACGATCTCTTTGGCCGTGTGGTAGTCTATACGGCTCAGCTTAGCTGACGGTAACGGCTTGGTCGTTGGTCAAATTAAATTCCATAAGGTCACAGGTAGAAGTTTTTCGTTCTATTGTTAATGCACGTTTAGGGTGTATAACATAAAAGTAATTAAAACGTACGTTTGCTTTAATACAAATTGTTTTCCACAGTAATAAGTGTATCCTTAAATGGAGACACTGTTGCAGAAATAAACACCAAGATTCTCTTTACGGCGGAGTCACGAAGGAAGCGAAAGATAAATATGGCTATGCATATGGCTAATACAATACAAAGACATTTATTTTTAAAACTCACCGTTTGCATTTGTAGTAACGAATTTCATACCAGTTGTTTACTGAGAATGTGGTTTAAAAGTGGAAGATTCTAATAAGTGTTCTTGGCTGACATATTTCTCCTGACTCGGAGAATAATATCGTGCCGAATAATGTTTTCCGTTGCTATTTACCACTATCGCCGGCATATGTACTAGGGCCTTCACCAACAAATCCTTTAGTTTCCCTTTAAAGAAACACATTAAAAAGTTGCATGATATAATAGAAAAAAACAAGTGAGTATTTCCTTCCAATTGCAATACCTGAATTGGAATTGTGATCGCCCGGAGACTTGTCTAACACTGACCCGTGTTTCAATTGTGTGATTGCCCCCGTGTCTTGTGTTAAAACGGCCCGTCTACCAGTTGTGTGATTGTCGCCGTGTATGATGTTAACTCGGCCAGTTTTGTAGTTGTGTTGTTGCCCCCGTGTCTGGTGTTAACACTGACCAGTGTTGCAGTTGTGTGATTGTCCCCGTGTGTGGTGCCAACACGGCCCGTGTTGCAGTTGTGTGATTGTTCCAATGTCTGGTGTTAATACGGCCCCTGTTGCAGTTGTGTGATTGTTCCCGTGTCTGGTGCTAACACGGCCCGTGTTGCAGTGTACGCTCCGATGCCGAGGACCTTCACGAGAGAGTGGCAGGTGGCACAGGCCGAGAGAATGGTGAAGCAGAGACAGGGCGCAGTGCTCGGCATTTCAAGCAACTGGGACTATGACAAGAACGCGTGGAAGTAAACCGCTCCAGTCGCCAGCAGTGACGTCACTGTCATCTGTGGTGCGCGTACCACTGAATCACCATCGACTTAGTGCAATGTCACGATCAGAGAAAGCTACAGCAAAACCATAGGGTTTATATATGCCTAATATATTATTCAAACATCGGAGACCGATTCGTGTAATTTATGTTATCCTCAAATCTGAGAGATTGTCGTCTGGGGAGATAATTCCAATGTTGTGCTTTTATCTCTGGGTAAATATTGTATGTTGTCGAAGGCAATGAAACACCTTGATGAGTTTGAAACCGATTCTATTGTTCGTTTATATTTTACCCCAGAGGTTCACAGCATGCAGTATGGTTACGGTTGTCACAGCCTGCAACCTATGTACGTTGTCACAGCCTGCAACAGGTGTACGTTGTTACAACCTGCAACAGGTGCACGTTGTCACAGCCTGCAACATGTGTACGTTATCACAGCATGTGACAGGTGTACTTTATCACATACTGCAGTACGTGTACGTTGTCACAGCCTGCAACAGGTGTACGTTGTCACAGCCTCCAACAGATGTACGTTGTCACAGCAACAATAGCGAGCCACGTTGTGCCAAAGGTGCGGGTACTGCATTTCCACCAGACCGCTCACCCACCGACCCGATAGGTTGATGCTCTGCGATAGCGTCGTGATGTAGTGAGTCAGTGTGTTTTCGGGGTGCATGAACATGGAGGCGTTGATAGGCAGCATCAAGTAAAAGTCAGACGATTCCAACGCGTTTCATAGACGGGTTAGGTAGGAGGTAACCGAGGCAGATCGATACTCAACAACGCCATCCACAGTTTCGAGTCCCCTCGGACTCTCGTCAGGTTGCATATACTGACAACGATGACCGTATACAAGACGACGTCTTGACACAGGAAGACGATCTCTGCATTGGGACACTTGTTGCCGCGTAGACGCCAGCGACGCGCCCCGGCCGGTGCTCCCGACGTTACTACGACCGTCCTTGTTCACTTCACCATGCCCCGACTGACAGTCCTGGGGTCACCTGACTTTCCTTTATACGCCACGACCGAGTTGGCATCTGTTTCGCTGTTGAAGGAGACCGTGTAGCCGCACCATTTTACTAGCACCTCTACCCCCTTACACACACCCCGACGCTACAGAACCACCTCCTTGCGATAAAATTTGTTTTTCGATACAGACACTTTCTGCAGTTCCGTTTCGCAGAAAGTTCCGTCTACCGTCGCTCCGGCATCGCCCATCAGCCGGGCGAGTCGGACGGGTGCGCTTCTCCGGCGGTGAACAGCTCTTCGCTCCAGCTCTCCATGCACCCTCTCTTGAAGAGTCTCTTAGCCTTTCTGACCGTGTACGCACGCACGAACATGTACGCACGCACACACTCACACGCGCATGTCCACTCTCCTCTCTCTATTTTTTAATTTGCTTCCCTGGACCATTGTCCACCGATCTACATATTGGAGATGTATTTCAGAAAACATAAAGGTAGTACATAGTTGTTTAGTGTTATTTCTCATGTGTACAAATCGACTGGTCTGTCATTCACCAGGTGGCGCAATTAAGCAGTTATCGATTTATTAGGACATGGGAACGAATTTCGGTTCAAATTACTATACGTGCTGCCCTTGCCAAATGTCTTCACCAGGTAACAGTGCCATGGTGCGCTTAATATTAAAATATAAAGAAGAATTAACCCTTTCTTGCAGCATATTCGTCTTGGAGTGAATATGACTCGTCATGCGTTGGTCGCAAAAAAACAGCTCGTTTTATATTGATTAAACCAAACTTGGGATACATTTCTATAACCTGTATGACTATGGCGCACCAACCATGGTGCCAGACGATTTGCATTGGTGGACTACGACAGAGATTTCGTCTTCCAAGCACGGGACCTTAATTGTTATTGTATTACAACGTAACCTGCCTGATGAACTCTTTACGCTTGACATTCAATCTGCCAACAAGGTGGCGACACGACCGATATATCGTGACCATAACATACCGCCTTTCCCACTAAAATTTGTGACAGTATTTAATCTAAAATATATGGCTATTTTACGTGTCGTATTGCAAGGTACTCTGGCTTGATCCGGTGTCCTTTTAATAGCTTCTGTATATTCTATAATTACTTATACTTGACCCTCAACTTGGTGTATTTTTACTTGTGTCCATTTGTATGTAACTGACCCTCAGTGTTGGTGTATTATGTACATCAACACTCGATACATGCAGTGTATACAAAACACACCGAAACAAGATTATGCGGAGTACGTTTTATTATCACTGACGCATTGACAATATACAAGGTCGTGCATTTTTAATCAAATGTGACATTTATAATTACAGGCAACGGTATGTTGTAAGATCTCTCTTTGCATTGTGTAGATGACAATAGTAACGATTTAATTTTACACTTTTTTAACAAACCAAATCAGAATCATTATTTTGTTAATTGGTGCAATGTATATTGGCGAGCAATGATAATCTTGACTCCGTATTCCATCATCTGTTGTCGATTGACGATCGGCATTCGGCCATCTACTTCACCGAGCAGCCGGAAGCGCACCTGACGCAGCCGGAGTTGTAGCACTTGACGTGGGAGTTGACATTTCCGGTGCTGCACCAATGCCAGTGGGTGTGCCCCCTGTGACGTGTGTAACACGTGCACTGACCGCGGCCGTAACAGTCGCACTTGATTCCCCACCAGTAACACTTGCAGGTACACGAACCAAAGCAACAACACATACATCCCCCGCACCTCTTGCTCTTGGAATTGCGGCCGCATCTGGGAGCGACGGATGCTGAAACACAGTTTCGTTTTGGCATTAGTTATACCGAAGAGACCGTGTCCATGTTGAGTTTGTGTATGTGTGTGTGCAGGGGGGGTGCACGTGCATGCCAATGCGCGCGCGTGCGCGTGCGCGTGTGTGCTGATATGCTTATTCTTAGGTTAGTGTTTGGTTAACATGTTTACAAATTAATAACAACAGCTGACAATATGAAAAGAAGATATTTAAATTATGGCAGTATTATTATTAAATTAAAACTCATACCCCTTCTCTTCTCGCGATCTTCGTTGACTGTAAAACAATTCACAACCCTTTAGTATTATGCAGTAATTATGGAGACATATGTATAGTATGGCAGACGCATGCTTGCATAGCTGTTCTCAAAGACACATGTTCAACACAACCTTTACGTCATACAACTTTGCCAGTCTCACGCTAACAGACACACAATACAATACAAGCAAGCATACACTACTTTGTGGATATGTTCATAAATACGCACCGAATTTCAGAAAGAGCGTCATACAAACGTACACCGTATGACAAGTTTCGAATACTAATTAATCAAATGACTAATCGTTTATTAAAAAAGTGTAAAATCCTAAGTTGGAGGTACGTTCGGTCGGTTTATGGAATATAAAAGGTAAGTTCTTAAAACGCAGTATCAAGTCTTCAGAACTGCTCAAAGCTCTTTACACTTTACTCCCTGGCAGACCTGTTTAATCGAACACCATCTCAACTCCTCTGGGAAGCACTCACCCATGCTGCAATTAATGCGCGAAGACTGTTCATACACAACTATCCACCACTGTCTATAGCCATGTATTCATGCATACAGCTAAGTGAATTGGAGCAACGTACAGTAGGAAACTAGCATCCCCTTATCAAGGAACTAAACAGTTTTCTGTTCTGCTATGATGTGCTTCCTTTTCGGTGTGACACTCACTTGACGTCACATCGACGTCTTCTTCGTTCTGTGCCACATCGACTTCCTCCTGTTAATTAGAACAACTCAATCACTGACACACACACACACACACACACACACACACACACACACACACACACACACACACACACACACACACACACACACACACACACACACACACACACACACACACACACATATATATATCCTTCGGTAGAACCTTCGCTGTAATAATTATATAAATGTAGGCAGGATAAACTGTTATATCGGACACTCGAAAGTAATCTTTTTTAATACTCTAGAACATGTCCTTATGTTGTCGACAGTTTAACATACCAATCGTTGATAACAGCTGTACCTTATAGCTATGGTCCACACGTGGGTGTAGGAGGCGCACCCGCGGGGCAAGTCATCTTGATATAGGCTTTTGTAATAGTATAATAACCAATTCCTGAGTTAAGTGTTGTCACTCATTTATACATTCTTATTCTAGTGCCGTATGGCCAGATAGGGCAGGAGGACGTTTAACACAAGATGGACACTGTTGCTCCATCATACGCTTTCAATATACAGTATGTATAGCCAATTTTATGTTGTCAATAAACATTTGTCTTTTCCTGAGGGTAGAGGGTATTTCGTTAACACGTCCTCAGTTAGTCCAGTTATATAACATTAGTAACGGTAACATCAGTACTTACTGCAACGGCTGTATAAACTGCCACAAGCACCAGGAGGGCGAAGAACAAAAGGAGACTCGACCGCATCTTGTCAAGGCAATTCTATGAAGAGACATATTACAACTGTACACAATGCAGTGTTTGGGAAAGGAAACTTTTCACTGCGTCATATTGATGCATGCAGTCTACGACGGATGTAGTGAGAGGCACATAGACATGCCTCTTTTTGGAAATTGTTTAGATAATTGTTCTAGAACTACATTTTAGCGCGGTAAACTGGATAATCAAAGTGTGGTTTCATCATTCATAAAATCCGAACAAATTTAATACGTTTAGTATTGGTTTAACCCCCATCTCGCGCCGACTCGTGGTGTGGGACTTGCTAACTATACGATCCAAAATGGCTATTAGCATCAGTTTGCATTAATATATGTTTATACAACGAATGGAACCACGGTGACAATGTATTTTCCTCCCATGATACTTTGTGACGACAAAGCCACCTCTTTTACGTGATGCTATACGTACATATTTTGGGACATTGTGAACTGTTGCGATCACCCTTAAGCTTGTCACACGTTTCTCGAGATACTCCGCAGTCTGATAACAATGCAACCAATATTAGCAGTACTTCGACAATGTGAACAATACTAAACAATGTGTTGATTTGCTAAAACAAACTGACTAATCCTTACCTGATTCAGTCACTAGAAACTCTTTCTTCAAGATCGGAGTGGTGCTCTTTCGGCGTTGCATGCCGTCTTTATATAGGACACGAAACGTGTCTGTGTTGCTACGACTACGTGATCAATGTCACCTATCAACATACTCTAACTGTTTTTGTCCCATTGCATACGTGATCGTTGCCACCGAACGAACTGTTTTATTACATTCCCGCACTTTGTCTTTATTATGCGTAATATGTCATTTCGTCAACATCGCCGACAGTACCAAAACCACACGTACTGAAAATATTTGAAGAATTAGGGAGCAATATATGCATTCGACCAAAGGAAGAAGGAACAATATAGCATATATCCCGAAATGCATTAGGCATTGCGATTGAATATAACTTGTAAGTGAAATATCACTATCTCGTTTTAATAGTACAATTGTATTTAATACAATAAGATATACCGTCTACAACAAGTTATGCTAAATGGGAGTAGTTAAACTACTATATTTCAACGGCTACTTAATTTTATGTAATACATTTAATGATAGAAGGTGGCGATTTATGATGATTATTCTCGAAACAGTAATTCTATTTGCATCCATCATCTAATGCACGGGTATAGTGGATAAATACATGCATGCAATACCGTATGCACAACGCTCGAACGCACACACACACACACGCGCGCGCGCACACACACGCACACACACACACACACACACATACACACACACGCACACGCACGCACTCTGGCACGCACACACACACACGCACACACGCACGCAAGCAGGCAAGCAGGCAAGCACGCAAGCACGCACACACACTCGTCAACACATTTCAATAATTTGTTTAGTTATATGTCCGATGAAGGACTCCTGTTTCCGCAACCTATGTTGCTTCGCATTAAACTAAGTGCATGTCTTACATGTCTCATGCAACGTTCATCCTCATTTGCACATCTCCGCATATACGTTAATATGCAAATGGTACATAAGAACATCAATTACTCGAGGTGTTCTTAATGTCAGTACAATTCTTGCTGCGCCAGCAAGGTAACTGGGGACGCGTGCAGGTCGACAATAACACGCACACACGCTCCGTCATTTCACCGTTCTTAAGTTTTTGGCTAACACCCAAATTCCGGTCGCGAAACGTGCATGGCGAACTGAATCTTCAAACAGTTCATTTGTTAATCGACGTGGAAAGGGACACCCCTTGCAAGTTGAAAATAAAGATGGCAGACGACGTTGCGAAGATCGTGCCTATAATGTCGATAATGTACGAAGGATATTACGCTCATTTACTTCATTACAGTAATAATGAGGATACAGAAAATCCGGTACACAACCCACCGTGCCTGGACGTGTTAAAGCGATATTTGTCGTGGAAGTAAACGCTGATATTATAAGGGGTCGATATGAATGAATAAAAACGGCATTGATTTTGGCGAGAGCTTCCACTATGACTTACCCTGATACGTGTGAAATGAACAACTTACGACAAGTGGACGACGAATTTGAAATGCCGTGTGATATTGTATCTCACAGCGTTTCAATTTCTTGCAACATTTGGCATACGTGTCTAAGTTATTCGTGTCGTATGCACACGGCACGGGCAAACCGGAAACGTCGCGCAGTCATTGGAGAATCTTGGCGATCCAAGTCAAAAGGACTTGGCGACGGAATTGTGAGCGTGTGTGTGTGTGTGTGTGTGTGTGTGTGAGCGTGCATGCGCGCATGAGTGTTTGTGTGTGTGTGTGTGTGTGTATGTGTGTGTGTGTGTGTGTGTGTTTACGTGTGCATATGCTTGTGTGTGTGTTGTCGTTGCCCATTACCATAGAACGAACTACGTCATACAAACGAATTTCTCAACAGCGCGCATGCAAAAGAAAGGGCAGTGTCGTTACAGCGAATCTGACGACGACCAACGAATGAATGAATGAATGAACGTTTATTCAGAACATTGATAACAATATATACAAGACAAGACAACCAAACAAGTTTAACTATAATACAAGTGAGAATATACAATGTTTGAAGGGGGTAAATACGAAGTCATTGACTTTTGTGTAAATTTACCCCTGACATGTATTTATATATATAATTATATACATGTATGTATACACACATATACACACATATATACATACATATATTCACATACATACATACATGTATTTTGAGACATCAATATTATATTATTCGAATTTGCTATTCATCTAACCATCTAGCTACAATAATTGAAAACATGCAATGGAATATGTGCATATTCAAAATTTAAAGTATGCCATAAGTACACATCTTTACACATATTGTAATTTCCTCAATGGCATGATTACATTTGTGTTTGATTTTATTTAGGTTTCCACAACCAGATATTTCTCAAATAAAAGGTTCTTGCATTTACGCTTAAATTCAGTAATAGTATTAGTAGTTTTTAAATGATCACATAGAGAATTCCATAATTGCACTCCCTTTACACAAAGAGACATTGATCGCATGGTAGAACAGACTCTCTGTCGTTCTAGATCATGATTAGCTCGCATTGAGTATGCTATTTCCCGTCTAGTAAACAAACACTGAATATTTTCAGTTCTATGATATCTGGACATTTTAGAACATGTAATTGTTGGAAAAGTGAGTTTGTATGATCAAACCATCTTGCACCAAATATAATGCGGATTACTCTGTTTTGTAATAAGAAAATACAGTTAGTATTTGTTGGGTACGTGTTTCCCCATATCTCTGCACAATAATTTAAATACGGCAAAAAGAGAGAACTGTATAGAATACGTCTACTATTTCTATCAAGTAGATGACTGCATCTATGCATTATAGCTGTTCTTTTTGAAAGCTTTGATTGTACGTATTTTATATGAGCTTTCCAATTTAGTAGATCATCAATAAACACACCCAAACACTTGGTGACCCTTACTCTTTCGATATTAACATTTTGTATTTTGATATTAATTTTTTTTGTTTAGCATACGATTTCCAAATAACATGTAATTGGTTTTAGATATGTTCAGAGTTAATTTATTTACTGCAAACCATGTATACATTTGGTCCAGAACGTTACATACAGTTTCGTTTAGTTTATTGATGTTACTATTTGCATAAAAGATATTAGTATCGTCTGCAAAGAGAATGTATTTTACTAGATTAGATATGTTATAGAAGGTGGAAATAGAAGGAGAGGAAGGCCGACTAAGACCTGGCGCAAGACGTTTAAAGAAGATCTGGCAGAGATGGAAATCACCTGGAATGAGGCCAAAGAAATTGCGAAAGACCGTAGTAGATGGAGAAAGCTTGTCGCCCACCACGGATACCAAGAAATTCCATTTTTTACATAACAGTTTGTGATTGACAGTGTCAAATGCCTTTTTTAAATCGATAAAAACACCAATAGCATATTTTTTTGCATCCAATGATTGGGTTATTGCATCAACAAGATCTATTAGTGCGTGACATGTTGACATATTTTGTTGAAATCCATATTGGCTTGGGTTTATTAGTTTGTGTTTGGTAATAAAGCTATCTAAACGAGAACTGAACAATTTTTCTAATATTTTTGAGAATTGTGGTAATAGTGAAATAGGCCTATAATTAGTGCACATATACTTATCCCCAGATTTAAAGAGTGGGATAACCTTTGCTATTTTCATTTTCTCCGGGAATACTCCAGAAGTGAAAGATAGATTACAAATATAAGTGATAGGTTTTGCAATGGAGTTAATAACTTCTTTGACCAAATGCATACTTATGTCTTCGCAATCTGTGGATGTTTTACTTTCCCAATTGTTCACAGCTCGGATAACTTAATCTTCATTAACTGGAGTTAGAAATAAATTGTTACTGTTTCTGTTTTCTAGGTAGTCATAAATAGAAACATTTGTTGGTGCCGTTATATCCTTTGACAGCCCCGGACCGATATTAGTAAAATAATTGTTAAACATGTTCGCTACATCTTCCTTATTACTAATGGTTATGTCATCATTAACAAACTGATCTGGGTAGTGATTTCCTAAGCGAGGTGTTCCCATTACAGTTTTAAGTACTTTCCAGGTGCCAGCAATGTCATTTTTCTTCTGTGCGAGTAAACTGCTATAATATTGTTTCTTAGTGCATCTGAGAATACCTGTTAATTTATTTTTATATGATTATACGACGTAGTATCACGAAACGAAATACGTCATGACAATTTATATAACAAAATATGACATATCACCATTAACATTTATCTAGGTTGGAACTTTTTTTTATTAAAATTGTACCTTTGCAAATGCATACAGAAATAATCGGACGAAAGAGTGGCGTAGTAGTTAAAATGATGGCAGCATCAATTACTTCGGCTACTCCGACGAAATGCAGGTCGCACACGTAACATTTTATAATTATTTCTCACGCCTTATGATATTTTAGCTGTTTGTAGTACATTTTGATCTGTGTCGTCGCTGTCGGTTGTAATTCGGTTGTCAAACTATTCAGATAGTCGTCAGCCATTGTTTAAGCGATGCAAACACAAACGCTAGTCGTCTTCGCATTCGTCACTTTTGTACGCGAATATTGCGTCATGGCGAACGAAACAGTTCCGTCGCAGTCGGACGTGTGCGATTATGCCGTCACGGCTCGTTGCGTCATGGGTAAAGAGGTTGTTCAAACATGGACCCCCTGATTATTTCAAATAATAATAATAAGATAACTTCTATTGCGCCTAAATCCTTGGAAACCAAGCTCAGAGGCGCATCAAAACAAAAGGGTTGGTCAATCTCAAAATCCATAAGTAGTTTTCCAGTTATCAACAGATGGGTCAAGGCGCTAGGGAGCTACGGTGGGTAAGCAAGATTGTAAAGATACGTTTTTAAATGACGACGGAATTTTTTAATATTTTCAACTGATCTAACACTAAGAGGAAGCATATTCCAAAGAGTTGGTGCAGCAACAGAAAAAGCCCTAATTCCAATGTTAGTGTTGACTCTAGGAACAAAAAGTAGGTCAGAACTAGATGATCGAAGTTGGATAGGTTTTCTTACAGGAGTAAGCAATAAATGCAAATAAGAGGGTTGCTTATTGGACAGTGCCTGGTATGTAATGTTACAGATCTTAAATTTTATACGATATCGTACAGGAAGCCAATGCAAAGACTTCAAAAGTGGGACAGAGCGAGAAAAACGAGGAGATCTTGTAACTACTCTTGCTAGACAATTTTGGACACGCTGAAGTTTTGTGATATCCTTGCTAGCGATATTATAAAGGAGGGAATTGTAATAGTCAAGTCTGCTGTTAACAAGCGCTGTTGCAATAGTCTTAGCAACAGAAAATGACATATACCGACGAATACGGCGAAGATCACGAATATGATAAAAACAGCAGCGACATGTTTGAGATATGTGTTGTCGGAAATTGAAGTTACTATCAAAGATCACTCCTAGATTCCGCACCGAGGTTGCTGGCGTGATATACTGATTCAAAATATGCGTAGGAAAAAACATCCAGTTTACAACGCTGCATTGGAGTACCAATAATGATCAATTCAGTTTTGTTTGCATTTAATTTCAACTTGCTGTCAGTCATCCAGTGGAAGATATCTTGAAGGCAATCACTAAGTTGGTTAAGGGAGCGATTTGTATCCGGGGTAGCCAAAGAAATGTAGATCTGAGTATCATCAGCATAAAGATGATGATCTAAGTTATGTCTTTGTATAACAGAGCTTAGTGGCGTGGTGTAAAGAGTAAAAAGCAAAGGCCCAAGAACAGAACCCGGGGGAACACCAAATAAAGCCGGCAGTGCAGCTGAAAAGCAGTTCCCAATCTTTATAGTTTGGTATCTATCAGTTAGATACGAAGAAAACCAGCTTAGAGCTGTGCCAGATATGCCGTACCACTTTAATTGGCGTTCAATGAGAATGCTGTGATCAATCGTGTCAAACGCGGCAGAGAGATCTAGTAAGGTAAGTGCAGTCACTTTACCATTATTAATGTTCAAGTTGATGTCATTATGAACCTTTAAGAGGGCAGTCTCTGTTGAATGAAACTGCCTATATGCTGATTGTGACACATTAGTTAAGACATTTGTGCTAATGTGAGACCTTAGTCGACTTGCTACAACCTTTTCTAGTATTTTGGAAATGAAGCTGAGATTAGAAATAGGTCTATAACTGTTTAGGTCTTGTTTAGGCAGAGATGACTTCTTAAGAAGTGGTGTGACATGGGCATATTTAAAATCATCAGGAAAACAGCCAGAGCAAAGTGATGCATTTATAATATTTGTTATAGGTCCAATTAGTGTATCGAGACATGCTTTTTGCAGTATTGTTGGAAATGGATCAAGTGCACAATATTTATTTGGGGAGGACATAATTATTTTCCTAACTTCATCAACTGTTGCAGGTTCAAATGATACAAGTTGAGAATTTACTTGTGGAAAGTCCACACTGACATTACTTATATTATGACGTGGGAAAGCAGAACGAATAATACTGATTTTAGTCTTGAAGTGATTAGAGAACGAATCACATAGAGACTTAATTGACACATGATCAGATAGCGATGGAGTAGGCCGTCTGTGTAGAATGTTATTGATGCACTTCATAACTGACGCGGATTATCATACTTTTTTATGACCATATTTGTAAAATAATCTGATTTAGCTTTAGAATAATCTGATTTAGCTTTAGAATGATCTGATTTAGCTTACGGTGTATGGAAATATTCATACATGTAGCAATATATACACTCTTGCGAAACCTGTTGCAACCCGATCTTCGGTCTCCTGTCAAATATTACAATTTACCAACATATCAAAACTTATGTTACAGTTGCGTGACCAAAATATTTCTAAAGGGGTCCAACTGTTATGGGCGCAATCATAGCCAAGGCAGCACGGGCGAGCTTGAAGTTGATGAAATACGATGTCAGTGCCGCGTGATTAACTGAACCGTAGCTTTATAGGTCAGTATTTCCGAACATATTAAACGGGTAACTGCGTAATTTCCTGACGAATGCGTTTTCCAGGCCAACACAAATACCGTACTACTATTATAGTAATGCCGTGGTGTGTGCGTGTTATTGCAGACTCGCACGCTTTGCCGGCGTACCTTGCTGGCGTACTGAAAGAACAACTTCGCCGACATGCAGGAATACACACGCGAGCGCATACACGCTTGCGCGCGCGAACGCACACGCAGACGCACACGCGCGCACACACACACACACACACGTTTATCCAGAAAGGGAAGGTAGCCTTGTTTGTTGCTTCTTGCCGTTGGTAGTAAGGTCAGTTTCATGTGTTGCGCTTCAGCTACTTAGTGATGTATTTCGAGAATACCCAGTTCGGTTAGTGATATGCAGACTGTAAATTGTTTGATATGTGTTGTCTGTAAACGTGTTCATGGAACATGGAAACGTTTAGTAGCATTTGATAGAACACCGATATTAAATATAGGCCATAATTCGATAGGTACCTTTTTCAAGTGTCTGCGGCTTGATCTTTTCAAGGTTTTCTTCGTACAATTTATTGCTGAGACACCTTTCGTTTCATGTCGGATTGCAATGACGCTGTGGTGAAATCCCCCTCATAGTTTATTGCATGTTAAGAGCGAATTTGTGTGTTTAGTAGACACACTAACAACGATACAGCCATCCCACTTCTACATGCACGGCTGGATTAGATTCGACTATGCTGTTTGCAGTTGACGAATGAGAGTGAAAAAGCAAAACATCACAGCAACTTTGTCGTTTAGAATAACTTATTGTAATATGAACACATTTTGGCACAATTTATGAAGTACGACATAGAATATCAGAGTTGGAAAAACTTCGTGTTTAATTCTTGTCGTACGAAATGAGATCAGAGTGTTACATTTTATCATTAAACTCAGACCAATGGATTTGCAACCGGTTTCAAAAATGTTACTTTTCACTTACGTAGTTTACTTGAGTTTACTTAGGTTGTTTCTGACCGTAGGCGGTCGCCTCGGTGGTCATTTCTCCAGCTTGTCCAATAGTCAGGTACCTCACCAACTTGATGGGGACAGACCGGGTAAAAACACCACATTTTTGGTGCATCCTTGAACAATAATTTTCCATTTTTTGATAGGAGTCAGCAATATTTTGTGTAGGTACATAAGTTTTCGCCCCCATTAGAATAGATATACATGTCTATTACTATATTTTTTCCAGGGGATTTGATACAGACAGGATAAAAGCACAAACTATTTTGCATTGCTTCATTAAACAATAATGTTTCCCGTTTTGATTGGATGTAGCAAATTATATGGGTGGGTTCATAATATTTTTTACCCCTTATTGGGCCGAAATTTGTCTTTTTTACTACATTTTGTCATGGGATTATATGGGGCTTACCGAATAAAACATTGCTTCCTAGAACAACACGATTTCAATGTTTCAGCAGAATTAGCATATATTTTGGGTGGGTCCATAATTTCTCACCCCAACTGAACCCTTAGCCCTATGCCGTTTTCTTACACTATCCCATGACATATGTTACAAATGTAGCATATTTTTGGCAGTTTCCCGTAACACTGATATTTCAGTTTTGTTATTGGCGTCAGCACATTTTAAGTAGGTTGATACATTTTCACCCACACCCATTGAACCGATATATGTCGTTTTATAAATGTTTTCAAGGGATAAGGAAAAAACCGAATACATATAAAACACCAAATTTGTGTTGCTCCTTCGATAATAACATTTCACTTTTTGATCGGTATCAGCATACACTTGGGGTTGTACATTGGTCACTACCACTAAATGCCGCTTTACTGAATTTGTTTTATGGGATATGTGACAAACCGAAAAAATACACCACATTTTTGAAGTTTCTTTGAACAATACGCTTTACCTTTTGAATCGAAGTCAGCGCATTTTGGATGCGTGCATGGGCCCGAATCATCAGAGTTTCAAACTATCACCCCTTGTTCCTTCCTTATTTTCACATTCTTTTGATAGAATCAGAATGTTTGAAGATATATTAATAATATACTTCCCATTTAACAGGTTATATACCTCTTTCATATATCCATGTGTTCTACTGTAAGTTAATGTAGGAAGTTTCAACCTCTCAACACTCTTCTGGTAAGGAATATCCTTCATTTCGGGAAGTTGTTTCGTAGTGCGTCTCTGTACATTGTCTATTCAATTGTCCACATTTTGTTTATAAGGGTACCATATGGTTACTGTATAATCTAAATGACTCCGCACTATAGCTTCATGTATAGGCCATGAGCCAGAGGGTTTGTTGGTACATATTTAGGGACGAATGCTCATAGTGATTTTTGGCTAGGCCTACATCCCTAGATATGGAACATTGGTGATAGCATTGCAGCACTCCCACCTTTCTGTGAGAAATCACTCTTTTTCACACTATCCCCATATCCCCGATAACAAGTTTTCTATGAAATTACTAATGGGGGGCTCATACACAAACTACTATCGAATATTTACTACACATCGAAGTAGATTGAAAATTGGATAACAAGTGGTTCAAATGTCATGCTTTCCAGAATTGTGCACGTTGTGGTATTTTATCTAACACATCTCAAAATGCAATCCACGGCATTCAGGTTTTCAACAAAAAACACTTAAAATTCTGGCTAATAACCACATATATCATCATTCGAGGTTCTTATTGCACCAGAATATTGGCTTACATCCCTAGATATAGAAAATATGTGACAGCATTACAGTACATACATTCTTTTGTATGAAATCACTCTTTTTAATCCTTTGCTCATTTCTCCGAAAACTATTTTTTTTATGGAAATGGCTGAAGGGGTGTTCACACATAAACCATTACACAATAGTTATTATACCTGTACATCTTATGGGTATAATAATTGTACATAATTTGGCTGAAGTGTCATTTATTACATATATGTGAAAATTGTTTTAATACATTGAGAAATGTTGAATTTATGACATTTTATCTACCGCATCTCAACATGCAATCCACGCCATTGAGGCATTCAACAAAAGAAATCACTTAAAGTTGTGGTTAGTAACCTCATGTATCCACATTCAAGGTTCTTGTTGCAACATAATGATCACTGGACTTCAGTTTGTATTATGTAGACACAGAATGTACATTTTATTGCAGTTATATGTATTATTATGCCATTGAAATTTGCAGTTGTTGTCGTTGAGATAAAATTACATTTTCTTATGTTAGCCACCTAAATTTCTGACTGTAACACTAACCTACGTACAATGGACTTGTTGTAGACATTCAAATTATACAGGTACACAATATTGACTGGTAGCTGTAGTGATGCACACTATGCACTGTGAACATTTCACATGCTTAATTCAGTATGTCCTTAGTTGAGGTTGAAGACAGTGTTTAGTAATCATAGCCGTCATCCAGTTCATCCTCAGCTACACTGTCATCATTGTCAGCACTAGATACCTGATTGTCACAGTCTGCACATGTCAGTACATCTGAGTCCATTTGATAAACAGACACACATTGGCAGTTCACACTTCCTCGGTCAACTGCATGCTAGTAGATCCAACAAGACCTGTTGGTGCTGGCTGACCTTCCATATAGTGTACAACCAGTTGCTCAGTCCCATCTTCTCTTTTCAACTTCCAGTCTCTGCCAACTGGGGTTGGAGTCCTTAGGTCCTGCTCCAGACATTTTCTCCATATTGCAGCCTGGTAGTTTGCGCGTTGTACATTTTTAAACAAATAGTATCTCTGTGTTGGCATTTGGTGACTCTATCTCACCTTTCTTTGCACAGAACAAGTGGTATCTCAGATCACTGACGTTCACAGCAGAATATGTTGGAGCGTAAAGAAGGCATACCTCTAATTTGTCCATGAGATCTGGAGAGAGAGATCCCATTCCTGGCCCAGCATCCTGAATGAGTCCTATGATTCTTTGTTGCTAGTCATGAGTTTCAAAGAACTTGCCTTACCTTTTCTAACAAATACACTGACAGTGTCATATCCAGTGCAATCCAATGAGAGCTTTACAAACATTGCTACTAACAGTGGCTATATTTCCAATATGAAGGATTCTTTTTCGGGTTCTAATGCCACATTTCTGGAACAATGTGGCTCTAATGTTCTTGTTGAGTGCCAGGCTCATGATGAATACGTCATTGTGATGGCACAAGGACACAATCTCAAGATGACGAATATCCTTTCCCATCCCCTCGGACCTTTGCCATGTGCTTTGTCAACACCAGATGGGTTGTTATGAAAGACAAACAAAGCCACTTTAGCTACAGTAAGAAAGGAGCTACCAGATAATTCTGCAACTGTTGTTGGTGGCATGAACTTTGTCCAGCGAGTAAGAGGTAATCAAACTACGTTTGGTGAGGTGGGCAAATAATCAGTCCTGTCTATGGCACTGAGGGATGGATGTCAGAGTAAAAGGATTGATGATGTGTTTGACACATACAAGGAACTGTCTATCAAGAACAGTGAACGATCAGAAAGAGGGGAATCGCGTGGACATAGGCTACAGAGTATCACAGCCTCACACATTGTTAGACAGTGGAGGAACTTTCTGAGCCAAGTCAATAATAAGACCAGTCTGATCACTTTCCTGGTCAACGAATGGAAGAAGGCCGAGTACACAGAACAGCTACAGGACAAGGTGCTCTTTGCTACCATTGAAGACAAATGCTTCAAGATTACTCCTGAAGACAGTGAGGAGGTTCCATCTCTACGGTGTATGCAAGAGGAAGCCGATAGACGCTTACTGCTATATGCAGCCCACGCTGCCAGAGAGGACTATGAAGCCGTCGTAATCAGCTCAGGAAACACAGATATATTCATCATGTGCCTGGCACTCAAAGAGAACATTAGAGCCACGTTGTTCCAGAAATGTGGTACTAGAACCCGAACAAGAATCCTTCATATTGGAAATATAGCAGCCACTGTTGGCAGAGATGTTTGTATAGCTCTCATTGGATTGCACGCATACACTGGATGTGACACTGTCAGTGCATTTGCTGGAAAAGGTAAGGCAAGTGCTCTGAAACTGTTGACTAGCAACAAAGAATCACAGGACTCATTCAGGATGCTGGGCCAGAAATGGGATCTCTTTCTCCAGATCTCTCACCTGTTCTGTGCAAAGAAAGGTGAGATAGAGAGTCACCAACTGCCACCATGGAAATACTGTTTGTTGAAACATGCACAACGTGCAAACTACCAGGATGTTTGAAGCAGGACCCAAGGACTCCGACCCCAGTTGGCAGAGGGTGGAAGTTGGAAAGAGAAGATGGGACTAAGATTCCGGTTGTACACTGGATGGAAGGTCAGCCAGCACCCGAGGCCGTGTTGGATCTGCTAGCATGCAGTTGCCCGAAGAAGTGTGAACTGCCAAAGTGTGTCTGCTTGTCAAATGGACTCAGATGTACTGATATGTGAAGACTCCAAGACTGTGACAATAAGGTGTCTAGTGCTGACAATGATGACAGTGTAGCTGAGGATGAACTAGATGACGGCTATGATTACTAAACACTGTCTTCAACCTCAACTAAGGACATAATGAATTAAGCATGTGGAATGTTCACAGTACAAAGTGTGCATTACTACAGCTACAAGTCAATACTGTGAACCTGTATAATTTGAATGTCTACAACAAGTCCATTGTATGTAGGTTAGTGTTACAGTCAGAACTATAGGTGACTAAAATAAGAACATTTTATTTATCTCAATGACAACAACTGCAAATTTCAATGTCATAATAATACATGTAACTGCAATAAAATGTACAGACTGTGTCTATATAATAAAAACTGAAGTCTAGTGACCATTCTCTTGCAACAATAACCATGAGGATACTAGCCACACCTTTAAGTGATTTCTTTTGTTGAAAGCCTGAATGGCGTGGATTGCATGTTGAGACGCGGTAGATAAAATGCCATAAAATCCACATTTCTCAAGGTATTAAAACAATTTTCACATGTGTATGACACCTGATACTTCTGCCATATATTGTGCAATTATCGTACCCATAAGATAACTATTGTATAATGATTTGTGTGTGACCACCACTTCAGCAAATTCCATAGAAAAATAGTTTTCGCGGAAATGGGGAAAGGATTAAAAAGAGTAGTTTCACACCAAAGAATGTATGTACTGCAATTATATCACATATTTTCCATATCTAGGGATGAAAGCCAACAATTTGGTGCAATAAGTACCTCGAATGAGGATACATGTGGTTATTAGCCAGAATTTAAGTGATCTTTTGTTGAAAACCTGAATGCCGTGGATTGTATTTTGAGATGTGTTAGATAAAATACCACAGCATGAACAATTCTCAAGATATAAACATAATTTGGATATGCATGGAAAGCATGATATTTAAACCACATGGTGTCCAATTTTTTTTTAAATGTGATGTTTAATAAATATTCCATAGTGGTTTGTGTATGGGCACCCCATTAACAATTTAATAGAAAACTTGTTGTCGCGAATATGTATTGTATACTTCTGCGAAGCCAATAAACACGCTACCAGCTGTGCACGGACTGTGTTAAGCATTCACCCACTATTCATGCCACGTGACCTCCTGTACCACATCGTACGCTACATACAAGTAAGTCGGTCTTACACATTGTATTGTGCCCTGCGACAGTACACAACCATATTTGAGACATTCACAATTCCACTAAACAACAAAACAGCTTGTCTAGACGATATCAACGTGGAGCTAGCTATACATGCCGTGTGTCGAAAAAGGATGATAAAATATATCATGCTACCAACGATGTGTTAGTAGTATATACTAGAAGAGCCGTGTACCAAGGAGGAGGTCATTGCGGTCTAACTCTTGAGGTAGCAGCTAATTTGTGATTGTCATTGTTACCAAACGGGAGCTGGTACACATACGCACGCACGCACGCACGCACGCATGCAAACACGCACGCACGCACGCACGCTCACTCACTCACTCACTCACTCACTCACTCACACACACGCACAGACACACGGCCGCACGCACGCTCGCACGCTCGCACGCACACATGCATGCACGCACGCACGCACGCACGCACGCACGCACACACACACACACACGATGATGAGTTCTGTCGTTCGTGACAGATGAAATGGCAACGACTAGTTCATCACATGCTGTACACAAGAACGTGTTATTGTCTACAGAAGGCAGTTCGTTACTGTGACCAGTCGTTGGTGTGCGTGTTGGCATGTTATCATAATTGTGATGAATTGACGAGGCTGACTTTGTCTGTAAAATAAACAGTGCATTTATCATGCTTCATGATGTATACGATTTGAAAGTGACTCGTACCCGGCACGGCGCAGGACAGGGAACTTTGAGGTGTCAGCACACGCAACTCTCAGCTATTATACGTCGTCATAACCAAATGTCTTGCCTCTTGCAAGCTGCATATGTGAATATTTATGTATAGGTTGCGTGTTCAACAACTTAAATAACATTTATAAAAAAAACGTCTAAAGGCAACAAGCACCATATGTGAAATGGTTTGTAGTTTGTGTTCTGTTCTGTGTTTGCTTAGTTTAAACTTGCTCGTCCCTATTCATGATTTTGTCTAACTATTTTTTAATGTTGCGCCTCTGAGCTCAGATTCCTGGGGATACAGGCTACAAAAGGTTGATTTTTTATTGTTATTATTTAATCAAAATAATAATAGGATCTTTCCTACTTCACGACACGTATCGATAATCTAAACATTGCGAAATAAATCGAATCGCGTTGAATAGCGTGAAGGGAGTCAATGATATGGCATAAGATAAACGTACATAGTTGCAAACGCGAATATATGTGTATCAGGAAGATAGAAGAAAACGCGCAGCGTACGACGAAACGTTATTGAAATAGTTGTACACACACACACGCACACACACGCACACACACGCACACACACGCACACACACACACACACATACATATATATATATATATATACGTATATGTATGTATATGTATCAGAAAGACAGAAGAAAACGTGCAGTGTATGACGAAACGTTATTGAAATAGTTGTACATACACACGCACACACGCGCACACACACACACACACACACACATACACACACACACATATATATACGTATATGTATGTATATGTATCAGAAAGACAGAAGAAAACGTGCAGTGTATCACGAAACGTTACTGTATATATATATATATATATATATATGTATATATATATATGTATATATATACAGTAACGTTTATGAATATATATATATATATATGTATATATATATATATGTATATATATATATATATATATATGTATATATATATATATGTATATATACACATGTGTATATATATATATATATACAGTATACACACACACACACACACACACACATACATATATATATATATACATATGCAGTGTACGACGATACATTACTGTATATATATATATATATATACATATGTGTATATATACACATATAAATAAATATATATATACATGTGTGTGTATATATATTTATATATATATATATTATATATATATATATATATAATATATATATATAAATATATATATAAATATATACTCATTCTCACAGATGACGATGAATGAAAAATAAAAAATGAATGAAACAAGTTGTGAGCTATGTTTATCAACATATCCGATGGCGATCAGATATAATCTTGACCCCGCTTTCTCGTCATTTATTGTCGTTGTGACAGCCTTTGACGACGGCAGCTCTTCCAGCCACTAAATTCTGCAACCGGAAGGCACTTGACGCACCCTCTGTTGCAGACGATGTGGGAATGACGTCACCGACGGCGCAGTATTGAATGTGGTGATGGTGTGGGTTCGGGTGTCGTGTGGTGCACTTGCACTGTCCGAAGCCGTAGCAGTGGCACTCCATTCCTCTGGAAGTGCATCTGCAACGACAGCTACCGACGCAGCAGCAGTAGCAATGTCGTCTTGCACACCTGTAGCGCCTGGCGTTGGACAGGCACATCCTCGCGCGCCAGGGGTCGCTGCTGCTGATTACGTCAGTGCCAGCCAGCAGTACCCCCTGGCTGATCGCTTTGTGAAACTCTGAATTGAAGCTCAGCCAATGAAATCGCTCACTAGATCAGTGGATGTGGGCAGGTCAGGTGGTCATAAGAAAACTAATTTCAACCAACATGCAATGTTTAGGAAGTATAAGCAATTATTCGAATACACAATACCGCTCAGCTGCTCGTGCTAATGGGCGAACGGGTCATCATACGTTGGGATTCCCAGAAGTCGTTTATCCGTCTTCAAATTGGGGCTGGTATTTGCGCTGTTCTCACGGGTGATGCAGTCGCGACTGGCGAAGTCAATTACTAGTTTGACTCAGATAACTTCCGCACTTCGCATAGGGGATCAGCCAGGGCTAGTTTTGCATGGCAACAGCCCTGGCTTGCGAGGATGGACAAGAAGGGACACCAGTGAGCACCGTCTGGAAGAACACAGACCAGCATTAGTAACGGCGTAGTTGTGTATGTGTGTTGGTTTGTACGTGTGTGCGCGTGTGCGTGCACGCGTCTGTGTTTGTGCTTCTGCGTTATTACAGTCATTTGAAGTTTAACTTCCGGCAATGTTATAAAGATAAATTATTTTGCGAACTTTAATTAATATTACTACTGCTAGTCATTAGCGACGACGTTCGGATTTGTAATGTCTAGCGTAAGAACATACCCGTGTCTCAGGCTGAAACACATAATAATTTATGCACACATTTCTACCACGTAATGACCAATGCTACACATGTTAAAACAGAATACAGACATTATATCACGATTATAAAATAATCTCAAACACAAATGCAAATATCTCAGAATGGTCGTTTAGACATAGATACACACTTTGCTTTCACTGTCGGTGTTCAAAACGTTTTTTTATCCACTTGTTTTTTTTCTTCCTGGCAATCGTTTAACAATATATAGCAATCAATAAACAATGTGTCGCAACGTATGCCGAAAGAGCCTAGATACACAAACGAACAGCATGAATTGATGTCATTGATGACGGATACAGAACGGTTAATAAATGAAACACTGCGTAAGGTAAATGAGGTTTAGTTTGATAATTGTATAGACACCATTGCCACACTCAGACCCAAGAAGAGAGGAAACATAGTTCCCCAATAGACACCAGGTGGCAGGACATGCAGGTACCAAAATATCAGAATACATACACGCACACGCACACGCACACGCACACGCACGCACACGCACACGCACGCACACTCACAAACACACACCCGCACACCCGCACACACGCACACACGCACACACTTAAACATTATATGATCCCCTTATTAGGCATGTCTTTATGTACACGTGGAAACTAACGAGGGAGGCATTAAACAGTAAATTGGTCAATTTCATTTGCTGAGAAATTGTCTCATTGAATGCAGCGATAAGAAGAATCAACTTATGTTTAACATTAGGTAGTGCAAGGATAAGTAATAAGCATATCAGAAGAATGACTATACACCTATTGAATATCCAACAATCCCTCAACACTCGATATCTCAAACATGTCGCCATATTTCGATACCGATACTTTGCGGTATCGATGTCGACGATATACTATAATTGATATATCATGTACGTAGAGTAGAGATCATAGCGCATTACAAGCGGACACTGCGGTCCAAACAGCGTCACGAATTTCCCACACCTCGATTATCCAGGTTCCGTGAGGTGACGCCACTGTTTGTAGCACACAAGAGACGTATTCTCATCGTAACAAAATTATTGGTTATAGTGAATCTGGATGGTAATTGAAATTGACTTTCGAACTAATGCAACAACCAATAGTAAAACTGTTTGAGTTGATACGAAGTAATTGCAAACGTGCAACATTGATGTCCGGCGTTCAAATCCCACATTAGTATTTATTGTACACTTTATATTGTACCTTTCATTTTCTATTAAACTATGAAAATGTGTTTGCGCTGCAGAAGACAATTATAATAATCTATATTATATATCAATACGCTAAGTTGGAACCACTGTAAGTGCATCGCCTCCTATGTGCCGAGGTCCACTCTCCTCTTTCCATCTTCATTCGCGCCATTCGACGTTGTCCTTTGGTCTACCTATTGCTTTTGAAAAACCAAAGGTAATTATGTTTCACATTTTCAGTGGGCAAATTGAGTGGTCCGTCACTCACCAGATAACGCCCCCGTGGAGATAAGTTCGAATTATTCGGACATTATCTATTATGGTATGTTTCATGTAATGCCCTATTTGACGACAGCAGAATGAAATGGTCATAAAAACCAGAGAGAGAGAGAGAGAGAGAGAGAGAGAGAGAGAGAGAGAGAGAGAGAGAGAGAGAGAGAGAGAGAGAGAGAGAGAGAGAGAGAGAGAGAGAGCATGCAGTTGCGTTAAACATTCCAATATGTAAATATGCGACTAATTCCGTTCTTCAAATGTGGCTTGTCGAATCTGTCATGGGCTTTCACAAATAAATCGTGTGAGTTGAAAGAATTCGGGGTTGTGCATTTTAATAAGTCCAATAACTTATATTCATGATATGCGAGAAAACAATAATGAGCGGGGTACGTTTTATTATCTCTGACGCACTTTAAAAAACTACAAAGACGGCACCTCAGTGATTAGGCAGCATACATTGTATGTTAAGTAGGTGAAAATAGTACCATTTGCTAAAAATCGTCAGTTTTTTGCAAACCAAACCAGTGTCTCTCTTTTTCATTTGGCACAAAGTATGATGGCGATCAGATATAATCTTGACCCGCTTTCTCGTCATCTGTTGTCGTTGTGACGGCAGCTCGTCCAGCCACTAAATTCTGCAACCGGAAGACACTTGACGCACCCTCTGTTGAAGACGATGCGGGAATTGTCGTCACCGACGGCGCAGTAGTGAATGTGGTGATGGTGTGGGTTCGGGTGTCGTGTGGTGCACTTGCACTGTCCGTAGCCGTAGCAGTGCATCTGCAGTGCATCTGCAAACCTCTGGCAGTGCATCTGCAACTACAACGACCGACGCAGCAACAGGAACACCGTCTTCTGAGGCAACAGTAGCGCTTGGCGTAGGACGGACAGGGATACCAGTGAAAACCATCTGGAGAAAACAGATCAGCATTAGTGACGGCGTAGTAATGACCAATGCTATACATGTTAACAAAGAATTGAGACATTATATCACGATTATAAATATAAAACATTGTTTATACACATAGTTATTATGAATCAATACGTACATCTCTTTTCGCGATCTTCAGCGATTGCAGAGAAATGGAAATATGTATGAAGACATTCGTTTGTATGGTGCATCTTGCACATTATGTGTGAGCGCTGACACACTCAAACACGCGCACAAGCGCACACACAAGCGCAGATACACACTCGCTGCTTGATTCACGTTTGAAACACATTTCTTGTGTATAATAGCATATATATGTGTTGAGCAGTGTCAAAGTTGTTAACATATGGATGGATAGCTAAGGTGGACGAGGAAAGTTATTAAGGGAAGTTGACGGCGGAATAGCATACTATTTTCAACTGATCTACCAATAAGAGGCAGCAAATTCCAAACAGTCGGCCCAGTATCACAGAAAGCCCTAGTACCATCGGAAAACACCAACATTCAAATACTTGTCATGTATACATTACGGTCACTGTGATACACTTTATAAATGTTAGAATATGAAACTACGATCCGGCATTAATGGGATGTAAGTTGACACGAAATGTGGTTGTATCCCTCTGGTTGTTATGCAGATAGTGAGACTATTGCTACGAATACTTTTATGTCGCTGTAAATGTCTTTCTCTGTGTTCTTTGGTTCATATAGCACACTCACCAGATTCGACGTGGTCTTCTTTCTCCACCACGTTGGCTTCCTCCTGCAATCAGAAACCGCACAAAAGGAGATGACGCTGATTCATTATGCTTTTAAACATTTAAGATGTTAAGCCGTTTAAACAGCCATTTAAAAAACCGGTCAAACAACATGAAATGGTTATGTCGATCAGTGCATGTTTTGATACTTACTTTGAATATCCAGCTAGGTGGCATTGTTATGGTATTTCTTGTTTCGAGTTCCAGATCTCTACGTTCAGTTTACGTGTTGGCGAGAATTATTTATAAACAAGGATTGGTAACTCCCCTCTAGAAAGCCCATAGAAACAAAACAAAAACGACGGTTTAATAAAAAGGATTGGCAACACCGGCCCTCTAGAAGGCCCATAGAAACACAAAAAACGACGGTTTAATAAAACAAATTATGTTTAAAATAGTATTTTAATATAAACATTCGGTGCAAAGGGAACACTTTTTAAAATCAATGTGAAAACCTATCAGAACCCTGTAGTGAGATTGCTCGTAATGTCGACACTTACTGCAACAGCGTAAACTGCTACAAGCGCCAGGAAAACTGCTACAAGCGCCAGAATGAGGATACTCGAACGAATTTTCTCGTCTCAGCAACTCTGTAAGCAGACATATTGTAATTATACAAACTAATATTGAATGTACATCTAAAAAAATAAGTCGTCATCTTGATGAATTGTGTCAATGTTGATATCCTCGGTGCACGGTCCCATGTTGGGGTAGTGAAAGTGCAGAACTAGCAACACGAGATGAAACTAAAACAAAGCTTTCATGTGTTGAAAACAAACTGACATCTACTTCCCTAATTCGGCCACACGAAGTCTTTCTTGTCGATTTCTGTCCATAAATAGGACTCAAAGGCGTTTGTTGTAGTAAGACTTCGTGTTTAGTGTCACGATAAAAATATTTCATCGCGTTGCCAAAAGGCATACGTGTTTATTGTCAGTGAACGAATATATTTTGGTAACCGTTTTTATTTCTTTGCATATATCTTGTGTAATGACTTGAGTTGACGTTATTGCCGTAATTTCATATATTAATAAACGCTGTTTATACCATTAATTGAACGATTAGTTAGCACTTTTAACAAAACCAACAACTTTTACACACACACTTAATACACATTGGGGTGACGAATATTTCAGTTATGCCAAATGTATTTCTTGATCTAGTAAATAGTAGTATTAGTTATATTATTTATTTAGTAGATGCAAAAACAAACATCTTGATGGTGGCAGTTGAAAGCACTACATTTCAATGTCAGCTTTATAAATGATTACTAAACATTCTTCAGTATAGTTCATTTGATTGATAATATTTCTTGACACCATATCCAACGATTGTATTTCCTGCATAAACATTCGCCTCTAGACAATGTGGCTCGAGCAGATTCCATAATGATCCGGTCTGATAGCTTCCTCGTATTCACGCATACCTTCAAAATATCCCTCGTCTTGGGTGAAATTGACGAGGGTACCCGAGAGTGTCCGCATGTATACGATGACGTCACCCGACCGGCACTTTCAGTTAATTGTACTGATGAAATCATCTCGATAATAAGCGCGAACGTCTATTTTTTTATTTAAATTTATCTTCAGAAATGCTCAGTAAATGTTGGCTATTGGGTATTGAAAAATACAAAGATACAACGATGACAAATAGAATCCCCGTAATCGTATCCGACTAAACATTGTTGTTATTATCAAGAAGCTTAGTTTTTGTCTTGGTTATATCAATTATGCTAGGGCCTACAATGTGCTATATGCATTCTGTCACCAAACATTGATTTATATGTCCTTACGAGTATATGTTTTAATAGCACAAATGTTAACATGTGCAAGTACACCCGCATGCAAGCATACTCGCACGCGCGCGCAAATACACACACACACACACACACACACACACTCGCAGTAACACATGCATATATATGAACATTACTTATTTTATGTGCCCACCACTCGTAAGAAAGGGTTGAGTTTGTGCTGTATTTGACAGAGTTGAAACATGGAATGCACCTTGCACTAGCACCTGACAGAACATTTGCGGTCGTACTAAATCTCCAATATATTAGTGTCAGTGGCCTACGTTTGTTATAGCACGGAGTCCTTTAGATGTGGGTTAGTAGGCGACTAGCGTGACGCCCTGCATGCGCGTTTCGTTTGTGTCTCTTCTACGCACTCTTTTAGCATATACCACCTTACCTCTAAATCATTTCCCAGTCATCACCTCGTCTTGCATATTGTGGGTTTGTAAATATAAAAGTAACCATCATTTGGTCGAAAATTACACTAGAGTGGATACATTCTTTTTGGTGAACGTAGGTAAGTAGGAAATCTGGGTGATTTAGTTCATGCTTTCTTTGATTTTATTAACAGTGTTTGGTGAAGCACGACCTTACTTACTTACATTCACGCATGCACGCACGCACGCACGAACGCACACACGCACGCACACACACATTCACAATCCGCTCGCGAGTAGCCGACAGTCATTAATTTTCACTAGACTCGAATAAATTATTTTCCACATCGATTGGGCTGTAAACAGAACCACAAGCATTTAGACGCGACTGGTGTTTAATATATTATGAGTATTAACGACAGATTAACTCAATTTCACACAATTACCCCTGTTTATGAATACCAGGTTTTCATTTACGTTTTACTACATGTTAAATTTACCATTGTGCTGCGTCCGCTCAAATCATTCAACACTGGTATTACTTATTTCTTTATATTATATTGTTCACATAGTCATTTCGACCTCTTCCCCATAATCAGTGTCATACATTTGTGCCTCGTGTTATGTGCGTTCACATGTCTTTCCGAAGTCGGAACGGAGTTATGATACATTTCTGGTACGAACAATCAGAAGCAATGCGAGTAGAATCTGACGTAACTTCTAAGAAATTACCTGTACTGTGATATAAGCGGGTGTGCTGTCCCCCGGTATATTTCCCCTACACAATGCGATAATCATCACGTACCCTCGAAGATAATCCGGGTGTAATGAAATTCAACATATATAGTACAACTAATATGTAGACGCCACTGCACAGATCGCTGAAATGAAAAAACATTTACGAATAGATGATAATTACATTAAGCTGGAGAAAGTGACATAAAATAATTCACATTGAACAGAACGAAAACAGAAACCACGGTCATATCAGAGTAAAATGTTTGCAAAAGGTGAAGTACTGTAGTGAAGAAGATTGTAGATTGTTCTGAGATGTTTCCACAAGTTATTTGATATCAATAACTTGATATAATATGATGACTGATGCATCGTTAACATCGAGAGACAAATGGATCAGCTCAAAACGGGTTTCCATATCATGAAACGGAATTTAATGAACAAACGCACACTAACAAGAGAATAAGATTGACGAGAGAAAACATAGAGTGCGAAGGTGTATACGACCCAAACTGCCGTGTCAATGGCTAAAACATAGAGTGCGAAGTTATATACAACTCAAACTGCCGTGTCAATGGCTGAAACATAGAGTGAAAAGGAATATACAACTCAAACTGTCGGGTCAATGGCTAAAGCATAGAGTGCAAATGTATATACAACCCAAACTGCCGTGTCAATGACTAAAATATAGAGTGCAAAGGTATATATAACTCAAACTGCCGTGTCCATGGGTAAAACATAGAGTGCAAAGGTATATACAACCCAAACTGTCGTGTCAATGGCTGACACATAGAGTGCAAAGGTATATACAACTCAAACTGCTTGGTCAATGGCTAAAACATAAAGTGCAAAGGTATATACGACCCAAACTGCATTGCCAATGGCTAAAACATAGAGTGCAAAGGTATGTACGACCCAAACTGCATTGTCAATGGCTAAAACATAGAGTACAAAGGTATATACAACTCAAACTGCCGTGTCAATGGCTGAAACATAGAGTGCAAAGGTATATAAAACTCAAACTGCCGTGTCAATGGCTGAAACATAGAGTGCAAAGGGGTAACTTCCGGTGGTGAATTGGTTTGAATTTGGTGCAGCAAATATTAATAATAGCAACGTAACCAACACACTACACGTGAAATCATTGTTGATAATAGTTATTTTGGGGATGACGGCGACTAGTTTACTTAATTATTATAATCTTATATTGGAATAATTAAAACAAACTAACTAAATAACTTTTCCCATGACCTATCTAGTAAGAAATTGACGGATTGAACTTGCATTCGGCACTCGTGAGAGGTGTATGTCTGTTTTGAAGAAGTGAGGTGCTCAACGCTTTGATCTGTCGTTGAGAAAACCAATTTAAGTTCCTGATGCATGTTCTGCAGATATGACCTTTTTAGATACGAACTATTAAAACGGGAACCAATGCCCTAATACCGTGCCGGGGTTTGAATGCCGTAGCGATCACAGATAGCTTGATAGTTTTCAATGGCACGCAAAATGCGTCTACAGGAAATTTACCAAATCGTACTGCTCGTAGCTGAGCAGTTTGAACCAATGCCGAAAGCAGAATGTGGCATAGAGGATACGTTGAAGCGGACCAATAATATAGCATTTTTAACAAAACCCTGCCGTATAACAACAGGACATCTGCACATACAATAAAAGTGTCAATGGTATGCGTTTTCTAACATGTACGTTCACCTTGAATTATTCGATTCAATTAAAGTAAATGTCCAAAAAAGTCTTGTAAATCACAGTAAGAGCCTGCTTGTTTGTATTGGGTATACGTGCTTCCACACAACTTTGACAGCACGTTGCTCCTAGTGCTTGCCAGGGCATAATTGTTAGGGTGTTTTACAACAACACGCGGATAAGATGACCAGCTCGATAAATTGATTGAGATATATATATCATACTGGATGTATATGGCTGGCCGTTGTAATATTTTGTTGTAATATTGTAAATAAATTATTGGACTTGCGGTCGTGTTGAGATAGCTCCTTTAGAAACTTTATCGACGCCACATGAGTACCACAAATGACAAAGAACTTCCTGTGCGGAAATTAACCTTGTTATGCTGCAATAATTTTGGGTTATTCGCTTCCCAGAACTAAATGTTGTGTGATACACGGATGGAGGTAACATACAAATGCAGTACATGTGAGATACTATTGAATTAAACCACTGGTTAACGGAAACTGTCTAACGAGTACTTACATTCTCAATGTGTTCAAGTGTAAGAAACGTTAATTGTTATGTTGTCACTTCTCTTTCTCGTGTGACATCACACACTTACTATGCAAACACCGAAATCCGCACTCAATCATCCTACTTAAATAATATATTCCATTATGTTGATTTAGCACCGTTTAAATAAATTACTAATGCCACTAATTCGGCGATTTCCGGTTTGGGCATTTTGGTTGCACACACAAATAACTAGAAAGATATACTGTGACAGACACGTGTCATGCTTCTGCTAACCACTGCTCGTTCACGCTCTGTTGCAGGATGTACGTGGAGGTGAACTGCGTACATTTGTAAGAGGTCCATATGGAACGACGAAAAGAATCCACCTATGTAAATAGACAGGTACTGTCACCATGTCCCACTACCGGTTCATCTTTCAGACGATATGTTGCTGTTGACATTGCGTCATATATACTAGCGCCTAGTATATATCAAGCTGACTGACAATATAGAGGGTTGGTTTGCTTTCCTGTTGTAACTCATAGCGTGTTACGGACCTAGTTAGTATGCATGTTTTGCTAAGACAAAACAGTTTTTCGTGGTATTCGATCACATACATACATCTGACAAATCATGAGCAGACAGAAAGGTTAGTTTCCGAGAAGTACGTCAATAATAACAAATACATAATACAACATATTGAGGGATTCGTTTTATTATCTCTAGTTTAGTGACAAAGTGCATAGTTGTGTCAAGTAGAACACATATGTATTACTAGGCAGACATACATTGTATGAACTTTGTGATTAACGACGTTGGTAACAAATGTCATAAGTTGTTGTAATTAATCAAACATTTGATCAACGGAAGCCGATTTCAAACGAATATGATTTGATTGAATTACGATCAGAGATTCTTCCGACCCCGTTTCTGATGTCGCTGTGACATTCTTTCGTCCCGACGGCTCGTGCAGCGGCTACAGCTGGCAGCCAGAAGCACACTTGACACAGCCGCTGTTGAGGCACTTCACGTGTGAGTTGACGTTACCCGTGCTGCACCAGTGAGTGTGCCTGTGGCCGCGGTGGCGAGTGTAGCAAGTGCACTGGCCCCTGGGGCAGTCGCACCTGATGCCCCAACCAAAACAGCGGCATCTGCAGTTGCCAGAGCAGCAGCAGTAACACCCTCGTCGAAATAGGGGACACAAGTTGTACCTCTGGTTGCGGGCGCAAAAGCTAGAACCTGTTGGAATAGAGAGAACCATTAGTGATGGGACGCATGCTACATATACGTACACGATGTGAGTGTATGTGTGTATGTTTGCGTTCACGTGTGTGTGCGTGCGTGTGTGTTTGTGTGCGTGTGTGCGTGCGTGTGTTATTAACATGACGCCCTGATTTCAGAATATTTTTATTAACACATTTATTAGAAAGAAATACGCACTTCTCTTTTCGCGAACTTCGACGGCTGCAAATAAAAATACATACGTAATTAATTATGCCCTTGTGAGTTTCATCGGCGTGGAAACTGTTATGTAGGTATGAACGTGCCATTGCTGGACCACACACGCAATAATACAAGCAATCACGTTCAAAACAATTGTCGTGTGTATATATTTGACGTGATAGAGCAAATCAGAAGACATAAGTGGATATGGGCAGGGCACATCAGTAGGTTACGAGAAACCGATGGACGTAGCGTATCACAACCTCGAGACCATATGAATCTAAACGTTCTAGAGGAAGACCGGCGATTCGGTGGAGAGACGAATTAGACGAGTTCTGGAAAGACACTATCTGGCAGAGGATAGCGCAAGACAGGCAGATCTTGAAACGACATGCTGAGGCTTTCACCCAAACACTGGACACAACGTAATGATGATGATGATGATATTACTATAAATGATATTACTATAAAATCGCCCCAAACAAGGCGTCTTTTAAACTGAACTAGTACGATTGGCGGTATTGATGCTCTCATCCGTCAACCAAGTAATAATTATGGAAATCAGAAACGATTATATAACTAGTTTTTTTTCTTCAAAATTAAGAAGATATAAATACGTAACTTGAAAACATAAATACTTAACTTGATGACACACATTTTATAAACTGATAATTTTAATTGAAAATACAATTACTTTAAAAAGTTATTGTTCTAATATTTTTGTTGTTTAACTATACACATGTATTCCTCCGATGCTAACAATAGGGCCTACATTGGATATTTATGTTTACTATGGTATTGTGAAACGGAGGAAGTGCCTAGTACGCTATGCGCGTCTACTTTGTCCATTTCCAAAGGAATTTGCTAACATGTATGAGGTATACTTATGTTGGATGACATGTCGATAGTTTCCTTTGGAAATGAAAAGTGGATGAGTTAGTTCATTGTGCACTTGCGCACCTACTGAAACTCACCAGCCTCTCCGGTTTCTTCGTTGGCTTCCTCCTAAAAATCACAAACCGAACAGCATAGTATCATTTTCGTTATTTCAATGTTGATGTTGTTGTAATCGTAAATAGCTTTGAACTTGCTAACCGTGCAGTCGCTGTGTTATATGCAGAAAGTACGTGTTCACGTATTCTCGTAGCCGATCTGCTATAGGCTTCTCACCAGGGAACGTCGGGGATATATGTGCTATATTGACTTACACAGTGTCATGCCATAAGCTAGATGTGATATGTGTAGATAAAACAATATATTCTTTAATGACACTAACACTATGGATGTTTCAGAATATTAATTCCCTATGCTTGATACAACATAACAAATAACATAACTTATACTTGTAGGTAATCAGTTACTTAGAAATATAGCTTAAAACAATATAAAACGTATGACAACAGCTTGGGGAACAGGGGCGTATGCCAATTGTACTGCTGTTTTGAGTTAGGAGACATGTGCCGAAGTGTTGATACCTACCGCAACAGCTCCGTAAACTGCCACAAGCGCCAAGATGGCGAACATCATGAGGATACTCGAACGCATTGTCTCGACACGCAACCCTGTAAGCAGACACACTGCAATTTTACAAAACACATTTGCATAAAAATGAAATGATCAAAAAAATTACATAGACATACTAGAGCACATCAAGCCACACCAACTATCACACACGGTATGACAAAGAACTTCAAGTCCACGTATTAAACGTAACAACGGAACGTGGATATTCGTTCAAGTCGTCATTAACTTACTGTACAATGTAACTTCAGTTCATCCAAAAGGAGCATATAACCAAAGGAGAAAATAATTATACGGAACTATTATTCTGCTAACTGCAATAACAATCTTTGGCGGGAACATTGGCGGATGTAGATCGTGGTGAATTGTTGGTGCAGAAAAAGTGAAAAAACAAGTGGAAGTATTGATCAATAAATATTAATTGTACCTTAATATTATTCATAAAGAGGAGGACTAGACATATATTTAGTAACAGTTGTGCTTTAAGTTAGTTAGGTAAAGTATTTTAGAACACTTTAGTCTAGTGAATGATCATAGGGTATCTTAGCCTTCGGTAAGTTGTAAAAAATTAACAAACCTGATTATGTAATAGAATATATAGGAGATAAAGTAACAAACATGAAACTACTTACATCATATAATATATATGTAAGCCAGGACCTGCTAGATACTTTGATTAGGTAGCATTGTTGTTAAAATTAAGCAAGGGCGATAGTCGGGGGAACTCCAGTTTTATTATTTAGCTAGTGTCCCTCGTATTCGCTAGGGCGCGGTATAACCTAAACAAATAAAGCAGTCTAGCGTAACGTAATTGATTGTATTTAAATTAGGTCACAACCAGTAACGTTAGCGTTCGTCATAGGATAGATAGTAAGCTGTGTAATTAAAATATCCTGTAGCGTAAAGTGTGCTGTAGTACACAGGAAACTGTCTTGATAAAGGCTATGTTAGTTAAGTTATTAAATAAATTACGGTAGTGATATGACGCCTTGCACGCGGTAAGTCAAGGCGAAGCTACACTTTCTGTGCAATCATTCCCACAGCTGGGAGGATTTTGTCCTGTCCGGCTGTGGGAAGTCATGGGCAGAAACAAAGGAATTCACCTTTCAGTGCGTGGGGTGTTGGAAGGTGGAGTGTCTGCAGAAGGAGATAGTTAGGTTGATATATATTGTGAAGGGTATGGATATGACAATTAGCAAGGAAACAGGTGGATTGGAGAGAGACGACAGGGGGTGCAAATACTGTGAGACTGGAGGAGAAGAATAGTGGCAAGAAGACTGAAGAAAGGAGACTGAGAGGATGCATGGTGGTTGGAGGGGAAAATTGGAAAATCGACGACAGAAAACGTGACAGGCATGAAGGTGACAGGGGAGAAATTAACCGTAGAAAAGAAGGGAGGGAAAATGGGACGGGAGACGAGAGAAGAAAATGTGATGGGAGGAAAGATGAAGTGATGAAAGGAAGTGATAGTAAATGTGATAGAAGAGAGGTCGATAAAAAGGACGATGATAGGAGGAAAGGTAACAAAAAAAAAGCGACAGGAAAGAATTGATCGGAAAAGAATGTGACAGGAGAGAAGACGGCGGGGGAAAAGTAAAAAACCAGACAGATGCAAACCGAAGAATTAGCTATTCTGAGGCAGTGATTGAAGGGCAGTGAGAAAAGAGAGGTTATTCATGGGCGAATCTATTATGAGAAAGACAAATAAGACACTAAGCGAGGGGGATGACGTCGGTGTTTGTTTACTGGGGAATAGGATAGAACATGTGACTGAAAGGGTAGAGATGGTTTTGGGGCATGCTAAGGGAGGGTCTATACTAGTACACGTAGGGGCAAATAATGCAGACAGGGTGGGAACAACTGGGATAGTATAGAAAAACAGACAGTTAGTGAGGGGGCTATAGAAGACAATAATTGAACAGATAATACTCACGGGAATGTTACCAGTAATGGGAGGAAGGGGGCAACATAAAGAAATTGCAAGAAAATGGCGATCAACGCACTAGTTGAACAGATGTGTGAAGAAGTTGGGGTGGAATTCACTGATTTACGGTGATTCGTTGTTGGGACGGAAGATATGTGGAGAGAGGGCAGCAGTTTTCTCAAAGAACCTGCTGCGATCTGTTGACAGAGGGACAGGTTGCATCTATTTAAACTAGATTCGCAGGGGTGACTCACAGAAAACCCTGAAACTGAAGGCATAGGTAAAGACAACAAATAAATCAGCAAAGACCAGTCTGGAAAACTGTTCTGAAGATGGATATCAATGTGTTTGTTTAAATGCAAGAAGTATAGTAAACAAAAGAAATGAACTAAACATTATGGTAGAAGATATTGACCCTCACATAATAGGTATACCGAATCATGGGCCACCACCGATATATCAGATGCCGAATTGGGATTGGCAGGATATGTGATGTTTAGGAAAGGTAGAATAGGAAGAAAGGGAGGTAGGCTTATTTTATATATTAAAGAAGCTATCCAGGATTATCAAATAAAATTAGAAAGAGAAGCAGATTGTGAAGAAGCTCTTTGGTGTAACATAGTTACAGGGAACTCAACGTTAACAGTTGGGTTAGTTTATCGAAGTCCAAACATAAGCATAGAAGAGAATGAAAAAGTACAAAACGCTATAAGGAAGTGAGGGACTGTATTATTATAGGGGAATTTAACCATGGGCATATACGATGGAAATCCCTACAGTGTATGGGGAGGGAGGACCTCAAGTTTTTACTTTTATTATAAGATAGTTTCCTTTCTCAACACGTGCTAGAACTAATCGGGAGTGAGAATGTGTTAGACATAGTTATGTCCTCACATAATGACTTAGCTGACAATGTTAAGATATGTGAGTCACTGGGGAGTAGTAAACACAACCAGATTTATTTTACCATCAAAGTAAAATCAGATAGGAATAGTATCAAACAATATAATATAAATTTCCACAAAGGAAGGTATACGGATATGAAGAAATATTTAGCAAAGATAGACTGGAATAACCCATTGAAGAATAAGACAGCAACGGAATGCTGGGATATCTGAAAGGGTCAAATTGAGTGTATCGACAATAAATTTGTTCTCTTGAAAAAAACAAGGGAAACGGTCCAAAAAGAAACACTTATCGAAAGAAGCCATTAGAAAAATCAAACAAATGATGTGGAAGTCATGTAGACGTACTGGAAATTATGACGACTATAACATTTATAAAGAAACACTTAACCAAGCTATAACTGAAATGACAAATTCAAAGAGAAGCTATGAACAAAAATTACCTTGTAATATAAAACATGAGATCAAGAGTTGTAAGCGTTTTTTCTAAGCAAACAGAAAGTTCAAGATAAGGTCGATCCTCTGGAAGATAGTGTTGGACGTATAATATCACAGGGATTCTTAATGGCAGAAGACCTGAATGAGTTTTTTTTTCAATGTATACAATGGAATATATCAGTTCACTGCCAGTACCAGAGGATAAGATCAAAGTGGCAGATTCAGATTATTTATGACAGTTAATTGTAACTGGAAATCGTAGCTAAGAAAATAAGGTCCATGAAAGATAATAAATCACCTGGAGTGGATGGGATTCCGCCCTAACTACTGTTGGAAATTTTAGAACAAATCAGCGTACCGCTTGCAGTAGTTTTCATTTTTTCGTTAGAAGAGGGAGTGGTTCTTTTACAATGGAAAGAAGCAACTATTATACCGTTGTTTATAAAAAGGTTCGACAAACACGTCAGAGAAGTACAGGCTAGTGAGTTTAACATCAGTGATTTGCATATTATTACGAAAATTCATTAAAGACCACATGGCGTAGTTTTGTGTGAAACATAACTTGATAAAACCATCTCAACATGGTTTTCTAAAAGCGAGGTAATGCCTAACAAATACCACAGGATCAGTACTAGGACCTATATTATTCTTAATATATATCAACGATTTGGACGATGATATAACAAGCAAGGTGTTGACATTATTTGCGGATGATACAAAAATGTTTAGAAGGCTTAAAAGTGATGGAGATAGACAGCATTTACAAGATGGTCTTGACAGGTTGATCAAATGGTCTGAAAAGTGGCAAATGCTGTTCAATGTTGCGAATTGCGGTGATAGGTACGATGATATACAATATACAATACCTCTGTACAAAACAATAGTTAGGCCTCATTTAGAGTATATATAGTGTATACAAGCGTGGAGGCCATATCGCAAGAAGGACATATATGTGCTACCCAGAGTACAGAGGACAGAGACTAAAAGGATACAAAAACTGAGCGATCTTAGTTAAGAAAAACGCCTAAAAGAATGTAGTTTAACAACACAAGATACCAGGAGATTGAGACGATATCAGATAGAAGTGTTTAAAATAGTGAATGGTTATGAAAATATTGATAGAAATATATTTTCTCAGTTAAGAAAGATAGAAGGACAAAAGGGTATGAAATTACATTAGCAAAGGAGCAGTGTAGATTAGATATAAGAAAGTTCTCATTTTCACAAAGGACTGTAAACCAATGGAACAGATTATATGCTGATTGTGCTAGTAGCGTGAATATGTTTAAAAATAAAATCGACACATACCTCAGAAGGGCGGGGTGCACGTAAATAAAAAGGTTGGAGTCTCGATGAGCCAATGAGTTAATTCTCTGGGTGGCAATCTTGTTAAATCTAGTTTTAAAAACTGAAGGGGCCTGATGGAAGACTCAACCTGCGCTCAGTTTGTGTTATTATGTTTCGTTTAGTTATAAAAGCGTCACAACCATTCCAAAACTGATGTAGCCGTACATTTTCATAGACTCACCGTTATATGTAAGACTATCTGTCTCCGCCCCCATCTCAGTCTCCGCCCTTTATAGTCCAGGAAGCTGAAGTGAGGAAACTGTTCAGGAGACAGAGCACGCGGAAGGCCTCGGGTCCAGACAACATCTCCACATCTACCCTGAAGAACTGTGCCGACCAACTCTCTGCGGTGTTTACGGACATCTACAACTCCTTTCTCCAGCAGTGCAGAGTTCCAGTCTGCTTCAAAACTTCCATTATCATACCCATTCCCAAGAAGTCCAACATCACCGGGCTGAAAGACTACCGTCCAGTGGCACTGACGTCAGTCGCCATGACAGTGTTCGAGCGCATAGTACTCAAGTACCTGAAGTCGGCCATTGACGGCCTCCTGGACTTACACCAGTTTGCATATCAAGCAAACACATCAGTAGACGATGCGGTAGCTTTAGGTCTGCATCACATTCTGAAGTACATAGAGAGGTCAGGAATCTATGTCAGGATACTGTTCATTGACTTCAGCTCAGCATTTAACACCATCATCCCATTCAAGCTGTTCGATAAACTTTCATTGTTGAATGTACATCCAGCCATGTGTCACTGGATCCTTAACTTCCGTCTTCACAGGCCTCAATCTGTCAGAGTCAACAACTCTATCTCCAGATCTCTTATCCTAAATACAGGTGCCCCACAAGGTTGTGTGCTATCCCCCTTCCTGTTTGCTATCTTCACAAATGACTGTGTCTCCATGGACCAATAGGTCCTTGTGATCGAGTTTTCCGATGACACTACTGTGGAGGGCTGCATTGAGAATGCGGATGAGACGTCATACAGGGAGGAAGTTCAGAGAATGGTCGGCTGGTGTGCGGATAACAATCTCAAATTGAACGTTTCAAAGACTAAAGAAATTAGTGTTGATTTTCGTAGAAAGAAGACTCCGGCATTGCTCAGGAGATTATGATGCGATTCTACCGCGTAATCATTGAAAGTATCCTCACTTTCTCGATTGTAGTGTGGTTTGGCCGAGGCAGTCAGGAGGAGAAACAACGGCTAGAGGTTATCGTGAAGGGCGCATCTAGAATCATTGGGCGCGAGTTGTCATCCATTGAATCTATTTACCATGCTCGCTGTGCGCAAAAATCCAAGAGCATTGTACGGGATATTACCCACCCAGCCAACCATCTCTTTGAATTTCTTCCCTCTGGCAAGCGCTATAGAAGTATTAAGGACAAGGACAAGGACCACTAGACTTAAAAATAGTTTTTATCCACAGGCTGTGAGTCACTTGAACCGCGAGATGCCATGATACTGTTTTCAGTCGGTTTAGATTTTATGTCGCCATGCTAAATTATTTATTTATTATTATTTATTTATTTATTTTTATTTTTTATTTTTTATATATTTACTAACTTGACTATATGTATGTACATAACTTTTAACTGTCAGCTTAGTTTTTTTTATATCGTCAGCTAATTTATTTATTCATTTATTTATTACTTATTTAGCTACATGTATACTTTTTAACTGTTTAGGTAATGTTCAGGCGGTATTAATATTATGTTATCAAGTTCACTTTATGTTAATAGATGAACGACTGTCTTAAAATATGTTAGCAGTTGGCCTTGGTTTAAATTTATACTAGCTTTAGCATAGTTTCATAATGTTTCTGATTGTATAGTTTGCGTGTGCATGATGGGGGGCAGGGGAGACAAGCGTGTATGTATGTCGAAGCCACAACGCCATGAATTCCTCGTACATTTTAAATGCTACTTGGTAATAAACAGTCTGAGTCTGAGATAGTAATAATGTTGTCATAGCTCTATGACACCATGCAACCATGCTGCATACTTTGTTACGTACATCCGTTGTAATATAATACATAATACAAAGTCGTGTAACGAGTTGGTCACAAGAGAGAGGAATTGGACATCTGGTTGGATAGAAAGTAATTAAGCAGGTGGATGGCTCTGTGTACTTTGGAGAAACGGTAACGGCGGATGGGCGTTCAGAGGTGGAGGTGCGACGCCAAATACAAGCAGGATCGTATGCTTGGAGAAAGGTAGAGATAGTTGTGATGGACAGAAACATTTCGAAGAAAAAGCTGATAGGGAAAGTCCTGAGAGAGTGTCTATATGGACTGGAGACAGTAGCATTGACAGAACAACGACAGTGGAAGCTGTAAGTTTGTGAGGACACACGAGTTAGATTAATAGCAAGACCAATGAGGGTAGACAGAAGAAGACCGAATGACATGAGAAGACAGTATGAAATGCAATGCATCGTAACAGTAGGATTATTGACAAGCCAGATGAGATGGGCAGGTCACTCAGCATGGATGGATGCTTAAAACTAGCAAAGAGAGCAGAGGCGGAACAACTCAAAGGACACAGAAAAAGGAAAAGGCCCCAGCTGAGATGGACGGAATGGATAGAAAACTACGGGGAAAAAAACAGAGAGTGGTTCGGCAATACTGTACCTTACTCTCACCCCTATACAAAAGGGAACAAGGAGGAGAGCTGCAATAATACCACGTATAAATGTACATTATGCCAAGCCACATAATCAAGGTGCTCTGTGTATTAAGTTTTCACCTATTATTGTAAGAGTGTACCGTTGTTGCAACATCAGGTTGACGTGGATAATTAGTTTGTATGAACAACATGATTACCGAAGGAGGTTATGCGTGTTTATATGAGCAGTCACGTAATTTCTAGAATATAATTACAAGAAAACCGTCACCTATTAAAAACAAACTAATAGTGCCTTACCTGTTTCAGCCACACAAAGTTCTCCCTCCAAGAGCTGAGTCGTGCTCTTTTGGTGTTGAATCCCGTCTTTATATAGGACTGGAAGTAGTATGTCATGCTTCAACTACATGTTAAATGGCACGGAATCCAAGAAAACATGGCGTGTTCAACATGCAGTCGTTTAGTGCGTTTTTGTCGCTGAACGAAATGTTTTTATTATCTGTTTTACCTTATCGAATGTGTCATGTGTAATACGCTAAGCAAATACGATTACCGAATCTTTTTTTGCAGAACAATGTTTATAATAAGTACTGGACGAATTGGTAGCAATATTTCCTTAAACATAACGAACAAAAAAATCGATATGTCTGCAAATAGGTGAAACGCATTTTGGTTGGACAAACGTTGATGTTAACAAAGTATATATAATTATGTTAATATGGGAGAGTAGATAATATGGCACTTGTGACATTGCCTATCCTCGTAAGACATATATCAGAACAGAAGATGTGTTTCATTTACTATAATTGTTCTTCTTCTTTCTAAACACACTGTTTTCAAGGCAACAGTAGTATGTTTATAACTATCAGAAACAAATGTATTTGTGTTCACACTTGATGCTAGATTTGCATCACTGCCCATAAAGGTTTCTTATATGCGTATTGCGTGAAGGTTACTAGCACAAGAACACATGTTCATACGCAAACACGCACACGCACACGCACACGAACACGCACACGCACACGCACACGCACACGCACACGCACACCACACACACACACACATAAACATGCACAATCAAGCAAACACAAACACACGCACGCATGCACCAACGCACAGACATGCCCAAACGCTTTTACGCGCACACTTACACGTATACGCACGCACACACGCACACACGCACACACGCACACACACACACGCACACACTCACACACATACACAACCAAGCAAACACACACACACGCAGGGCATGTACTGACGCACATACATGCCGAAACGCTTCCACGCGCACACTTACGCGCATATACACGCACGCCCACACGCACACACACACTACATACACATAGATACGCACATGCACGCATTCTCGCGCGCGCGCACACACACACACACACACACAAGCACGCATGCACACGCGCGCATCTATCATAAAATTCGAGTTCTTCGCTTTCCAGAACAACAATTTGTCTGACGAATGTGTATTATATGGAATGTAAGACATATTCAGTACTGTTATAAGTGGACAGTATATATATTCAGCTGGCTGACCATGACACCGATCATTGTTATAAGACCATTAATGTATACGTTACAAACCTTTCTTCTTAATAATTATGCTGTTGCTGCTGCGCCTGTGGTAATTCCTGTTTCGGTCTCCGTCACTATACGATGATTAGCAGACATATGCCTAAAAAACCGAGTGAGCCAACCGAGCCTGTGACTTGCGGCAGTTGAGAGCCCGACAGAAGTATCGCAGGCCGGGCGCCCGCGGGCACGCAGTTATGTCGAACGCTGGTTACCATTACACACATCCCACTTACCATAATAATGTGGCATTTACTTTTTTGAGCATCTCATATATGTATAGATTGCTACAATGAAATTTCGTTGAAACATACATTTGCCATATTTTAGCTACCCGATATATCAATAATGCACATCAGTAGTTTCTTCAGAATAAATTTACGTGCCCACATTGAAAACGCTCATTTGTTTAAGACCGAGTACATATTCCTCATGACAATTATGTTATCACGTGGACTGTCTTGTGAAGACAGCCACTGATGACGCAACCACAATCTTCCTTTGCTACACGAATGGTATTATAAATTTGATTTCGTTCTAAACATATTTCCATTAGGTTTAGTACAATTAAACAGTTTACATAGACGTTTCTGCAAATAAAATATCAATATCTAAGACTTTGCTTGATTCTGCATATTTTAAAATATCACCTCCGCTTCTCGAATAAAAAGAACAATGTTATTAATGTTTCACCTACTGTAAGTTTGCTTCTTTTCTGATGTATTCAAAGAAGAATCGTCAGAAGCAAGTGGCGTTTTTTTAGAGAAAATATAACTTTTGATGAAAAACAATGTGTGCTAAAAACATTAGTCATGATGCATATATGTATATCGTGTATACCGCTTCACGGGTGCGCCGAGAGTGTTTCAGATAAAGCTTATTGATGATGTTTAAGATAAAAAGTCTACCGTCGGAACGTATTCGTCACTCGGAGTCGATGTTTTTGCTGATTTACTCTTAGGGTGTACTTCCGTGCGCGCATTCTGTTAAATTACCGCATGTGGAGAACATATTTGTGAATGTTCTGCGTAGTCAAACAGGACGCGTCACGCTAAGTTTGCATGTCATTGTTATATATTTCATTTTTGAAGCACATAACATTGTCTACAAACTGTTGTTTTTCTGTGTGGAATGGTACTAGGCCAGTATTAATTAACTCGAACACAATGTTTCTTTTGTCCACTTTACAACAAGGCTCAAACGAGTCCTTCCAAGAATAATGTGTCCAATCCCATCATTAGTCCGCTTGTCTTATGCACTTTGGAGCCAAACCAACCACTTCTAAAACTAAGTGATCGCACGTGGTCACAGAAGATGCATCAGTCTTGTTTCAACGAAGTTTCACAATATTATTACTGAACATTATGTAACATTTCCAGCAGTATATTTGACATATCATAATAATTATACAAATACAATAACAATAATAATAACTAATAACTTCGCTTCTTCATTTAATGATTTTTAGGATTATTACTATCGTTTCACATAATAGCAATTCGTGTAAACAAAATGCTGAAGTAATTCAATAAATTAAAATATAAATAAAATGTCTAGAAAGTTGTTATACAGGACCAAACATAGACATTAATACCATAAACAGTAAGATAGAAAGAATTGTCGTGTAGATGTGGCTGGAAGCTTTTATATGAACTCGGTTATTCAACATTATTAAAGAAAATCAAGGTATGTGGTGCTGGCAAAATAGGTTTGTTTTCGCATAACGTATTGAAAATGAATATATGAGTAAAAAGTGCGTACAACAATTCCTGTAAAACACTTTGAATATCCGTGGAAATCATGTATAAATGCGCGATTGTGCACCCAAAATGGAATTACACATACAACAGTCGACAAATAGTTGATAAAGAGTTTGTAGTGAGTGAACACACACAACACAGACTCAAGCAGCAACGCCGTAAGGTAAGACACTGTTACAAAAAAGTCGACTCCTTTTTTCTTTACCATGCACGCCTTTCGCCAACAATAAATAGGGCGTTTCTGTGAAACGAAGCACGGAGCCTATCCGACGTCTGCAAACTATTCATCATTTAAAAAAAAAAGTCGAATTGTACTCTTTTCACAACTATTAATTTTGAAATGTTCTGGGCTTCAGCATCCTTCTACAATCTTCTCGAGCAACTGAAAGATTTTAATGTTTCCGATTTCATTATATTGATCATACGATATTCCCTGTATAACATGGCGGTCTCTCCCATCATTAAGCCAACGATAAGGCTCCGTAACTAAAAACATATTATCTGGCAGAGTCACATTATGATAGAATGTATCAAAATACATCCGATCATCTGAAAATATGCAGTTCAGTACACAACATGCGTCTGTGTGCGGGCGTGCGGGCTTGGTGCGCGGGTATGTATGTGCGTGCGTGTTTGGGTGCGTGGATGAAACACGTTCAACTTCGTCTATCCACCCACATTCGTTAACGAGTTTCTTTCCTAAAGCAATTTTCAAACAAACTAAGTTTTCTTGAGTTACTTACTATAAAAAAGCAATACACGAGAAGTCTATATGTTAGAGGAAGTAATGGCTCTGACACACGATCAAAAACAACAGGTTGCGTGATGTGGTTTCGTATTACGCTCGGGGAAAACCAATTGGTAATAATTAACTTTATTAAAGAAAGAGTAGCAATTTACGTTGTATAATACAGTATGTTCACGAAAGAGTGCACATAGGTGAGGGTACACAACAGTGTATGCCCGATTACATGTCGTTAGCGTATTAATACTCTGATTCGAAGAAGTTTACACTAAACCAAGCATATATCTCCGCAATGTGCGTATGATATAGATCTATCGCGCGCACGATCGCAGTCACTCGTGTCCATGCTAGAGAAGATGTTTGTTTCATTTGATCGTTCGTCAGAAAGAAGGACGCATGATGGCAGTCGTTAAAGCTTGTATATGTTTTGGGGAAAGTAAAATACCTTAAGATTGTTTTTAAATTTTGCGAAAGACTAATATATTGTGGTACATCAGTGCAAATTTAAAAGGAAGGTTTCCATTATCGGAACATATGTGTAAGCAAGGAGGATATCAGTAGCATATCATCTCATACAATTCTTCCAAGTCGTATAAGATTTGTTATTAATGTCGGTTTATCCCAAGAATAAACGACGGTCAATATCAATAGAAATCGTTGCAGCCGTTCTTTGTTTTCTGTTTTATGTTCTTGTCTCTTCACGTTGGCACGGCTGAACTTTATACAAATATTTAATGGACTTAACGTCACGAAATTTTACCCGTTAATACTACACATGGATATTTGAAATAGGTGACCGACCCAAGCTCTTTTCCATTGAAAGATATCCGTGTCGTTGTATCATCTATTCTATTTGTTAGTCGTCAGCTTTGCAATTTCTGCATTAATGTTCTTCCCACATACTCAGTTTATGTCAAGGAGTATGGTAGGTTGGCAAGTTGTTATACTAAAACTCTTTCAGAAAGTATAAAATTATAAATGGTTGTGTCTTGCGTAAGGCCCATATGGTTGATTGACAGCTGGCATACTAATATATCCTATGGTATACGTCAACCTAACATAACACGTGTCACAACGGATACTGTTATAACAACAGCACACCAGCTTCAAACAACATGCGCATTGTAGACCTTTGTAGCAGCAGCGTTAGTGCATGTTGAATGGTTACTGTTCTCTTCCGGGTAGTGTTCCTTTTTGAGAGACTGTGTAGCAGCAGATCAAAGTAAGCCAATTACTAGTAGGACAGATACTTATCGGCAATTCGCAAGCTTTCAAGACGAGTCAAGTCTCGAGTCATTTCGCTATCGAGTCCGATTCGAATCTCGAATCATTTCGGTGAATTTCGAGTCGAGTGTCGAGTCACCTATCGGAATTTCAAATCAGATCTCCTCCCTATTTTGAGATACTCAGTCGTATTCCTACGTACAGGATACATTTAATACTAAGATATAGTTGTTGCGATTATACATCAATAGCTATGTTTACTTAGTGCAAATTAAATGTATAAGAACCGTACACGTAGCATGATTATTGAGATAAAATTGGCACAACCCTCTTTTAGCACACAATTCTTCGCGTACACAAATTTTATAATTATTAATATTACCTAAGACTAACATACCACCAGAATAACTATGTTTAATGGAACATCATCGGTGCTTGCTATTTACATCACATCTTACACAAAATGTGTGAAAAGGAACTTTAAGGAAGTCTATACACTATTCGTAATTTCATAACTGACTTATTTATTTAAACACATTTATACGCAGTCGAGTCCGAGTCAAGTCACAGAAATGTGCTACTCGAGTCGAACACAAGTCGACTCCCTGCGTCTCGATTCAACAAGACTGGTATGCAATGTCGCAAAATCCACTGTTATATCCAGTACTTGGTCTGAAGACCAGAATCTTACTATGTCTGATAGTTGTTTTGGCGGGACGTACACTCATATGATTATACAGTTTTCATTTAACTTCGTATGTGTGTATACAAATGAGTTTTTGTTTTGTAAAATTGCAGTATGTCTGTTTACGGAGTTGTTGTCACGAGACAATGCGTTCGAGTATTCTCATGCTGTTCGCCTTCCTTGCGCTTGTGGCAGTTTACCATGTTGTAGCGGTCAGAGTCTGAAATACAATAGATCCCTGCTTCCTAATGCAGTAGATCGGTGACATTGGCATACGGCCCCGTTCCCAAAGCTACTTTCATACATTTCAGTATTTTTGTGCACGCGGTTTTTAAGCTGTATCTTTAAAACTTGATTATCTATTGTTTAAAGTCAGGCCGGTTTTGATGTTGGTTGCATTACCTTTCAAGCGAGGTGTCATTGCTGAATATCAGTTGAAAATGTATTGTCATTTATAGACAAATTTCGACAAATACTTGTCAATTATGCGTATACTCTTTCCCCACACGCCATACCTAAGTTATGCAATAACATTGTTCAAATAGGTATGATACATTTATTACAAATACTGATTTTTTTTCCCTAATGTGAGGCGTAGTGCATTGACTGTTGGGAGAACACGTGGAAACATTCTAACTGCACAATAAGCAAATATTGCAAACATGTCTAACTATTTGACATCGTAACAAATTCCACATTTGAATAACGCAACTAATATGACATCGTTCGATTTGTGATTTTCAGGATGAAGACAGTGATGAAAACGGAGAGGCGGGTGAGTATTTAATATGAATCTAAATACACGCTGAATGAATCCATCCGCGATAATCAATTGAATTTAAGTGTTTTATTTCTAAATAAAATTACAAACATGCAACATAAAAAGAAGAAGAATTGGTTTGATTTGACCCAGACGTTTCAAATAATACATACAATACGTCCATGTCAAAAATAAAAATAATACAAATATATAACCTTATGGTAACCATGGTATAATGTATGATAAATAAATAAAATTAGGGCCAGGAGACTCCTCTATGACTTCTAGACCTGGCATTAAAACAACACAGATGTCTTAACATGTCTTCATCATCCTTCAAGTCAGTGCATATTATATAATCAATATTATTGTTCGTATAAATACGTGGGCATTTCAGATGAAAGCCGCGAGGCTTGATTACCATACGTATCGACTTTGCAGGACTATATTCAATATAATTGTCAAAATTTGCATAAATATTCTGCAAAGCCTGAAGACCACTGGGACTAGACGCAATAACACATAAATCGTCTGCATAAAACATATAATTAGTACAGCAACTGTGTACGTGACAACCTGTACCTGCATTAAATCATCGAGTAAATAGGTAGGGAGACAAAATCCCACCTTGTTGAACACCGTTAGATACATTAAAAAGTCAGATGTTGTGGAACCCCATTTAATACCAGTATAACAAGATTCACATGATTAGGACAGGTACACCTCGATTTAGCATTTGTGTAAAGACTGCCCAGTGATTCACTCTATCAAATGCTTTAGATGCGTCTGAAACAAGTAGACACATGACTGTTGTAGCTTCTGCAATACTCAATAACATTTTATCGCATAAATACAGTGATTAGTGGAATGTCCCTTCTTGAATCCAATGATTGTCAGTTGTATCCAGATACGATTCCATTAGATCAAGCAATGTAATTTCAATGGTCTTAGAAGCATCTGTGACGAGCGATATTGGTCTGTAGTTACTGACATAACTTGTGTCAACAGACTTCTTTTTGACCAACTAGTTAATAATAGTTTTTTTTATAAAGTCATCAGGTAAATCTCCATGTGAGATGACACTTGCATAAAAATGGACAGTAATAAAGTTATGCGCCTACAGGCATGTATAAAGTGTTCTGCAGATCGTCCATCGTTGCCACATGCTTTACCAGATTTCGATTTATCGATAGCATTTAGGAGAGATAAGATGAAATGGTTAGAAGAGAAAGGTAAAGAAGCACAAACAGCAGCAGAACGGAATGACGCGAAGACGCTGTATAAGATTGTGAGAGAGCTAACTACCGCGAAAAGCAATTCCAACATACCAATAAAAGACAAAGAGTGCAGAGTGTTTCTAACAAACGAGGAACAAGCCACGAGGTGGATTGAACACTTCCGAGAAGTACTAAATCAACCAACACCAACCACACTCTTCAACTTCGAACAGGAACCAAACACAAAAGAGCTTGATGTCATCACCAATGACATCACCAGGGCAGAAGTCTCCAAAGCCATCGATAGCCTCAAGAACAACAAGGCAGCGGGCCTTGATGAAGTATCGGCCGAACTATTGAAACATGGCAAGGACGGGGTTGTAGACGAGTTAACAACTTGTTCAATCAGATCTGGTCTGAGGAGGAAGTTCCTGATGATTGGAGACGAGGAGTGATCGTGACTTTACCAAAGAAGGGGTGTCTGAGCGATTGCAACAACTGGCGAGGAATAACATTGATGTCAGTACCAGGAAAAGTGTTCTGCAGTGTGATCCTAAACCGGCTGAAGACAGCAGTTGACCAACACCTCCGGGAGGAACAAGCTCGTTTTCGAAGAGGAAGGTCTTGCTGTGAGCAGATCTTCACATTGCGAAACATCATCGAACAAAGCAGAGAGTTCCAGATACCTCTTTTAGTCAATTTCATTGACTTTAAGAAAGCTTTCGACAGTGTCCACAGAGATTCGCTATGGCAAATCCTGAAGCTATACGGCATACCAAGCAAATATATATACATTTTCAAATCCGTATACCGAAACACCAACTGCTGCATCAAGACCAACGATGGCTACACAGACATGTTCGATACAGAGACAGGTGTACGTCAAGGTTGCATCCTGTCCCCCTTCCTCTTTGTTGTTGTTATCGACTTTATCATGAGGAAAACGATGAAAGATCCGAACTTTGGTGTTAAATGGATAACTAATAGGTTGACAGACCTTGACTTTGCCGATGATATTGCACTGCTCAGCCACACGCCGGAGATCCTATAAGAGATGGCCAATACTTTAAACGAAAATGGAGAGATGGTCGGAATACGAATCAGCTATGGGAAAACAAAAACATTGTCAGTTGGTGATGGATCTGACCCCCACATTGTGATCGGTCAGGAAGAGTTGCAATGCGTCGAGAACTTCCCTTACCTCGGAAGCTACATTTATAGGAAAGGCGACGCGGAAGTAGATGTACGAGCGAGGATAGGCAAGACATCAGCAATGTTCCAAAGACTACGTCCAATATGGTCCAGTAACACCATCAGAAAGGACATAAAACTACGTCTTTACATGTCAGTCGTAATACCAACAGCGATATATGCCTGTGAAACGTGGAAGAATACGGCGAGGATATAAAAAAATAGACATATTTCACCGACGATGTCTCCGGTTCATATTGGGCATATCGTGGAGAGAACACATCACCAATGAAGAAGTGATGAGGAGGGCAGGTCTGGATAGCCTGAATTACATAGTTAAGTCTCGACGACGAAGACTAGCGGGACGTATCCTACGCCTACCAAGAGAGAGAACAGCACATGTAGCAATAGACTGGGTGCCTGAAGGTGGACACAGAAGGAGAGGAAGGCCGACTAAGACCTGGCGCAAGACGTTTAAAGAAGATCTGGCAGAAATGGAAATCACCTGGAATGAGGCCAAAGAAATTGCGAAAGACCGTAGTAGATGGAGATAACTCGTCGCCCGATGTCCCGAAAGGAACAGGAGGAACTAAGTAAGTAAGTAAGATAGTATTTTGCACCATGCAAGATGTTATGTGTATGTCATTGTGGTTATACAAATACCTAGTATTTTACATGGTGACATTGTTTAGCAAAGATTCAGAATGCGTTTTCCACATGGCAGCTGTGGAAGTAGGATAGTTATAACCATTAACAGATGAAGCAATAGGCATACCTTTCTTGTACGCTTTTGATATGGTTTTTTTTCTCCAAAATCTATCAATGCGTCTTCATGTTTCTAGTCAGTGTTCATCATCATATTTAGCCAGTTCTCATATGACGCCTCATTATAAGAAGAAGACCCCTCATAGATTGTTTCCGCCAGATGATAAATGTGTTAATTATAAAAAGTAACTTTTAATCAATTGATCTGAATGAATGCTACTCACAACTAAAGTCAATGCACTCATATGTTTTAGAGTCAGAACCATTCACGTTGCGTACAGCGGGTTTGTGATTCTTTCTTTATACAATTGCTGGACTGAACTGTTGACTACAGATGCCCCTGTTCGTCCTAAGCAATTGTTGTATCATACAAATATGCGTTTTCAACGAATATACTGTAAATTAGCTGTGCCTATTCAATGATTTAATAGCCGAATATACCGTCAAGTTGGAGAGGGAATATCAGACGGTTAGAATACCGAAAGAAGAAACATTGACATCTTACAATTCCTTAAGAAGACTGCCAACGTAAATTGAAACGTAGAAATTGGTCAAACGTAACACTTCTGAAAAGGTGACGACAACTCTATTAAAACGTGATGAATAGTTTAAACTTGCAAACACAGGAAATCGTGTGGACTTCGATTGAAAGATATGTCCTTCTACATATTGGACAAAGGCGTGTATGGTATACACAATAAGGCATATTCTAGTTTGTAACAGTCTTCATTTAAAGTGTTACTTCATGAACATGAGTTGTGTTTAATCATTCGCTGGGATGTAGCGTTGGGTTCCTGCAAGTAGCGATAACACATATTACTAACCAAAGTTAACTACTTCTTACACATTTTTCATTAATATGTTGACATAAAGGTAGTAAAGAACAAACGTGTTTTATGTCAACTTCTGCTCATCATGTTCCTTGACTAATACTCCAACAACCGTGTCGTAATAGTCGTAGATTTATGTTCACTCTACCACCAATATGCATCTATCAAATGTAATACAGGACCTATTTGTTCATTTTCTGTTATGGTTCTTTCTTTGTGAGAAGCAATATATCAGTGATGCGAATCGTTGAACAAAACGCATTGATCTGGAACAGTTCGTTGTATTACTGGCGGCTTGGTTCTCACGTACGTAAGAACAAGGTTATATGAAATTGGGCACTGGTCACTTATTTCTTGGACGTCTTCACTTGTAGGGTGAAGAGATCAGAGAGTTGCTGCAAACACGGACATCCTAATTGTGTAAAGGGAATGTAAACGACATCAAGGTATTTGCTTCAAAAAGAGATCATGTCCGTGTTTGGTTGTGTACGAGTTGAACTTCTCGCGAGAGGTAAACATATACTTTCAGGTGACGCCTACGTTGCTGATATTCTACTCATGATTTTCGAAGTTTCATTTTCAGTCAATTAATGGTTTTCGATGTGCGTGGTCAAGACATGTGATTAGTTTATTCGTTTGCAAATGTTATATATTATGAAGCGTGCTGCAGCCTCATGCTTTAGAGTATATTTCGAAGGAGCATGTGGAGTTATGGTGGTTTTCAATCGGGCTGTGTATCATATGTCGTTTGTGTGCACGTGTGCGTGTGCTCGGTGTGCGTGTGTGTGTATGTGCGTGCGTGTGTGCGTGTGTGCGCATGTGCGTGTGTGCGTTTGTGCGTGTGAGCGTGTGTGCGTGTGTGCGTGTGTGCGCGTCTGCGTGTGTGCGTGTGTGCGTGTGTGCGTTTGTGCATGTGAGCGTGTGTGCGTGAGTGCGTGTGTGTGTGTGAGATTAACACGACGCAATGATTTCAAAGTATTCTTAGGAAAACATTATTTGAAAGAAAAACATACTTCTCTTTTCGCGAACTTCAACGGCTGCAAATAAAGCATACACGCAGTTAATGATGCGCCAATCAGATGCATTATGAGCAAAGTAAAGATACATTTTTATATAGCAGAGTATCCAGTCCTCAGAACTGCTCAAAACGATTTAAACACATTACTCCCTGTTCAATCGAACACCATCTCGACTTCTCTGGAAAGCATCCAGCCTCGCTTCTATCATTGCGCGAAGACTATTGCACAGTAAAAAATGTCGGTTGAAGAAATGTTCAAGTGTATAAAACATAGGTGTCATTATGAGCGAATTGGTAACATGAAAAAGTATACGCGTCGACTGCCATAAATACTTTTATTTTGAGAACTCATCCTGTTTTCAAGGAATGATTTACCAGTGGGAGCAAAAACATACGCAAGCACACAGGACACACAACCGCAGTCAGACACACGCGCACCCACTCACGCACACACGCACACACGCACACACGCACACACACGCACACACGCACACACGCACACACACACACACGCACACGCGCACACGCACACACGCACACACGCACACACGCACACACGCACACACGCACACACGCACACACGCACACACACGCACACGCACACACACACACACACGCACACACGCACACGCGCACACGCACACACACACACGCACACACACACGCACACACGCACACACGCACACACGCACACACGCACACACACACACACACGCACACACGCACACGCGCACACGCACACACACACACGCACACACGCACACACGCACACACGCACACACGCACACACGCACACACGCACACATACGCACACGCACACACACACACACACACAAACGCACACACATACACACACGCAAACACACACGCACACACACACACACACGCACACACGCACACACACCCACACGCACAAACACACATACACACACAAACGCACACACATACACACACGCAAACACACACATACATACCCACACACACACACACACACACACACATACGCACACACACACACACACACACACACACACACACACACACACACACACACACACACACACACACACACACACACACACACACACACACACCGATAACATCGATAGATTATCGATAGCCTCAAAATGTCTAATGGAACGTGTGTTCTATCAGCGCAGTTTGATCTACAGATATATACAACATTTTACTATTGATACATTCATACGTCAGACTTCTACTAACCGCGCGATCAATACGTGTCTCGGTATTTTCTTCAACACCGTGAATCCTACATGGTCATGCCATTAACCAGAGGATTTCGTTATATGAACAACTACGCATGCAATCCCAATCTACATGTGGTACACCGGTGTTAGTAGTTGCGTTGCTTTTAAGCATATGGCAACTTTCCAATAAGGTTGATAGAAGTAACTTTTTTACGGAAACGTTTTTGTGAACCAATGAATTAAAGCTTATCACGCATAAGCATCGTTGTAATATGTTTGAATGTGCGTCATGGGTAAAAAGAACACTGTTGCTAATACCCTACCTCCCGCATTAATAACTATCTCAAAGAAATTACGTCAAAAGAAAACGCGTCTTTGTAACGAAAATGGTACTTCTAGTGAAAACCCAGTTTACTGGAGACATAATTTGTAGCGTGCTGCGACATATGTTCATGTTTACGTTGGCCTTTATTAACAAAAAGTATTGTTTTTGATGATACGTTTATTTAACAAGCATGCATTGAGTTCTACGCCGTTACACTGCGCGTGCATGCATGTGTCGTTTCTGCTGTTACAATACGTACATGTGGAACACATATTTTTAATGTATTGTGATTTGAGTGATGTTCGCGGTCTCTGTGTTGGTAACTGTCTAACCTCAATACTGTAGTAATAGTAGGATTAAAAGGGAACTGAAACGCCGCTGTTTTATGCTGTGTACTTATATATATATATATATATTAGTTTAGTACACATTGATAATGACAGAAACCTGCTCATTTATAAGACACCTAGAAAAACTGATTTTGTTCGACGCCTAAATCGGCAAACACAAAACGCACCGCGTAACACCATCTTAGTTCTACGCAAGTTCCAAGCGAGTGGTTTGAGTCGCGCCCATTTAGTCTTTGTAAGTTTTTGGATGTTTTCGATAAATTTCGTAAATAGACATTTCTGCGCGAACACACAATATGGTGCATTGTTATACATGGTAGACACTTAAAAGCTGAAAAGAAATTCGTTGATTAGCAAACGAAACGCTATATAAGACCTTACCTCTTCATTTGTTACTTCTCGACAACGAAAGACGTCTAGGTGCATGTGTACCCAAAATTGAAGACACCCTGCTAGATCAGATGTCGCAGACGGCGATGTCGAGTGAGTTTAAAATCCTCATTGTTATATAATATTAATCACACTTAGTCGTGCTTTATTATATTCACATTCTTATGACATTTCTAGTTACCACTGGTCATACATTATATATGCAGACGTTGACATACAACTGTGGGACTATATTGTAATCGTAGGGATGTGTCTCCCTCATCCAGACAAATTGTCGAACCCGGCAAATCGCGCTGCTGCTGCTCCAATTTGTCCTGTTTCCAGGCAGACTTCGCCTTATATTACCTCAACGATCAACAGTTATATGTAGAAAAGTAATCAAAGAGGGACCTGTGACTTCGACGGAGAATTGTCTTTTGGCGTTCATCGTCTTTCTATGCTCGTCATATTCGTGTTTAGTCTTGCAATCATTGTCTATAAGTGACCACCGCAGACTTTAGCAGAGCTTGCCGCCGGCGGACACGCTGACGTATACACGGCTGAAGTATACACAAACATTTAATGGACATAACGTCTTTATGTCCATTAAATATTTGTATAAACTTCAGCCGTGCCAATGTGAAGAGACAAGAGCGTAATAGAGAACACCAAGAACGGCTGCTACGATTTCTATTGATATTGATCGTCGTTTATGCCTGGGATACATAAACATTAATAACATATCTTTTACGACCTGGAGGAATCGTTGGAGATGATATGCTACTGATATCCTCCTTGGATAAAACATATGTTCCGAGAATGGAAACCTTCCAGTTCAATTTGCACTGACGTACAGCAATATATTAATCTTTCGCAAAACTTTAAAACAATCTTAAGGAATATTCTCCCAAGACAAGTAAAATCTTTAACGACTCCCATCATGCATCCTTCTCTCTGACGAATGATCAAATAAAAAACCATCTTCTGTAGCATGGACACGAGTGGGTGCGATCGTGCGTGCGATAGATCTATTACGGAGATACGAGCTTGATTTAGTGTAAACCTCTTCGAGTCAGAGAATTAATAAGCTTACGACATGTAATCTGGCATACACTGTTGTGTATCCTCACCTATGTGCACTCTTTCCTGAAACATACTGTATTATGCAAGGTAAATTACTACTCTTTCTTCAAGAAAGTTAATTATTACCAATCGGTAGAATCATACGTTTTCCCCGAGCGTAATCTGAAACCACATCACACAACCTGTTGTTTGTGATCGTGTGTCAGAGCTATCACTTCCTCTGAAACATATTCTTCTCGTGCATTGCTTCTTTCTGTAGTAAGTAACTAAAGAAAGTTTAGTTTGGTTGAACATTTCTTTAGGAAAGAAACTCGTTGATGAATGTGGGTGAATAGGCGAACTGTGTGAAGTCGAATATGATTCATTTGCGCACCCAAACACGCACGCACATACACACGCGCGCACCAACGCCCCAAAGCCCGCACACAGACGCATGCGTGCACAGCCGCACATAAACGCACACGCACACGCACACGCACACGCACACGCACACGCACTCACACACACACACACACACACACACACACACACACACACACACACACACACACACACACACACACACACACACATACACACACACACAAACACACACACACACACACACACACACACACACACACACACACACACACACACACACACACACACACACACACACACACACACACACACACACACACACACACACACACACACACACACACACACACACACACACACACACACACACGTGCCATTCTGCCAAAACCAGTTGTTTTACATAACCTATTTCAGCCATAACTGCTTGTATGTCACAGTTATATGATTTACTGTCTTCGGCTGACGTAATGTTGACATTATGGAGACCTGCAGTTCGAATCTCCACAATAGAACCTTCACACAGTTCTTTAAAGCACTTTCTCTACCAAATACCTGAATTTGAGAGGTGTTTTAGCCATACTTTCATCCAATGAATCGCATTTGTTTTACATATTGATTATCGTGAGATTTAGTTTCGAGTCTGTCTCATCGTACAGTGTTTCCGACAGACCAAGATATGAGATTTAAAAAAGCAAAATTTCAATATAATTGAAGTTGAAGCATTCACAATTGGATATATATTGATAAGTTGTCAGCTATAGGGAAGATCATTTATGTTCAGCTTCATTAATGATATGCCGTCACACCCATTGACGGTGAACGTACAGAAGGCTTTATAACAGTTATGGACACAACTTGATATTTCAGATGACTGCATGAATTTTCTATACAATCTGTCATAATCTGATTCCGTATTGTGAGATAATATGTTTTTAGTTAGCGGAGCCTTATTTTTGGCTTAAAGGTAGGATAGACCGTCATGTTAGACAGGGAATATCATAATAAGTGATTCCTATTTCAGTATATTGATCATATTATGATCACTGTAATGAAATAGGAATCACTGAAATCTTTCAAGTCCTCGAGAAGGTTGTCGAAGGATGCAGAAACGCAGAAAAAATCAATCTTAGTATTTGGGAAAAGAGGACAATTCGTTTTAAAGAGATGATGAATAGTGCAAATTTGCCGACGTCGGACAGGCTCGCCCTTCTTATTGTTGGCCAAAGACGTGCATAGTAAAGAAAAAAGGAGCCGCCTATTTTTGTGTAACAGTGTCTTAACTTACGGCATTGCTGCTTGAATCTGTGTTGTGAGTGTTCACACGCGTGGAAGTAACATTAATTTTTTAGAAGAATTGCTGTTATGTGAAGAGGTAAAAATAATCCTCAAAACCATCAAACGAAGAAACGAAATTATTATTATTATTATTATCATTATTATTGTCTTTTTATTATTATTATTATTATTATTATTATTGTTTTTGTATTATTATTATTATTATTATTATTGTCTTTGTATTATTATTGTATTATTATTATTATATGTCAAATATATTACTGCAAATATTACGTTACGTTCAGTAATAATATTGTGAAGCGTTGAATCAAAACTGATGTATCTTCTGTGACCACGTGCGATCACTTAGTTTTAGGAGTGGTTGGTTTGGCTCCAAAGTGCATAATAATAGCTTGTTGATGATGGTATTGTACACATTATTCTTGGAAGGACTCGTTTGAGCGTTGTTGTAATGTGGGCAAAAGAAACATTCTATTCAAGTTAAACAAGACGCGTCTATTACCAATTCACAAAAAACGGCGGTTTGCAGACGATGTTATGTGCTTCAAAATGAGATATATAACATTCACATACATAAGTTCCACAGGCAAAATGAGCGTGACGCGTCCTGTTTGACTACGCAAAACGTTTACAAATATGTACTTCACCTGCAATATTTTTTAACACAAGCGACGCGCGCAGGCAAGCACACCCAAACAGCAAAACAGCAAAACAGCAAAACAGCAAAACAGCAAAACAGCAAAAACATCGATTCCGAGTGACGAATTCTTTCCGTCGTTAGACTTTTTATCTTAACGGTCATCAATAAGTTTTAGTTGAAACAATCTCGGCCAACCCGTTAAGCGATTACACGATATACATATATGCATCATGACTAATGTTTTTAGCACACATTGTTTTTCATCAAAATGTTTCCTCTAAAAAAAGACGCAACTTGTTTCTGACGATTTTTCTTTGAATATATCAAAAAACAAACAAACTAACGGTAGGTGAAACATTAATAACACTGTTCTTTTTATACGAAAGACGGAGATGATATATAAAAAATGCATCGTCATGCACAGTCTTAGATGTTGATATTTTATTTGCAGAAACGTCCATGTAAACTGTTTAATTCTATTAAACCTAATGGAAATATGTTTAGAACAAAAGCAAATAATACCATTCGTGTAGCAAAGAAAGATTGTGGTTGCGTTGTCAGTGGCTGTCTTCGCAAAACAGTCCACGTGATAACGGAATTGTCATTAGGAATGTGTTCTCGGTCTTAAACGAATGAATGTTTTCAATGTGGGCACGTAAATTTATATTGAAGAAACCGCTGATGTGCATTATTTATATATCGGGTAGCAGAAATATTGCGAATGTATGTTTCAACAGTAGTTTATTGTAGCAATCTATACATATATGGTATGCTCCTACTTCAACACACAGACCCACCCTGTTCAGTTCGCCATGTGTATAGAATCAATAATGTAAACTACATTTAGTATGGAACCTTATTATGGTAAGAGGTGTGTGTGTAATGGTAAACAGCGTTCGACATAACTGCTGGTCCGCGGTCCTGGGGCCAGTGAGTCTTCTGTCGGGCCCGCAACTGCTGCAAGTCAGACAAAAATAACAATTACCACAAGTGCAGCAGGATCAGCATAATCAAGCGTACGAGAAGCTTTACACCAATGTGAATATTACCATGATTATGACAAAAGCATGTGGAAGGCTTTGTGTACACTGAACGGAAACCGTTGATGTGCTTGTGTAGGTAGGAATGCGGCAAATGATGTATACAAAATACGAATGCACAAAGGAAGGCAAAGGTGTAATGTTGTGCTCAACAATTTGACTAGGAAAGACATAAAATCGTGTATAACGTCGGAAAACCAAAATGAGCTGATAAAAACAACATCAACTGAGGCAGTATGTGAGAAAATCGAAATCTGGAGAATTACTGAAGTGACAAGGGTGAACGTCTTGGCGGAACTTATACATAATCATTGAACGCAGAAAAAGATTAGTAAGAAGTCAGATGCTGCATATAACTGTGTACGAGGGTCATGTGATGCAGATGGAGGCGGGCCGACTATCAAAAGAACGGAGGCGATCAAATAACGAGGCTGCAGGGAAAGGGGTAAATGAAATGCCATATGCCCCCTCTAAATGTGATATATATGGAGAGTGGTATAAAGCTCACCACAAACCTCCAACTGCACCACCCCTTGCCGAAATGTTGGGGGCTCTGCCCACGAAGCACCCCACCCCGGTTTCGACGCTAATGCGTATACAATGAGTAGACACTCTAAGTGTGTGTGTGTGTGTGTGTGTGTGTGTGTGTGTGTGTGTGTGTGTGTGTGTGTGTGTGTGTGTGTGTGTGTGTGTGTGTGTGTGTGTGTGTGTGTTTTGTGCGTGCGTGTGTGCGTGCGTACGTGCATATGCATTCCTAACATGACAGCTGCGGCTTGATTTCGGGGATTGTTGGGGTTTCAATTTTATGGACGGGTCCGCAACATTTTTAGGTTACAGGCCCAAATGTCCCTTAACATTTTAAGCCTGATATCGAACACTGATGGTAACACGCTGCACGTACCACCATGTAACAGACACGTTACTAGAAGATACAAGAACGGTTTGTAATATATAAATTAAAGGTCTTATAACAATGTGTGTGTGTGTGTGTGCGTGTGTGTGTGTGTGCGCGTGCGCGCGTGCATGCATATGCGTGCAAATATGCGCGTGGGAGCGTTCGTGCATGCGTGCGTGTGTTTGCGTTTACTTGGTTGTATATATATATATATCTGTGTGTGTGTGTGTGCGTGTGTGTGTGTGTGTGTGTGTGTGTGTGTGTGTGTGTGTGTGTGTGTGTGTGTGTGTGTGTGTGTGTGTGTGTGTGTGTGTGTGTGTGTGCATTCGTGCACGCGCACGCGTACCTGTTAGCGTTTGTACTGTGTTCATCCGTATGTTCGGTTGCGTGCTTGCAGTAGGCAACGACACACGTGCCATATTACCTACTCTCCCATAATAACATAATTATATATACTTTGTACACATCAACGTTTCTCCAACCAAAATGCCTTTCCCATATTTGCAGATATATCTTTTTCGCTTTGTTCGTTCGATTTAAAGAAATATTGCTACCAATTCGTTCAGTACATGTTATAAACATTGTTATGCAAAAAAGAAGATTCGGTAATCGTATTTGCTTAACGTATTACACATGACACATTCGATAAAGTAAAACAGATAATAAAAACATTTTGTTCAGCGACAAAAACTCAAAACGCTTGTTGAACACGCCATGTCTTCTTGATTTCCGTGCCATTCAACACGTAGTTGTGGCATGACAAACTACTTCGAGTCCTATATAAAGACGGGATTCAACACCGAAAGAGCACGACTCAACTCTTGAAGGAAGAACTTTGTGTTGCTGAAACAGGTAAGTCACTATTAGTTTGTTTTTTATAGATGAAGGTTTTCTTGTAATTGTGTTCTGGAAATAACGTGATTACTCATATAAACACGGATAACCTCCTTCGGTAATCATGTTGTTCCAACAAATTAATTATCCCTATTAACCAGGTGTTGCAACAAACGCTACACTGTTCAAAAGTAAGTGAATACTGAGTAAACATAGCACTTTGATTATGTGGCATGGCATAATGTACAATAATACGTGGTTTTATTGTTGTTCTCCTCCTTGTTCCCTTCTTTACGAGGGTGAGGGTGAGGGTGAAGGTGAGCGTGAGGGTGAGGCTGAGGGTGAGGGTGAGGGTCAGGTAGTGTATTGCCGAACCACACGCAATGCTTTTTCATTCCGTAGGTTTCAATCCATTGCTCCCTCTCTCCATCTTCCATCCTCCCCTGACATTCTCATATCCCTCCTCACGCAGTCCTCCCACCTCAGCTGTGGTCTCCCCCTTTCCCTGTGTCCTTTATGTTGTTCTGCCTCTGCTCTCTTCGCTATATTACCGGCATCCATCCTAGCCAATTGGCCTGCCCATCTCAGCCGGCTTCTCAATAATCCTCATTTACATTGCATTGCATTCCAACCTCTTTTCTGAGGTCATTCGTCGTTCTTCTGTCTTCCCTCTTTGTTCTTCTTATTCCTCTATCCCAGTTGTCCTCACAAAATTGCAGCTTCCATTGTCGTTGTTCTGTCAATACTACTCTATCCAGACCACATAGAAAACGCTCTCGGGACTTCACCTTTCAGCTTTTTTTTCGATATTGTTCTGTCCATCATAACTCTCTGAATCTTTCTCCAAGCATACGATCCTGCTTGTATTCGATGTCGCACCTCCACCGCTGAACGCCCATTCGCCTAACCATTTCTCCAAGATTCACAAAGCCATCCATTTGCTTAACATCATTCTATCCAATATATCTCTTCACTATTTTATCGGCATTCATCCTTGCCAATTGGCCTGCCCATATCAACCGGCTTCTCAAAAATCCTCATGTTACATTTTTCTTCGGTCATTCGTCCTTCTTCTGTCTTCCCTCTTTGTTCTTGTTATTCTTCTAACCCAGTTGTCCTCACAAACTAGCAGCTTCCATTGTCGTTGTTCTGTCAATGCTACTCTCTCCAAACTAAATAGACACGCTCTCGGGACTTCACCTTTCAGCTTTTTTTCGAAATTGTTCTGTCCATCATAACTCTCTGAACCTTTCTCCAAGCATACGATCCTGCTTTTATTCGACGTTGCACCTCCACCGCTGAACGCCCATTCGTCGTAGCCATTTCTCCAAGATTCACAAAGCCATCCATTTGCTTAATTTAATTCTATCCAATATATCATATAACGGCCAGCCTATGAAAAGTTTCCTTACGGCAGAATGGACGTGACACTGTCGTTTAATAGGTGGACTTGAAGTTATTTGTTATACCGTGTGTGGTAGTTCGTGTGGATTGATGTGCACTAGTATGTTAATGCAATTTTCCTATCATGTCATTTTTTATGCAAATGCTATTTTTAATTGCAGTGTGTCTGCTTATAGAGTTGACTTGTTGAGACAATGCGTTCGAGTATCATCATGCTGTTCGCCATCCTGGCGCTTGTGGCAGCTTACGGAGCTGTTGCGGTAGGTATCAACATTTGGGTAGATGCCTCCTAAAGCAAAGTAGCGATACAATTGGTATACGTCCACTTCCCCAAGCTGCTGTCATACGTTTATGTATTTTGGGAGAGTTTAAGTTGTGCAATTTTTATGTTGTGTTATTTTTTTTTAAACGAACTGACCTATCTGTTAATTAATATCATGTATAGGTGTCAAGCATAGAAAATTAATATTCCTAAACATCCATAGTGTTAGTGTCATTAACGCATATATTGTTCTACCTACACATGACACGTCTAGCTTATGATATGACACTGTGTAAATCAATATAACACATATATCCCCGATGTTCCCTGTGAGAGGCGTATTGCAGACCGGCTACGAAAACACGTGAACACGTACTTTCTGTATATTACACAACGACCGCACGGTTAGAATGTGCATAGCTATTTACGAATACAACAACGTCAACATTGGAATAACGAAAGTAATAATATGTCGTTCGGTTTATGGTTTTCAGGAGGAAGCCAACGAAGAGACCGGAGAAGCGGGTGAGTTTCCAAGTACACACTGAATGAACTCATTCATTGTTTCATTTCTAAAGGAAACTACCAACATGTCATGAAACATAAGAAGACTTCATACGTGTTAACAAATTCCTTTGGAAATGGACAACGTTGAAGCGCTTAGCGTATTAGGCAATTCTTCCATTTCACAATACCATAGTAAACATAAACATCCAGTGTAAGCCCTAAAGCTAGGAACGGAGGAATACATGTGTGTAGATAAACATCAAAAACACTAGCATAATCACTTTACAAAAGTAATTATATTTTCTATGAAAATTATCAGTTTATGAACTGTGTAGTATTTTTGTCTTCATAATTTTGAAGGTAAATGAACTAGTTTTATAATCGTTTATGAGTTCCATAATAATAACACGATTGACGGATAATAACATTAATACCACCAATCGTACTAGTAAAGTTTAACGACTTTTAAATATTTATGGCGATGGTAGTAATCACCATCATCATCATTGTGCAGCCGTAGTGTCCCGTGGTTAGGCAAAGGCATCAGCATGTCGTTTCCAGATCTGCCTGTCTTGCGCTATCCTCTGCCAGATGGTTTCTTTCCAGTACTCAACTAGTCCGTCTCACTACCGTCTCGCCAGTCTTATTCTAGATAGTTTCCCTTCGTAACATCTCTAGGCAGTAATATTCGATGTCCATCGGCTATCTCGTTGTCTGTTGATGCCCTGCCCAGATCTATTTCTGAGTTCTGCTTTGTTCTATCACGTCTAATATATATACACGACACTAATTTTGAACGTGATTGTTTGTGTGGTTCGAGTATGGTCTAGCAATGGCACGTTCGTACCTATATAGCAGTTCCCACGCCTTTGAAACTCATAATGGCATAATTAATTACCTACATATTTTATTTGCAGCCGTCGAAGTTCGCGAAAAGAGACGTACGTATTTCTTTCTAATAAATGTGTTAATACAAATATTCTGAAATCAGGGCGTCAAGTTAATAACACACGCAAGCACACACGCACACAAACACACGCGCACGCACTCACGCGTGAACGCAAATATACATACATACACTCACACCATATGCGTATATGTAGCATGCGTCCCCTCACTAATGGTTCTCTCTATTCCAATAGGTTCTAGCTTTTGCGCCCGCAACCTGAGGTACAACTTGTGTCCCCTATTTCGACGAGGGTGTTACTGCTGCTGCTCCGGCAACTGCAGATGCCGCTGTTTTGGTTGGGGCATCAGGTGCGACTGCCCCAGGGGCCAGTGCACTTGCTACACTCGCCACCGCGGCCACAGGCACACTCACTGGTGCAGCACGGGTAAGTGTCTCAACAGCGGCTGTGTCAAGTGTGCTTCTGGCTGCCAATTGTAGCGGCTGCACAAGCCGTCGGGGCGAACGAATGTCACAGAAACGGGGTCGAAAGAATCTCTGATCGTAATCTGACATTGCACCTATTCAATCAATTCATATTCTTTTGAAATCGGTTTCGTTTAAAAAAAAGTTTGAACTATTCCAAAAAAATATGACAATTGTCACCTACGTCATTTATCACAGAGGTCATACAACGTATGTCTGCCTAGTAATATATGTTTCTTCTACTGAACACAACTATGCACTTTGTCAGTAAACCAGATATAATAAAACGAATCCAGCAATATGTTGTCTTATGTATCTGTTATTATTGATGTACTTCTTGCAAACTACATTTTCTGCTGCTCTCGATTTGTCAGTCGCATGTATGTTACCGATAACCACTAAAGACTGTTTTGTTTTAGCAAAACACATGTACTAATCTAACCAGGTCCGTAACCTAGAATAGTTACCATATAACCACTTTCAACTACCAACAGCGATATCACGCCTGTAGCTTACTCAATAGTTACTTCTCAGTTGGAGTTTCTAGTGAATTCTCACAGTTTCCGACGGCTGATGCTTGGCCCGGAAGATCCTAGAGTTTCTATTAATATGATGCAGCTTTGATGCGTCGAATGTCCATGTTTCATTGACATGTTTATGAATATGCTAACTCGTGTTTTGTTCTCGAATTCCCTTCGATTCAGAGTTACATTTGTAAACAATGTAGCAATGTCGTACAGTGCATTATACGGACGTAAGTGTTTAGTAGTAACTTTACTAAGACACACTTAAAACTAAATTAAACATATACGGACACACACACGCGCGCGCGCGCACGCACACACACACACAGACAGACAGACAGACATACATATATATATACGTGTCATTATTTACATCCACGGCAATTCTGTGTCGTCACATTCGGGGTCACGACGACGGACATGTATACGTGCTGTCGAAGCATAATGCTAGCAATCTTCGACCTCTTTTTCCGCTGCGATCTCGTCTTTCTGGCTGGCGAAGACCGTCAATCGTGAGTCTCTGTTCACTTGATTTAAGGACAACAAAATGAAGGACAACAACATAAATTTCACACATTTTCAGAGTGCAAGTCTACTTCTACTTTACCAGTCGACAGAACTGAGACCCACGTGCAGCACTAGAGTCACATTAGATTAGTTTATAGTAGATAATGTAAACGCCTTATATACCTGCTCATCACAAATCGTGTCGAACTCGAGCCACAGACGTTACCTATTGTGTACGAAGACAACAATTTGGAGAGTTACTAGTTTAGATCTTATATTGTATACGTCCTTTGTCATTTTCTTTAAAAATGGACGACGTATACAGCAAATCTAAATTAGATTCAACTATCAAATGAGCGATATTCGGGTAATATAATGCAATATACAAAATAAAACAAAACTATACAGGCAAGAGTCGAACTACTTAGCTAGCAATGTAACCCCGCATAAAACACTATCCATATATCTCAAATGTATTCCATAAATAATATATAACCAAATCGAAACTTTGTAAAATTCAATTGACATGTTTATATTAATATAACGTAACGCCCCCTAGCGTGTATTGTCTTTATTCCGGCTGTACGGGCATTACGTTGGCTGTGCATTCGTTACTGGGGTGTACAGTCCTTATTGCGGCTGTAGTGTCCTTACGGTGGTAGTAGTGTCCTTACTGTGAATCTTACCGTGGCTGTAGGGACCGGGCAGTAATTGACTGGACCTTAATACTGGTGTGATGTTATTATCGTGGATGTGTGATTCTTATTGTGACTGTGTTGTTGTTATAGTGGCTGCATGGTCCTTAAATTAGCTGCATGGTACTTATTATGGCTTTAAGGGCGTTACTGTGGCTGCACGGTCATTTCTATGGCTGAAGGGTGCGTTCTGTAGATATGAGTTTTTTACATTGGTTCCATGGTTCTTACGATGGTTGTTGGTTTGTTAGTCTGGCTGTATGGTCCTTAATTGGGCAGTACAGTGTTGTAGCTGTGTGGTCGTTATATGTGGCTGTGTAGTCCTTATTGTGACAGTACGGTCCACATTGTGGCTGCAGAACCTTTACTACGATATGTGGTTTGTCTAGTGACACCGTTCCATTCTAGAATTGACCTTGGGAAGAAATACATATATCGGTATAGTATATTATGCCTCTCTGGACAGAATATGTAGGTTTTTTTTAGATGGGGTTGTAGTTGACTGTTTGGTATCGTGCTTCTTTCTTGCGGATGCCTTTAGTGAATTCTTCAGATGAGAGGATAATAATTATCCTCCCATGTGCTAACTTTGGCGGAAGCATGATAGCATAATTATTATGCTACCATGCTTCCACCAAAGTTAGTTAATAAATATACAAAAGTTTGGAGGGCGTATTGAAATATAACATATGAACATAGGCTAAAGAGAAAGAAAAAAAGAGACCAAATGAACTGAGAGATACATAAGTGACGCCAGGTTTGACAACACTATAGATAAGAGGGTTCCAGGGGAGGATCAAAAGAGGGTAATCTGGGGGGCATAAAAACCTTCACTGGGGGCCGACCCAAATATTCTTGTAGTCTTGCTCCAAGGTATTCTTAGTGGTTCACATTTTCAACTTGCTCCACGTTGATTGCAATTTCTGTTTTTTTTTCAATGCATTTGTTAGTGTCCGTAATCTTTTTTTTCTTCAAATTAAGTATCAAGCCCTTTTTTCACGGTGTTCTTTTATAGACATGATTAGGTTTGTTAGGCCGATTGTTGTAGTGGACAGGAGTACGGTAACGTCTGCGTATCGTAGGTCTCTGATTCTATGTCCATGAATATTCACTTCATCGTATCTTGTACTTCTCTCATCTAATTCTACATATCTCATTATGTCTTCCGTGTACAGATTGAATAGGTATGGAGATAAAATACACCCATGTCTTACTCCTTTTCCCACTATAAAAGTTTTTGTAGTTGTGTTTTCCAGCCTGACTACTGCTTGTTGGTTGCTATAAAGTGATTTCAAGAGGGCGATTATCTTGGGTGGAAGTTCATGTTGCTGAGCGTTATCCACATCATCTAATGATTCACATAGTTGAAAGCCTTGGAATAGTCGATGAAGCATATTCTTAGATCATTATTTATCTCTCTGAATTTGTGAATCAACATTCTCAGATTGAATATGTGGTCCCTTGTGCCTCTGATTTGTTATGCCTGCCTGTGTACCGCTTACTTCAATTTCCATTTTATCTTGCATTCTTTTCATTATGATTTTCAGCAATATTTTGCTTGCATTGCTAATGAGTGACATTGTTCTGTAGTTGGAGCATAGCTGTAGGTCTCCTTTCTTTGGTAATGGGATGTAAATTGATTTCTTCCAGTCGTTTGGCCATTTTCCACTCTTCCATATTTTCATATACAGTGCATGGTATATGTCTATTCCTTCTTCCGCTGCTTTTATAATTTCTGCATGCATGTTGTCGCACCCAGGGCTTTTACTATCGTTTAGACTATTAATGGCTCATTTCACCTCATCTCTTAATGGTTCGAGATCGTCCTCGTCTTGGTCTTCGTTTCCCAAATCAGGGGGGTCGTTGTTGTCTCCATCTCGTGCGTACATATTTTCACAATATTCTTTCCATATTTTGGCTATGTCTTCTGCATAAGTTTGAGTTTTCCCATTTTTATATTTGATGACACCGAGTCTGAGGTGGAATTTATCTGTCATGTTTTTTATTTCTTTATACATTTCTTGGTTTCGGTTTTCTGCCATACAGTCCTCTATTTTCTTACACTTGGCTTCAATATACTTTTGTTTGTCTCATTTGCAGAGTTTTTGTATTAATTTGTTCATCTCATTGTACCTTAATCTGATCGATTCCTCGTTTTTTGCGTTTCGTAAGCTCTTTCCTTTATGCTATTTTCATTAAGGTATCTATACTGATCCAGGGTTGGTGTTTCCTCTCCCTCTTCCGTAGGTGTTTTTCCGCTTCTTCTCGGAAAATTGTCTTGATAACATTTACAATTTCTTCTGATTCTTTCTCTTCTATCATTACAGTAAAGTTATCAATCGATTCTTCACAGATACTGTGTATTCGTCTATCAGATTTTCTACATGAAGATACATTATAGAATATACCGATAACATGTCGTTCAAACAGCGAGGTGTCAGTCTTACACTAATTTCCTATATTTTACTTTTATAGAAATATATATAGATTCTTCTTTAATTGTGAGGTGACTGTATTACCAAGGTAACCTTAATTGTGAGGTGGCTGTATTACCGAAGTGACCTTAATTGTGTGAGGAGGCTGTAACACCGAGGTGACCTTAATTGTGAGGTGGTTGTATCACCGAGGTGACCTTAATTAAGAAGTGGCTGTATTACCGAGGTGAGCATTAAGCGTTGTTCGATTGTATATGTGAGGTTGGCCCCCTAAAACAAATGGGATTGGTAGAACGTTGGAATTGGACACTAACAATGGTGGGTGGTGAGAGGCTTGCGCCCACAGCAGGTAGAACATGGCAGATTGAAACCGCTGCCACACTGTCTCCATCATCTCAGACCTTACACTTCTCGTTCACGCCCTGTGCCTGGATATGCGTGGAGGTGAACTGGGTAGATTGGTAAGAGTCGCTATATGGACAACGAAAAGAATCCACCTTTGTCAATAGCCAGGTACTCATATATGAATTGGTGAAGGGGTGAACTGAAGGGACGTGAGGTGAACAAACTTGCTCAATTTTTCACATAATTTTATATCGTCATATACACTAGCTTCTAGTATATATCAAGCTGACTGACGATATACAGGGTTGGTCTGGTTTAACGAAGCATTCACACCTAAGCAACTTCGGACTTAAGGTTGTCAATTGTATCGCTATGTGCCTTTACAAATATATTTTTCCAATTCATCATGCCCTCTGTCACTCCACTTCTCTCCTTCCACCCTCCGTCCCTCCGTCCCTCCTTCCATTCCACCCTCCCTCCCTCCCTTCCTCCATCCCTTCCTCTTTCCTGTTGTAACCTATAGCGTGTTACGGACCTGGTTGACACATATGTTTTGATAAAATAAAACAGTCTTTTGTGATAGTCGATAACATACATATCCCTGGCAATTCGAAAGCACCAGAAAAAGTTAGTTTGCAAGTAGTACGTCAATAATAACAAATATATAAGACATCATATTGCGGGATTCGTTTTATTACCTCTGGTTTACAGACACAGTGCATAGCTGTGTTCAGTAGAAGAAACCTGTATTACTAGGCAGACATACGTTGTATGACCTCTGTGATAAATGACAATTGTCATAATTTGTAATTAATCAAACGTTTTTTCAAACAAAGCCGATTTCAAACGAAGATGACTTGACTGAATAGGAGCAATGCCAGATTAAGATCACAGATTCTTTCGACCCCGTTTCTGATGTCGCTGTGACATTCTTTCACACCGACGGCTCGTGCAGCCGCTACAGCTGGCAGCCAGAAGCACACTTGACACAGCCGCTGTTGAGGCACTTCACGTGTGAGTTGACGTTACCCGTGCTGCACCAGTGAGTGTGCCTGTGACCGCGGTGGCGAGTGTAGCACGTGCACTGGCCCCTGCGGCAGTCGCATCTGATGCCCCAAGGATAACAGCGGCATTTGCAGTTGCCAGAGCAGCAGCAGTAACACCCTCGTCGAAATCGGCGACACATGTTGTACCTCAGGTTGTTGTCGCAATAGCCGGGACCTGTTTGAATGTAGAGTACCATTAGTGAGGGGATGCATGCTACAATTGTACGATTATACATATACGCAAAAGGTGTGCGCATGCGCGCGCGTGCGTGTGTGTATGTGTGTGCGTGTGCGTGTGCGTGTGCGTGTGCGTATTTTTGCGTTAAAGCGTGCGTGCGTGTGTGTTTGTGTGCGTGTGTGCGTGCGTGTGTTATTAACATGACACCATGATTTCACAATATTTTTATTGACACATTTATTAGAGAAAAATACGCACCTCTCTTTTCTCGAACTTCGATGGCTGCAAATAAAAATGTATACGTATTTAATTATGCCCTTATGAGTTGCTTTTGTGGGGCAACTGTTATGTAGGTATGAACGTGCCAATGATAGACCACACACGCAACTGCACAAGCAATCACATTCAAAATTATTGTCGTGTGTATATATTAGACGTGATAGAACAAATCAGAAGACAGAAGTGGACCTCAGTTGGTTACGAAATAACCTCTGGAAATCGTGTATCACAACCTGGAACCTTACGAAGGGAAACGATCTAGAGGAAGACTGGCGAGACGGCGGTGAGACGAACTAGTTGAGTACTGGAAATACACAATTTGGCAGAGGATAGCGCAAGACAGGCAGATCTGGAAACGATATGCTGATGCCTTCGCTCAACCAGGGGACACTACGGCTGCACAATGGTGATGATATTTGTACCATAGTCGCAAATAAGGGGTCGTTAAACTGTCCTAGTACGATTTGTGGTATTGATGCTCTTAACCGTCAACCATGCAATTATTATGAAAATCATGAACGATTATATAAATAGTTAATTTATTTTCAAAATTGTGAAGTCATAAATACTTAACATAATGTCTTGATGACTACATATTTCATAAACTGATCATTTTAATTGAAAATACAATTGTTTTTGAAAAGTGACAGTGCTAGTGTTTTTGTTGTTTAACTGTACACGTGTATTCCTCCGATGCTACCAATAGGGCCTACATTGGATATTTATGTTTACTATGGTGTTGTGAAGTGGAGGCAGTGCCTCGTTCACTCTGCTACTTTGTCCCTTTCCAAAGGAATGTGTTAACATGTATGATGTATATTTATTTTGCATGACAATTGTTAATAGTTTCCTTTGGAATGAGACAATGGATGAGTTCCTTCAGAGTGTACTTGTGCACCTATTTGAAACTCACCCGCATCTCCGGTTTCTTCGTTGGCTTCCTCCTGAAAATTACAAACCGAACGACATAATCTTACTTTCGTTATTCCAAAGTTGACGTTGTAATCGTAAATAGCTATGAACTTGCTAACCGTGCAGCCTTTTTGTAATATACAAAAAGTACGTGTTCACGTGTTCTCGTAGTCGGTCTGCAATGCGCCTCTCACCAGGGAACACCGGGGATATATGTGTTATATTAATTTACACTGCAACACCACAAGAGCCTGTTTCACAACTTTAATTACTTCTAGATGCCTTTCGACAGGGTGTGGCACGAAGGTCTGTGGCAAGTGCTAAGGCGCGTCAACATTGAAGAAGGCATCACTCAAGTCATCAGCGCACTGTGTAACATCGCCAGCAGTGAGGTCCTTCTCAACAGCCAAATAAGGGAGTACTCCAGGACCACAGTCGGAGTCCGTCAAGATTGCTTGCTGTCGCCAGTTCTCTTCAACATATACCTCGAGAACATCATGAGAGGAGCCCTCGACAACTTCAAAACCACCATCTCTGTGTGAGGCAGACCTATCAGCAACCTGCGATTTGCAGACGATATAGATCTTCTTGGAGGAAGCTCCAAGATCTCACCAATAGACTAGTGGATAGAGCAGGCGCTTACGGCATGGGAGTAAGCAACGAAAAGAGTAGGTGGTGGCCAGCAGCACTGAAAACATCACTGTTGACATCACGATGAACGGCCAGAAACTGGAGGAAGTAGATGCTTTCAAATATCTCGGGTCCACACTCACCAAAGATGGACGGTCGGACAAAGACATCCAGATCAGAATAGCCCATGCGACAGCACCAAAAAACAAACTCAGTAAGATATGGAGAAGCATTAACATCAGCTTCCCAACTAAGATCAGACTGTACAGAGCCTTTGTTGTCTCCATCCTGCTCTACGTCTGTGCAATTTGGACACTGGCGGCTGCAATGACCAATAATATACGGGCGTTTGAGGCCAATTGCTTCAGACGCCTGCTACACATATCTTGGGCCTAGCTCAAGACCAATGACTTTGTTCGAACACGGATCAACGCCCTGGCAGGCTCACAGTAGCCACACCTCGCATTTGTGAAGAGGAGAAAGTTGGCATGGTACGGTCATGTCACACGCCACGACTCCCTTGCCAAGACAATAATGCATATGGGATTGGACCGACATTGACGTCCAAACGCTACTGAGAGTTGCGTTAGACCGCCCCGGCTGGAAAGCATTCGCTGCGACTGCGTAAATCACGTCTCCACTACGACCTGACAGGTCTCGGGATGAACTGAACTGAACTGATTTACATAGTGTCATGTCATAAGCTAGTCATGACATGTGTAGATAAAACAATATATGCGTTAATGAGTCTAACTCGTCTTACAGAACTTAAGAAAAAATAAAAATAATACAACTTATACTTGTAGGTAATAAATAATTTAAAAATACAGCTTAAAACCTGCAGCGACCCAAAATACATAAACGTATGACAGCAACTTGGGGAACGGGGACGTATGCCAATTGTACTGCTGTTTTTAGTTAGGAAGCATCTGCCAAAATGTTGATACTTACCGCAGCAGCTCCGTAAACTGCCACAACCGCCAGGATGGCGAACAGCATGAGGATACTCGAACGCATTGTCTCGACACGGCAACTCTATCAGCAGACACACTGCCATTTTACAAAACACATTTGTATAAAACATGAAATGATACGAAAAATCGCGTAAAGACATTAGGGCACATCGAGCCACACCAACTATCACACACAGTATGACAAAGAACTTCAAGTCCACGTACTAAACATAACAACGGAACGTAGAAATTCGTTCAAGTCGACATTGACGTACTGTACACTGTATATTCAGTCCATCAAAAAGAAGCGCATATCCAAAGGAGAAAATAATTCTACTTCGTGTCCATAAGAGCTAAGGCTGGAATGGTCTAACCTGTAAATATTGTTTGAAATTTTGTGTTGTTGTTATGACAGTATACGTTGTCTCTTGTCAAACGGGATATATTAGATATGAATACATCGTAGGAAGTGTTATTTTGCTAACTGCCATATCAACCGATGTGTTCGTATGGAAGACACAACCTGCGCTCAGCGTGTGTTGCGTGTGGCGTTTAGTTACGACAGTTTCACGTCCATTCCGCCGTAAGGAAACTGATGTGGCCGTATACTTTCATAGGCTGGCCGTTACATGTACTATAGTAAACAAATTTGCATAGCTCTATAACACCATACAATCATGCGGCATACTTTTTTGTATTTCCATCCGTTGTCATATAATACATAGTACAATGTCATGTAATGAGTTGGACACCAGAGAGAGGAATTGGACATCAGGTTGGATAAAAAGAAATTAAGCAACTGGAGGGCTTTGTGTACTTTGGAGAAATGGTTACGGCGGATGGTCGTTCAGAGATGGAGGTGCGACGTCAAATACATGCAGGATTGTATGCTTGAAGAATGGTAGAGAGACGTATGATGGACAGAACAATATTGAAATAAGCTGAAAGGTAAAGTTCTGAGAGCGTGTCTATGATGGCCTGGTAACAGTAGCATTGGCAGAACAACGACAATGGAAGCTAAAAGTTCGTGGTTAGAAGAATAAGAAGAACAAAGATGGTAGACAGAAGAAGGCCGAATGACCTGAGAAAAGAGGTGGGGATGCAATGCGGCGTGACAGTAGGATTATTGAGAAGCCAGATGAGATGGGCA